>CM028686.1:30861811-32098061 GCA_016760335.1 Gastrodia elata
GAAAAAATATATTTAGGATGTTGTGTTATTTAATACTCACTCAAAATTAAGAAAAAATTTTATAGAACAAGTTTAATTTCTTATGATTTTTTTTCTAAGATAGTATCATGATAGTGCCCCTCCGTCAACCATCTTCTTTTCTTCATGCTTTATAGAACAAGTTTAATTTGAAGCATCAGCGTCGGAAACGTCGAAAGCGGTGTCGACGTAGGAAGGGATGTCGATGTCAAAAGCATCGACGTCGCATACATCAGAAGTAGTGTCAATGTAAGAAGGGGCATCAATGTCAGAAGCGGCGCGGATGTCAAAGAGCTCGAAAGGGGCATCGACATTGTAGGTTGCGTTGACGATGGACTCGACAACAATGTCGGATGGGTGGACGTTGGAAGCATAGTCGATGCAGAGACCATCCGAGCCTTCGTTGATTGTTCCATAGAGATTGCTCAGTGGAGACACAGAGAGACGATGGTAGCGGCGTAGAGGAAATCACAAAAGTATTGAGAAAATAAATTTAAAATAGATTTAATGCGCACAAAAATTTCTTTGATTAGCGGTGAAGAAATCGCAAATGGGTAAGGCCCACTTGAATTACACCTTTACCATTAATTTTCAAATGAAAAGTACAAGATGTTATGAAGATATAATAGCGGGGACCACAAAAAATCGCTTGAATAAAAGTCAATGAACAAAAAAACATTTACAAAAGTTAATGACTATTTTGAATAATTTAAAAGAGTCAATGAACCATTTAATTATTTTCTCTTTAAAAAAGAAAATTTGTAATGGCTCAAATTTCCACTAAGCCATAACAAGTGCACTTATGATCAAAGCAAAAGGAAAAAAAGGCTCCTCGATCAAAATAAATAATTGTTGAGAGTTACAATATCTATAAATACAAATAAAAGCATGAGCCTTCACCTCCGATGTCACCTTCCAAACTGAACATACACCAATAAACAATTGAACTCGGATCTATCCCCATCACAAATCATTTGAAGGATTGTTCAACCTCCTCGATTAACAATGAACAGAAACCGTCTTTGCAAGATGTAAGATAACTCTAGCAAATGATGGCCCATCAAGTAGAACACAATGCTCTTGATGCCAATACAAATGGTGGCTTCTATTTTCAATATGAATCGCATTGATGCAAATCGTGTCATTGTTAAAGTTCAGTCTTGCTCAATTAGTCGCCAACACTAAGGGAAATATTATTTCTAGCAAGAGCATTCCATTAGTGTTGTCCAAAAAATTTTCCGTGTTAATGTCCATTCTTTATACCCATAATATGAAAATATTTCAAGGCAATATTCCTAAGCATTCATAATGTTTGCCTGAGCCATAAGCATAAAGCAACGAACTATTTTACGCGTGAAGGGATTTCTAAAGAATATTCTTCTCAAGGCTAATCCTTTGATTTATTTTTTTATCTAAAATGATGAAAATACTTTAAAATCTAAATATGGTGAAGTATGAGATTCACTTTGTAAACAAAAATCAATCATAAAACTTAATAACAAAAATAATGTCTTTTCTGCAACAAGATGCTGCAAATAATTCGAAAAAGTGCAACAATCATCAAGCTCATAATCTAGGCACTTAATAACAAGGCTGTACATTCAGGCACAAATCCATGATAGGCGCAACATGGCACGTGCCCCCATTGGCCTCAGATATATATATATCTTGTGTAAGTTTATATTCAAAGAAAAACAAATGGCATGTTACAACAAGTGTGCACTAGTGTGGCAGTAGAAGGAATGTTATGTCTTCCTTTGGGTATTATATACTTCAAATCCCATTTTAACTTTTTTATTATATTTTTTAAAATAGATTTTAAATTGCGTGCATTTTTTTACTTTTAGATTGCTAGATTATAAAAACTTGTAGACTCTGCCTCTGTCTCCAATCTTCAATCTCATTGGCACCGGTTGATCTTTTGGTTGTTCTTCTCTTCTACATTGAATCATAGTCTTATCTTCTCTACTTCAGCACAATCTTCAACTCTCTAGTCTCCGTGCTCTTCCTATTTGTGACTTCAACAATTCACCAAGATCACCATGACTTGCACAGTCGCACTTCAAAGTTCAGACACACTATCTCCGGCTCTCTAGCCATGCCGCTTTGTTGTAGGCTTTATAAATCATGCTTACTTTATAAGAATGTTGTAACAATGCAAGCTTTTAAGCACCAAGGTACTATCCGGTTTGGCTTTAATAACCTCACGGCTTTGTCCTTGAAAAATAACTTTTCAAAAGGTCGGCTATCCTAAGAGTACAATTCTCCTCTTTCTACCTTTTTGTGACTTCAGCAGTTCACCATAATCACAATCGCACTCCAAACTTCAGGCACATTGTCTCCAACTCTCTGCCCTTGCCTCCCTCCAATTTTGTCTTACTTTAAGTACATTTTCACTTTTTAAAACCAAAAATTTTAGGCATTATAAATGATGCTCACTATATAAGAATGTAACAACTCAGTTTTTTAAATACAAGGTATTATCCTCTTGGCTTTAATAATCTCACGATTTTGTTATAGGAAAATAACTTTCCCGGAGGTCGGCCATCCTAAGTGTACACCCATCCAAGTACGCTCAACTTTAGAGCCCTCGTCAAAAACTCCCCCATTATCTCAAAAGGCACATTGATGTTTAAGAGTTCTGAACTCCCAATCTTCCCAAATTAAGTAAAATTTGTCCTTATTTGTATGCACACACAAATCCAACAACCATCTATCTGGTAGATAAACACTCAAGGTGTCCCCAACTAGCTCAAAAGATGCTTCCAACCATGTAACAATTTGTCACATCCTGGGTTCAAGAGGTCGCTCCCATGAGTTGGTACTTTGTCCTGCATGGCATGTAGATCCTATCTAGCACCCAATATCCTTATTTGCCACAATTTGAACCAGCCAAAATTCTTAAGCACTAAGGTCTAGTCTACTTGGCCATAATAATCTAATGATCTTGTTTTTATAATATAACTTCTCATGATATCACTTGTCCTAAGAGTGCTCCCACCCAAGCACACTTAGATTTGGAACTCTGATTATAAATAATCATTATCTCAAAGAGCATCTTAATGTCTAAGAGTTTTATTTAACTATACTAAAGATAGTTTCACAAATACATTCAAAAATTATGAAAATATTCATTAATCGTTCCTCAAACCACATAGCTCCTGCCCAAATTCAGCAAATTACCACAACCAACCAGAGTTAAACAGATTTCCAAACAATGTTTCCCTTATATTAAATTGTCAAAGTTTGGATTGTGGGATCAAGTGTTATAATCAATAATTTTTCTTTATTTAATTAGTGTGTTCATAATGTTTCAAATAAAAATGGTTTAGAGATGGTGGTAAGAGTTTGGGACCAATATAATTGATAAATTGCTTATCAAAATCAATGCAACTTTTCTATGTGTAAAATGAAATTCTTAGTGGAGATGCAATTTGTTGTCAAAAATTATATTCTAAATTAGCATATATCTTTAATGTTCGTTAAGATATTTAACACCTTTAAAATTTGATGAAGAAATACGTATTTTCTATAACAAGTACAAAATTCTCTCTTTGTATTAATGTTGGCCAGCAATAAAGTTAAAATTGACTCAATAGTAGAGTCGCTGTCTAATCAGTCTCTTCTCTAATCAACAACATTCTTCCCTAACAAGTGAAAGCTTTAGTATTACTGTCTTAACTACACTTTAGAAATTAACAGCTCGTACCCAGTACTTCAACAACTTACGATGAGTACTTAAGTATTTCAGGGTTTAATCAGCGCATCCATAGAAAGTCCACGTTGACCATATGCCCGCAATGAGAGGTATGCTCGCCCGCTAGCAAATAAGTAGTTGAACATCGAACCATTGTGATATTTCGTGCAGGTACTGGTGAGGGTGAGCTCGCATTAATTTCAGTCTTTAATGTTAAAAAAAAAAAAGATTCTTCAAAGACACTTGGCTAAAAAATAACATCCGATCAACATTATTTAAGAACATCGACATCTCAATGACATTTGCATCTTAGTATATCTAAACGTCGATAGACAAAAATAACAGAAAATCTTATTTAACTTGCTCATAACAGGTAGATCGCTTACCTCCAAAACTCTCGGCTTCAGCATTATAATCCAGAAGCTTCTGCTCAATCCTCTTACCGGTACTCAAATCAAAGCCGGCAGAAGGCGCATTGTACGAAATGAACTCTTCCTGCAAGCTAGCCTTACGGCGACAGAGGACCGGAAAAGGTTTTCCGTCCTCGATTCGACGGTAATAGAGCCACGGACCCCATCGAACGGGAGGCGAGCAGAGATCGGTAGACATGCGCGCAGCCATCTCGATCTGGAGCTTACGCTCAAGGCGATCGGCTCCGGCGGCGATCATGACCGCCTCGCTGTACTTCTCCTCTTGCTCCATGTAGACATCCATGTGACGCATCGAGGCGCTATCCGCGAGATTCGACATCCAGGTGTAAGAATCGTGCCAGGTTATCCCATGGATGGTGAAGGGTTCCGGTTTCTGCGGGGGGCGAGGAGGAGCCGGCGACGGTGGAGGAGGAGGAGGTTTAGGCTTTGCCGGATTGCCGCCGACGGCCGACCGCCTGTGAAGGGATCGAAGACTGAACTGACGCCTTGCTGTGAAAAATGCGCGCAACTGATGCAGCATTGCGCGACGGCGATGGATTTCGGCGCCTTTATGGGTGAAGTGAGAGCAGCAACTTCGGTCAGGGCTTTCAACATAATAGGTTTATAGTAGAAGATCATATAAATAATAGGGTGATTGTATAAATAGAGCTAAATTTTTATACAATATATTGAGGATTTAGAGTTTATTATTTGTAAATAAAATATCACTATTAATATATTTTTAACTCATAATTTATTGATTTTTTAGATTGTATAATATGCATAAATATAATTTATATTAAAATAATTTAACTTTTTTGTTTATCTAAATTTCTATAATTTGGGAATAAAATTTATGATATATTTTAAAAATATAATACAAAAGCCTTACAAAATAATTATGATACTATATTATATATTACAATATCAGCATATTTTCCTTAAAAAATCTTAGTGAAATGATAATTATCCTTATTACAATACATAAAAATAATTAGATAGTTAAATAAAATACATTCTTGAACCTTTAAGATTAAACAATTAAGTCTCAAAATATATTTTTTCCAATTTAATTTCAATTACAATATTTGATATAATGTAGATTCAAATAAAAATAATTGAAAATGGATTAAATGTTTGAATGATTTTGAATTTTTATGTGATTGTCGTAATTGTTTAAGCAATTACTACAGCATGAATCATCTTCTTATAATATTATTGTTCATTGTGTGAATGCAGATGAAAGTGGCTAACAAACAACCAACTAAAAAACAAATGATTTGTGTGCTAGCAAGCATTTTGATGAGATAAAGGACTTTTGAACAAAATAGTTTTATGTATATGATAAACATATAAATTGATTTTGATTTCCTTCTACTAAGTTATTTATTATCCATGCAATCAAAATAGCTTAAGAAAATAATGAACAAGACATGTGTAGTTTATATAACTCAAAATACAATTATAAATTTGATTAGGATAAATTAGTTAAGTTTAATAGAAAGATTGATTAATATAAAACAAATTGTAGCTTTTTAATCAAATTCAAAAAGTATTTATTCATTTATTTATTTAATGGTATAATATTCTTTTATTTTTTTTAATAAATGAAAACATTGAACCTCTCATCTTTCTTGGTGATGATGTAGCTATATGAATCACATTAGTCTATCTTATAAGAACACAAAATATTTAATTATGTAAGCTTCCATTTTGCTAAGGCTCGCTTGTATTCTATTTATAAATACTAAATTGTGGAGGTTTTTTTGCACTATATATTATGTGAAGTCTAATTATTCTGATTTGTTTATTTCTATATGTTAAAATCTATATTTTAAATAATCATTTTAGGCTATTAAATACTATAATGGTAGTTATATTAGTTAGGAAATTGCTACAATACCCCATTGGTGCCCCCATCGGCATCCCCACTGATGCCCCAACATCATTAAAACAACTAAGTTTAATGTTTAGCTCATAATAATTGAGATTATAGATCAATTAAAATAAATAAATTATATTGGAAAAAATATTGATGTATTTTTCCATAAGTTATTTTATACATAATTTTATTCATTAATAAAAGGCTATATTAAATTAATATAATCCATACAAATATTATTTACTCGATTAAATAGTCTATAATATTATATTAATGGTTTTTATATTATTAAATATATTATATTATTTAATATATTAGGTTATTAAAATAGAATTTTATATATGTTAACTTGATATACTAATTAAATTTCAAGTTTGAATGGGTTAATATATTGTTAAATAATGCTTATTAATAATTTTGTGCAAATTGTGATAATGAGTTAAAGATGCCAATAATTAAAAATATATATTGTTATTAAAATAAATCAATAATTACTATAAACTTTTAGTAATTAAACAAAAAATATGTTTAACAAATTCACCATTAAAATAAGCCCCAAAAATGTGATCAATAACTTTTATTTTTTTATTTGACTCATAAGTAAAATATTTTATAAAATTATATTTGAAAATCCTCGGCTTCACTCACATTCATGTTACTATGTTAAAAAATATATATTTTCACTCAAAAAAATAAGTGAGTGCATTGCACACTCAGGTTCTGCATGCAAGGATTGAGGTGCGAGGAGAAATCTCATTTTGTGATTTTTCATTAACTGCTATTTTGACGGCAAAATATAACAAACAAAACAAATTTCAACTAATACTCAAAGAATACATGAGTCAAAACATAATACTCAAAAACTTTCATTTGAACAACTTCTAAGGAAAGGGAGAAGCAGCTAAAACTGAAGATGAAGTATCATTCAACATATAAGGAATTGTAACATATGAGATAAGGCAACAAAGAAGAAAGATCGAATGGAGTTCATAAGCAAATAAGCAGAGATAAAGTTAGTTGGGCGGAACTAGAGTTGTGGAGTCACTGCAATCCAAAAGAAGAGATTAAGCACAATTGCTAACAGTTTCAACAAAGCAAAAGAAAATACACAATAAAAGAATAAATGTTACACCGATTCTTAAGCACTATATCAATAATAGCAAAAGGTGTTGCATCTCATGCCAATACAATTAAATTTGTCAATTGTTGTACTATTTGAAACTGCTACAGAGATAATTATTGTAAGGTTCAAAATTCGAATGTTATGCTACCATACTGGAAAGACAAGTGGAGAGCGACCCTAATAAGTCTTAAATATTGCAAAACTAAAAATTAAATCTTTATTATCGAGACAAAATTTTCATCAACTAATAATCTTATAATCATTCAAAATGAAGATATTAGAGAGATTAGATGTTATTCATGCAAATATCAAAATTTTAAGTATATATATATATAAATGTAAATAAACAAATTTTATGGCCATACATGTAATTTTCCCAAAGATTTGATGAAAAACTCTTTGCATGAACAAATGTTTTAGGAATAGAGGCCCTCAAACAGATTATTTAGATTTTGTGGCCAAACGATTTTATTGGTTTTACTCCTTGCAGCATCCGGGGGGGTTGGCATTTTGAACAAACCAATGGTGATCCAGGAGCCTCTGCGGGTAGAGCCGCTTCTAAGAATCATTCACCAGTAGCTAGAACCAGGAGGCAAGTGTTATTCATTTTTGCCTAAATAAGTAGGCAATTAACAGCAAACAACAGCACGTGACCCAAATTATAATATTTGCAAATACCACAATCATTTCACAAATCCAAATTTAAATATAAGGTGTCATGCACTTTAAGAATGAGAAATGGTAGAGCTCTTTTCATAGATATTAAAGCTCAGATGCTTGATATGTATATCATACATATTTTGGTGGAGTTTGGTAGGCAAAAATAAATATTATAGATACTCTAAACTTTGAGATTTACAAATAAGCCACTATCATTACCCTCAATCTTAAAATCTTTTTATTATGGAAATGGTGAGATGAAAGTGCTTATTATAATGTCTTGGGTGCTATGAATGTGATTAATCTATCTCGTAACATAACTATTATCAGTAGGCAGCTTCTTTAATGTTTTTTTTTTAAATGAGCAATATTATTACACTCAAATTTCCCAACAGATTATTGTCATGAATCATTAATATGACGTTCTATAGGCTCATTCAACAATATTGAAGCCGTTCTAACACTGCGACAAATTAACTCATTTCTCACCCTATCATTTTGAGTAGACCACCCACGAGCTTAAGCATCCTACAACCTTTCTTTTGACACATACGCATCATTTCCTTTCTAATATGTATATAATAATAATAATAATAATAATAGTGAATGGTATTGTAGTCTAGTGGTTGAGGCTCAGGATTTGTTATCATAGATTATAGGTTCAAATCATAACGGCCACACATAAATATATATATATATATATATAATAATAATAATAATGATAATAATAATAATAATAATAATAATAATAATAACAATAATAATTTTTATTTATTAAATAAAAGGGACACAAGTAACACCAAGACGATGCTTGTATGAAAATATATAAAAGTACTATAGTGCTGTTTGACATGAGATAAAAATAGTATAAAACATAATTTTTTTGGGTGAATTAAAATTTATGGTGCTTAGCATGAAGTAAAATGAGTGAAACTTTTATGCTATGATTCAATTTTATGTTAATATATATAGGAAGAGGTAAAGGAAATACACAAAAATCTGGCGTATTTTAAGAATACCCAGAAAAGCCGAGCAAGCGAACGAACGAATCCAATGAACAATTGATTAAATTGTTCCATCTTATCTGGTGAACAAACTATTATAGCGAAAAATTCGTTTGTTAGTTCGTTCGAACGAAAGATTCATTCGAATGAAAGATTCATTCGAATGAAGGATTCGTTCGTTTGTTTCGTTCAAACAAAATATCTAATTTTAAAACAATCCAAGGAGAGTCAAAGTATTCAGTTCAACTATGATTCAACCCATTGATGATCAGATTAGATTTAGAGTAGCTTCATCAATCTTTAGTGGCTTTTTAAATATTGAGCATAAAGACCATAAGGTGGGCAATTACTTAGAAATAACTTCTTGCAAACATCAACTAATCCTCTTAAAACTTAAAATCACCTACTTGATGTTATTATTTTCTTTTAATATTTTTGTGCTACCGCTTAACAATGCACTTGAGTTTCTTTCAATTTGTTATGGTGTTTTGAAATGTAACAAGCAAAATTATACATTAAAAGTAATGTTAATCGTGATGCACATGTTATATTTTTCTTAGTAGATTACCTTTTAATTTGCACAAACAGTTGTTAAGTTGGGAGCAAGTTTGATGTTTGGAGAGATATGAAGCCTATACCAACAACATATGAGACGACATGTATAGATGATTGTGAGTAGTTATATATATAGTGAACCCCCTACGCTTTAGGATCTGCATATGCTTAGCATAACATGATCAATGCACGTTATCTGACAAATAATTTATTTAAATTTTTTGTAAGATTTCTTTGATATTTATGTTAAAAATTCATATTGTTTAATAAATTATTTTGCAGAGACAAATATCTTTTATATATTGTTGTAGATTTCATATTATTTACTATTATTTATCTCCCACTTCATATAGTTTTTGTTTGAAATTTGTAAAGCTTGATATGTTTAAAAATTGCAGTGATTTAGATTATTCAGTACTTAAAGTATTCTCTAATTAATAAGAATTCAAACATAAGAATTTTTGTTATATATAAAATATCATATATAGGAGCTATACAAAATGGAGGAAGTCCTTGAGAAACTTTTTGGAAATAAAAAAACCACACTAGGAATTTTTACTTATATAAATGATTAAAATTTATTACTTTCTATTTGATTATTTTTCATTTTACTTAAGTATATACTGGGGATTTTTACTTATATAGCATAAAAATATATAATGTCTACTCCCAAATATATTAATGCAATAATATATATTTTTTGGTCTATATATAAAGTTTTTTAGTAGCGTATATTTTTGTATAAATATAATATTTTATTTTCTTTCTTAATAAAATTAAATATTTTTTTAAATTAAATAAAATCAGAAGATATAATTGAGAAATGCGATGACGTGGCACTTAAAAAAATTTATTTAATAAAATTTTAATATTATTTTAATACAAATTAAAAAATAATATTTGTATTATTTTGATATAAATAAATAAATATTAATGAAATAATATTAAATCATATTTAATTAGTTTTTTTTTTTGATGCTAACGTAAACACATGTAAATATGACTAAATATTTGAATATAAAAATGAGATAATAAATTCTTAAAGCTTTTATGATATTTTCCTGTCTAATATAATGTTTCTGCATATACTTTATTTTTCTTTTCTTAAAGCTTCATTCTGATACAAAATTAATTCAGACTCTAAAAAAACAATTGTTCGAAAAAAAAATTAAAAATAAAAAAAAAAAATAATAAATTCAGATACAAAATCAATCGAGTATGTTCGCCGCTATAAACTTATGTTTATTATTATTATAGATTATGTGAGCACAAAAGCTCGTCGTATCGTATCAATCTGCGGTGATATTTCGCTGACACCCGTCGTCCGCTCCCCACCTTCTACATGGACTCGGTGGAAGCTCTGGTCGCGCACATTCAGGGTCTATCGGGAAACCCATCCGAGGTTTCTCACCTCCACTCTGTTCTAAAGCAATCGGAGGACACGCTTCGGTCGCAGGCCTCTCGCCTCTTCCCTTTCATCGAGCAATTGGACCCTTCCAGTCATTCCCTCGGTTATCTCTATCTTCTGTAAATTTTCACTGCTTTTGTCTTGTGTTACCATTCCTTTCTGCATTTTCGGAATCTCTTTTTTGGTTGGTTATCGTGTTTATCATTTGGGAGAGTTAGTTACAAGTGCTGCCGTTGATTTGTAAAATTGGATTTGGGCTCTTTTTGAGCACATTAGCAGTTTGATAAATCAACGAAACTAGGAATCATGAGTTAGTTCGAGAGTTCGAACTTACTGTCCTTTGTAATCGTCTGCTTTTATTAGGTTTATTGGGATTTTGAAAGTGCTTGACACTAGTGCTGCTAAATATAAAAGCTAAATCCTAGTGCGCAGTTAGAAAATTTCGTGACTTGTAAACCATATTTTATTCCCAGATTTAAAAAAATCTGGTTTAGCATCCAATGCAGGGAAAACAGCATTAAAATGTTGTTTGATGAGACATATCAAATCTATGAGAAAGCGCTTCTTTAAATGTTGCAAACAAACTGTTTGGTTTACTATTAGCATTCTCTTAGTGTCTAAAGACTGGGAGATAGGATGGTTTGTTTACATAAATGTTGGTGGGGCTTAACATAATGATAGATGGATAAAAGGGAAACCATAACCTTATAAGGACAACTATTTAAGCTTATTGCCATTAAATTTAGCTAATCAAAGCTAACTGGGCAGGCTAATGGATTAAATGGCAACCTTACTTATTTGACGCTCAATATATGTCCATCAAAGTTCTCATATATATATATATATATGTATGTATATATGCATAGCTTTTTAATTCAAATTGGAGATAGCCTATAATCTATTTTTAATAAAATTGATCTACTTAAAATATGGTATGGATCTGTTATTTAGTTGTACAAAAGTAATTTTTGTAATTCTGCTCCTGTAGTGCGCATGCTCAAAAGTTTTTTAATTTTCAATGTTCATCTGCATTATTATAGCATTTTGCAAAGTTTTCCAAATTATTATTATTATGTATCTTACATCTAATTATGATTTTACAAAATTAACACCTAACTTTAGAACCTCTCTCTTTAATATGGCCCAAGTGAGATGATAGGTTTGATGTAAATTTAAGAATTTCATCTGTTATTTTGTTAATTTTAAAGCTTAAATGGTAGATATGAAATATATATAGCTGATCCCCACTTAATGTGATTTGCTGGTGGTGTGTTATTGTTCTATGTGTTACATATAGAGATAGTGAAGATTTGAGTGGTATGCATGAAATTTTTTCATTCATTTAACATAAACCCTTCTCTGAATAGCATGATTAACAATCCCCTTACCTTATAAATCTTCCTTTAAATCCTGCAGAAAAGAAAACTTAGACTTGTTTTACTTGCTCCCTTTACATATCTGATTTGTTTGGCTCCACTTCCCATCTCTCTTAAGCAGATTTTATTTACATGATTTGCAGTTTCTCTTTAAAGGACAGTGCAATCTAAATTTATTCCAGCTTTTGTACACTAATCGTTTAGTTTGCATTGTTTGGTAGGGAAGCGTACACATCCGGGATTATTTCTGGAGAAAACATTAGTAGTTTTCTTGCATGTGTTATTGGATTCATTGATTCCTGCTCAGCCGAGCAAATTCGTCTGGTACCTGATAAATGTATGATATGCTCAATGGCCATTTAATTGCTTGCTTTAAATTGTAATTTCTCAGTCATTTAATGGGTTCTAATTATTCATTGCTATACTTGTTCTAACCACCTCTTTCCAGTTATATCTGTTTGCAAGAGGTTCAAAGATCAAGTAATACTGCTTCAGATTCCAATAAAGGGGGTGGCTCCATTGAGAACTGCTGTTCGCAAACTTCAATCTTCTTACGAGCAATTGACTTCACTTCATTCCGATTTTCTTCTCCTATGTTTACTATCAAAATGCTATAAGGCAGGCACATGTATTTTGGATGATGAAGTATTGGATATTGATCAGCCCAGGGATTTCTTCCTGTATTGCTACTATGGGTAAGTGTTTTAGCTTGCCATGGTTTATAGCTGTGCCACTTACTGATAAAAAGGTTAATAGTGTTTGTGATATTGTAGGATACATTGAAACAAATTTGCTAACAAATATTTTTCATGTCCTTGCTCCATTCATTTCTAGTATATTCCTACTATTGACTAAAAGATTAATGAGACTGATGTTTCTTTTGAAGCAATGAAATTTGAGATCAAATTTTTTGAATATCGACTTATGCAGTTTAAAATTTCAATATGTGTGGGAATTTGCACTTGTTTTATTCTTCATTCTCTATGTTTACTTTGGAATAAGATTCTTTAAAATGCCTTTTTATTTTAGGAGGAAGTCTAGTTTTGTTGCTTTTGGATGTCAATGTATTTAAAGAGTTACTTGAAGGCATTCATCTAGCATGCTTGCTGTTAGATCTGCATTGCCTAAGCTAGAACTTGTTACTTTAAACATTTGAATTTTTTTTAGTTTTGATCCCGCACTTCCCATAATGATTGAATTCTTAAGAAGCTTGGACAGTGTAGTTATTCATCCATGTCATCCACTATAGATAAACATAGTTATTCATTCATTTTAAGAAGCCCCAAATATATTTTCTTATAAAACATAAAATTCTATCTTTTTTCTGCTGGCCATGCTCTTTTTAATCTACAAATAAATAATTTTTGAATTCTTTAATACGAAGTGATTGTTGTGTCGATCTCTATAAGCTTTGGTAGGGCTGTTTTGAGTAAAGTTGGATTCACATCAGATTTAGCTAGAACTCAAATTTTTTAAGTTTAGCTTAACTTGAAATTTACTTGATCTCGAATCATTTAGAGTTGAGTTGGATTGACTTGAAATTATTTAATTTGGAGTCAACTTGGAATTGATTTTGAGCCAACTAAAAAAAAACCAATTATAAAAGAGGGGATTTGAACTTGTGACCACTCTCTCCTTATAAAATTAACTAAACTTGTGGCTTAATTATAGATGCATGCCAAATATATTTAGTTTTAATTTTTAGGTTAAATTAAAAAATAGAATGCTAAGTAAGTATGAATGAGAGGAGATTCAAACATGTGATCTCTTCTTTAAAATTTACATCCTAAACCAATTGACTGAAGACCAAAAATGGTTATAGATGCATACTTACTATATTTATTATTAATTTCAAGTGGATTCAAATCCTAAATACAACAAACTGACTTAGATTTGAAATTGTCTCGAAATTTTTGTTGAGTATGAGACTTGACTTGTGCTTCGACTCAAAATTCTTGATTTGATTTTAATTTGAATTAAAATTAGAATAAGTTTCGAGTTTTAAGCAAAAGTGCTAGCCCTAATAAGCCTTCAAGCAAGTTCTTGTGAACTTCTATATCTTCAAGCCATTATATTCTAATTTTAGAAATCATGTGGTATTCCAGATTACTGATAATATGGATACAACTTCTACGAAGCATTCTCAGATTCAAGTTACCTATTGTCAATGTTTTTAGGCAGAGCACTATAGACCCGAGAGAACACGTGGATCATTATGAGACATTGGTCTCACTTTACAACCTCAGTGATGCAGTAAAGTGCAAATTTTTGTGCATGACATTGATGAAAATTACTCGACGGCTGTTTAACTTATTTTCTACAAGAGTATACTGAGTATTTGCCGATAAATTGAGTAATTTATGACTCATTATGGCATCTAGGAGACTACCTGTGATGACCCGATGCCAGCTCAGCGAGAACTGTCCCGACATTCAGGTGTTCACATACTGTAGGATCTTATCGAGTAATTTGAGAGAGAATGGATACACATGTATAGATAAAATGATATTCCCATTTATTACAAGATTGCAAATTACATGATCCTTCATCGTACTCCTTGTACAAAAGTGAAATATATAAAAAAAGAGATAAAAAAATAAGCAAAGCAGCGCCGTGGATCTGTCAGCAAGATTGAAAATTTAAGAATTAGGGTTCTTGCGCGTATTCTTCCAAAAACATATGACCTGGTATTGTACAAAAAACAATACCGAGATTGGAATTCCCAGTAATTAGAGAATACTCTAAGTACTGCAGTAAACAATAATATTATTACACTTTAAAAGATGCGATTAACGGAAGTAAGAAGGTAATAAAATGCAGGAAAAGTAAGACAATAGTGCAAAATAAATAATCAATTTCCTGCGAAAAGTATTACCACAGAATGTAGGTTACTGATGTCATTTTTCCAGTAGCCCACCACAAATATTACTAGTGTCATTTTCCAGTAACTAATCCCAAATGTTACTGATGTCATTTTTCAGTACAGCCCCGAATGTTATTGATGTCATTTTCCAGTAACATCCCAAATATTACTGATGTCATTTTCTAGTAACTAACCCCGAATGTTATTGATGTCATTTTCTAGTAACAGCCACGTTTTGTTGGTTTCGAACATTTTTACTGTTATTTGTTATGCAATTAATGAAAACAATGATAATGTGAATGATGTATTTGAGATAATAAAACTATCATTATTATTATCATAATAGGATAAAAAGAATAAAATAAAAAAAATTCCTTTCCTTTTCTCATATTTTCCTTCTCCTCTTACCTTTAAGATCAGGATCGCCGAAAAAACGAAGGGAGGCTGGACGTGGCGGAACGAGCGAGGCTGCTGGCTGGGGATGGGGGGCTGTGTAACGACCCAATGTCGTTACTTTTCAAATTAGGTCAAAACACGCCTCAGGCATCTGGACCTCGGGGAATATTAAATTAGGGCAAACAAAAATACCCTTAGATGAGAATAATTTTTAGATCAAAATGCCCTAGTTTGGGAGAATTCGGATAACAAAAACTATCGTTTTAATTTTCCGAATTAATTAAATCCAATAAATCAAGAACATTGAAAATACATGTCAGAATTCATCAATTTTAGCGTCGTTGTGTTAAGTATAATATTTAAAGGTTGCTCGAGAAGTTTCATCAAATTATGAACGCCGGATTTATCGTGGTTAATTTCTGAAATTTTTAAACATCAGAAATTAATTAAAAATAAAATATTTGTCTGAATCGAAAATTTTTAGCGCGAGGGTGTTCATTATGTCATAACACACATCGGTGTCAAGTTTCGTTATTTTTGGACTTCAAACGGCGGAAAAATACGAATAATTTAACTTTAAGTAATATTAATTTTTTTAAAGGAAAATTCCCGTTTCTTTTTCCTTTCTGCGAATCCCCCCTCCCCCGTTTCCGCTCGCCTGCACGCGCGGAAGGTTCCGCGCCAGGAACCTTTCCTGCGCCGTTTGGCGCAGGAATGGTCGGCCAAATGGCCGACCAGCTCCCCCTCTCCCCCTTCCCTTCCCTCCCCTCTATTTAAGCCCACCCCTTCCCCCTTCCTCACCCACAGCAGTCCTCCTTCCCTTCACAGTCAGCAGTCCGTTCAGCGGCAGCCAGCTACAGCAGCTCCTCCCAGCCTTCGGCAGCCTGCCAACAACCCTACCGGCCAGCAAGCAGCCCTGCCAACAGCAGTCCAGCCGCCGGCCAGCAGTCCCTTCATCGACAGCCAGCCATCCAGCAGCCCTCTCCTGCCGCTGCCAGCTTGCCGCAGCCACCCCGGCCAGCCGTCCGGCCACCCACTCTGGTCTCTTACCGTTTTCCGACAATCCTAATCCTAAAGATAAGATGTTAAGTTAAAGAGATAGAGAAGGGAGAGAGAAAAGAGGAGAAATTTCTAAGTTCTTTTAATTTATACATACTTAATAATTATTATTATGAAAATAATGATGATATAATAATATCATTCACATTAATATGGTTCTCATTAATTAATAATGAAAACTATACTTATGTAATAAAATGACTATTATTTCCTATTTGCCAATTCAGTCATTTTTATTCTGACTTTTTTTTTTTCGTCGTACATTATTATTATCATAATCATAACGCCAGCGAGCAACCGTCCGGCCACCCCATTCCGGCCAGCAGCCCGGCCAGCCATCCCACTCCGACCTCCCTCCGTTTTCCGGCAATCCTAATCCTAAAGGTAGGAAGAGAAGTATAAAAGAAAGAAAAAGAGTAGAAATTATTTTGCTATTTTATTATTATATATACTTTATTATCTTTATAAAGATAAGATTGTCATTACATTAGCATTGTTATCATTAATCAATAATGATAAATAATATATATAATGACTATTTTTTCAATTCAAGTATTTTCATTTCGATAGTCATTCTTGTTATGTTCTTTTTTCATTCTTATATTATTATGATTATTAAAATAATGATAATAATAATATTTTATATCAATATAATTGCTATTCTTAGTGACTTAATAACGCTACAATAAATATTACTGCTATCGCAATATCTTAAAAATCGGACTTTAATTATAATGAGAAAGCGAAAGAAGAATATAATCGAAATGAAAATAAATATTACTCTTAAAAATATTGACTAAAAGCTAATTTAAAAATATCCAAATCTAAATGTAGATTGAGCGAACTGTCACTTATCCGAGCTGTTAAACTTTTTGAACGTATAGAATAAGGTACCAGATGTCTTTTATTACTCTTGTTTAAATATGCTTTTCTGCTCAGCATCACACAAATTTGATAAAAGTGACTTTTAAAGTCATATAAAATGATATATGAACAAGTTTGGATAAGTGAGAAGTAAGGGTTTCATGTTGATTTATACTTTTTGTCTAATCAAACAACTGGTAGGACGGGGCTGTCCGACATCGGGAGTCATAAGGAGCCTATACTGATAAGCCTTTGAGGGGGCAAGTATAGAGGGAAGTTGGGATATATAATACAAAAATGAATTTCCATTTTTCTCGATTTTGTACTTGCCCAATGAAATCAAATTTTATCTCAGATATTAAATGCTAAAATTATATATTTATTTTTGTGACTGCAATTATTTTTATGCTAAATTTCATGTGCAATTGAAACAGGTTTGCAGGGATAAGTTTGTACAGCTTTTATTTCCTATCAAATGAGTAATTATTTTGCTTATTATTTAACATTTGTAAAGATGACATCTATCAGTATTTAGTTTCACAACTAACTGGTATTCGAATGCCCGCACTTTTGAAATGTGCCTAGATCAGGAGTTCGTCCTTGAAGAATGGTGTTAAAAACCAAGTAGTGCTGATACTGCTTCATGCTGATTTTCAGCTTTTTTTGACACTTAAAAGTTTGTAACTTTTCTTTTATTTTAATCTTTGTAATAATGACTTGTGAATTAATGAATAAATGAGTTATGTTTGATGTCTATATATTTGTTTCTTAAATCACTCAATATGATCCTGCGGCTAGAGGACTTTTTGTTGTTTTACATCACCATAAACCGATGCTGAATTTGCTCCGGCTGACCCGGCACCTGGTCCTCACAGGGTCGGCCAAGAGGGCCGACCAACGTGCGCTAGAAACGGCGCAGGCGGCTCCCCTGGCAGGCTGAAGGTTCCGCCCGCAGCCTCTGTTGAGCAACATAGCCTGCGATCGCAGGATCGGATCAGGAGAATCGGGAGAGTGAAAAGCAGAGGAATTTTGAGGAAAAAAAATAAAAATACTTCAAGTTAAAATTTTCGCTTTTTTTCGCCGTTTGGCATCCAAAAATAATGAAACTTGACAACAATGTGTGTTATGACATGACAAACACCATCGCGCCGCAAATTTTCGATTCATAGCAAAATTTTATTTTTAATTAATTTCTGAAGTTTAAACTTCAAAAATTAATTGAGATCAAACTGATCCTCAGAATTTGATGAAACTTTTCGAGCAATCTTTAAATAATATACTTAACATAACGACACAAAAATCGATGAATTCAGACACGTATTTAATTTTCTCAATTTATTGTATTTAAATAATTCAGAAAAATAAAGCGGGAGTTTCCGCTATCCGAATTTTCTCAAACTAGGTCATTTTTATTTAAAAATTATTTATATATATTGTTATTCTTGTTTGCCCTAAATCAAACTTCTCCGGAACCCAATTTCTGAAGTTGAAATTTGACCTAAATTGCAGATAAAGATATTGAATTGTTACACTACCTAAGTCTTCTTAGCATCTGTTGCCAGTTGAACAGGAGCAGGAAGTCCTCAGACAATATGTTGCTGGGTTTACGTTTCATGATGTATTCGATGATGATAAACTTATTTCTCGTCTTGCTTCCCTTCCTGGCCTTTAGAAGAAAATATGACCATGCTGAGCTACTTATCCGAGCTACTAAGTATATCAACATTGAACAAGTGGCCAATTTTTGGAAATGCCCATTAAAGAGGGGACCTTTAAAGCCCTTAACTGAGCGAACATAACATTTTACCGAATAAAATTTAAAATTATCCTTATTTACAGAATAATCAAGAACCGTGAGTACCTCATGGCGACCAAACATTTAACTTGGGAATGTACTAGAACGTGTAGCGAGTCGATGATCTGTTGACCTCTATCTATAACCTGGCAGAACTATTTGGGAACCTGAAGTGCAAGTTTGTTCTATCAGCGCCATCACAATTGAATGAAAGAAGCTTGGGAGACAGGGGAACAAGTTTTTCCTTTGCCATAATGCTGATGTCCATAACACGTTCATTTGTTCCACTCTCAAAGCCTCCCTCGATAAGTTGATAAGTTGATTAATGAAGACCGGTTGAAAGAGTTCATCCATGGAGGGATGATACTTGGGAAGTCGCATAGCAGCAGCTGCCGCTTTAGGATGACGTGCGAGAGGACTCGACTCAGCGTAGCAAGAACCTTCCCCTGTCGGCTATTACTAACAACATCAACGCGGTGGCCGGTTATTCAGAAAATCATTCTGATTTATCACATGAAGACTGCATGTAGGGTGGCTCTCTATGTAGTGTTTGAGAGCATGAATCCAAAAGTTCTTTGGCAACACAATTTGAGGTTGTGACAAGGATGAATATTACTATCAATTATGCACATTAAGTATTCCAAAAGTAACAAATAAAAAACTATGTTTATGCATTAATTTAAATAAAGGATTACGCATGATGCTTAAAAGTTGAAAAAGAATAGTTGAGGAATTAGTAAAAACTTTGCAAATCATCTATTTGTATTATAAATTCAAATTATTTTTAAAAAATAAGAAGTAAAATATAAAATTTGGAAAAGCAGTTTGTAAATTTGTGCAGTTATATGAAAAAAATTGTAAATTTGTGCAGTTATATGAAAAAAAATTAGGACTGTTGAAATCTACAACTCAAAGTTGTAGCACCCCAAAATGATTTTACAATTATAATTTTTTTGGCAACATACCAATTAGATAATCAGAGTAAGAACAACAAAGAAATAAAGATTGAGAGAACTTCTATAATAGTAACACATTCCAAGACACTTCGTTGGAATATATATTTCTTTAATCCATACTAAAATGATTCACTTGAAAGATTTTTTACGGAAGTAAAATCTTTTCATTACAATAAAAGTAGTAACCTTTCTGTAGATTATACTGTTACTACATTACAAATTTCCTAAGACTATTATCTTTTGTACTCAATGCAAACCATTACGTAGAAGGATGACCGTCTGATTAAAGGGAACCTTAGAATGCAATTCTCTTGTAGCATGATTGTACGGAGTTATAGTGTTACTACATAACAAATTTCCAAATACACTTTTATACAATTCTCTTGTAGCATACAAGGTTCACTCCGAATTGTTGTGAATCATGCTACCTGCCTGCTAGTGCTTGCCAATCATATTGTTTGACGCACAAGTTTATGCACATTTGAAGGTTTCAAACTTAGACAGGTGAACAAGGGAATCAATATTTTGGATAGATTAAAAGACTCGGATGCGAACGAGGGCATCTATGTTTCAAACTTGGATCTGTGTTTTAAATGGTCAAAAAACTTGCTGAAGAACTCATTTGCTTGACTTTTGAACTAGGAAGGATTCTCTATATATCATTACATTTTTGCTAGTCAATTAAAGCTAAATTTCCTGTACGGAACGCAATGAAAGATGCTTATGAAGATTGAAGATTCAAAATTTTAAAATCCCGCTATACTTGTGACTATGTAGGTATGTATAGAAATTGTTGGATGTACTTTTAAAAAGTTATGCTTGCCACCTCTAGCAACACATTAAATATGAATAGAGATGCCGGTTTACTAATCTTAGTTTGGAACAGGCTAATGCTTTTGATGAAATTTTTTTTGCAGTATGCTGGGAGAGTACACAGTTACTATGCCCTTTCTTAAACATGCATTGTTATAGCAAATAGGTGAATTATTGATGCTTTAATTTTCTAATGCATGATGCATTTTTCCTCTGTATGGAAACGAAAAGTATTTGCTAATCCTTCTTCTTCGTTGTTATGCATTAATTTAAATTAGTACTTGGGTTCATGTTGTTTTTACAATGTTATCTGCTTATCTTTGTTAGTGTTTACTGGGGCTTGTACAGATATATATTTTTATAATTTTATTTACTTATTATGAATTTTCTACTCATGTGATGGTTTCACTATGATTTTTCTTTCTCTTGGTGGGGCATTATTATTACTTTTTTCTTGAGTGACAGGGGAATGATAAATATTGGATTAAAGCGATTCCCAAAGGCTTTGGAGTGTCTTCATAATGTGTGTAACTAGCATTCGTTTAGTATGTTAATTTCATAATGAAGTTTTGTTGATTGTGAATGTGACTTTTGCAGGTTGTTACTGCTCCAATGGCAACCATTAATGCAATAGCCATAGAAGCATACAAAAAGTATATCCTTGTTTCTCTTATTCATCTTGGGCAGGTTTGTTGCTTTTTATATTTTACTTTTTGGTTATATTGCATTTCATTTCATCATGCTACTTGTAATCATGTACACTGATTTTTACATTAGGTTTCTTTAATGTTTATTTAGCCTTCTTTACAAGCCTGAGGACGCATTGATTTTTGTAAGTGGTGATTGATGAAATTTATTTTTAGATAAAATGTTCAACACCTTATAAATAAAAAAAAAAGAGAATGGGAAAAATTACAAACTACTTTGTATAATCCGCAGGATGTCAAAAGTCTGCTGGGAGTAGTGGCTCTCCTCAAAACACAAAACCACTGAACAAAAAATGATAAAACTTTTGCAGCATGATTGCACAATCTATGCATGTGTAAAACTAAAATAATCTAAAAAATAAATACATTAAACTATTTATTTTGAACATGCTAGCCTCTAGCCTTTTGGTAAGTGATCCATCATTTTCTCATCGTCTTAATGCTCTTCAAGCAACACCCTCTATAATGCTCTCATTAGATCAGTCATCCATTAGAAAAAAAAGATATGGACGATTAGCTTTCCTGCTTCAATCTTTGTTATGACATCGAGGCATCATTATTTTCCTTGCCACAAGCTGCCATAAGAGCCTTGCTATCACTGCGAATGACACCATCACCAGAAGCTTTGCCCATATGAAGAGTGAATGAGGCATCAATGTTACCCTCTGCACGATGTGGAGAGTGGAACACCTGCATGGACGAGAGGTATGGGCTGACAACAACTGTAGTGTCCTAGTGACCATCTAAAGGAAAGGTCTCATAAGAAACATTAATTATATGGCTAGTGAAAATAATTGGGCATATAAGATTTTTCATGTTTTTGGCCAATGTGAACGCCGCTCCCAATAAAAGGTCTCACTATCCAGTTATGCAGCAGAGCAAATATTATGGTGGTCATTAAAGCTTCCCACTATGAGGCTCCACTCAACTGTTAAGATGACCAATGTGAACGAACGCTTGAGCAATCTCTATTTTCAATTTTTCAATGTTCCCAAAAATAGGTTCTATGTAGGTCTTTAGTGAAATAGTCAGTTGTTGAAAGGGAAATATTTTGGATAAGTTGTGTGAGGACCCCATGCCGGGATAGCGAGAGCTAATCTAGCATTGATTTTTGGGGGCAACAAATCCTCTAGCCGTAGGATCATATTGAGTGATTTAAAAGAAAAATATATAGACATCAAACATAACTTATTTATTCATTAATTCACAAGTTTTGATTACAAATGATCAAAATAAAATAAAAGTTACAAGCTTTAAAAGAGTCAGAAAGAGCGATAAATTAGCATGAAGCAGTATCAACACTGCTTGGTTCTTAGCACCCTTCCTCTAGGACGAACTCTTGATCTGAGCACATTTCAAAAGTGCGGGCATTTGAATACTAATTAGTTGTGAAACTAAGTACTGATAGATGACATTTATAAATGTTAAATAATAAACAAAATAATCAATAATTTGACAGGAAATAAAAGCGGTATAAATTTATTTATGCAAACCTGTTTCAATTGCAATTGAAACTTTAGCATAAAACTAATTGCAGTCACAAATAAATATAGAATTTTAGCATTTGTTATCTGATGCAAAATATGATTTTGTTTGGCAAGTACAAATTCGAGAAAAGGGGGTTCATCTTTTGTGTTACATATCCCAACTTTCTTCTATACCTGCCCCCTCAAAGGCTTATCACTATAGGTTTCTTGTGACTCCCAATGTTGGACAACCCTATCATAGCAGTTGTTTAATCAGACTAAAAATATATCTATATGGAATCCATGCTACTCAGTTATCCAAACTTGTTCATATATCATTTTATGTGACTTTTAAAAGTTTTTTTATCAATTTATGCGATGCTGAGTAGAAAAAGTATATTTAAACAAGAGTAATAAAAGACACCTGGTACCTTATTTTTTTAAATTCAAAAGTTCAACAGTTTGATCGAATCTGCATTTAAATTTGATGTTTTAAATTAGCCTTTAAGTTAACATTAAAATGAAAGTAATATGATATTTTTATAGATTTTTACTTTCTTCTTTTCTATTTTGCCTTTAAGTTAATATTAAAATGAAAGTAATATGATATTTTTATAAATTTTTACTTTCTTCTTTTCTATTTTGCCTTTTTTCATTTTTTTATCTTGATAGAAACGGCATTTTAAGTATTTGAGGGTAGTAATTATATTTAATATAATGTTATTATTATTATGTAATAATAATAATGATAATAATAATATATGAAAGAAAGGACAAAAATAGAAATGATTGTAAAAATTTGCATAAAATAATAATAATAAGGAAAAGAAAATAATAGAATAAAATGTTTAAACTGAAATAATAGTCAATTTATAATATTTGTACAGTTTTTATTATTAATTAATGAGAACTATAATAATATGAATGACGTAATTTTATCATTATTATTTTCATAATAATGATTATTAAGTATATGTAAATAAATAAAAATAAAAATAAAAGAATGAAGAAATAAAGAAAATAGCAAAATCTTTTCTCATTTTCTCTCATTTTTTCTCCTCACACCTAAGTTAGTGTTGTCGGGAGCCGAAGAGAGGCCGGACCAGAGGGGCGGCGGCCGGAGGCTGCCGCTTTTGGTCAACTGGAGGAGGGCTGGCTAGGCTGTGGGGAGAGGGAAGAGCTGGCTGGAAGGGGGGGCTGAGGAAGGAAGGCTGAAGGAGAGGGGCTGCTATGAGGGGGAGAACGGGAGGGCTGGGGTGTGATGGCCCGACGTCTGAGGGCCCGATGCTGGTTCGGTAGAAACCGTTCTGGCATAGGGTAACTGCTCACCGCAAGATCCTATCAAGCAATTTGAGAGAAAAAAAATGCGCATATAAAAGTGAATGATATTTTTCATTTATCAAAAGTTATTATTACAAGTTTCATTATCGTACAAAAAAAAACAAAATAAGCATTTCAGCGCCGTCGTTGATCCTTTTGAAAGTTAAGGTTCTTGTTTAACCTCTTCTAGGAGCATCTGACCTGGTATTGTACAACAAACAATACCGGGATTAGAATTCCTAGTAATTAGAGAATATTCTAAGTACAGCAGTATACAATAACAAATTAATTTACGAAAACGCGTTTAGCAGAGGTAAAAATGCAGGATAGGTAAGGCAACTGCGTAAAATAAGCAAGTAACTTCCTGCAACAAGTCTTTATCACAAAATAACGGTTACTGATGTCATTTTCCAGTAACGAACCCCGAATGTTACTGATGTCAGTTTTCCAGTAACAATCCCGAATGTTATTGATGGCATTTTCCAATAACAACCCCGAATATTGTTGATGTCATTTTTCCAGCAATAATCCCGAATATTACTGATGTCATTTTCCAGTAACAACCCCGAATGTTATTACGTTGGTTCTGGACAACCAACCAAGCTTCAAATGGATTCGGCTCAAAGCAAATAAGCGAAGCATAGTAGTAATAGAAAAATGCAAGATGTAATGCAAGTCATATATTGGGTACCTTTAGTCTTTAAGTTCAGAAGTTCAACAGCTTGTATGAGTGACAGTTCGATCAATCTGTATTTTAAGTTCTCGATATTTTTAAGTTAGCTTTTTAATGATTTAGGAGTTTCATTTATTATTTCATTCTGTTTGTCTTCTTCTGCTTTTGAAGTTCAATTGAATTAAGCTGCTGTTAAAGCAGTTGTTAAGGTGTCTTTATAACACTTTGAATCGTTCTCATTATTAATTAATGAGGATAATGATTATGCACGACTAGTTATAAATTTGATAGAGAATAATCAGATTAAGAGAAAGTGAATGAGTTCTTTCAAATTTCTTTCCCTTACCTTAGATTTAGGATCGCCGGCACACGAAAAGAGGCTGGAACGGGTTGGCCGAAGGATGGATGAGGGTTGCTGGAGCTGCTGTGGGGGCTGACGGGCTGTCGGACGGTACTGCCGGGGGCTGCGGGAAGTGGCTGTCGGGGGCTGCCGGGCTGCAGGAAGGTGGCTGGAAGGGGCTGTCGGGCTGCCGGAAGGAGGCTGGAAGGGGCTGTCGGGGCTGCCGGGCTGCTAGAAGGTGGCTGGAAGGGGCTGTCGGGGCTGCCGGGCTGCCGGAAGGAGGCTGGAAGGGGCTGCCGGGCTGCTAGAAGGTGGCTGGAAGGGGCTGTCGGGGCTGCCGGAAGGTGGCTGTAGGGGCTGCCCGGGCTGCCGGAAGGAGGAAGAGGCTGCTGGAAGGTGTGGGGAGAAGAGGGGAGGGGATGGGGGTTTTTTGGGCGCGGGAGTGGGCGCCACAACGTGCGCCAAATGGCGCCTGGCACGCGCCAGGGGGCCTCTGGCGCGGAAGCTTCTGGCGGGAGTGGGGTCGGGGGAGAAGTGGTCGGCCCTAAGGGCCGACAGCCTGCGCCAAAAACGGCGCAGGCAGGCGCCGTATGTGCGCCAGGCTTTCGCCTGGCGCGGAAACTTCTCCCGCCTGGAGCGGGAGAAAAGTCAAAAGAGGGGGGGGGCGTAGGAAGGAAACAGAGGAAAATTTAAAAAAAAACTTACATTTAAAATCTTCTCAAATTTCCGTCGTTCACCATCCGAATACAACGAAACTTGACACCTAGGTGTGTTGCAACATGACGAACACCCTCGCGTCAAAAATTTTCGATTCGGAGCAAAATTTTATTTTATTTGAATTTTAGGGGTTTAAAACTTCGAAAATTTGCCACGATCAAATCGACGCTCAGATTTTGATGAAACTTCTCGAGCAATTTTTAAATAATATATTTAACACGTCGACACTGAAAACGACGAATTCGGACACGTATTTCAATGTTTTTGATTTTTAGAATTTTGAAATTTCAAAGGTAGAACGGGAGCTTCCGTCTTTCGGATTTTTCCCGAATTAGGGCTCTTTGATCTTTAAAGTTGTTTCTGCCTATTAGTAGTTTTGTTTGCCCTAAAGTGAAATTCCCTGGGATCCTGATTTCTAAGGCGGGATTCTGACCTAATTTGCAAGACGACTTTGGGTCGCGTTACACGACGGCTCAGCGAGAATTGTCCCGGCATTCAGGTGTTCACGTACCGCTGGATACTATTGAGTAATTTGAGAGAAAATGGATACACATGTAAAGACAAAAAGATATTTTCATTTATTACAAGTTTGCAGATTACATGATCCTTCATCGTACTCTTCGTACAAAAGTGAAATATATAAAAAAAGAGAAAAAAAAGAAGCAAAGGAGCGCTGTGGATTTATCAGCAAGATTGAAAATTTAAGAATTAGGGTTCTTACGTATATTCTTCCAGAAGCACTTTACTTGATATTATATAGAAAATAATATCGGGATTGGAATTCCCAGTAATTAGAGAATACTTTAAGTACTGCAGTAAACAATAATATTACACTTTAAAAGATGCGATTAACGAAAGTAAGGAGATAATAAAATGCAGAAAAAGTAGGACAATAGCGTAAAATAAATAATCAATTTCCTGCGAAAAGTATTATCTCAAAATGTAGGTTACTGATGTCGTTTTTCCAGTAACCTACTACAAATGATACTGATGTCATTTTTCAGTAACTAACCCCGAATGTTACTGATGTCATTTTCCAGTAATAACCCTGAATATTACGAATGTCATTCTCCAGTAACAATCCCAAATATTACTGATGTCATTTTCCAATAATTAATCCCGAATGTTACTGATATCATTTTATAGTAACAACCACGTTATGTTGGTTTCGAACAACCAACCAAGCTTCAATTTGAATTTGGCTCAAAGTGATGTAAAACAGCAGTAAAGTGCAAAAAGCAATATTTGTCATATACTAGGTACCTTTGTTCTTTAGGATCCAAAGTTTGGCAATTTGAATTTTGGATCTGCATTTAAATTTATTATTTTAAATTAGTATTTAGCCAATATTTTTAGGAATAAATATTATCTTCTTTTCCATTCTATTCTTCTTTTATTTTCTTATTTTTGATTGAAATCTGGCTTTTAAGTTACTGCGATTGCAGTAACATTATTGTAGCATTATTATATATGATTTAAATTGAATTTCTTTTTGGAAATAATAGTCATTTTTATTACATTTGTATTGTTATTCATTATTACTTAATGAACACAATAATAATGTGAATGATGTATTTGAGATATTTCATAATTTATCATATGCAAAAGATAATGAAAATAATGGAAATATCTGTACTCTCCTCTGTTACTTTCTTAATTTCATTCACCTTATACCTCGGTTTAGAGTTGTCAAAAAATGGAGGGAGGCCAAACGGCTGCTGGCTAGCTGTTGGAGGAAGGATTGAGGGCTGAGAAGGCTGGTCGGCTGGAAGAGGGCTGAATGTTGGCTGGCTAAGGGGGCTGCAGCAAGAGGGCTAACTGTTGGAGGGCTGGCAGGGGTTGAGGGTGAGGAGGCTGGCTGGTAGGAATGGGAGAGCTGGCTGGATGTGAGGGAGTAGGAGAGAGGGGCTGTTATGCTGTGTGGTGGAGAGGAAGTGTGGGGTTGGAGGGGGTTAAATATGCGAGAGGGAGGGGAGGGGTTTTGGCAGAAGGCCGACCAACCCGCCCCTAAAACGGGTTTAAAATAGGCGTAGATCATGCAGAGCAGATAGGGGGGGGGGGGGGGAAGAAGGAATGAAGGAATTTCAAAAAAAAAAAAAAACTTAAATTTAAAATTTTTGCATTTTTTTGCCGTTTGGCGTCCAAACATAACGAAACTTGACACTGAGGTGTGTTATGACATAACGAACACCCTGGCGCAGAAAATTTTCGATTCGGAGCTAAATTTTATTTTTAATTAATTTTTAAAGTTTTAAACTTCTTAAATTAATTGAGATCAAATCGATTAAGTAACGATATGAAAATCAATGAATTTAGACATGTATTTAATTTTTCTCAATTTTTTGGATTTAAATAATTCAGAAAAATAAAGCGGGAGTTTTCGTTATCCGAATTCTCCCAAATTAGGGCATTTTGATCTTAAAATTATTTATATCTATTGGTATTCTTGTTTACCCTATATTGAAATTCCTCGGAACCTAATTTTTGAGGCGGGAATTTGACTTAAAATTGTAGATAAAGACATTGGGCCATTACAGGGGAGAAGAAGGTTGCTGTTGGGGAAGGAAGGAGAGGGGCTGGGTGGGGGATTTATAGTGAGGAGGGGTTAGTAGGGGGAGAGGGAGGGCTGGCCGGCACTTGGCCATCCAATCTTAGTTCAAAATTGCGCAGGGGCCCTTCCCTGGAGCGAAAGCTTCTGCACCTGCAGGACAGGGCCTGCGATCTGATCGCAGGATAAGGGGGGATCGCAAAATCGGAGGGGGGAGAAGAAAATTGAAGGGGAAAAAATAAAATTATTTAAAATTAAAATTTTCGCATTTTTTCGTCGTTCAACGTCCAAAAATAGTGAAACTTGACACCGAGGTGTGTTATGATGTAATGAACACCCTTTCACAAAAAATTTTCGAATCAGACAAACATTTTATTTTTAATTAATTTCTGAAGTTTGAAACTTCAAAAATTAACTGAGATCGAACCGGCTCTCAAAAATTGATCAAACTTTTCGAGCAGCTTTTAAATAATATACTTAATATATTGATATGAAAATCGATGAATTCAGACACATTTAATTTTCTCAATTAATTGGATTTAAATAATTCAAAAAAATAAAGCAGCAGTTTTCGTTATCCGAATTCTCCCAAACTATGGTACTTTGATCTAAAAATTATTTCTAACAAATGGTATTTTTGTTTGCCATAATTCGAAATTTCTGAGATCTTGATTTTTGAGATGGGATTTGACCTAATTTGCAACGTAACGACATTGGGTTGTTACAAATTGCCTCATAAATATTGCCACCTGCTGTTTTAGGCGGAGCTTCGCAGGTTCCCACACCCTCTCATGTTTTGTTGTTGAAGTAATCTTCATACAAACTGCAGAGCATTCTGGACACAGCTTTCTCACAACAATGCCAATATAAGTCATTTTGCATGGCAGGCCCTCAATACAAATTTCCCTCACTCTTGCTTACAGACTATTACCGAGCAAGAGAACAATCCTTTTTGTATGACCTCTTGCATTCAACATCAGATAAACGAAGAAATATTTAGGAATGTAAACATATTCTCCAATGTTCCCACACCGGACCAATTTCCCTTAAGGATTTTGATTGACTTTTCACTTTCAATTCGCCACTCAGTATTCACCTCCACCATGCGATTAAAATAGCGAAGTATGCACTACACCACGAAATCCTTATGGAAACCACTTAAATAACCACACCTCTTGCAGTTGGGCTGCATATATGTGGCCCAACGCCAATCCTCATGGTTTAAAAACAGAATGTACACTTGTAACAACCCAAAATCATTACTTTGCGAATTAGGTCAATTTTCGACGCTGACATTAGTACCCCGGGGAATTTCAATTTAGGGCAAACAAAATTACCAATAGATAGAAATAATTTTTAGATCAAAGTGCCATAGTTTGGGAGAAATTCGAATAACGGAAGCTCCCGTTTTATTTTCTGAATTATTTAAATTCTAAAAGTCAAGAACATTGAAATACATGTCCAAATTTATCGTTTTCAGTGTTGTTGTGTTAAGCATATTATTTAAAGGCTGCTCGAGAAATTTCATTAAATTATGAGTGCCGGTTTGATCGTGGCTAATTTTCAATGTTTTAAACTTCATAAATTAAAATAAAATAAAAAATTGCTCCGAATCGAAATTTTTCGGCGCGAGGGTGTTCATAATGTTGTAACACACCTCGGTGTCAAGTTTTGTTGGATTTGGACGCTAAACGGCGGAAAAATGCGATTAATTTAAGTTTTAGTAAAATTTTTATAATTTTCCTTATTTTCTCCTCCTATTTCCCCATTCGCCCTACTCCCGACTCCCGACCCGCCTGCGAATCGCAGGCTCTGTCTTGCGACAGAGCCTGCAGGCGGAAGCTTCCGCCTGCCAGGGAGGGCCCACCTACGCCGTTCTTGGCGCAGGATTCGGTCGGCCCCCTCAGCCGACCCCCCATCCTTCCCTCTATATAAACCAATCTGCTCCCCTCTCCTCCCCTCACAACTCGCAGCCATTCTCTCCTCCTTGCCAGCCAACCCAGTCACCTTGCCAGCATCCCAGCCTCCCCTTCCAGCCAGCAGCAGCCTAGCCCTCTCCCACAGCCAACTAGTAAGCGATCCGGTCACCCAGCAGCCCCCGGCAGCCCTCTCCTACCGCTGCCAGCTTGCTGCAGCCGCCTTGGCCAGCCGTCCGACCACCCATGCCGACCTCAATCTGTTTTTCGGCAATCCTAATCCTAAAGGTAAGATTATAAGTTTAAGAGATAGAAAAAGGGGGAGAGAAAATAGGAGAAATTTCTACGTTCTTTTAATTTATACATACTTAATAATTATTATTATGAAAATAATAATGATATAATAACGCCATTCACATTAATATGGTTTTCATTAATTAATAATGAAAACTATACTATTATAAAAATGACGATTATTTCCTGTTTGTCAATTCAGTTGTTTTTATTCTGACTTTTTCTGTCGTACATTATTATCATAATCATAACGCCTTAATGAATATAACAGCTTAAATAAATCGAACTTACGAAAGAAGAACAGAATGAAAGTAAATATGAATTGGCTCCTAAAATTATTGGCTTAAAAAGCTAATATGAAGATATCCGAACTTAAATGCAGATTGAATGAACTGTCACTCATTTGAACTATTGAACTTCTGAACTTAAGGAACAAAGGTACCCAGTACATGACATGTATTGCATTTTGCACTTTTACTGTTGCTTAGCTTCGCGTATTTGCTTTTAGCCAATTTCAATTTGAAGTTAGTTGGTTGTAAGAAACTAACATCCTTTTCATTCGGGGGTTATTAGAAAATGACATTAGTAACATTAATGCATGGTTGGTTGTTAGAAATCAACATCTTTTTCATTCGGGGGTTACTGGAAAATGACATCAGTAACATTCGGGGTTGTTGCTGGAAAAATGACATCAGCAACATTCGGGGTTGTTATTGGAAAATGACATTAATAATATTCTGGGTTGTTACTGGAAAATGACATCGATAACATTCGAGGTTGATTACTGGAAAATGACATCAGTAATCTTTATTTGATAAATAATGCTTGTTGCAGGAAATTGTTCATTTATATAGCGCTATTGCCGTATTTTTTTTCCTGCATTTTATTAACGCCTTACTTCCGCTAATCACATCTTTTAAAATGTTATTATTAATGTGTACTGCAGTACTTAGAGTATTCTCTAATTACTGAGAATTCAAATCCCGGTAGTATTTTCTGTACAATACCATGTCAGGTGCTCATAGGGGGTTACGCGCAAGAACCATAATGCTTAAAATGTTCAACTGCCGATAAGATCCACGACGCTATTTTTTTTCTTGTTTATCTTTTATCTTTTTCTTTATTTTCACTTTTGTACGAGGAGTGTTGAAAAGATCTTGTAATGTGGTTATTGAAATAAATGAATAATATCATTTAGTTTTTTTTTATGTGTATGCCATTTTTCTCTCAAATTACTCAATATGATCCTGCGGTAAGTGAACATTCGATGTCGGAACGGTTTCCGCTGAACCGACGTCCGGGCCCTCACAACACTAAACCACAAAGCATACACTATAACCTTAACTTGTAAATCCAGACCCTCCCATATGCTTTGGCTTACATGACCTTGCCCCAATCATGATAACTCATTCTTCTATTTGAGGTGTTGCACTAGAGAAAATGACATGCAACTTTCTCCAACATTTCATTGCACATATTCGTAATTGGTGAGTTAAACATTGTGTAGACTAGAATAGCATAAACACTTAGTTAATCAAATAAATGGGCTTAACCGTAGATAAGAAAGCATGCACCTTGAAAGTGCACTAGCTTTCACCTTCAAGTTGAGGTGCTAAAGTTTTTTTATGTGCCTTGTCTTACTATTTTAAAAATATTTCATTATCGATGGTTTATGAAACTGATGTTTTGCACTAGTAATGTGGTGCTATGGCTAGAAATAATATTGAGACTTGGCACAATTTACTTGCTTTCCTATCCATGATTCATTATTATAGAATTTTATTGATAATGACTTTGGCATAGGGCAGGGTTCGAGTCGAGTTCGAGCAAGTCAGCTCAGACTCGAACTCAAAATTATCGATCTGAGCCCGAGTCAATTTCGTGTAAAAAAGTTTGAGTTTGAGCCGACTCAAACTATATAAAAGAAACAAACTTATACTAATGTCTGAAGAACCGCTTTGGCACGGTGGTAATGCATGGATTTTGTAACAAATAGGTCCCGAGCTCGATTGTATTAGTGGTCAAGTTTTTGTTATTTTTTCTAAAAAGCTTGTTTTTTTTAGTAAAAACACAATATTTAGGCTCCGGAGAGATTTGAACCGAGACCAAACAAGGAAAATTATGTGTCTTAACCACTGAACCAGGTAAGAAACTTTGTAACTGTGTACATTTTATTATTTTATATATTCCGTGTGGCTCGAATCCAGTTCCAGTCAAATTGAACCCAATTTGACTCGACTTGGGTAAAATCGTCAGCTCTACTTTGGCATAAATTAAATATTAATGAATGATTGGGTCTGTCAAGATGGATGCCAATTGGGATATCACACTTTAATTGAAACATCACTTGATTTTTCCACGCAACAGAAACTCATATCTATTTAGACATGTTCAAGGCAGTTTCATTTAGTTTTGTCTAAACTTGTTTCATAGCTACTTTAACTAGCATCGTACCCCTAGTAGGTAAGGAGAAATAAATTGAGAGAATCTTTTGGATGGTGAGGCAATTATCTCCAATGCTATGCCCAAGGTTAAAAGCATCACGTTTCTTAGAGTTAATTTTATTGAGGCAACTAACAAAGACAATTACATGGTGGTGCACATGATAGTAGGCATTTACATTGTGAGAGCAATTGCATTCTTGAATTTTGGAATTTAAACAACATGGGTGCTGTTCCATATTTGCATTATATGATCAACTTCAAAAGATGTTTTTTTTGGTCTGCTCGTGTTTGAACTGACCACATCTAGTAGTTTTTAAGGTATCAAGAGATGATGCTATCCACCTCAGTATCTTTATTCCCTCTCTTTTGTCGCAATTTCCTCATCAAAACAGTGGCCTAGCAAGGCAAGGGAGATCATCCTTGTCCGCAACAAAGATTCGAGTTTAGAGTGCTGACAGTAATTGAAGTACACTTTTGGCACAAGTGTTTGAGCATAATTTTCTTAAAGTTCGAATTGCATTTTACTGGTTGCTCCGATCAGTGAATTTGTTATAATATTTTGTTCCACAAACTGTGTAAGATGGAACTTTCAATCAATGTTTTTTGTTTTCATATTTCTTTGAATTTTTCTTGGATTGAGTTGGCTTAATTATAATAAAATAAGATAGGATTGAAGCTTTTAATGGAAGAGATTATGGTTAAATCAGGGAAATCTACCATCCCTAGTTGATTAAACTTTAACCTAAGTAGTTGATAAGTTCTAAAGGTAAACTTTTCTTTATATCTAATTATGCATTAGTTTTTTCTTGATTAATTAATGTATTATGAACTAAAAGTTTTCAGATTTTGCCATTAAAGTTTGATAGCATAATTGCAGTAAAACTGTATAACAATAATTTGTGCTATCCAACTGTATAACAATAATTTATATTATCTTATGCTAAGTGTAATATTCTCAGCTATTGATTAATTATTCTAGAAATAGTGCAAGTGTTTTGAAATATTTCTCATTTGTTGATTAACACCATCATTGACAGTTCTCATGTCTTGGATAAGAAAGGCCGATGATTGCGTGCAATCATATCATAAAACTTGTCGATTAATATGAAATGAATTCTGCTAGAACTAAGACGTCCTTTGAAAGTGTGGCTGCCTTGCTTGAATTCATTGAAAATTTGCAAAAGCCTACAACATTAGTGCTCGAGTGGCGTTAAGTGAAGTTGGATTTTCTTGCATTATAAATGAATGTGGGTAAAAAGGCTTGTTCAATGCCCTAACTTGACAATATGATATTAGAATTTTGGTAATTTGACAAATGAGTATACAATTTGTTAATATTATGATTAATTTGATGATAACTTCTTACACCTTTAGGGAGCTTTGGTACTTGAGTGAAAATTGACATAAAAATATTTTGGGTGAATGCCAAAAGGTTAAAAGATAGAACTATGATTTTGAAATTATAATTGATTGATGACTCAATATTGTATGAAATTATGGTAGAATTAAATGTGAATATAAAAGGAAAAATAGGTATGAGTAATATCTCTAGGGGATATGATATTATCAAAGGAGATTTAAATGGTCATGTTGGAAGAGTGGTATAGGAGTATATATGGTGGTTTTTATTTTGGTGAGACTAATGAAAAAGAAAAAATAGTTTTAGAGTTTGCTTGTTCTTAACACACCAATATAATGTTTGCAGGTGATAATCCTTTTTTTACCAAAAGACTAACAAAGAAATGCATAAAATGATAATGTTATGAGTTTGTATTTTTTGCAACACATCCAAAATGAGTTGATTTGGTGCATATGATAAATTTTTTATTGAAAATGCTAGAGATGTGCGAAAGAGAATTGCTTTATGGAGAACTACCGTAAAATACGAAGGTTTTCATTTAGTTGATTTAAAATAGAATACATGAGATGTACGCATAATCAAATAAGCAGATATAATATTGAAGTTATGGAATTTGTAAATGAAATGAGCATGCGAAAGAGTTAAAGATATAATGTACTGTGAAATTAAGTGTTTTAAGTGATGAGCATGTTATAGTGGATGAGTAAAAGAAGAAGATCTAAAATTCATGGCTAGATATAATCAGAAATGTTCATATATACTTGAAGCTTAGGATAGAGCACAATGGAAACAAATGATTCTTGTTTGAGGCTTGGTTTGTTGTAGTATTTGATAATAAAAAAATCTCAGACTTGAATTGTGTGCTGATTTGTTATATGGAACGCATATTCTTTCAAAAATTGTTTTAAAATTTCTATCTAATTTTTACAAGTGAAATAACTGGCAGCCTGTAGTTGATTTAATGTATGATTTTTATAGTATTAGCTTTTAATCTATCTGTGACAACTTTGAGATGACAAAGAATTTGACAGTTTTTTTTCTGAACTCTGACATTTTAAAATGAAGGGGAAGATTCTCTGATACTTTAAAGGACGTTTTACTTGCAAATGTTGTTATGTTGCTAGGTTTCTTAACTGGAGTTTGTTCTTCTTAGAAATGCTTGTCCAAGATACTTCTTGGAAACTGCAGCCATATTTTTCTCTCTTGAACATCTAAAGATATAGTTTTAACTGCTTATAGTCAGTTTTTGTTTTTAAATATGCTGGATTGTTATGGAATAATGAATTCTAATATAATGTAAAAAATGATTGAAGTACTTGTACTTGATTAACTAAACCTGTTTGACAGATTTCATTGTTTCCAAAGTATACTGCTTCAACTGCTCAAAGGAGTTTGAAAAGCTATGCTCAGGTGTTCTAAAATTTTTCTTCAGTGCTGGTGCTAAGGTTTTAAATTATTCTGTCTGTTCATGTTATGCTAAACATACATTGTGTATATTTGTAATACAAATGATTTTCACATTCGTATCATTTTTTTAGTTGCTTTTGTTATTTCTTAAGTATATTTAAATGAATATCAATAATTTTGCAAAATTTTGTTTTCTTCATGGAGTTTGTTATCTCATTTAATGTCTGGATGAAGATTTTGGTATGATAGTGCGCTGACAAATAAACCTTCACAAAATGTAACAAATTGTTGCATATGTTTCTTATGTTCTTAATGCTGCAATTAATAATACAATTCGAGGATGATGGGTATTGTGTTAGCAGAAGATGACGTTGCTAGTATTAATGAGGACCTTGAGTCATAATTGTAGGAATTATCTTCCAAAATAGTCCTTAAACTCAAAATTGTCTAATTTAATCTTAAACTTCAGAAATAAAAAAATAGTCCTTTTATTCTTTTGCTTTGGTCCTGCATAGTACCGTGTTAACTCCCCATTCATCTTGAATGGAAAGTTAATTTTATGGAGGCTGTTTTGTTAATTTGATGATTAATCAAATAAAATAATATTTTTAGTATACTGTGGTGATTTTTTCAAAATATTATTTTCTTAAAATTATGGATATATTTTTATTTTTTTTCTTGATTATTTTTGATATGATTGCTTTATTTTTTCTAATTTTTTGAAAGAGTATTGCTATAGTGCTAATAAAATAGTCAAAATAAAGTACGAATGATATGACAATCCTATGTGTAAGTTTATAATTGGTAGAATACTGTTTGTGTGGGCCCATGTTGGTCCTAAGTACATTTTTATTTTGGCTAGTTTTTTGGAGATTTAGTATTTTCCTTTTTTGGAAATATCAATGTTTGAATTTAAAGTAAAAATGAAATAATAAAATGTTTTCTCAGAATCTTCTTTCGTACCCATTTTTCTTAAAGAAAAAATGTTAAAATTATTTGATAAAGAAAAAATTAGTAGCAAAAAGTTTTTTTTTTTGAAAACTGTCAAATTCTACAAGTTATTTAAGTTTGTTTATTTAAACTTCAAATTACTAAAATAACTTCCATGAAATTATTTTTTCATCCAAAATAGATTGAAAAGGTAACATAATACTAAGTTGACTTAAAATATAAGTTGAGAGATTATTTTGAGATTTTAAATTACACATTTTGGTAAATTTGATATATTTCTATGGTCATAGGATAACAACTGTAACAACACCAAATCAAACCTAAGTTCCACTAAGTGGGTCGCTTCATAAACTATGTCTCCTTTGTGCTTGAGTAAAGAGTTGCTCCTTCTTAACCTCAAAGTATTTGGGATCATTTTTAATAAATTTTTCCTCTGCTATTCTTTTTATTTTTTTCTTCTTTTTAATATGGGCAAAATTCATTTATTTATCTTTTTTCACAGAAGCCTGATATGGGATCATTTTTTCAACTTATTTTCTAATCTTAAATATCATTGTTGCTTTAGGGGTTAGCGATTGAGCCTGGTGCTTTATCTGTTGGGGATTGCAGAATAGGGATGAATTGGTAGGTAAGACGGTAGGAGTAGTAACCAAGTCAGTGGTAGTTTTGTAATTTGTTGTTTGGAAACAATGGGACACACTCCAGATACATTTTACCTATTGTATTCCTACTTCTGCTTATTTCATGGTCAGATTTCTTAAAGCAAATCTTCATACAATACTAAAAAAATTTGGGCAGTTTTCTACATAGAAAAACTTATAGAATTTTCTCCCAAACCGATCCTAGAACTTATCTTGAAGCTAAAATTTCTAATGGGTACTAATATGTGGTCTAAATAATTCCGTATTAGTGATCTTGCAACTTAGAATAAAAAGATTAAAGAAAGAAAGGCACTTAAATCATCTTGATTCTTTTCGTATAAGTATCTTCTTCTTTTCACATGTGTAATGAATGTTACATTCACACAATTTTTAGTTTGTGATTGGATATGATTTCACTTGGATTGGCAGATATACACTTGAAATTGTATGAAAATTGAAAGTAAATTAGCATACATTCATGCTGCTTGTTCTTACATGTGAAAATTAAGATAATTTTTGCTTATAAATTAGTTTAGGAAAACGTTGGGTATTATTTTGAACCTTTCTATGTAATTATGAATAGTGTGAATCAAATTGAAGTAATCCAAAAATAAGATTAGTTTGACAATCCTGATAAGAGATGTTGCTCCAAACCATCAACATATTAAGATGGAAAATGACACACAAAAAATGAACATCGCTATCATCTTCTTTTTTTAATCAAGATTGCTTCTTAAAATTTGTTTGAAATGAAAATTTGCTCAGCAAAATGCTAGACATTTGTACAATTCATCTGCCAACAATGGGAGTTTTATGATGGCTGGCTTTTACACCTTGAACTATACAGAAGGAAAGACAAAAGTAATGTAATTTTATACAATTTAAAGGGTAACAAAAGATTCATGTGGTCTACACCGCTTAGTAAGATTAAGGCTTGGTGGTGTTGTTGTAAAGGGTAACAAGATTTTGGAACGATGGAATAGTAGATAAGTTTAAAGGTGTTTTTGCTGTGTTGGCATAGCTGCGATTAGTTGTATGATACTTTTCTTCAAATTATAACACCTATTAAACAAGAACACACTGCCTTCATTATGCCATTGAATCAGGGGCATCCATTCCATAATTTATATGCATTGCTATAAATATTTTGGTGAGCCTAATACTGCATAACATTTTATATGGGTTCGTATTCATTTATTTTCAGCCTTATGTTGATTTGGCTAGTTTATATGGTAACGGGAAGTTTGCTGAGCTAGAAGCATTTATTCAGACAAATATGGAGAAATTCCAAACTGTAAGTGCCATTCATCTTCATGCATCATTTTCTTTTCTTAACATAGTTTTTAACTTTATTATTTTTTATTCCTTAAGCCTTGTAAACAGCTGCATCAAAAAATGATGTGAATTTCTTATGTTGGCTATGGGGATGATTGTAATATTTATATAAAAAAAGTCAGTATTTAGAGTTATATGCAATTAAAAATGTTGAAAAAAGAGAAAAGAATCACTAGCTCGCATGAAGGTTTCCTGTCCTTAATGTATCTGTCTTTCATGCACACAAGGATGCACAATGATCCTGCAAGTGCCACGCATGTGCTTTGATTCTATGAAAATCATCCACACTCTAAACCTGCTAACATTGCCTACACTTGCTAGGCCAAGTGCTCATCTTTGTTGTGCATGTTCAATGTCTCACATACCACTCGTACAATAGCTCACGATTCAAATGTGGCAGGAGGCAAATGCTGAGATTTTTATTCTCTGGCTTCCCACCAATGGTTGAATCGTCGTCCAATCAACCAAAGTAGGAGATTTTTTATAACATATGTCTGCACACGAAAGGAAGAGTGGACTAACTTTTTTTTGTTCGTGTGTAAAAGTTGTGACTTGACTTTGATATGAACTGTTCGAGGCTTTTATTTTGTGCAAATTTTGAATTGTCCAAATTGCCTTCCTTAATTGCTCTTAGTCGGTTTCTCATTCACCCTTCTACAAATACTGCATTCATCCCTTCTCAAGACACCATTCCAAGATCCAAGCCTTCGAAAAACTATGCCGAATTCATCAAGTAAATGACTCGTGCTATTGATCTTTGAGCTGGCCAGGAAAGTTTCATTTTGAAGGCCTTGAGTGCCATTGATCTTTGGTCAGGCTAGAAAAAAATAAACTCTCTTTGTCCATCTTTAATTCAAATCATGGGTACAATCTATCAAAACAATTTTAAGTGTTGTTTTATTGCCAAAATTACATCTAAATTTTTAGTCACATAGAACTAGCTGATACGTTGTTAAATTCCTAAGTTATACTTTGATTAGTTTAAAGTTTTATTAAGTAATCTAAAGTTATGTTAACTTGATATGCCTAAAATGTCGAGTTAATAATCTAAGGGGTTCGTTAGCACGAGAAATCTGAAAAATTTGAGTGTAAAGTGTTTCGATTACTTCACTAATATTTGATAGTTTTATAAAAAAAAAAAAAAATTTATTTTTAATGAAGTAATTTTGAGTGTGGTATTTTGAGTAAATTGGGGGGTTAAAAAATTAAAATTTTTATTTTATTTTACGCTAAGCCTAAATGAGAAATCGTGAACGAACGAACGACCAAGCAGTGGACGGAGAAGATGGACTCGAACGGCGAAGTCGTGGATGAACGGCTATCGTTTAAGGTTTTGGCGTTCATTCATTTGAACGAAAGCTTATGTTCGTGAACGAACAATTTTATTCAATCGTTCGAACGAAAGATTTTGTGCGTGCTTTCCTCTGCGTAAACTCCAAATTCTCCTGATTCAAGCGTAATATGTTTACTCTCATCTTATATATTTTCGCCCGTTTTACTTTATGCTGGTTATTCCAGTTTACTCAAAAAAATTTGAAGTTACAGTGCTTTTACTTCATGCCAAACATTCCCTAAAGTGTACAACTTAAATGATTGCCCATTTTGCAATGTTGAATACAATAAAATTCCTTGAACTTAAGTTTTAAAATACTAAATTTCTATTTTCAGTATAGAAGCATGCACATAAAAACAATGAATATATATGCTTTATTAGCATATCAGTTTTAGGGAGATGGAATTTTTTGCAGTTATAAAAAGGATGAAAAAAAAGTAGCTCACATCAAGCTCTTTTTGCTCATCATACGTAATTCTTCAGCCTATCACACAACCATGCACGTCGATTGTACAAGTGTTTCCTACATTCATATGTTTTCAATGAGTGGTGCCCCCATACTAAACCCCCGAATGCACACTCGCTCTAGGCTGTGCGCTACATGAGCGATGCTCATGTTCAATGGTACTCACTTGGCCACGCACTTGCTCGTGGCTCTTATGCAACACAAGACAGTCGTTAAAATTTTCATTTTTCCGCTCAATTACCTGGCATGTGATCGCACATCAAAGCTTTACGTACACAAGAAGGGAAGAATCATCGGACGCTTGCTTCGTTCATATGCGCAGAAGTTGCTACTTGACTTCTATTTGGGTCGTTTGAGGCTTCTAATCGGTGAACCTGATGTTTTATTTAATGCGTACTTCAAATATTAAGGTTTTGGCCTTTGATCATGCAATCTCTTAATTGTTCTTGATTTTCTGCCTCCCCATTCCCCCTTCTATAAATTTCACATTCACTCACCATTTCAAGCTCCATGTCTTACGAAGACTATAACACCTACGTTTTGTTGATTTTTATTCGACTAGGAAATTTTTTTTCCAAAGACCTCCAGAGTCATTGGTTTTTATATTTTGACTAGAGAAATTTGAACTCCTTCCATTGAATTTTGATTTGGAGCAAGACAACAATCTTTTGGTGCTGCTTTGAGTGTCATTATGATATCGAAATTGAGTTGAAGATTTTGACCAAGACATGTTGGCAAGTTGCTTAAATTAGAACTAGAATTAATTTATTTAAAATTTATTAGTTGATTTCTTTATTTTTTTATTTATTTTAAATTAAGAATGAGATGGTTTAAAGTTCATTAAAAATGTGTGATTGATTATCGTTTATCAGCCATTATGATTTGAGAATGCTTTGAGCATAATTATGTTATAGTAATTATGCAAATATTAAGATTTAAACACTTTAAATATACATTTGAATGATGTTATGGGGATTATGAATATTTTTTTCAGGTTTGATATGATTGTAATAAAAAATATGCCATTATTATTATTATTATTATTATTATTTGCTTTCTATAATTTTATCATTCATAAAATCAATAGTTGAGTTTTTAAAATGGTGTGCTTTTTAAAGAAGATAATTTGTTAAAAATCTGAAGATAGTTTTGAGTAGTTGAAATTGAAATATCAGACACAATCATACAAACATAAATAAACATATTTATTTGAATTCTGTTAATAGCAACAAGTTTTGCCTTTCCAATATATAGTATCAAAATGAGTTTGCACTATTTGATTATTAAAAAGATATTTAAACATTATGAAAAGGTTACTTCTTTGGTCTTCAAGAGCATTTGTCTTTCTTCTCCTGCAAGCTGCTATTAGCACAAGTATTTAAGGTTTTATTTTATGCGTGAAAAAAACATGGAAACATTATAGGCATAAAATGAAATTAATAAAAAATTTAATAGATTAATCAAATAATTTAATAAGAACTTTGATTGTTCTGTAATTCCGGTTGAGTCATATTATGCTCGATACTCTAATTCTTAGCAGTTTTAAGTGATCCTAAATGCTCTAAGTTTAATATTTTGATTCCTAATTAATCTAAATAATCCTACTTGAATTTTTTTAATTTTGATGTTTAGGTTCATAATAAATCTAAGTTGTCTTGGTTTATAAGAAATCGAAGTGGTCATAATTGAATCATTTTTATGTTAAATAAAGTAGCTTTTAGTAGATCTAAAAGTTCTTTATTTGATTCATTCTAAAGAGACCTAAACTAACCTTCTTGAATAATGTTATATTAAATAATTTGATTCTTAGTTGATATATTTGATTCTAGTTGAGCCTTATTAATTTAAAATTTTTGTTTCATAATTGTTCTATGTGATTCTAATTAAGTCTTGCTAAATTAAAATTTTGATTTCTTGTTAGTCTAAGTGATCATTTAATTGAATTACATATAAATAAATATTTTGATCTGTAGTAGATTTAAGGGATTATAATTGATTCATTATAAGCTTACTAATTTAATTCTTTGGTGATTAATTGATCTTAGTCAAACCATTTTAAGGTAAGCGGTTTAAGACTTCCAAGATATATTATATTATAGCCACCTCGTCTAAATGGTAAAGCCGCAAGGCTTGCAACATGGTCATTCAAATAGTTGTAAGCCCCAACTTATGATATAACCTTAAACTTTGTAATGGTTGTAAGCCTCGATCTGATCATAAACTTGAAGCCCCCTAATCCACAAAAAGTTTTAAATGTTCAACTTAAAATCAATTAAATGATTAGATCAAGGCTCATCTCATTCAACTGGGATTACTTAGATTAACAGGGAATCAAAATAATTTTGTGGCTTTATAAAATTATTCACAAGGGGATAATTTTTCCATTGTAAATTTTTTTTTAAAATGATAAAAAAGTACTCAATTTCAAACTTTTGAGTGCACATAAATGTGTTATTATTATCTGAAATGAGGATGATGATTTTTCATAGGATTCTTACTCTTATTTAGCTGTGATGCATAAATTTGCATTACTTTGGGATTATCCTTTTTTTTTCTTATGTTCATTTGTTGCCGGTTTGTGCTTGGGGATTTGGATGTTGCTAGTAAATGGTTTTGGAATATTGTTTGGGTATTAATACTAACTGTTCGAGATTTAAATCACCCCAGCTATCTTGCAAGCAACTTTACAAGTTAAGCCCTAATCTTATTTTGCTTATTTAATGTATTACTGCTATTAATTAAAAACAAGGGAATATATTTTGAATTGATTTGAAATTTGTATTCTCAAAATTATCTCATTTTAAAAAATTTTATAAGCTTTATACATCTTTAGGAAGCTTATTTCAAGCATATAATGAATCATTACTTTGGTTCATCTTGCATTAGTAAGCTTTATATATATTATATTCAAAAGATATAAAGTGAAAGGTTGCATTACATAATACCGAACCATTTTAATTGAAAGGTTAAATAATTGAAATTCTTAGAACTGTAGCTGCTTTGGGTTTATTGAATAATGAATGGATGCATCATATAATGATTGCAGGTATTGAGTAAAAGGTTTTATTTAATAACGATAGAAATTTATTGCTGTGATATAAATTCAAGTTTTGGATTTATTAGATAAGAGAAATTGTCATTGATGGAAATTTTGGAACTAAATTCCAAATGACAAAATAAGGTATTTTAAAACGCCATGCTTAAGTGAACATCAGCAAAGATGTACTGCGGATTCTATATATTATTATTAGGATGCCTATGTTAGGCAGCTCAAATATTATGCAATAAAATGGTCCTTGATAGCTTTATTGAGTGTGACATAATTGAAAGAAATTAAGATTATATATGCAATGAATATATTATTAGATGCTTGGTGGCAGTCCAAGTTTACAACAATAGCCTACTTTATATCTCTCTTTTATTGAAATGCTTATTGAGCGAATATACTCTCTTGTCTTCAACCTGATAACTAAGTCAAAGCTCTTGATTCCCAGAATTTAAGGTTATGGAGAAATTTCTTTGTTATTTGTGACCTCATATTTCTCCTGACTTTCTCATCTTATAATTTTTCCAATCACTCTCCTTTGGTACCTTCTTTCTTTTCTTTTTGCTTTATTTTTATTGTATATATATCTCTCCATCATATAATTATTTGTCTTTATTGTTTCTCCACATCTCCCCAACCAATATCATGGTTCATTCCGTACCAATGTCTGCCTTGACTCATTCTTCTTGTCCCTTTTCATGCTGCAACACTTCAAGTCTTCTAGACTTTGAATATATCCAAGTCCCCAAGAGCCAAAAGAGTCCTTACCTTTACGAGTATCTCCATTTTGTTTTCTCAAAATCATCCGTACAAATGGAACTTTTATGATAACCTCAGAATCCCTCAAAGTGCAGAAATACTAGTATGAAATTCTTTATGTTTGCACGCAAGTTCATTCTCCCCTTCTTACTGATCCATAAGGATTAAATTTAGAGGACAAGTTCTCAAACAAACTTATTACATATTTAATTAATAGTAAATAAGGATAAGAAACAAGTTCATCCTACTGCAGATTCTTGATTCTCTTACTGGCATTGTCTATGATTGAGGATTCATTCTCCTTGACATTTTCGGATGCAATTCTTTGCGGTTTGAGCTCTGAGTGAAAACATCGTCTATCTTTTGCGGGATTATGAGGATGCTGCTGAGTTGGATGAGTCCGTGGAGGTTCTAGAGACTACAGTTGTTGTTGCTTCTCTGGTGGTTGCCTTTTTGTTGCTGGTAGTTGCCGCTACTCTTGAACTTGTTGCTGTCACATACTGAAGTGCCTTTTGTTGCTTTTTGGCCTTTTTATTTTTTTATTTTTTTATTTTTTCTTATCCTGTATTAATCCCTTTAGTCTATGCTGTCTTATGTAAGTGGGCCTGGTAATGAGCTTTTTTGTTAAAAAAAAAAAAAATACTCTAAGTGCATGCAACTCTATAACCTGTTAAGCATTCCTTGTTTTATTTTATTAATTATTTATAGAATATGCTTCCCAAGTAATTAACGACTTTAAGAGAGTATATCATAGCCGATAGTTGTGCAAATACGTTATATTTCATACCATAAACTTGTGCACATATCTTTAATGTTTTCAAGGACATTTAACTGTTCAACATTTATTTTTGCTATAGGGAAAACTTTCTTACCTTTAGTGTATTCTATGAAATTTATCATTTACGCATATATTCTTACAGGACAATAATCTTGGATTGGTTAAGCAAGTTCTCTCATCTTTATACAAGCGAAATATCCAAAGGTTGACCCAAACTTACTTGACTTTGTCTCTTCAAGATATAGCCAACGCTGTGCATTTGAACACCTCAAAAGAAGCCGAAATGCAAGTGCTCCAGATGGTAATTCTTCTTTCCATATACTTCGGCAGAAAATTAAAAAGGGATGATTGCTTGTATGATACGCAAAACCTGTGTATATATATAACTAGAACCTAAATCCAGATATTTAAAAAAATAACATCAAATCATACTCCTTTCTCCATTTTGAATGATCAGAAAATGCTGAGTGCGATGATGATTTTTGTATAATAATGGATATTTTGGTGGTATTATATCAAGATTTAGGTGTTAATTATGTAAGTACGCAAACTTTGTGTGCCATACATGTAATTTTTTCAAATTATTTTCTCTAAAAATGGGTATGTACTTGTATGACTCACATCCATTTATTCAGCGCACACAATTATTATTTGCAAATAAAGCACTATTATTTCATTAATTTTAAAATTCTAGTTGTTAGTATTAGCTGATTGAAAACTCTAGATGATAATGCTTTATTCATAAATATTAAAGTTTGTGTGCTTAATATGTATATTATAAAGCTTTGGATCTATAGATTATCTTCGGTCATGTACATGGTGCAACATGAAAATATTCTGAACTTGTAATTATATTTTTTAATTTTAGATTCAAGATGGGGATATATTTGCAACAATAAACCAGAAAGATGGTATGGTCAGTTTTCATGAGGATCCAGAGCAATACAAAACTTGTGAGATGATTGAGCAAATTGATTTATCAATTCAACGGTAAGGATGCATCTTTTATTATCTGGGTCTTTGTATGGTAAGCTGATAACAGCATATTTCTATGACAATAAAGTAAAAAACTGTCGCACCCCTGTTATCAATTAGATTTACAAGCCATGTTTGATTAGCTTAACAACAAGAGACTGAAGCTCTGTTTGTGATATTGCTAAAGGAGCTACTGTGAGTTGCTACAGGGAAAACTGTTGATATTGCTTTTGGATGCTTTGTTATCATTACTGTTGTGCATGGCATCAGCAGTAGTTAACAGTGTATCACAAATAGTTGGGGGATGAGTGGCCGATCATTGAGTTGGTGGGTATTAATGGTGGTGGAGGGAAATTGATCAAAATAATATGTATCATATGCTAAACAATAAAAATGCAGACACGCCATAAATTAGAAGCTAACTTTCTAAAATAAACTATTTTTGAAGGGTTGTTTTATATAAAGCAATTAGAAAATAGATCATGTGGTAATCTATATCAGAATTGTCACTCAAATGCAATAATTCTACTTCAGAGTGTTACTCAAGCTCAGTTGGATCTACTCAAATCTTGAAGATCCTGTCATAATATGATGATATCACAGTACACACCGAATTAAAATGAAAGAAAATTAATATACTTAAATATTTGCATTGGATATTAAATTAAAAGTACTATCATTCCACAGTATATAAACTCTGACCCTCAAACACAAATCCTTAGAACACGAAGAACTCTTATATTACACACTGTACAATCTAAACTCACCACACAATATTTAAACACATTCTCAACATAATACACATAACATCTCATAAATTTCAAAATCTGTTAAAGTGTTATAGGATTTCATTTACTATTGCCATCATTTTTACCTATTAAACAGAGATTAGTGGTTCCAAATACCATTAACACTTTAGCTTAAATATAAGAATGAATGCGATTTCCAAAAGAATATATGTAGTATTAAAATAAAATGCAAACGAATACAACTGAAGCTAAGAAACACGGTATAATGTATTCACAGCTAAATTAATGTAATTCCTATAACATTTATTTATATATTCAAAACGAATTTGAATGGAATATTTATAGAAATAGAAAATAAAATTTATATAATTAATTTTCTCATCACTTGTTAATTGATATTGCACAGTGACTTGTAAATTGTGATCAGCTCTAAGGCAGAACTCAAGAACAGAATCGATAGTGCACAACTTCGGAATTGGGCTAAATAAATCCTAAAACATAATGGGTGGCGCAGCCTTCAACACAAGTAGGCAACAAGAAGGTTCTCTTACAAGTTTTTTCTTTAGTCATAATCTTAAAATCTTAAATAAGCTCAAAGCTCATGTCACTGCCAAGTCAAGGAATCCATCGTTCTTCTCTTGTGCAAGACCGGTAACAGAAAAAAAAAGAATTGTAAATCCCTTGAAATCAGAGACTAAATGCTCCCACAACTGAGCAAAATATTAAGCCTTAGTGCTACAAAAAAATGTTTGTTCTCTAAGTTATCATAAGTTGCATAAATGTATTTTTTCATAATCTAAATTTCAGAAAATGTGCTACGATTTTGTCGCAATTGAATAATAGAAGATGATACTCTTACTAAATGAATTTTCACCAAAGATCACGCTGTTTTTTGATAATATTTCTGCAATGTTTCTAACCATGAAACTCTTCGATTTGTTGTAATGAACTGCTTAAATCGAAACTATGAGCTATCAATTTTGTGTTTACGATTTTATTCTTCAAAAAATTCACATGTACAACTTTTGAGATTTCTGCTACAACTAGCCTTTCAGTCGATCACATTAGGAACATGTTCTTATAAAATTCTTCAGTTATTATATAAGTTTCTTGGCAGATCGTACATACAAAACATAAAGCAATAAAGAACTATTTAGTTTTCTTCACAAGTTTAGCTTGCAAAAATTTACATAATTCGACCATAATTATAGTTCAAGGATTACGTAAATAATGTACAAGATGATTTCAAAAGATCAAATTAAAGCTGTTAGTTATAGTGTTTTGGATCTATTTGAATTTAAGCCAGAGTGGTGATTTAGTAAAATATGAAAGAGATAGGTGGTTGTGTTTTATAAAGTAGGAAAATATGTTGAGGGTTGCGATTTAGTGAATATGAAAGTATTAGGTGGTTAAGCATGAAACTTGTCTAAACTACTCAAAAATTTCATATTTACAAAAACCAATTTTGGGTCCAATGCATTTTAAGCTTCTTGATCAGATGGTTGGTCTATTTTATTAATTAGGAAATTATGGCGAGGGTGGCGATTTTTTAAATATTTTAATTATTTGGTGGTTATGTATCGAATTTGTCTACAGACCACTCGAAACTTGCTTATTGATCAAATCGCTGGTGTATTTGCCGATTATAGTAAATATAGAAAACTGTGGTTATTTAGTAAATATTCAAAAAATGATATTATGTGTATTTGCAGACTGATGACACTGTCAAAGAAGCTTACCACAATAGATGAACACCTTTCCTCCGATCCCGCCTACATCACGAAGGTAATGGGCTTACTTTGTAAATTCGTATATTCATTTTGAAAGTAAAAAATAACTTTGTTTTTTTTTGTCAATTTGTTGTTTGCAAAAGAAGAAGCAGGTGCTCCCTCGACAGCCCCAGTTCTGTTTTCTAATCAATTAAATGGCTTTAATACAATTATAATTACGATTTTAGCCAATGAATCTTAATTATTATCAATTTAACCTTAGGTTTAGATGCATTAATTGTGACGGGGCTGTGGAGAGAGCACCGAACAATTTACCATAGCAAAATCATTTACGAAACTACCTTATAACCATTTTTTATGGGTTTTAAATTAAATCTTGTAAATATTTAATAATTCTTAGAACTTTCTTATATACCACACAAACCTTTCATATTTGCATATAATTTTTGTTTCTTATGAAACTTTCATGGATGCCCCTATCTTTATATCAAAATCACTATCACTGTGAATGATATTGTGACACACTGATTAGAATAACTAGCTTTGAATTCTTGATATGTCAAAATTTCAAATTCGACTGATCACATAATTGCTCATTGAGATTTCTTCCAGAAAAAAAAAAATCACTCCCACTTAATGGCATTTGTTAATTTATAGATATTATAATTTGGATGTTATATTACTTAGATATGCACATATATTATTTTTTTGCAGATCGGAAGAGAGAGACCTAGATTTGACTTTGATGACTTTGATTCCGTTCCTCATAAATTTCTCTAGAAAATGCTTGGGTATTGTTACTGGTATCCCAGTTCTTTTTCCTATATAATTTATTATTTTTAATTGATTTATAATCATGATTTTGACAAATGAATCTCAATTATTATTGTTAAACACTAGGTTTAGATGTTTTAATGGTGTCTGAGCACTGGTGGAGGTGTTGTAGCTACATTCATTTCTCTAAGGTTTATAACTATTTTTAAGGAATTCTTATGTTTTATTTAGCCTTTTCATATATATATATATATATATATATATATATGGTTAAGTATATGAGCGTTTCCATTGTATGCTTTAATGGTAAAATAGATGGCTCCAAAACATCATCTAAGCAGCTCCTAAAAATATAAAACTTTTTTTGTCTCACAAGAAATGAGGGATTCAATGAGTTTACTAAATATATATATATTAAATATACTATAATAACTTTTATTAATTATATTAAATAATTTTACTCGTATATAATTTATGAAGACATCTTATATTAATTACTTATAATATTTATTAGCTCAATATGGTTTTTCTTCAATTATTGCAGCAATAAAAATAAAATAGATGATGCCTAAGCGTTTACTTTGATATAAGTAATACATTCACATGTGTTAAAGTTGTAATAATTTTTCCTTCATCAACATGGGTTAAAATTGAAGGCTTTGTATTAACAACCTATATGCCAATAGTATATTTTGATAAATGTGTTGTCAATGTAAATAATTTTCAGAGAGTAGTGCTACATATTTGCATATTAGTAAATATTAAAATATATAGAAGATGTATTAATTTAATATGTAAGTAGATTGTTGAATGTATGATTTTGAAGGTCATGTGTATATAATGGCAATCTCGTAGTTATGATTACTTCTGGCCTACCTTATGAAAATGCTGAACCTTAGCCTTTAAGTACTTGTGTTAATAGTTTAAATTTAAAGGCTCTAATTACTAGGCTGCGCTTACAATGAATTCAGGCCGCAATGTTTTGCCATTCAAAGTTGTCGGTAAAATTAGAGTTTGGTTCAATGCTATCTCATTAAAGAAATTTTAAAATTTACCAAAATTCTCCCGAAGCTTGCATTTGCCTTCGCTAGACGCAACGCTAGTGATTCGCTTCTGCTTTCGCTAGATGCAGCATTGGTGATCCGCCTCCTCCTTAGCTTCACCCAATGCAGAATTGGGTCGCCTCGCTAACACGGATCCCCGTGATGCAGAGCTTTCGCCCAACGCAGATGGCGAAAGCATTTTTAAAATGAATGAATATTTTTTACTTGAGTTTGCTTCATATTGTCATTGAACCTAATAGCTCATATTAATATTAGGAAGTTATTATAATATTTTTAAATATAATTCTTTTAATAGCTCATAATTATTAAAGTATTTAAAATTAGTTATTAATTCATAATAAATAAAATTTATTAATCAAAATTATAATTAAAAATATATCAAAGATTAATAATAACCTTGAAAAAAAAAAAAGTTAGACATTTATCTTAGTATTGAAACAGCCCGTCCGTATGTTCATCTTCTTCTTCGTAACCAGGATCTGCGCAACCGCATGAGTTGGATTTATGAACCCTAATTCCTCACTCAGTCTCCTCCTCGAATCCACTGCCTCCTCTTTCAAACTGAAACAACTGCACCAAATCCACGGCCATCTACTCGCCTCTGGCCATCTTCTCCACCCTCCCCACCTCTCCAAGCTCTTGATCCTCATCCTCTCTTCAAATCCAAGCCCCTCATTCCTCTCCTACTCTCGCCAGATCTCCTTCAACTCCCCTTCTCCTCCCTCCATCTTTGCCCTTAATGCCCTAATCCGCGCCCACTCCAATCCCCTCTCATTCCCCCATTCCTTTTCCCTCTTCCGCCTCATCCTCCTATCCCCCTTTCTCTCCCCCGACCGCTTCACCTTCACCTTCCTCGTCCGCTCCTCTTCCCACCTCCCTTCCCTTCCCGCCGCATCTGCCTCCCATGCCGCCGCCCTCAAGCACGGCCACTCCGCCGACCCTCACGTCCTCTCAGCCCTCATCCGCCTCTACTCCGCCTTCCCCTCCCCCGCCGCCCCTTGCCGCCTCCTCTATTCCGCCATCCCCAACCCCGATGCCGTGGCCCGCACCGCCATGATCAACGCCCTCATCGCCTCTGGCCAGATCTTCCCTGCCCGCAACATGTTCGACGAAATGCCTCACAGGGACGCTGTCGCCTGGAACTCGATGATTGCCGGGTACGCCAACTCTGGCATGTGCAGGGAGGCCCTGGAGCTCTTCTCGGAGATGCAGGCCGCCGTGAGCGCGAACGAGTCTACCATGGTCTCTGTCCTCACCGCCTGCGCTCTGCTCGGGGCCTCCGATCATGGACGATGGGCGCACGCCTACATCCAGAGGAAGGGGATCCCTCTCACCATCAATCTGGGCACCGCGCTCATCGACATGTATTCCAAGTGCGGCTGCGCTGAGACTGCCTCTGGGGTTTTCGAGGCCATGCCGGAGAGGAATGTCTACACCTGGAGCAGCGCGATGAGCGGCCTCGCCATGAACGGAGACGGAGGTCGGTGCGTCGATCTCTTCGACCGAATGGAGAGGGAGGCGGAGGTCGAGCCCAACGGGATCACCTTCGTCGCCGTCCTTCGCGGCTGCAGCGTCGCCGGCCTGGTCGATCGGGGGGCTCGCTATTTCGACCTGATGAAACGCAGATACTCTATCGATCCCTGGCCAGAGCATTACGGGATCATGGTGGACATGTACGGCAGGGCCGGGAGGCTCGCGGAAGCCATGAAATTCATAGAAGAGATGCCCTTTAGACCTCATGCAGGCGTTTGGGGAGCGCTCCTCAGCGCCTGCAAAATCCATCGGAACGTCGGGTTGGGAGAGCTCGCACTTAGCCGGATTCTGGAGATCGAGGCGACGAACGACGGTGCTTACGTGCTGCTGTCGAATATATACGCCGAATCCCGGAACTGGACTGGAGTCAGCGGCGTCAGGGAGACGATGAAGGCGAAGGGGGTTAGGAAGCAGCCGGGATGCAGTGCCATAGAGGTCGGAGGCACCGTTCATGAGTTCTTCGTTGGGGACAGGACTCACCCCATGTATGCCCAGATTGAGGCTATGCTGGGAGAGATTACTTGCAGGTTGAAGCTTGCTGGCTATGCTGCTATGACTGATGAAGTGCTGTTTGATATAGAGGAGGAGGAGAAGGAGAAGGCATTGTTCTGGCACAGTGAGAAACTGGCCATTGCTTTTGGTCTCATTGCTCTCCAGGAAGGAGCTGTCATTAGGGTTGTGAAGAACCTCAGGGTTTGTTGGGATTGTCATGAGGTGTCTAAGCTTATATCCAAAGTTTTTGGAAGAGAGATTGTTGTGAGGGATAGGAATAGATTTCATCACTTCAGGAATGGGGTCTGTTCTTGTCATGATTATTGGTGATAAGATTTTGCTATACTTATATCATAATATATATATATATATAATTTAATTTAAATGATATAGCAATCTCATGTGTAGTCATATGATTAGTGCCATGTAATTTTTATTTGGGCCTATATGTAAAAAAAATATAATTTTTTATTTGTGATGTATAGGATGGTTTATATGATGATATAAATATAATATTTTTCTTTTTGATTCTTTTCGAGTTGTTTCATTGTTTTGTGTATGAGTGCCTACACTTTTAATGAAGTTGGTGGGAGACAATGTTAGTTCTAAGAAATTATGGGTTTGTTGGGTTGGCCCTTAAGCCCCTATGCTAGCTAGCTATTAAGTGCGGGTGCACCGGTTTTCTTAAACTCGTTGTGAGCTTAAACAACTAAATTAAATGAGCGCAAACTAAATGTCCTATGAAGTTGTGCATCTGCCTTCGAGATTGAGGATGATGTGAACAGAATTGCTACCTTCCAAACATATTTCTAACCCGAGAAAAGAATGTGCAATATAATTATTGCTTATGTGTTAGTTTGGGTAGATAAATAAATTTTATAACACAAAGTTTCATTTAATTATTCACCTATGTAGAGAGGATTTGGTGTGATACCCTACCCATTCTTGATACCTTATAAGATAAATATTGGGAGAGGGAACACTTACATTTCTTAGTTTCAACCATATAAGGATATTCTTAAAGCTTTGATACTCAAAAACCCAAAATCAACACATATAATTGAACTATTCTAATATTAGAATACCATCACAGTACCTACTTGAATTCTCTTACCTCAGTATACAAGTTTATTTTCCATTTCTTCTTCTTTATAATACTTGCAATTATATAATTATTTTATTTAAATATGCTTAAATTATTAGTTAAATAATTATATTTATTTATTTATTTGAATTATATAATTGATGAATTATTTTAGTACACTTCCTCTTTGGCATCTTTCTTATTTTTATTTTGAATAATTTTTTGTTAGTATCTCATGAATGAAAAACATATATCTCAAACTCTATGTGATTATTGGAGTTTTTTCACCACCACTATCCATTTATAAATATGCTATAAAATACTCAATATATATATGACATAAAAATTAAATATGAAGGGTGGAAACTATAGTATTTATCTTATTTATATACATAGCATTTGAAATTCAAATTTACCAACTTCAAACCATTGTGATTATAAGAAATATAGAGCATATGGGATAAAAATATTTATTTTAATTATATAATTGTTGAAGGGTCAAAATATATTATTAAAAAAAAAATACTATGTTTACATAAGAATATACACTAAAAAATATTAAGAACTAATAATTTTTTTTTTTAATTTTTGTATATAAACCTACAAAAAATGTATTCGACCAATCATCTACTTACACATTGGATTGACACATCATCTATATATTTTTGTGTATACTAGTGTGTAATTGTAACAATAAAAAATAATAAAAATAAAATTTTTAGAAATAAAATATAATAATAATAATAATAATCAAATTTTAAATTACAATAAGAAATTTAATATTTTACAACCTTCACATTTTCTAATTATAAGAAGAGATGAAAATATATCATTATAAAATGAAATATATAAATGCATAATTCATAAAAATTTAAATAATATGTATTTAGCACTTAATGCTCACAAAACAAATAATCCTATCTCCTATTTATAATGTGTATAAAATCTTATGTCTACTTATAATTAATAGAATTTTAATATTGAGAAACTCACAATATTTTACTCATATATATTAACATTTAAATAATAATAATCTAAAATTTAAAATTTTGAATACTATAAATGTGGGAAAAAACTATTTTAAATAAATGATAATTTTAAATACTATAAATGATATTTAAATATGTTGGTGTGAGATTCAGAAAAATATATTCAATAAAATTTAAGTATCATTTTAATATAAATTTTAAGAATAATATTTATATTATTTTAATATAAATAAATAATATATTAATAAAATAATATCCAAAATAAATTTTTGTTAAAGTATCACATTTCTCGATATCAATAAATCTCGGCATCTTAAAAAATAATTCTTTTAAATATCGCTTGTTAGAGCTCTCAAATCTCACTCTTAACAACTAATCATATATAATCCACCCGCTCTCTGAGTGCTGTCTCAACCCCGCGCATTATTCTCTTACTGTTCTTTCTTTGATAGCTTTTCTTCATCGCCAGCAGGTCGTACAGCGCGGCAAGAGGGCTTCGGGAGCTCGGGCTTCCTTTACCTCGTCAAGAAACTGCAGGTGCTTATACGAATTTGTATTTTAGAAAACTAGTATGATTTTTGAAACTTAGTTGGGGTTCAAAAATTGAACCCCTCGCTGCATTATTGCGCGGAGGCCGAGATCGCTTCCGCCGTCGCTGCCGTATGCTCGCCTTGCTTCGTCTGCCGTTGCTGCCGAGACGCACAGAAGGGGTCGCCGAGACGCCCGTAAGGGGTCGCCGTCCCGAGTGAGCTACTGCACAAGGTCAATCGCTTCGTCCCTTCGCCCTTCTCCGCGATACCTCGCCGGAAGAACCTTTACTTGCTCGCGTGCATCGGCAAAAATGGATCCCGACTCTTTCCGGCCGACGATGTCCATTTTGGCGCTCGATAATGTGATGGCAGAGGCGGCTCGAGACTATCAAAAGGTTCGGAGATTCATTGAGTTTGCAATAGTCTTTATTTAATCTGCATTCGCTAGTGGAAATTGATGTAAATCGATTACAAACTTTCATTTTGGGGTCGGCGAGTGGGAGAGTGCGTCAAGAACTAAAGTAATAGGTCTAAGTTATGTTTATAAAGTATTGGGCTGCCAATTTGACGGATCTTCTAGAAAAATACGCATTATCGCTCAAAAATTATGTTTGTTTGTGAGCATAAAGTGAAGAGTTGATGGGAAGGATTGCCTCCATCTCAAGTAGAAATGGGGGCTTCCAATGCCTCAAAACATCAGTTTTGTTAGCTAATGGGAACACTAATTGGCCTGATGGTTGTTTGAGTTCATTCCGGGTGTTTTAGCGACCTCGTATAAGAATAAAACTGATTGTCTATTGAAATTGGAGAATAGTTTTGATTGATAAAGAATGGTTATTAGGATTTGTTGCTTGAAGAGGGGGGATTGAATATTTGTTGAATCTTGATGATAATCAATTGTAATTTAGGGGTATCCTTACCTCATGTGTAATATAACATGAATGACACTAAACCAAACAGCATATATCTGAATAATACTGACATCTGTTATTTAAATAACACTGAATCAAACAGCTCCTGTTATCTGAATAACATGCTATATGAATAACATGCTATCTTAATAACTTTTCAAATGTCGGTGAACCAAACAACCCCTAATCTTATTATTAAACTATGCGAACTATCTTATTTTGTTGATAACATATGGCTTTGTGTAGGTCTATGCTTGTTTTTTCCATGGGAGATTGGAAGGCTTTAGCTTATTATTATTATTATTATTATTTTAGGGGCTGTTTGGTTCAATGTTATCTCATTAATGAAGCAGCGCCGGTGCATCGCCTCAGCCTTTGCTTCGCCCGACGCGCTCACCTCGCTGCTGCCTCTTTATGCAGATGTTTCTTCTGACGCAGAGCTTTTACCCGACGCAGAGTCTATCGTTAATTGATTTTTTGTAATTTTAAAATTGTCTATTAATGGTTTTATTCTATGTTTTCATCCACTTGTTTGATTAGATGTTTGCTATTTAAAACTTAAGTACCTTGGGATGTTGCTTTGTGACACTAGAAATAATGCCTTTTCAAGCTAGTCTTTGCAACTGTTGAAGTCGAGCCATGGGGCATATGACAATAGTTTATGGAGTACTTATCTATAACATTAAATAAAAATTATTTTGTTTTTAATTTTTAACATGTAAAATGAGTTAAAAGAAGCAAGTTGAGATGCATTTCATTTATCAGAGTATAGAGCTTATTTTTTGTTTGTGGGAGAATAGAAAAATGGATTTATTTTCTTGAGATGGTTTCAGAGCATTACATCTTTTGAGCTCCCACAAATGCAATCATTATACAAGAGGATGATGAAAAAATGATTCACCTATATTGAAGGATTTGTACTACAAACGCTCAAGGTGTTAGCGTTCAACTACTATCAAAAGTCATTATAATACAAGTAACATGCCTGAATCCCTTAATGTGATGTTTCGATATTCGGGTGTTCACATACCACAGGATCATATTGAGCAATTTGAGAGAAGAGAGCATACACCTACAAAAGTCAATAATATTTCTCATTCATTTCAAAATTACATATTATAAAAAATAAAGATCTTCATCGTACATCACGAACATTGTTTAACAAAAGAGAAAATAAAAAGATAAAAAGTTAAAGTAGCTCCTTCGTAGATCCATCGGCAGATTGATAATTTATGTTTTTAAAGTTTTTCTTTGAACTCCTCCAGAAGTACTTGACCTGGTATTGTTCAGAAAATAATACCGAGACTGGAATTCCTAGTAATTAGAGAATACTCTATGTACCACAGTAAACAAAATAATATTACATTTTTATAAAAGCAAATATACGATTAGCGGAAATAAGATAAGAATGCAGGAAAAGTAAGATAGCACCGCAAACAAAATAAATAATTTCATGCAAAAAATATTATTAGCACAAAAATGCAGGTTACTGATGTCATTTTTTCAGTAACCCACCACGAATGTTGTTACCGATGTCTTTTTTTCAGTAACAACCCACGAACGCTATTATTGATATTTTTTTTTCAGTAATTAGCCACAAATGTTATTACTGATGTCTTTTTCCAGTAATAACCCCTGAATGTTATTATCGATGTCTTTTTTCCAGTACAAACTCACGAATGTTGTTACTGATGTTATTTTTCCAATAACTAGCCACGAATATTATTACTGATGTTTTTTTTTCCAATAATAACCCTTGAATATTATCACGTTGGTTCCGAACAACCAAGCTTTAAATGAATTTGGCTCAAAGCAAATAATCAAAGCTAAGAAGCAATATATTATAAAGTAATATATGTCATATACTGGATACCTTTGTTCTTTAAGATCCAAAGTTTGACAGTTCGACTTTTGGATCTGCATTTAGATTTTAGATATTTTTAAATTAACCTTTTTAATCCAATGTTCTTAGGAGTAATTATTATTTTCTTTTCCATTCTATTTTTTTTTCATTTTTACATTAGGTTAGCGATATTTTTATGATATTAATAATAATATACAAATATAAAAGACAGAATGGAAATGTTAGAAATTAAATTGCAGAAAGTAATAATAATAATATGTTAAAATGAAAAGTGCCTGAATGGAAACACAGTCATCTTATAACATATGCACTTGTTTATCATTATTGATTAATGATAATAATGCTAATGTGATGACATAAGATTTATCATATTTATTTTTATAATAATAATTATTAAGTACATATGAAAAGAATATATAATAGTAAAAATCTCCTCTTTTCTACCTGATTTTCCTCTCCTCTTACCTAGGATAGGATTGCCGGGAGGCTGAGGAGGGGGCCGGATGGCTGTAGGAGGTGGCCGAAGTGGCTGGCTGGTTGTAATGACCCTGCGTCATTTATAAGGTAAACATTAATGTCCCGCAATATTGGGATTTCGTCAATTCTCCCGCAAATTTCAGGTTTTCGTTAAACTTTCGCTAATTTTCGATTTTTCAGTTACAATCTTTAATTTAGAAAGTTTTCAAATTTGTTTAAAGCTGAAATAGAAAATTAAGATTATGCCATTAACCTATACTTAAATTAGTAAATCATAAATTACTCCATTAAAGCAGGTCGACAATTATGCTATTACCATTAACCTACGGGCGTTTTAAGAACGACGCCAGCCGGTTTAAATGGGTGTGCGTTACGCACGCACACCCTATTTAACAGGGCGTTGCTGTTCGACCCCGTCATCGCTTTCGACCCCTCTCGCCTCTTCCTCTCAGTGATTGAGCCCTCCTAGGAGACGCAGCGGCAACAAGGACTTACCTGGTGGCCGATCGAGCCAGGAGACTCGATCCCTCCTTCCGCTCACAGCCCCGTACGCCGAGAGACGGAATCGTAGCGCACGACTTCTGCTTCTGTGCGACTTCCTTCACCGCTCGACCCTCTACGCCGACCTCTCACTCGGCCTTCTTCTCCTTCCGCTCGACCTTCTGCGCTCGACAGGCGACCCCTTTTTCTCCCGATCCCAGCTGCTATTTCTTTTTTTTCCTAGGACCCGTGAACTTAAGGTATGTTATTCCTTTCAATTTTTGTTATTAAAATCCTTAATGTAGGATTAAATGTATTTCACTATTTAATGGAATCGAGCATTGTTAAAATTAATCATGAAATGCCTAGACTCTACTAATGAACTAAATTGTTAGTAAAACCTCATGTTCTGATCATTTGAAATATTTAGCACGTACAGGGGCACTATTCTTAAAACCTATTATTAGAAACATAGAATGCTTATTGTATGTCTATATTAGTTCCTATTGATCTATGCTCCTAAAGTTTGCGTCTAAACCTGAAATGAGTTGTACGAAAATATTTATGCTTAGTCTACTTGCACTTTAGAACTCTTCAATAAATTTATTGAAATGAGATTTAAACCAATCACTCGATGCACCTACCTTACTATACTTAGGACTTGACTGATTCATAATGATTAGTTGTTTCTATTTTATTTGCACAGTTTAATACTTAATTTACATCTCTTATTTATAATAAAAATACCAGTTTTCTTTAACTTATTTGAGTAAGAGATGTATGCATAGATTAACCAAGATAGAGAGCGGTGTTAAAATATTATCTAAGGCTCTCTATACATGAATTTTAATACAGATTTTAATATTATTCTAAATTAACTCAGATAATCTCTTAATCAAAATTAATTTATATGCATCATAAATTAAGGACAAATAACCACAAGGTTCATACTTAACATAAATGACAATATTAGCATAGAGAAAATAATTACTTTCAAGGTTTAATAGAATTTCAATTATAACTTTTGCAGACACATCGAGTTTGTAAGTGATTCGTCTTGTTAGGACAAATATAAAAGGTACAATGAATATTAATTTTATGCTTTCTATCTTTTGCTGCTTAAGCATCATTTAATAACCTATTTTATATTGCTATTTAATGCTTTATTCTTGCAGCTAATCATGTAAGAGAGACAAAATGATGTTTATGTATCTTGTGAATGTTGCAAATAGTTCCTAAATCAAGGTTGAATTAAGTTAAGAATGGGGCTAGTCCATCAGGAGTTATAAATGTGCCATCTGGAGCTTTTGAGGGGGCACAGGTGTAGGTTATGCTTAAATACATATATGATGCCATCTGGAGCCTTTAAAGGGGGCCAAGGTGAAGGTTGCTATTTGGAGCCTTGAAAGAGGCCCAGGTGAAGGTGCTATCTGGAGCTTTTAAGGGGCCCAAATGAAGGTCATGCTTAACTGTATTTTTTATGAACTCAGCCTCATAGTTCTGGTTTTGCCCATCAGAACTGCTAACATTGCTTCATAATATCAAGTCATAAATATAAATATGAATTTTTACGTTATTATTACTTTTTCATTTGAAACTTGGCATGTGACAAAATAATATTTATTTTGCAGGAATTATGGTTATCTTTTTGAAATAAATATATATTTCCCTGCACATTTTTATCATTTTTGCCTTTCGATTTGCTTTAAGTATATTTTTAATATCCTTTGTATTTAGAATGTGCACTAAAGCTGGAGGAGGCTGATATAGTTTAAAATAATGGCTCAGGAAATTAACGAATTCTAATTGCCCCTTCAAAGGATAATTATTTTTTGTATAGTGATAGTTATGTAATAAATTTTGAATATTATTTACTTTAAATTGAATGAATGTTAGTTTTTTACACTTGAATGTCTCTGGATGTTTGTTTAACTGTTATTTTACTTCACCGCCAATATGATCCTGCGGAGAGATGCATCCGATGTTAGTTTGGTTGTCACCAACCTAACATGGGTCGTCACCGTTGTTATCAGAGCAGGATTGGAAGTGTTGGAGTAAAGTAGTATTTGACATGAAAGTCATAATTAAGAAATCATTCAACTTAAAGTGCAAATAGATTGGAACAAAATATTTTAGAAAACTAGTGACACAATAAGGCTATTACTAGAACAAAACCTTTTTATAAAACTAGTTATCCAATAAGGTTATTATTCAACAAGTTATAAGTTTGAGTTTTAACAGATGAATTCTCCCAATCATTTGGCGGAACATTCAGAGGCTGACTTAAGCCAAGAAGGGTCTTAGCAAATAAACATTCATGAACCTAATTTCAGCCCTCCTACTCTTGAAGATCGGGTACGAGAATCGGAAGACAAGGAGAATGCACATGGTGAGAACCTGACAAGGTTCATGTGTGTCTCCTACGATAAAATTACCAGCCTCCAAAAAGCGGTACAAGAATTGAAGGAGGCACTACAGATAGTACTTCCCAAGTTGGCAGAATTTACTTTGGAAAAGGAAGAAGAACATGAAGAACGTATCACAGACTTAGAGGAAAGGAGGAGCCATGCTGCACTTCCCCCTCACCCCGCCATGGATACGGCCACTACGTCGAGGGCCAAGAAAAGGAGAATGGCCGCCATCAAGTACCGGAAGTTGTGGGCAGAAAAACTCAAGAAGAGCATATAAATTGCACTTAATTATTTATTCAATTATATCACGAAAGAACTATGCTTTTATTTTATTTACTATGGTTATAGTCGAAATTTCCCTTCCCTATGCAAAATCTTAAATAGTAATGTGCAAAAGTTGTTAATATTTTCTTGTCTTAATAGATGAATCCAGAAGAATATTATCCAGAATTACCCGCAGAGCTTCCAGTGAAGGTCTCTCTACCTCAAGGACCATCGAAAAATAAAACAGAAAGGCTATTAGAAATGATGACACATATATTAGCCAAACAAGATGACACCATTGTTTATGCGCCCAGGTCTATGCCTGCACCTCACTTAGAGCATCAGCATAAAACCAATGAGGCCTTGAACGCTTTCATGAAGCTGAAATCGCCGTCTTATGACGGGACGACCCGCCCAATGGAGGTGGAAGATTGGATACAGGAGGTAGAGGGTAAGCTTGAAAATATGAGGTGCCCGGCCACCGATGCCATGAGATTGGCTAAGAGCCTGTTTAAAGGGGTAGCAGAACGGTGGTGGATGGTCACCTACAGGACCAATTTTGCTGGGTTGGACTTGGAAAAGATTAACTGGGAAGAATTTGTTGAGGTATTCAGAGCTCGATATATACCCCTCTCTGCTCGAAAGATCTTAGAGGATTAATTTATCAGATTAAGTCAAGGGGAAATGAGTATAGCGGCTTATGAAACCGAGTTCACCAAGCTATCCCGTTACGCCCATACGCTGGTGGACATTGAAGCCTCCCGGTGCAGCCGACTTCTGGATGGGTTTAGGGACTCAATTCGAACTAGTTTAATACCATTCAGGCACACCAACTTTGCGGAGCTATTTGATTGTGTAACCATACTAGAATACAATGAGCAAAGGATAGCTGAACGCCAAGGGAAAAGGCAACGTTCCTCCACAGACTCCCGAGATGAGGACATGCTAATGTTAATGAGAATAATTATTAGAAATGTTATTTAAAATAGATGATTAATTTATTTTCATGAGCATTTTATTGAAAATTGTAAGAGTGTGATTAATATATTTAATAATCTTAGTATAATATTATTTGCTCTTTCATTCAATGAGTGAATAAAATTAAGTATGATTGATTTAAAGAAATTGAAGATTGGAAAAACTACTGATTTTGATAAATGATGAGAGATTGGACAAAAAAACTTTGAGAAACAATCTACATTTGATCTTTATCAATTTAGAAAAAAGATGATGAAGCATCTAGAGAAGTTATTTGTAGAGCAGTGGAAAGAAAATGGGTTTCTTACATATGTTAAAGTTATTAAAGATATGCTTAATAGAACAATGACATGTGTTTAAATTTATTGTGGTTTGTCAAATAATGTTTTTTTTTCAATTAAATTGCATAAAAGATCATGTTGAGGTTCTTATCTCTTTGCATTAATCACTGATGCTTTACCAAACACATTCAAGCGGAGGTGTCTTTGTGTATGTTGTATGCAGATGATATTCTTACTATTGATAAAATTGTTGATGGAATTAAATTAAAGCCTGAGCTATGGAGAATCACCCCAGTATAAACATTTTGTTTTAATATTTTCATAAAGAATATGTGAAGTGCAAGTTGAATTTTTAAAGTTATAATATTGATAATATAATAACTGAATATTATCTTGTTAAGAAAAATTAGAGGTTTAAATATTTTGGTTCTATTATACAAGGTAAATTGAGGGTGATGTAGTTGATTGAATCTAGTCAGGTTGCATATAATGGAGTTGTGTGATCACAAAGTATCTCTGAAACTTGAAGGTAATTTAAGATTAGCAATGCTATATGTGGCAGTATGTTGATATACAAATACAATTATATTTATAAATTAAGTATTGTAGAGATGATGTTAAGGTGGATGAGTGGGTCTAGCGTATTTGTAGCAAGGTTGTAATTGCTCCATTTGAGGATAAGCATAAAAAAAGATGTTTGAGTTATTTTGAGACTATTTGTGGATTTAAATAATTTAATTAGGAAAGTTGAGCTAATGAAGTTTGCTTGCAATAAAAGAGAAAGAGGAAGAGGAAGAACATAAAGGACATGGCAATAAACTTATGGGAATGATCTAAGATACTTGGAGCTTATGGAGTGTTTGATTTGATTAAGTACTGTGGAGACATGATTCATGTAGCCAGTTTCACTTGATGGGGATAATGTTTGATGTTGTTGTAGTGTTCTAATATTAAATCAGTGTTCATGTATCGTTAATTATTAATTGTTAATCTTAAATTAATATAACACAGCACTACATAATATTAAATAGTGCGACATCATATGAGGCAATATTATGATTTAATTTTCAGTGCTTCTGCATCATAATTTTATTTGCTAGTTGTAAGCTCTATCAATTCTACCTTAAATACGAGTTTTTTTGTATACAGACTAGTCCCTAGTCCCGCTTTATCACTTTTATTTGATTGCAAATTTGCTTAAGAAAAAATATTCTTTGCCCACACAAACAGACCTGTCAAACTGTGTTAGATGCATGTGTTACAAAAGGGCTGGATTGACTACATGAATTGTGTGGGCATCTTTCACTATTTGCTGCCGTGCAAATGGCACCTTAATTACTAAACTAAACATGGATTTAGTACTTTAGCTATAGTTAGATATTTTGCATCATTTTTTTTTTCAAATATGTAATTATATTCATAGCTTAAAACAATAGAATACCTAATTAATGTTACAAAACTACTTTTTCATTTAACTTTTGATTTATTTGCTTATACAGGCAGGGATTTTATAGCCCTGCGTTCTTGTTAACTTTACAACTTGGTTTTATCTGGATATTTGCAGCTGTAGCAGTATTTAGTATTATTTATTGGTTGAGGATATGAAGGAGATTGTTACAATTCAAGCAGGTGAATTTGCAAATTACATCGGGTCACATTTTTGGAACTTTCAGGTAAAACTGGACTGTTTTGAATAATTTTATGATTCTATTCTGTGTAATAAAATGCAAACCTTTTATTATTTTATTCAAAAGAATATTTGTTGTGAGTCTCATCTCATCTATTTGAAGTAGGCTTTACAATTTAATAGTTCAAGTTATTGATATCAATGAAAGAATGGAGAAAAAATATATAGATTGTTAGTTTTATATATGTATATATATTATAGACTAATAAAAATCTAATTTGTGATTAAGGCTGCTTTATCTTATTTTGACAATGCCTTATTTGTTTAGTGCTACAAATATAGATAGATATGTACATAATCAGATGCATTAACACATGGATGAAAGTATGCTTGTATGCATGTTAACATGTGTGCATATAAATGCAACTACATGCATTCTTGCACACATTGTATATGCCTAGTATGCGCATATACTTTTATTTTTGGGGATCCTTTTTATTTATATTTTTGTTGTTATTGTTTCTAAAGATCTTCTGATTCATTATGTTTTTATTTGTAGTTGTCTTAGGCATAAAGATATATATTCTTGCTTATATGCAAACATTGATTTTAGATGTAGCCAGGAATGGATAGTGTGACCTCCATATTTTGAATATATTTACAAATATTTAGATGCATAGTTTGCTGTTGTTGGTAGATTTATTGGTAATTTTCATTTTTCTCAATTTACAAGCAGCAGCTCTATAAATAGAAATTTATTGCACCTATGAGGGCATTTTGAATTTATATCAAAGAAAATTATATTTAAATGATTAAAAAATGTGAACTGGAAAATCTTCATTTGTTTGTAAAAATATTAAAGAGAGATTTGCAACTCAGAAGGTATATCATTGTACCACAACAAATAAGGGAGGATATTTTCAGCTTGTTGATGTCTTGTTGAGATAAAGGTTGAGTAAATGTGGATATTTCTAGATGTGCTCTTGAAATGCATTATATGTTTGTGCTGAAGAGAGATAAGGGTTGGAAGAGTCATTTATTAAAATGGATCTCGAACTCTTTAAAATTATCCAAGATAGTTCCTTGACTCTTATACTTTATAAATTGTTACTCAACTTTTAAAAATGATTGAAAATTAGTCTTAGCATAATTTTTGTTATGTTAATTTGCACTAGGATTAAGCTATATTTTAAGAATAAAAAATACAATTGAAGCTAATAACTATTACATATTCTTATTCTGACCCAATGGTTGAAGTCACTAATTGTAGGATTTATAGTAAAAAAGAAATAAATGTCTTTTTTCAACTCAACTATGTTTTTCTTTCTAAAATATCACTTTTGTAGCATCAATTAGCACGATATTACTGAAATTTAACAGTGGATTAAATTTACATCATTTTTAGGAGTTGATTTACCAATTTGTGATTTACTAGAGTCAATGACTATTTTGGGCAATTTTTAAATAGTCAAATGTTTATTTTGGAAAGCAACTCGGGGTTAAAAGTTTGCTATGTAGAAGCTCCAAAACTGTCAAATATTATACCGACATTGTTTATGATTGTTGGGTTTTGAGATTTTTTGAGTGCTTAAAAGCGGTTGCTGAAATTTTTTGGGGATCTTAAAATTGTTTTGTGTGATTATGAGAGCATTACAGAGGGAAAATATATGGGGAGTGTGAGGGTAGGGAGAGAAAACGGGTAATCAAGCTCTTTCACTATACAACCAACATCTTCAACCACAACCAAGCAAGCCCAGAATTTATACATGGACAACAATATTATATTAAGCTAGCAATATATGCTGAGTTCTATTTTATTCTTTTCTTTCTAATCTGATTAGCATATTGAAAGAAAGAAAATAATAGAAATTGAAAAATGGCAGGAGACTGTTAAAATTTGAGTACTCTAGATCTTTTGTGACTTTCGAGCTTATATATTCTCGTGCCCTAAACCATCCATTGCATATCCTTTGCCTTCTACAGTGTTCTGTTTAGGTCAAAGAAAATAATGGTTGGGTGAGTGTGTGATGTCCCGACATTAGGCTGTTCACATACCGCATGATCATATTGAGCAATTTGAGAGAAGAAAGCATACACATACTAAAGACAATGATATTTCTCATTCATTTTAAAATTTCATATTACAAAAAAAAAGACCTTCATTGTACATCACGAACATTGTTTAATAAAACAGAAAAATAAAGAGATAAAAAGTTAAAGTAGCGCCGTCGTAGATGTATCGACAGTTTGATAATTTATGTTTTTAGAGTTTTTCTTTGAGCTCCTCTAGAAGTACCTGACCTGGTATTGTTCAGAAAATAAACTGGGATTGGAATTCCTAGTAATTAGATAATACTCTAAGTATCACAGTAAATAAAATGATATTATATTTTTATAAAAGAAGAAATACAATTAGCAGATATAAGGATAAAAATACATGAATAATAAGGAAATAGCGCAAAAAAAATAAAAATTTCTTGCCACAAGTGTTACACAAAGATGTTGGTTACTTGATATCTTTTTTTTTTCAATAACCAACCACGAATGTTACAACCACTTAAAATGATGTTGGTTACTTGATGTTATTTTTCCAATAACCAACCACGAAAAATGATGTTGGTTACTTGATGTCTTTTTTCCAATAAGCAACCACGAATGAAATGACGTTGGTTCTGAACAACCAACCAAAGTTCAATAAATTTTGGCTCAAAGCGAAGAAGCAAAGCTAAGCAGCAATAAAAATGCAAAATATAATACATATCATATACTGGGTATCTTTGTTCTTTAAGATCCAAAGTTTGACAATTTGACTTCTGGATTTGCATTTAGATTTTAGATATTTTTAAATTAGCCTTTTTAATCCAATGTTATTAAGAGTAATTACTATCTTTTTTTTCATTCTATTTTTCTTTTGCTTTTACATTAGGTTAGTGTTTTTATTAAGATAATAATAATATACAAAAGTAAAAGACATAATGGAAATGATGGAAATTAATTGCAGAAAGTAATAATAATTATAAAACGTTAGAATGAAAAGTGCCTGAATAGAAAATAGTCATCTTATAACATATGCAGTTGTTTATCATTATTGATTAACGATAACAATGCTAATGTGATGACATAAAGTTTATCATATTTAATTTTATAATAATGAAATATTAAGTATATAAAATAAAATACATAATAGTAAAATCTCCTCGTTTCTACATCATTTTCCTCACCTCCTACCTAGGATAGTATTGACGGGAGACTGAGGGAGCCGGACGGCTGCAGGAGGTGGCTGAAGTGGCTAGCCGGTGGCCGGCAAGAGGAGGGCTGCTGCTGTTTGGAGGGGTTTGAGAGGGGCAAGGAGGGCTGCTGCTGTGTTGGAGAGCCGGGAAGTGGGCTGGTTGGGTTGGAGGGTCCGAATGGGGTGCCGGGGTGGCCGGAGTGGCTGCCCGGGCTGGTGGCTGGCTGGGAGAGGAGAGGGGGCTGCTAGTTGGGAGAGGGGAGGGGGCTGCTAGTTGGGAGATGAGAGGGGGAGAGGGTTTAAATAAAAAGAGCAGGGGGAGAAGAAGATGAAGGGTCAAAAGATGGGGGGTGGGGGGAAGATGAAAAACTTAAGGAATTATTTTAAAAATTTACTAGTTAAATTTCTCGTATTTTTTCGCCGTTTGGCTCCCAAATACAATGAAAATTGACACCGAGGTGTGTTATGATGTAATGAACACCCTCGCGCCAAAAATTTTCGATTTAGACAAATATTTTGTTTTATAATAATTTATGAAGTTTTAAATTTCAAAAATTAATCTAGGTTAAACCTTCGATCCAAAACTGATGAAATTTCAGGAGCAGCTTTTTAAATAATGTTCTTAACATAACGACATAAAAATCGATGAATTCGGACACATATTTCAATGTTCTTGATTTTACTGAATTTAAAAGTTTGGAAAAATTACACGGGAGTTTCCGTTATCCAAATTTTCTTCAAACTATGACATTTTGATCTAAAGATTTATTTCTATCTAGAGGTATTTTTGTTTGCCCTAATTCAAAATTCTCCGGATTTTTGATTTCTAAGGCGTGATTTGACATTTTTTGCAAAGTAACGACATCGGTTCGTTACAGAGTGTGTGTGTGCACATATTCTACTATACTTAATTGTGCCAAACTCTTGCCTACCAAATTATCTTTGATCATTTTATTGTGCTACAATAATGTGAAATGAGAGAATTGCATTACCTAATTTTTTGTTCTAGAAGCATGTGCTCTTTGAAATATTTAACTACATTTTTCTCATTTTAAAAAAGATTCAGACCAAAAAAAGATATGCCAAGAAACTATCAGGTAGGATATCAAATACGCATAGCTTAGGGATGGATTGCTATTTGATTGTGCACAATGGAGACAAAGGATTTATACAGTTGACCCCACCTAGTGGGACTAGGCTTTGTGGTAGTGGTATTGTTAGATTAATTTAAAACTAAATATATGCTATATGCATATATTCTATGTTGACTTATTTTAAGACAGCTTGCGCATCACTTTATTTGAAGCTTTTTTCCATTATATTAGCAAGGTTGAAGTAGCATATGACAAGGCCTTACAGATTCTAAATTATCAAGTTCACCGTAAAAGAATGAATTGAAAAAGTCTATAACTTAAGACATCAAATGTATGGTGATTTATTAATAGTATAATGTCATGAAAAATAATAACATATATGAAAAAAATATGAAACCAAATTTTTCACTTGTTCCACTGATGATTTCTTTTCATTATATAAAAGCTGGGATTCTTTCAACTGACATGTTTATATTCTAATATCAGTTAACAAGTTTACTTTTTAAAAAGCACTTTTTGCTCTCAACATTTACGAATTCTCAAAAATTAATTACTATGCTACTAAATTCTTTTTTATACTGTTGCTTGATTATGGAATCTGATTTTTTTTTTCAATTAGATTTGACTTATGACCATGTTGCAATGTGTATTGTGTAGGTTCTAGATTAGTTGGAATTTGAAACAGTTAAGTGATGAAGTATTGGCTAGTTGATGTTCGATGTGCATATATTGTAATCTTTTTCATCCCTTATGGTGCACATATTATTTGCAAGGTTTTTTTTCTCAGTTCACTATATAACTATGCTCTTTTCATGTAAATAAAACAAGTCATATTTTTCACCACCAACCAGCAACAAGGCATTTATTTTGGCTTTATTTTGTTTATTGTCTATATGATCATATACTGTTTTCGATAAACCTATGTTTATAGCAGTATCATCCTGCCCAGCTGCATTCACGTTTTGTATTCATTCTTATGTGTATAGTTATGATATGCTATTGATCCCTGGTTTTACATAGATATCTTACATGATTTATGTTTTTTTCAAGAAGGCTCAAGTTGCACTACCAATGAGAAACGTGCATTTTTTAAGCATTTTGTTCATTCTAAAATTCTTATTCTTTGTGTGAATTTATTTATTAATGGCTTCTAATATAAAGGATGAGCTGCTTGGGTTGGCTGAAGATCCTCAGGAAGATCCTGTTTATCGTAATTCATCATTGAACATGGATGTTCTTTATCGAAGTGGTGAAACAATTCAGGTAGGCTCGAGAATGATATTTTGGCATTTTCATTTATAGCAAGGTTTTTTTGGTCACTGGTATACTTTTTTTGTCGTCTTAGTGAAATATTAATGTAAACCTGCTAAATTTTAGAAAAAGGGGATGCCTTTTTATACGTATACTATAATTTGGTGCATATCTTTTTTAATTAGGCTTTTTATTTTGCTTTCCTCCTTTCTTATCTCCCTCCAGCAGTACCTCCACTCATTCTTTTGCTTTTTTCATAGGCAGCTAATTACTGGGTTTCTGCAAGAAAAGGCTGTCGGATTTATATATTTTGCACAACATAAGCATGTCACAAATATTAATTTCATGAGTTGCGAGTATATTTGAGCCAGAGTTTGTTAAATTATTTTCAGGTTTACCACACTTTTTATTTTTTTCACATGATGGTTGTTCCTTTAATACATATATTAATTAACAATAAAATATAAAAAACTCTCTTTTTAAAAAGTCAATCTTTCAGCCTTTAATAATCACCTGCACCTAATGAATTCTTTTTGTTGTTATCATTCCATAGTGTTCAGCCTTTTTGGTAAATGATTTTCCCACCATAACCCATTTGTAAATGATTTTAGTATTATCAATTGTTTTACTTTCCTTGTTCTATTTGTATGTATAAATTGCTATCAAAGTTGCACATGCTATTGAGTTTCCTTCAGACATTTTATCATATAAGTATGAGTGAAAACTTTTGTAGCTTACTTCACCTATTATATTGATCATTTGAGCATTTCTCTGGGTATCTTGAAGTTTTCCTTCATCATACTTGTCTTCAAACAGTGGATTTTTAAATCAAGTAAAAGCCTTGGCTTCTTTAATTTCGTCATTACCAATTATTTACTCCAAACCATGAAAATGGGCATTAGGAGTGGCTACTTTCTTGGAATCTATGGGCATATTGGATTGTTTTTTGAAAATTTGTTGTAACACCATATGTTCCCTTCACACATGTCTGATGTTGATCATCAAATATATGCTCTCATAAATTGTATTATCTTATTTTGCCAACCCCTTTTGTTCATTTTAAACCATGAATGAAGATGATTTTTAGCATCAAGGCCTGGTGTATGCTAGTTTTATTTTTATTAGATGTATACACACACAAACATGATTTTTAGCACGAAATCTTTTTTCTGATGACCGTCTATTGTTTTTGAGGTTGTTTTGCTTTTGGAGCTAATATTGCAATTTGATGCAACTTAATATTTTGTTTTATCTTTTTGTTTGAATAAGCTGGCGCTCAATATGAGAAGCGAATGGTGATTTTCTTCATGTTTAACAAACGATCATTAAGTTAGATCCTCAGTCAATTGGCTTCCCTTGCTTTTAATAGCTTACTGATTACTCATATGGAATAGTTTATATTTTGAATCTTTTTTCTTAGATTTTTATTAATTATACCTCAACCCAAATTTATGTCAGCAAAATTTCAAATTATATAGATATACTTCTATTGCAAACTTTTCTGCTCATTGCCTCTTGTGATATTTCATTTTGAATATAAAGTTTTGTTCATTTTTATGTGTGCAGGGTACTCTTACATACTGCCCACGCTTGCTATCAATGGGTTATAAAGGTGATTGTTTTATTTCTTAATGCCTATAACATTTGTTTTATACAATTTGAGAATCTTATATGCTTTTCACTTTCATATAGATGGAATGCTGAAATATTATATAGAATTTCGGAAATCTTTTGAGAATTTTAGCTGATAAGAATTTAATGACTTGGGATCTTCACTTATCTGCTGCTTTTGAGTTTATTAACAATATAGTATGTTAAAAACCACTAAGCTTACTCATATTGAGATTGGTTACGAGTAAATCTCATGGCTTATTGAATTAGTTGATCTTTCTCGGCATGAATTTTTTACGCTAATTTGGCACATGATTTCAAACTGTATACATAAATGCTAGAAAGCAGATTTAGTCATGTAAAATATGATGAACATGTGAACAAAACTAAATGTGATATAAATTTTCATGCATGTGATTGTCCTAGTTGTGTGATTCAACCAGTGTTTTGCATTCAGTAAATTCAAAAAGTTGCATGAGCGTTATGAGCAAATGCAACTAGAATGCATATTATCTAGAAACTCTTGCACACATGCTTGGTAATTCTATTTTAAATAATAAAGATCTCTTACCAAATAAGGATTTAATTAAGTATAAAGATTTGTAGGCTACCTATCTTGAGATGAAGTATTATTCTTATCATCTTCATCTTCTTGGTTTTTTGGGTCGATTCCTTTACTAGCATTGAGACAATAGCAATAGCAGATGAACCATACAAGTTCCTTTTCTGATGGAAATAATATTCACCTTTATAAGATACTGAGGATCTAGGCACACTACCTGATATAGAAACTGATTAATTTGGCTTCAACTCTTCAGAGTAGAGTTATTCTTGCCTGGGGGGAGTGAATGCAGTATTGTCTCATCTAGTGACTAAATCACAAAGACAAGTTCTTAGGCAAGGCATTACTACATCATCAATCTTATCTGCTGCATTGAGTTTCTTTATGCTGCTAACTATATTGTGCAGTCTTTGCTTGGCCATTATATATTGATTAATCATTTGTTAGGTTCTTAAATTACTTTAGAGCTTTTATATTTACTAAGTATCTATATAGAGGCATGACTTGTCGTCTTTTGATCTCATATTTAAATAGAAGAAAATTATTGATTTGTTACCCTCCCTTGATCGGGTTTTGGCGGAGTTTGTAAAACAAGCCATCTACGGTGGAGCGAGGATTGCTAGTTATCTTCTTGTAGAACAAGGGATTGTTGGCCACCATCTGTGGTGTGTAGGATTTTCAGCCATCCTATCATGCTCAAAACTCTCCAAGTTGAAATTATAAGTAAAATGAAAATTGAAATGAATTTAAATAGGACTATTCCTTATATGTTGGTTGTTTCTTGGAAAAATAAACATGGAGATTACCATTTGTTTATATTTCAAGGCAGTTAAAGTTTTGAATGCTTAGGATTATATCTAGAGAAATGTTGATAAGTTGATCTTGCACTTATTAAATATATTGAAATACAATCCTAAATATATGTTATCAATTAAAATTTGATATGCAAGATGCTTGCATTATTAATTTATCAATGTAGCTTGAGATATCTGTGAATTCATTGTATGCTATATAAAGTGATTTTCATATGGTTATTACTCTTTCCTTGCAGTGTCTTTAGATATTAAGGGGTATTATAATGTTCATTTCAAATTATTTGATCGCCAAAATGCCTTTTGCAGAGACACTTTGGTCATTGAGCTCGTCAGGCTCATTATCTCCTCAAATCTCACGTTTTGATCAATTAGAGGTTGCCACCTGGTAAGACTTTTTTATATTGGTTTATTCCAGCAGTGAAAAATGAAACTTTTTTTTGTACCAAGTTTTTGCCTGATAGCATTTAATTTTTAATTTGGTTCCTTGTGTTGGTGTAGTTCAAGCTGTCTCCCATATTATTGTTTGTTGCCTTGCCAAGATTGCTATGTAGTCGTTTAGCAAATACATTACCCGTTCTATTGTATTCAACCCATATGAAAATCTTTTTATAGACTTTATATTAAGACCACTTAAAAAAATCTTGGATAGCTCAAACGTATATCCATTGTTGTCGTTAGATTTAGAAGATGGTCATTTCATCTCTTTTTCCAAAACATTTGGCGTTCCTTTAGGGAGATCATTTGCTTATATAGCTTGCCATCATTAATTGTGTTTGGTTGTGATGTGCATTTGCGTCTAATTCCTTAAGCATCGTATGCTTTTAACTTTTAAATAGTTGGTACGCTGATATAATATTTAGATTCTTATGAAATCTTTTGAAATATTTAGTTATTAAGAATATGTTGATTTAGGATCTTCACATAGCCCACTGCTTCTTAGTTTGCTAACAATAATAGTATGTTAAAAACTACTAAACATACATTGATTGAGATTGTTTACTAGTAAATCTCAAAGATTTGTTGAATTAGTTGATCTTTCTCCAAATGCATTTTTAACTCTAATTTTGAACATGATTTCTGAAACTTTATACCTAGATGTCAGGATTCAGATTTGTCAGGTAAGATATGATGAACATGCGAACATAACTAGATCTGATATGAAGTTTCGTGAATGTGATTGTGTAACGACCCGATGTCGTTATTTTGCAAATTATATCAAATCCCGCCTAAGAAATCAGGATTCCGGGAATTTCGAATTAGGCAAACAAAAATACCCTTAGATAGAAATAAATTTTTGGATCAAAGTGCCCTAGTTTGGGAGAAATTTGGATAACGAAAATTCTTGCTTTATTTTTCCTAATTTTCTTAAATTCAGTTAAAATCAAGAACATTGAAATATGTGTCCGAATTCATCGATTTTAATGTCGTTATGTTAAGGACATTATTTAAAAGCTGCTCATAAAGTTTCATCATGTGATGTCTCAACATTCGGGTGTTCACATACCGCAGGATCATATTGAGCAATTTGAGTGAAGAGAGGATACACGTACAACAACCAATGATATTTCTCATTCATTTCAAAATTACATATTACAGAAAAAAATATCTTCATCGTATATCACGAATATTGTTCAACAAAAGAGAAAATAAAAAGATAAAAAGTTAAAGTAGCGCCGTCGTAGATCCATCGGCAGTTTGATAATTTATGTTTTTAAATTTTTTCTTCGAACTCCTCTAGAAGTATCTGACTTGATATTGTTCAGAAAACAATATCGAGACTGGAATTTTTAGTAATTAGAGAATACTCTATGTACCACAACAAACAAAATAATATTACGTTTTTATAAAAGCAAATATGCAATTAGCGGAAATAAGATAAGAATGCAGGAAAAGTAAGATAACAGCGCAAACAAAATAAATAATTTCCTGCAAAAAAATATTATTAGCGCAAAAATGCAGGTTATCGATGCTATTTTTCTAATAACCCACTACGAATGTTGTTACCAATATCTTTTTTCCAGTAACAGCCCATGAATGCTGTTACTGATATTTTTTTTCAGTAATTAGCCACGAATGTTATTATTGATATCTTTTTCTAGTAATAACCCCCGAAAGTTGTTACCGATGTCTTTTTTCCAGTAACAACTCACGAATGTTGTTACTGATGTCATTTTTCCAGTAATTAGCCATGAATGTTATTACTGATGCTTTTTTTTTTCCAGTAATAACCTCTGAATATTATCATGTTGGTTCTGAACAACCAACCAAGCTTCAAATAAATTTGGCTCAAAGCAAATAAGTGAAGCTAAGCAACAATAAATGATAAAGAGTAATCATGTCATATATTGGGTACCTTTGTTCTTTAAGATCCAAAATTTGACAGTTCGACTTTTTGATTTGCATTTAGATTTTATATATTTTTAAATTAGCCTTTTTAATCCAATGTTCTTAGGAGTAATTACTATCTTTTTTTCCATTCTATTTTTCTTTCGCTTTTACATTGGGTTAGCGATATTCTTATGATAATAATAATAATATACAAATATAATATTATTTTGTTTATTGTGGTACTTAGAGTATTCTCTAATTACTGGGAATTCCAATCTCGGTATTATTTTTTGAACAGTATCAGGTTAGGTACTTCTAGAGGAGTTCGAAGAAAAATTTTAAAAACATAAATTATCAAACTGCCGATGGATCTACGACGATGCTATTTTAACTTTTTATCTCTTTATTTTCTCTTTTGTTGAACAATATTCATGATGTATGATGAAGATATTTTTTTTTTGTAATATGTAATTTTGAAATGAATTTATAAATATTATTGGCTTTTGTATGTGTATGCTGTCTTCTCTCAAATTGCTCAATATGATCCTGCGGCCGAATGTCGGGACATCACAATTGGTATCAGAGCTGGATTGAGCACATCTGAGGGGAAAGAATATACATACAAATTTAAAGGTGTATTCATTAAAAAAAAATAATGTTACAATTAGTATTAAGCAAATTAGGAGAAACATAACTTTCTTGCATCATTGCAATCTGGTTATGAAAATGCTAATGCATCATGTATGTGTTAATCTTTTATAGATGGATCCTCGTGATGATATGGTTGAGTACTTTGAGGATTGGGAGATTGATGGTAACTCCTCGCACTCGGGAGTAACTGATCCTAGCACAAATATAGACGCTCCCACGGCAGAAACAATAGATTATGCAACAACGAAAAAACTAAGTAGGATTGAAAGTACCATCGACTGGTCAGTATCTGTATCTAGGGACCAGATTTTTGAATTAGAGCATGAAATCCAGGAATTGAAAGGCACCACTCATGGAAAAATATCACAGTTAGAATGGGAGCTAACCAGAAAGGACGACATACATAAACGACAAGTCTTCCAATTGCAGGATGAACTCCACAATCTGAAGGAGTTCATCAAAAATGACGGCGCAACGACTTTTACCTCCAGGAGGAAGGGAAGGCCTGGAACCTCCGGGAGTCCGCATCAAAAAGGAGGATGACTAGTTTTGATTTAGATTATACCTTTTTTTTGTGCATCCAGTAAGAAATAAGTCATACTATTAATGCAACCCCTTTTTTGTGTATAAATCTCTTATTACTAAAAACTTTTGGAACAATTTTTTTTTTTTGTAAAACTCTTCTATCGTTGCAATTAATTGTTTATGTATCTGGTCAGACGCAACCTTTTATAAGTGCAAGTTTTATAAATCACTCCAAATAGATGGATTCCGACAAAGGCTTCCTCTCAGTGCCCACCGAAATCCCAGTTAAAACCACAATCTTCTCGTTTAAAGCGGACAATAGGACGGATCGTCCTATTGGAAGCTATTTTGCAAGCCCTTTTAAACAAAGAGAAAGCTTCCACCTCCTTGCTCACATCAGAACCCCCTCAAAGACAAAGATTGCGAGTAGACGATGCCTTGCAAACCTTCCTCAAGTTGACCCCTCCTACTTTTAACTGCGCAGCCAGACCCATGGAAGTCGAAGACTGGATCCCAGCTGTAGAGAGCAAGTTGGACAGTTTAAAGTGTCCTATAGGCGAGGAGGTTAGACTGGCAAATTATATACTAGAAGGTGAAGCCGAGAGGTGGTGGAAAATCACATACGAGACAACTTTTAAGGGCATCAGTTTGGAGGATATTCCTTGGGAGGAATTTACTACTGCATTCAGAAACCGTTACATTCCTCACTCGGCACAAAGAATTCTGGAGAGCCAATTTATAAAGGTAACTTAGGGGAGTAGATCAGTGGCGGCCTACGAGATAGAATTCACAAAACTCTCGTGTTACGCACCGAAGCTGGTAGATTGCGAAGCTTTGAGGTGCAGTAGGTTCTTGGAAGGTCTAAAAGATAGCATTCACACCAACCTGATTTCACTTAGTTACACAAAATTTATCGATGTTTTAGAATGTGCAACAATGCTTGAGCACAACGAACAGGTAATCGCGGAAAGACAAGGAAAGAGGCAGGATCATCCCACAGAGGACCAGGATACCTTCAAGCGTCCCCGTTATCCCACACCAGCCAAGGCATATCATATGTCTACAGAAGGTCCCAGAACCAATGAGGCATGGCTTGTGATCGACCACACCCGGCCCGGAGATGCTATGTGACGACCGAGTGATGAAGTTTGAGAATTTCTAAATAATAAACTCATTATTTGAAATATAGAGAATAAGATACTAAAATTATAAGTTATTTATTTATTACAGAGCTAATCTTATAAAATTACATAAGTTCAATTATTATTACAATAAATAACAAAAAAAATATATTCACTCCAATCTCACTTCTTCTTATAAGCTTTTCTTAAGTGAGTATCTTCTTAAGCTTTAGTTTTCAAAATTTGAAATAATCATCAGTAAAGCCAATCAGGCAAGAGTACGAAAATTATATATTAAGAATTATTTTCTAACATCCAAAAATATGTGTTAATCAAATGAAATGATAAGAAAATTAAACTTTTATATTAACGTGTAATAAAATAAATGCCTGCAAATGTTTACCAAATTTGCCCTGCATGTTAGATATGAAATTAAACATTTGAAAAGCATCAAGTGAAAATTTTTCAATTAAAAGTAAATTGTAACACAAAGCTGAGTCCTGTGACTCATCATCCAATAGGTAAAACCTATTGGCTATGGAAGCTTATCACCACCTGTCGGTAGTGCCTCATCTTATAGATGTAAAATGATGTATCTTTCATTTGGATCTTCTGCCTACTTCCATAAGGGCTAGATTCCTCCTTATTTCATCGTGAGCTACTAGTAAGCTCTATTTGTATAAGTTACATTTTTATTTCTTCCTTCAAAGATAAATACCAAAAAGAAAATTTCTTTACTTTTTGTCACACACATTTATATGAAAATATTGTAATTTAATAAAGCAGTTTGCATGATAAAATAAATAAGCAATATTCAAATGAAAATAAACTCAAAATTAAGATACTTGAAATAAAATAAAAAATTTAGATTTTTAGCTAATTTTGTGTCATCCAAAAGGTATTCTTAGAGTGCTTATTTTTTTGTTGATGTCCAAACATAAATTGTTCTCTATATATCAGAGAATATGCATGCCAAAAATCTTTTCTGGATTCTCTGTATTTTGAAAATTATATTATTTTAAACTTTGGAGAATTTCTAAAATTCCATAAATTTTATCTAAGTTCTTTTTTGTGATTGTTTTTAGCAAACTATAAGCACTTAAATGACCTTCTTAATGACATAATCAACTCAAGTGATTAACAGAGAAATTGCTCACAATATAATCAAGATTATATTTGCCAAAGATCAAAATCTAACTGTGTTTGGAATAAAAATTATACTAAGCTAAATATCAAAAAAGATTTCAGAAAAATTTGTTTTTAAATTTGAAACTTTTTAGAGTTCTTATTGAATTTTAAGCACTTAAATGTTAACCCTAAAGTGTTCAAAATTCTGGAATGTCTTCAGTGAAGTTCTTCCCAATATATAGAGGAATCTACATGTAAAATTCTAACTTTATATTTTAGGTAACCAAAAAGATATAAAGTTTTAAAGTGTTATCAAAATCTTAAAATTTTAGAAATTTTATTATACTTTGAGATTAATTTAAATTAGTATAGAAGCAAAATCATTAAATAGTTTCTTCTAATAACTTGCAACCAATATATAGAACATATTAGAAAAGATTTTAAGTTCTAAATATGATGAATCTAAAAGATATAGATATGCAAAGTTAACATAAATATACTTCTTAAGCATGAGAAATATTTGAAGGAAATTAAATCTTTAGAAATTTATAAAAAAAATAAAATAATCATGTATTAGACTTTGATTTAATATGAAGATATCTAAATCAATTAAAAGAAATTTTGCATGCATATTTGATTTCATTAATAAAATCAAGTTAATTTTTTTTTTTGAATTAAAAGAAATATATGCCTTAATGCATATTATCTTTGAAAGAGATGAAGAAGAAGAAAATTTTAGTCTTTTGCAAGCTTCAACTATTTACTTTTGATTTTTTAGAAACCTTTGGGGATAAAGAGGAATTTGGGAAGATGAAGAAGAAGAAGATTTGAGATGATGGGAGAGGGGATAAGGAGATGCTCTCTTTTTTTTTTTTTTTTTTTTTTTTTTTTGAAGAGGATGAGAGGATATAAGAAGGATTTTAATAGCTTTAGGAAAACTTTTAAATTATGAAATCTTCTCCCCTCAACCAACCATATAATTATAATAAAATGAATTAAATAAAGTAGGATTTAAATTAAAAGGTTCAAATTTGCTCAAAATAGGTGAATGGTTTAGATTAATAGGTGATATTTGTCTTTATTTGGAATAAAATTATCTCCAAATATAATAAGAATATTCTTAAGGGTATATTTGCAAAGATAAATAAAATAAAAATAAAAATTACAAATTAGCTCAATTTAAATAAATAAATAAACAAATGAAAATATTTTACAAATTCAGAAAAATAAAAATTTAACGAAAATTAAATTTTAAGCTATCAAACGAAAGGTCTCGTCGATATGATTCCAACGATACCAAAAACGTCAAATTTGGACAAACACCAGTTAAGTGGCAACTAGCATCGAAAATTTATAATTTTTTTTGACTATTTTTTTTCAAAATAGTTTTAAATTTATGAAATTTTCCCCTTTAGTTTACATCGACATCCTTAATCCAAAAAATATTGAGAATTTTCAATTCTGACACCTAAATATTTTTAAATAATTATTTTAATTTAAATTCTTATTAAAATAACCGTGAAAAATCCTGATGTAAATTAATTTTAAAAATTTATGAAATATTATCTAAATTGATTTCTAGCATTACTATAAGAAATAGTAAAAAGTATATAATTCAATCTTTATTTAATAATTCAATTTAACTAATTATATTTGAAATAAACGTATATTACATGCTATCACAGGCAGAACCATTATTTTACCTGCGGGCGCTCTGCTCTGGTCACTGTTATCATCATTGTATCGTCAAGAAGACAATCGATGGAGACGTTATCCCTGGGGCAAGATTTGCCCCAAATCAGAACTCAGCACCTAGAGCCCCTCCAACAATCAACGAAGAGGAGCTACTCCTAGGCAAGTTGCAACGACAGCGCCTACCCAAAGGAATGGACAGGTTCATTGACCCCGTTCAAGCAAGAATGTACACCCTCACCCCGATCACGACACCCGATGATAACGACGTAGTATCAGGTATTAATCACACCCAGATTTAAGTTTTGTTTGTATGATGTCGAGAACAACATCATTTTTAAGTAGGGGAGTTTGTAACGACCCGAGGTCGTTACTTTGCAAATTAGGTCAAACCCCGCCTTAGAAATCAAGATCCTGGAAAATTTTGAATTAGGGCAAACAAAAGTACCTCTAGATAGAAATATATTTTTGGATCAAAATGCCCTAGTTCGGGAGAGATCCGGATAACGAAAACTCCCGCTTTATTTTGGATTGTCGGTTAAGCCTAAATTAATTTTTGAAGTTTAAAATTTCAGAAATTAATATAAAATAAAATATTACTCCAAATTAAAAAATTTAGACGCGAGGGTGTAGGTTATGTCATAACACACTTCGGCGTCAAGTCGTTGTATTTGAACGCCAAACAGCGGAAAAATGTGATTAATTTAAGTTTAAGTAATTTTAATAAATTTCCTTTTGAATTCTTCTTCCCCCTAATCGCAAGCGTGCGATTTCTTCCGCATTCCGGTGGAAGAAGCTTTTGTGTCCAAAGCACTATGCGCGACCTGCTCATTCAATGCGCAGGGAATGTCCCCGACGCCCCTCTTTCTCCCTTTCCCTCCTCTATTTAAGCAACCCCCATTCCCTCCTTCTCCCCATCCCCGACCTATTTTTGTTATTCGGATTTCTCCCAAACTAGGACACTTTGATTTAAAAATTATTCTCATCTAAAGATATTTTTGTTTGTCCTAATTTGAAATTCCCCGGAGTCCTGACGTTCGAGTCAGGATTTTGACCTAATGGTCTTTACAAACTCCCTACTTAAAAATGATGTCGTCCTCGACATCATAAGAACAAAACAAAGTCTTAAAGGGAGTTTTGGGGTACCTTAATTAAGAAATAACTCTGGGTACTGTCTTCGCATATCATATTTAATAGCAAAATTTAAAAGAATATTCGTACCTTGAGATTGCGAGCCCTAGTGAAAGCAACAGAGCCAGAGAAGGATCAGCAGCTGGGATTGAGAGAATAGAATGGCTCCGAACGCTTGTCGAGCGCAAATGATCAAGCGGAAGAAGAAGAAGGTCGAGTGAGGAGAAAGAGCAGAGGTCGATCGTCACAGCGGGCGTAAGGGCAGAAGTTGGCTTCGGAGTTGCTCGTCTGCGCCTCTATCGCTTCCAAGGCCATATCCTATTGGCTTAGGCTTGCGTCTTTGCCGCAGAACTGCGAGCGGAATGGCGAGATTGAGAGGGCTCGGACGGCTGAGAGGAAGAGAAGACGTCCGAACGAAGGCGGTGAAGAATCAAGCGGCTTTTTGCGGTTAAATAGGACGTGCGTATGTTACGCACGTTTGCTCCGCGACTTGATTAGCCGGGGTGTACGTGAGTTACAGGAAAGTTTAGGAAATGTCTTTATTACTCTCCGCATACCTTCCTAATAGAACCGTCGACTTAATTGCTTGATGATTTCTAAATGAACAACCTGCTCGGTAAGTAATACTTTACTAATTTAAGTATGGGGTTAATGACAAATATAAATTTCTATTTTATTATTAATTGGGTTTGAAAACTTACTCAATCAAGAATTTAATCAGCATGTAATAGAAAACCTTTTTTGACGAAAACAGATTCTAGCGAAAAACGAAAATTCGCTGGTAAAACAACAGAATTTGAGTTTAGCGGGATTTTAATGTCTTTCTCAAAATGACCTAGGGTCATTACACGATTAGTGTGCTAGACTCAGATATGGACAAATAAAGTGTTTACGAATTCCTGGTGTTGTGAGTAATCCTACGACATTACAATTTATTAATTCTGAATTATAAAATTTGCAGCTCGAACTTTAACTTTAGTTAGACTTATATTGACCTCGTAAAACATATCGAGCTTCGTTTTAGCCAATCAAAGTACCTATGAAACCCTTATAATTCACATAAGTTAGATATGTAATAAAAGATCTGTAAGGGTCTAATTTTATTTATGTGAATTAATTATGATAGATTTTTATTAATAATATAATTTAGTAATGATTCTAATATAGCTTATTAAAGTAGATGTCAAATTTTATGATTTTTACCATTTTAAATTTTCATGTACTTTATTCCCTTTTTTCCTTGTTAATGTTACTTAAAAGTGAATACACCGACATGATTACAATTTAACTTGCCCACAACATCCTTTATTTTTCAAAATAAAGGATTCTTGGTAGAAGAATGTAATGTTGCAATGCAACTCACCCTGGCCACCCTAGATTGCCTACTGCCGCTGGTCTTTGGTGGAACTATTATGTTTGAGATGAATGTGCTTTAGTAATATTTAATATTTTTGGGTGGCTTTTATTTAATATTCAAATTTTAGGTACTTGTTTTGTATTGTTATAGGTTTTGAGTGTTATGTATGAAGGCTCCCTTGAATTTTTTTTTTGTAACTCCAAACTATTTTTGGTCTGAAACAAACTATCAGAAATTATAGGACTATTTTGATACATTTATGCTCTATGTAGTGTTTAATTACTTGTTTTGTTACTCGTACATTTTTGTTGACTGCATGATATTAGTTTTAACCTTCCTTTTTCTAACTTCTGTTAAATTTTGTTTCACCAGCATAGTGCTGCTCTTGTCTATGACCAATGAAGTTTGGTTTTTTGCTTTTCAGGTCTGGCAATGTTGCCCAATACGCAGCTGAACCCTGTGAAAAGAACCTATTTCTTCGAAGTTTATGTGAAGAAGAGAATGCATATATAAATCCTAATGTCACGGATCAAGAAATTGGCAATCATGAAAGACAGATTACTGACAAGGATCGTGTTGAGTGCCTTGAAAATGGCGTTCAGTATTGGACAGACTTTTCAAAAGTTCAGTACCACCCACGTAGTTTGTATGAGCTACATGGTTTGTGGTCTGATGTTGAGAGATTTGATACCTATGGAAATGGAGTAGATATCATGTCAGTTGGTTTTCAGAAGGAGGAGATGAATGAAAGGTTGAGGTTCTTTGTTGAGGAATGTGATCTTATACAGGTATGATTTTGAAATAATTAAATCTATCTTATAATAGGCTGTAGTATTGTATATATGATATTAACCTTTTTATCTGACAGCTTATTTTTAAAAGTGCATCTTATTTATTATTCTCGAGTTAACCCGAGGGGCTGGTAGATAGCATTGATTTATCAAAATTTACTCAAATAATTCCGTAAGGCTTGGTGTTGTTGTTGTCGTACTCAAATAAATCCTTAAATCTCTCAATTTTTTTATATGGATAATGGAGGATATAACATATCCAAATTTTGTTATGGCATTAAATAAAAAAAATGTAAGAAAAAGTACATTAAATCCTTTAAATTGTTAAATCCCACAGGAGAGATCCGTGATGCAGAGCTTCAACGAAATCATCGTCAACGTGCCAAATCATAAATCATGTTTAATGGTTATATGATGTTATATTGTATTTTTCAATTTTTGAGTCTTATAGGCTTTTGTATGGGCCCATATAAATTGGCCTTTACCTTAGCCCATGTTATAGTTTTCTATTTTGAGTCTTATGGGCTTTTGCATGATTTTCATATAAATGGACTTTTATCTTAAGCTCATTTACTATTTGATTTATTATGTGAGTTATTTATGTGAAATGACATTTTAATCCTTTATGAGAGAGTTAGTTTATGGGTTTTTTGGTCCTTAGTGTGAAAGAACATTTTAAATCTTCACAAGTGGGTTGGTTTATTGGTTTTTTGGTCTTTTAGGGGAAATGACACTTTGGTCCTTCATGGGAAGATTGGTTTATGGTCATTTGGCATATATTTCATGGTTATAAATTAGTCACTCTCACATATATTATGGCATTAAAGATATAAAAAAATCTTATTTTTTTTTGTTATGTGAGTTTCATTCTTGAGAGAAGGACTTCTTGAGTGTGTGGTTTGCAATCCTTGAAGGACTTCCAAGGAAAGAAGATCCCATCTGCGGCGAAGGACTACTCGTAGAAGTCAATCTTTTTTTTTGTAAGCGACATCTGATAACAAGGCTCCTTTATGTTTGTTTTTATTTTTCCTCTTATCTCTTAAGTGTGTTCGTCTAATTCTCGCTCTCATTATCTTATGAACGCTTACGGTGCTCTCTTTATTTTCAACAAGATACTCTTATATCTACTAGTAACTTATATATATATATGTATGTATATATTTATATATAATATTAATTTTATTAATTAATTGGTGGAATCACGACACTACAGGAAGAAAAAAAATTGAACGGAAAGAGGAGAGGAAGAGATACGGGAAAGGAGTTCTCAAGCTTTTGTAGAAAAAAATACAAAAAAGTAACAAGTTTAAGGAGAAAAGGAAGAGGAGGTAGATTGGAAATTACAAAGGTATTGTAAGAAAAAAAAAAGTAGTCGAATAAAATTGTTATCAATTTGTTGATTGTAATTTTAAAAAAATTTAAAATCTTAACATATTAAGAGTAAACAATGCTTAAACGTACTAAAAAATCTTATTATTCTCATTAAACTATTCATTGCTATAATTAAATACTAAATTGAGTACAACAACAACAACAACACTATGTGTGAGGGCCCGATGCCAGTTCGGTAGAAACCGTTCTGGCATTGGGTAACTGCTCACCGCAGGATCATATCAAGCAATTTGAGAGAAAAGAATGCGCATATAAAAGTAAATTATATTTTTCATTTATCTAAAGTTCTTATTACAAGTTTCATCATCGTACAAAATAAAAAAAAAACAAAAGAACAAAATAAGCATTTCAGCGCCGTTGTTGATCTTTTGAAAGCTAAGGTTCTGGTTTAACCTCTTCTAGGAGCACCTGACCTGGTATTGTACAGAAAATAATACCGGGATTTGAATTCCCAGTAATTAGAGAATACTCTAAGTACAGTAGTATACAACAACAAATTAATTTACGAAAACGCGTTTAGCAGAGATAAAAATGCAGGATAGGTAAGGCAACTGCGTAAAATGAGCGAGTAACTTCCTGCAACAAGTATTTATCATAAAATAACGGTTACTGATGTCATTTTCCAGTAACCAACCCCGAATGTTACTGATGTCATTTTTCCAGTAACAACCCCTAATGTTATTGATGTCATTTTCCAATAACAACCCCGAATGTTGCTGATGTCATTTTTTCAGCAACAACCCCGAATGTTACTGATGTCATTTTCCAGTAACAACCCCGAATGATATTACGTTGGTTCCGGACAACCAACCAAGCTTCAAAACGAAATTCGGCTCAAAGCAAGTATGCGAAGCAAAGCAGTAATAGAAAAATTGCAATATGTAATGCAAGTCATATACTGGGTACCTTTAGTCTTTTAGTTCAGAAGTTCAACAGCTCGTATGAGTGACAGTTCGCTCAATCTGCATTTTAAGTTCCCGATATTTTTAAGTTAGCTTTGATTCTTTTATTCTGTTTGTCTTCTTCTGCTTTTGAAGTTCATTTAAATTAAGCTGCTGTTAAAACAGTTGTTAAGGTGTCTTTATGATTATCATACTAATGTATAACGAAAAAGTCAGAATAATCGACGGTATTGACAAATAGAAATTAGTAGTCATTTATAACACATTGAATCGTTCCCATTATTAATTAATGAGGATAATTCTATTGTGTATGACTAGCTAAAAAAAAATTTGATAGTGAGAATAATTAAATTAAGAGAAAGCGAATGAGTTCTTTCAATTTTCTTTCCCTTACCTTAGATTTAGGATTGCCGGCACACGAAATGAAGCCGGAACGGGTTGGCCGAAGGATTGCTGGAGCCGCTGCCGGGGGCTGCAGGGCTGACGGAAGGTGCTGCCGGGGACTGCCGGGTTGCGGTAAGTGGCTGTCGAGGGCTGCCGGGGGCTGTCGGAGGCTGCCGGAGGCTGCTGGAAGCTACTGGAAGGGCTGAGGAGGGGTTAGAAGGGGCTGCCGAGCTGCCGAAGGGGCTGGAAGGGGGCTGCCGGGCTGCCGGAGGGGCTGGAAGGGGGCTGGAAGGGCTGTCGGGGGCTGCCGGGCTGTTGGAAGGAGGCTGGAAGGGCTGTCGGGGCTGCCGGAAGGACTGGCCGGCTGCTGGAAGGGCTGAGGAGTGGTGGCCGGCTGCTGGAAGGCTGAGGAGGAGGCTTTATAGGCGCTGGAGGGGGCGCCACAATGTGCGCCAACTGGCGCCATAATGGCGCCAGGCCGAACCAGAGGGCGGGAGTGGGGCCAGGAGAAGGTGGTCGGCCCTATGGGCCGACAGCCTGCGCCAAAAACGGCGCAGGCAGGCCCCGTATGCGCGCCAGGCTTCCGCCTGGGGTGGAAATTTCTCCCGCCTGGCGCGGGAGAAAGCCGCATGCGAAGGAAGGAAACAGAGAAAATAAGAAAAAAAAACTTAAAATTAAGAATCTTCTTAAATTTCCGTCGTTTGCCGTCCGAATACAATGAAACTCGGCACCGAGGTGTGTTACGTCATGACGAACACCCTCGCGCCGAAAATTTTCGATTCGGAGCTAAACTTTATTTTATTTTAATTTTAGGGGTTTTAAAACTTCGAAAATTGGCCACGATCCAATCGACACTCAGATTTTGATGAAAACTTCTCGAGCAACTTTTAAATAATATACTAAACACGTCGACACTGAAAACGATGAATTTGGACACGTATTTCAATATTTTTGATTTTCAGAAATTAGAAATTTCGAAGATAGAACGGGAGCTTCCGTCTTTCGGATTTCTATTGAATTAGGGTTCTTTGATTTTTAAAGTTGTTTCTATCAATTGGTAGTTTTGTTTGCCCTAAAGTGAAATTCCCCGGGATCCTGATTCCTAAGGCGGGATTCTGCCCTAATTTGCAACACAACGGTTTTGGGTCGTTACACTATGCCTTAATCCCACTAGGTGGGGTCAGCTACATGAATCATTTATTTTTATTGTGCATGATCAAATATAAGCCCATCCCCAAGTTCTAAATAGAGAAAATCCTTTCTAATAGTTTCTTTTCATGTATTTTTTGGTCTTCTTCTTTCTCTTTTAATATAAGCAAATTTTAACTTAATTCATTTAGCAGGAAAATTGAGCAGTCTACACATAATATGCCTGAACCATCTAATGCGGCATTATCTAGTCTTATCTTCTATTAGAGCCACTCCAACCTTGCTACGGATAAACTCATTTCCCATTCTATCCTTACGAGCATATCCTTGAATCCACCTAAGCATCTGCATCTCTTAAACACTTATTTTTACTGGTAAGTTTTTTTTTGTTGGCCAACTTCAGCCCCATTCAACATAGCTGGTTGTATTAATAATTCAGAAAATTTTTGTTTAATTTTAAGTGTGATTTTTAATCTTACAACCCTCCGAACTAAATTGAGCACTAATTTTTAAATTTTTTGCAAATTAATTTAAATAAGTTAATTATTTGATTAAAACGCTAATAATAAATATAATTAGTAATATATTATGTTACTAGTCTAAATCCTTAGATCCTCAAAAGTTGCAAGGGAAAAGTATTTCTAGATTTAGCCAGATTCACCAAATGACATATCAAACAGTTTTTCAGCATTTAAGATTTCACTATTTGCAAAGTTTGATTGACTAAATCCTTGAACCCTGGTTGCCAAACAGCCTCCAAGTGCGTATGATTGTTCTAGTTTCATTCATCGTCTCCCAGCCGAAGTAACTTGCAAACGGTTTCAATCCAGTTCAAAAAGAAATTATATATATTACAATCCAGTTTCAATCGTTTATTGCTTAAAAAATCTTTGGATTTCTAGAATTAAGGATTGGGATCCTTCTATTGATAAAATTAAGATTGTCATTGTTCTTGATTAACTTTGAAAAAAAAGATATCAGTAGGAGGTATTTTGGTTGGTAGAGGTAGGAACATTTTGTTGGAAAGCTAATTTATCTTTTTTGTAACTTAACCTGACATTGCCTACAGTGTCAATGTGATATATCAGTTAATTATTTCTCCAACAAAAAACTTTGTGATGTTGTTAATTGCATTTTGAGATATTTGAAAGAAACATCAAGAAGTGGGCTGCTTGAAAAAATGATAACGAAGATGTGGAAATACGTGTTGACTCTGATTGGTTTATCTCTGTTGAAGCCATTAAATCTTCCATTGGTATTGTGCAACACTGGCAAACTGTTGTGACATGGATAAGCAGGGAACAAACAGTGGTGGAAAGTTGTGCTGATGAGAAATTGTTAATTGATTTGGACAGTAAAACCTATGAAGGAATTGAATATTCACATACATGGTAAAATAAAACTTTTCGATGATGGTAAACTAGCCATTACTATTGGCAAAAATCCCATCGAGTACACTGCTGAATGAAAAATGCATATATGCTAAATTGAATTAAGATGATATTTTCATAAAAGCATTAATCAATTCATTTTTTAATCCAACATTGGCAAGTTCGGAGTGACAGTGCGCCAACTTGACGCTACTTGAGGGGGGTATTCGAAGATGTGGGATCCCATGTCTGCGTGATTCAATAAATAAATCAAATTCTGCAGCTATCTACTCTCATTTCAGTACAAAATCATGGGAAGATATTGTAAAGAAAGGCTGCCTGTGTACAAGATCAAATTTGAAAGGTGTTTAATGAATTTTCTTCTAGTGAACGTAGATCCAAAGAATTTTGATTTTTAGAATTCAGGAAAGCCGTAGTATTAATTTTTAGATTTCAGAAGGTAGCCTTCATATGAACTGCCTTTATACCAATATTTAGATTTATGAACATCTTGTATAAATTTCTCTATTTGTATTGGCGTTTTCATTTTTCTTTGTTGTGTCTATATATTACTCTAGTTTAAGACAAGTGAGTAAGAAAAATAATATCATCATATATTCATTTTTCTTTCTTTTTTCCAATGGCTGATTTTGACTATAATTATAATGATGATGGTGTATTTTACCAATATTATTTTATTTTTGAATGATGTTTTACAGGGGATCCAATTTATTGTAGATGACTCTGGAGGTTTTTCAGCCGTTGCTGCTGATTTTTTGCTGGACATTGCAGACGAATACCCAAATACGCCAGTATTGCTCTATTCAGCACGGAGTCCAGCTTCTTGTAAACTTGTAAAAAGCTCAAAGGACTTTATTTCAAGGGCTCTTCATGATGCTATATCGTTTTCAAGGCTCTCTTCTTGTTGTAAACTAATGGTGCCAGTCGGGTTGCCTTCTTTGAGTGCAAGTATTCATCCTTAAGTTTAGCTTAAAAATAGTAAATAACGTTTGTTATATAAGATTTTTTATTATTAAGCTTTCGTTAATTGTGTTAATATTTTTAGAATATTTAGTGGGCATATAATAGAGAACTTTGCATTTATGGAATATGTTGTTCTCTTTGCTTCTTTTCTTATTTTCTCTCATGTATGCCATTCTCAGACCTTTTCTTCAACAATAAACACAACATTTTTTTTCTTCTGTCTACATAGTATTAGAGCCTTACTATTTGTCTCACCCTTGCACCTTCCCCCTCTTCATGCTTCTTTTTCTCTCCACCTAAAAGTCACATGTCTCTTCTCTTTTCTTTCCCTGTTAGTGATCTTTGGTGATAACAACTTGTGACAACACAATCCAAAGAGGGCAGAGACTGAATGCAAAGTGTGAAGTCTTGAACAATGTGCAACTCGGACAATGAGTGGATCCTAACTTGCTTCTAGGAGAGAAGGGTGGTAAGAATAATTGAAACTCTCACCAGAAGAGGAGAAAATGATTCAAAAGTACTTGTGTGAATTTATATAAGTATAATAAAATTAAACTCTTGAACATCAACGCGGCTTCGGCGATAAAAGTAGAGTTTTTAGTACGAAACCCAAAGTTAAGTGTGGTCATTGTTTCCCAAGATATCTGATCTTTCTAAAAGTTATCTTTGAGGATAATACCATGAGGCCACTGAGGCCAAAGTGGACAGTACTTTAATAGTAATGAGTTTTTGCTATTACACGACTTTCCAACTATGGAAATCTATTCTAATTTTTGTTGGCCAAACCTAAAACACATTGTATAACTACCATAGCGGAGAGGCTTGATGGTCCTCCAGGCCTCATGCCCAGGTTGTTACCACTTTTACTTCCACAAGGATCGTGACTACTACATGAGAAGTCTCTCATTAGGCACGATCATCTCTACTACTGCAATTACTGCCGATGTGTCTCTAATTCAACATGCTGCCAACCTCCTTAGGCATTTACATTTGCAAGCACACCAAGTCTTTCTTTTTCTGCCCTTCATATCCCGATTTAATGCTAAATCATTGTTCTTTTTAGTTCATGGTTTCCTCTTTTCCTCTTTCTTAGTAAATGTCTTATATTTGTACTACAATAAAATTCTCTGGTGTAACTACCTCTTTTAGTGCCTACTATCTCTTCTCCTTTCTCACAAATGAATCTTATAAGAAACTATAACATTAGGATTTTTCCTCATCCAAATCAATCGTTACCATAAAATTAGAATCTATGCGTCTTAATGCTTTTAGCTGGAGTATGCTGATATATTACATTCATTATATTTAGTTAATATTAAAATTTGTGTCGAGTTCCTCCTTTTCAAGTTAGAAAATGTAGTTTACTACAACTGACAGCTTCCAAGTGAAACTTTTCTCCTATTTTTTGTTAAAGATACTATTTAATATATTTATTCCTTCATGCATTACTCGACAATCCTTGTGTTTTTGGTTTTTATTTTGTTTTATTTTCTGCTAATGGATTGTTTCCCTTGTGAAGGTAAATTGTCATCCACACTATTGGTTGAAGACCAGAAGCTCTTTCATAGCAGTGCTATTTATGCTGCCTCTATACACTCAATAAGCATTCCCTTTAGAATGGAATCACAGGGAGGGAATGCAGAGTCACTGTATATTTCTGGTGAAACTGATGTTTGTGGGATGGTACAGATGTTAGCCGGACAAGCCAGGCAAAATATGATAACCATATTGGATCTAGCAATGCCAGCACCATCTTTGATTGGTTGGTATTGTGATGCATCTCTATATTTTGTTGATGATTTTTGTAAAGTGCTAATTTGGAAAGATGCAGATGAACCTAATCATTCAACTATCCTAAGATGTCTGTGCTCTTTGACCCCTGAAATTGAAGAAAATAGTAATGATTTGCATTCAGTAGAATCCTTGATCATACATGGTGCACTTTCAGGTAATTCCCTTTTTAGGCTCTGCCCCCAGCTTTCCATTACTGAAGTTTAACACTAGATGTGAACTTGCTGCTATTAACTTCTTACATTAACGAATGCGCCACTGTTATTTTAAATATTATTAATCTTTTTTCTTGTTTTCATGTCCCTGCCCCCAATGAGGCACCAAAGATCCTGAACTAGTGGGCTATGCCCACAAGCGTTCAAGTGCCTATAAAACCTTCTAGTTCTTTTATTTAATTTCATTTTCCATGCAAAACGTGTGTGAATACATAGATAACTTACCTGATCCAATGTCTATGTAACCGAGCTCAGTTATATTTGTTACTTTTTAGAACTGTGGTTTACTCATGAAAGTAAAAGTTACCATGAGTACTAGGCAGCATTTATATCTGTTTCTTTAATACTGGTCGTTGTTATTTTTATTTTTGACTTGAAGTTTAGCTTTATCTGGTGCAAAATATGGATTTTTTAACTGAGTGATTATTTTTATTTTTGACTAAGCTCTTAATAACTATGTCAGTTGTAAAAGAAACTAAATTTTGTTTTCCTTAAACACTTTAATAAGCTTTTAGTAATTATTACAACAGCCCTCTCTTATTTAAAAATAGTGCACATATTTGAAACGTGAAGTAGCTTAGTGCTTTAGGTTGAATGTTCTAATTTATAACATAAAAAGTTTTCCTATAAAGGCATCGTATTTCTGGATGAGAATTTAGTGAATTTTAGGTACTTGAACTGTAATCCCCTTACCTGCTTTTGGCTTCTGGATGAAGTTAATGATTTATGATTTTGAATTCTTGAAACTGAACATAAGATACTATTCTAATTCTATTGTCCGGCATAATAAAAGAAAATAGACCTAGTAGAAATGTAGATAGATATGTAAACCTCTATATTAATGAAGCGTTGTAATTTAGGCCCAACTATTTTTGTACCATGAGTTAAAAGTGAGAACCTTGCTCGCTTACTTTGATTAATGAGTTAAACTGGTTGAAGGTTCCTGTCAACTAAAGTTTGGTTTGTTGTTTTATAGTAGAGTGTATAGATGGAAAAAGTTTTTGTTTTATGTTAATCAAACATATCCACGTCCTTGCATACACAACTGCATATGACACTAAATCCTCAACCGTAAATATACTGCAGTGTAGTATGAATTGATATAAAGGAAGATCATTACCCTTATGACAGGGTTGCTACTCTTTTCGTTGTGATAGAACTAGAGGTGTAAGTAAGCTTAAGCTGTATTTATATTGAGCTAGTTTAACTTTGAATCTGTTTGGGTGTTTGAAATTGCTTGAAAACGTTGTGTAAAGGAAATGAGTTCAAACATTTTGTTCATGATCAACAAGTTTTTTGACAGTTCTAAGAAGGACATGGCTGTTTAAGTTCATTTGTGTATTCATCCCATATGATAGATTTGCAATACTATCTATTTTCTATAATTTGGGCTGGCAGAAAGCCACTTTAGTACGAAGGACCTTATCCAATCTGTTATTTATTGTCTCATTTCACTGTTTGGAACAGGATTGTTGTCCAAGTGATAGATCCATCTTGTTACCAACCAATTTATATCATCATCACATGCAAGTTTATACTGTGCCTCTTTATATTTCATCAGTATGCACGTCTATCAAGAATGGCATCCATTATGATATGCATTTCATAACAATGCAAGTCTTGAATCATTGAACAATATATAAACAATACGTTCATGATACTTCATTTACATCCAATATAAACAGGTTAGTTGTTTTAGATCATTGTGCTGGATTGAGTCGACTTGAAGAGACATTACAAATTAATGATGATCTCAATCTTGTTTCATACAAATAGAAAATTGATTCTCTAGTAAGTAATTCATCAGTTTAGCTAATCAAAGAATTCGATCCATAAAAGAGATGTTTCAACGTACCTAGACATGTCTTCCTACCTGTGTATCATCCACCTCAAGGATGCTTCACTCAGCAGAGAGACCTCAAAGGAAGGTTTGTTAACCTAGAGACGCTAAACCCTGTTAGTAATATGACTCAGCATCTCAAAGGATGGGTTGTTAGCCTCCAAATATTGTCACATGTTTTGCTTCTCGCTAGCCCATCCTCCCAACCTCTCTATAACATTGGCAACTTTCAAGAGTTTTTATTCCCAAGCAAACCCTTAGCTATTTGCAGTTAAGAGAACCAACGTTTGGTTTTCTTGTCCATGATGACTTCATGTTAAAAAAGCACCAGAATGCGTCGGTCATGGTGTACTGATTCAATATACCTGAATAGTCGATTAGACTTAATCCATTCATGATATGACGCACAAGTTACTGTTGTACTTTTTCATCATCTTTTCATTCACATTTTTTCTTTGTTGTAGTGATCTAACAACATTTCGGTGGTCAGATCTAGCCCTATGTGTTGCATTACAATACATCCGATCAGAATAGGTCTTTTGAAGAACCTAATTTTGATAGATCTTTTTTGTGCTTATAAATTTGTACATCTCTAATAAACAATAAACACTAAAATGTTTTTATTGTTCATTTTTTTGTCTTTTTATGCTTTGGGATTGTAGTTAAATTTATAGTTATCCTATTGTTAGAGGACACGAGCACTTAACAAATTGAAAAAAGGAATACACCGAAAGTTGAACACAATTACAAAACACACCTATTTATGTAGAAAATATTTGATTGGAAAAATCACAGGAAAAGAGGAGATATTACTGCACCAAGACGATAAAACGAAAGAGAAAATTACAGTAATTGACTACCCTAATTTATTCAATATTGAATTCTTAATAAAGTTTAATGGTAGGTTTCTTTATGTATGCAACAACCGAACATAGATAATGAGATATATAATGAGAAATTTATATCTCAAAAATATCATATATTCTCAATACATCCGTGTGTTTAAGGATTAGTGGTGCAGGATTAGTCGTGCAGATGGTGACTCGGAACATAATCTATTGGTCAAAATTTCCCCCGTTGTTAGTCATATGTATCTATAATGGAGTTTCTTAAAATTTCTTTATGGTTGCATAATAATTTGTGTACTTACAATAATTTTGTTTTTTATCTATATTCTTCAATTAAGCCAATGACTATTTCATTTAGGCTGTAAAATAGTATAGCAGTCACTGATAAACACAATCGGTATTCCTCATCAATTTTAGTAATTTCAATTCTAAAACCTCATTTATCATGCATTTCAGACATTTAGTTGTCCTTTTGTAAGTGAAAACCCTTATTTTTTGGCATATTTGAATTTTATACCTTGCAACGTACATATGTTTAAAACTTGGTCAGTTAGCGTGAAGCATTTTTTTTAAAAGACCATTTGTTAGTAGTTTCTCAAATGTGGTGCATGCAAAAGACTCCTTGATGCAGCAAATCATTTGAATAATTAGCAATTATCCTCATTGATATTAAGATGTCTTGTTCGTTACTGTAATGGCCAAAATGATCTCTTATTACTTCAGAGTACAATGAACTGTTGATGTATGAATAGGTGGACCTAAGGCCCGAAGTCTTTAAAAGTTTCTATTGATAATAAAAAATTATTAGTGCGCCATCCTTATATCTGTGACGTGATATTATGCACCTAAATTTATATAAAAAATGCTAAGAGAATTATTTGAAGTTCCTTACTATTGTTTTTCGAAAAAAAATTGGACTTTGTGCTACAAAATATTTTTGGTGAAGCTTTCGACCAAAGTTGTCAAATAGGACCCAAGGCATTTCCTTAGTTGTTTATTCTTAGACATCACCTAACCAAACACCCATTCGGGCCTATTTGGTTGGCATCCTGATTTACATAGTTAGGGTTTACTAATTAAATTCAGATTTAGCAAATCCTGGATATGTTAAATCCCAAAAAGTATTTGCCTTAAACCTAAAGTCTAAATCTTAAACCCCTAAATTCAACTTTATACAGGATTTGATAAATCCTTGCTTTAAGCTATTTTGAGGGTTTATGAGATTTAGCCATCCGTTAGGAGCTAACGAAATATAATTTTATCTTGGTTTGATTTAGAGGATTTTAGGCTTTACGTTTTCTCTAAACCCAAAAATCTTTCATTATTATAGCACATCATTATATGCTAGTATTATTAGGATGCCATTATCTCAATATGCTATCTTAGAGCGCAATGCATTATCTGTAACAAACCAGTTTTTTTAAATTGCAGTAAGAAATACATAATATATTAAAATAATAAATTAACTAAATTAAAAATGTTATTAACATGATAAATTTAGATGTATTAATAAGTTTATTTTTAGTTAATATGTAAAAGACATTTGTTTTTAATTTAAAAATATACATAAACCAAAAATGAAGTTTCTTTATTTTCTTGTGAATACATACGTGCACATATTATGCGTATACACTATACACAAATCTACTAACAGAGCTCTCAGTAGAGAGATTTTCAAGATATTGCCTCACGAAGCAGCCATTCTTTGAAAGAAATGAGTTTCAAGGAGTGATGCTTGAATTTATGACATCAGATAACACCATTCGCTCTGATCTATACTTTATTCAAGTGACAGGTGGTCTTCCTGCCTCAGTTTCCGAGATCAAGCAGCACATTCACAGTGCATACCAAAAAGAGGGGCTTCGAAGGCCAGAGTTCAGCCATCTCTCCACCGCCACCTTACCTCTTCCCATCCCTCTGCCCTTTCCTTCGATCTTCAATAATCGTGTAGGACGCCGAGGGGACCTCTCTGAAGCTCCCAATGGCTGCCCGGAGCGAAAAGGGTCCTTAGAAGTCAACTCCGTCCCAATGGCTGCCCGGCTTCGATCCAGCAGTGCTGTTAAACCCTTCATAGAGAGGAGATTGGGGAATTTGCTCAATTATGGTTTGGATAGAGGAGCTCCGGGTTTAGGGTTGCTGAGGAGTTGGGGATTTGGTAAGCAGGATGTGGAGGAAATGGGGGAAGTTTTGAGTAAGATGGTGAAGCTCTTTGTTCCTGATGGTTATGCATCATCATCTGACTTTGATTCAGATTAAGGGTATATATATATATATATATATATATATATATATATATATATATACATATATATATTAAAGAAGAATGCATATAAAGTTTAATATTTTTGTGTAAAGACTGCATTTAAAGTTGTGTAAATTATTTTTTTATTTTATTTTAAAATGTTTTAAATTTAAGTTTTTATTAAATTTGTTTGTATTTATATTGGTGCATAAGTCTTTTAATTTGATTTTCAAACAAAATGAACGAAATAAAATCTCTTATTAAGTACAACAATAAATATATATAAAAATCTCTATTTTTTTTTATTTGAGAAATGTTATTTAGATCTGTGGCACTTAAAAAGGGAAATAGCATTTCTGTTTTTATTTATGTTGTGCCTATTTGATAATAGTCTTATTTTGGTATATATGAATTATATAATAAGTCTTATTTTTGTATATTTAAACATTAGTAAGTTTGTGAATTTTAATTATTGCAAAGTTGTGAATGGCGACTTTTAGTAGCTATATTTTTAGATTTATTATTATTTTGTTAATTCAATACTAATCGGTTACATTTTTTTATTTGAATCTTAATTTCTTTCATATATATATAACACGTATATTTAATATATTATATTGCTATATAAAAGAACATTACTACTGAAAATTGGTATACTAAATTTAATTAGAAATTTTGAAGTCATTTTATTTCAAAATATTATTAAATTTGTAAATGAATATTTTTTAAAACATTTCACTTTTGGTATAATTAAAGGTTAACAAAATTAAATGTAGTGCATATATTTAACATTTGTTTAATTAAGAAGGCATATTATTATTGATAACAAGTAAATCTTAAAATATGCAATGTCTTTCGCCTTTTAAAGTTTAAAATAAAAACTACCTATAGAAATTTGTGGGATTATTAGAACATTCATATATACATATATATATATATATATATATATATTTATATCATTTAATTGAGTGGTAAATGTGACCAATTACAGCATCATTCACTATTGTATTTAATTGTATTTTTTGTAGGGCATCAAAATAATCAAGCTTAACATTTGTAATATATTATAAAAGACATTCATGCTGATCAAAATTTTTATTAAATTTACTTTCAGAAAATACAAAATTTATTCACTATAAATGTTTAAATATACAATACACAGCTCTCAAATAACTACCAAAATACAAAATATTCATTAGTCCACTTTTAAGTAAGAGACCACAAAAAATGCATATACTAAATCCAAATTTTAATAAACCAATCTTTTATACTAAAAAATCATGACATTTACAAACCTAGCATTCAGTCTAATAGGGGTAAATATATAAATACCAAGCATTTGTAAGCTTATTTTACAAAAATAATATAATCCAAAAAGTGCATAACACATAGAAAATGCCTTTAAAGAAAATCATGGCTTAGTGATTTTGTTTTTTTTAAATAATTTTTGGCTCAATGTATAGCATAAAAGTATAACCAGGTAAGCATTCTCGCACAGATGAAATTGAAAAGTTTAAGCACTTCCGGGAGAGAAGCCTGCAATTCGCAATGCGAGCTCAGATCAAGACAGAATAAACTGGATGGAGCTCAGTGTGGCGCACCTCTCAATGCATGCCGCGATACATCTCTTGTTAACTTTCGACGAATTTTTCGGGCATTTCCGGAAAATTAAAAGGTGGTGAAATTCCAGTCATATGAATGGTGCGAGGGGTTGGGATCCTTAAATTTGTTAGAATCATGGAGTTGGAGCTGATGCCTGACCCAAGGAGGATCATCTTCTTGGCTGAGCCACAGAGCCTCCTTTGTGTCTTTGTGCCTGAAATCAGGCTCTGTGGATGTCTTTTTGGACCCTCTGTTGTCCCACCACTCATTAGGGTTCGCAAAAAATAGCTGCCACAAATGCAGCCTCTCCAATTGCATCTTCTCGTTTAGTGTTCTTCTACCTACTATTCCAGAAAAACATATATCCGCATAATGCTAAAAAATCTAAGCATACTATATGGGATCAGATATAAGAAAGAGGCTTTGCATGCTTGAACGAAGAAGATAATAGATGCAGACTATGTATTACATAATAGTTATGGGAGTGTTTACTCGGTGATTCCCAATCTCTTTACATATTGCTAAAACCTAAATCTTAGTATTTATAAAACTAATATTTGCAAAGATGAAGAAGAGGCTATGCGGGATGATTGTTCGTGTAATAGTCTCTACTTGTTTAGCAGAAAAAACTGATTCGCTCTCATTCATTAGGTCTTTGCATCTAACCATATATTATCTAGAAATCACCTAGAAGCTACCCAGAAACTACTTGATTCAGTTATACCACTCTATATATATACACACACACACACATGTTATTACAGTGAAAACTCTTCTCTCCCCCTTCTTCTTAAAATTTCACACTACTTTTAGCAATTTGATCTGTTTTGGGGTTGGTTTCTGGGTGGCATTATTGCATTTTGCTAATAGCAGTTTGTATAATTTAAAGAGTCTCTAAAGCATAATCAAACCATAGTTCTAAGAACATTAACTGCTATTGGTAAATGGGTTAAGCATCATAACATTTCTCTTGCAATAGTATTATACCAAAGATAAATTACTCACCAGATGCAGCTATTACTCCCCCCCTCAGTTTGTCTGCAATAGAACAGCATAAACGATGAAAATATTTGCAAAGAATATTGATACTATCAAAAATAACATCAAAATATTGTGTTAGCAACACAGTTACCAGTGGGAGAACCAATTAATTCCATTGGCACCGAATCCCCATCCATGCGATTTACAAGTTGCTGATCAAATTGCTCCACGAAGTTCAATTCCTGAACATAAACCTGTAAAAAAAGTGTCTTGAGTGAACCCGATAACATAGAATGTTAATGCTTGCAAGAATGATACTATTCAATTCCAAATATAGAAAAACATAATATATATATATATATATACATATATATTTATAGATAGATATAGACATATATATATTGCCTATTAAGCCTAGTGTTATGTGTATAATAATTATAATACACTAATCAAATTAAACTTTTAAAAGCATTAATTTTTGTGCACGATGGAGTCAAGTGTTTCAGAGAAACCAAGGTCGGGATGCGGATCGACCGGAGATGCTATAGACAGAGAAAGACATGTGATGGCTGGAAAATACTGCTCAAACGAACCAATAAGCACGCTCAGAGGCCCAGGCATGCCGAGCTATTTTGGCCAGCGAGAGATGTTTCTCCAAAAGATGAAACACACATCCATGTGCATCAATTGGCGCTCCGACGCATCACAAAACTCCCAAAATAGCAATTTTCACCCGGGGCCTATAAATACTTATGTTTTTGCATGGATTGTAAAGAGTGTGGATGCATGTGAAAATACTAAATGTTGTTTGTGTTTTAATTTTATTCCATCTTATAGTGAATATTCTTTGTTGTATTGCTCTGTAATTTTTCCCCAATTTGAGATTTTCCGTATACAAATCTCTGGTATTCTTCCGTGTGATAGTGTAAATATTACATGTTTGATCATCGTTATTCAACTTTGCTCATCTTCGCTCCCGTATGAGATATTTTGTTGTAACTTCCGCCTATTCTTTCACAACAACTAGTATCAGAGCGTTGAGGTTGTTTGTTCAAAAATGGCAAATCAAGGTACAGTATGTTGCAGTCCAATGGCAAGAGCTTCATAAGAGATATCAGAGCGTTGAGGTTGTTTGTTCAAGTATAGGCGAATCAAGGTACAATATTGAGAAGTTCAATAGCAAAAACTTCATAATTTGAAAAATTCAGATTAAATATCTATTGTTCAGAAGAAGCTCTACTTGCACTAGGTAGTGTGGAGAAAAGGCTGCAATATATGAGCAATGAATAATGGAAGGTTCTCGACAACACTGCCTTGGTTGATCTGACTCTCTAATTTGTCTCTTTCAACATTGATGGTTCTAATGAACACCATCACAAGGATGTACAAACAGCATATGGCACCTAACAAGATGTTTCTTATAAAAAATTGTTCAACATGAGAATGACGAAAAGTCATGGAGCACTGGAATAATTTTATCACCGTAACTAAGTCAGCTGCATCAGCTAAGTTTAGTGGACATCCAATTTGATGACGAGATAAAGAGCACAAATATTATTGTATTTGTTGTGTTTGTGAAGCCTCAAGTTCAGCTCAAGTAGGTGCGTCAAAGTGGGAAGCATCTAGACACATAAGAAGATGCATCCATGTAAATGAAAATTGGAATGATGGTGAAAACTTCAAGTGTACTTTGAAGTGATTTTGGACAAGTCACGGAGCATTTGGAAGCTTTGGGATGGTTTTGGGTAAGTCACAAGTCAATCGAAGGCAAAACAAATATGAAACAGGACCAAAAAAGGACCCAAATGTTAAGCTAGGATGGGCTTCCAAGGGCACCCGTCTCAGCTTTAGAACAAAGAGTCAAGTGACTAGGCACGCCCAAGCATCTATTGGGGTCATCCAGGCAGAACGCTCAAGCACCCATTTTAGCTGCCACAATAGTGGGACTGGCACTTGGGTGCAAGCATAAAACGGTTTACGAACATGTCGAACATTAAATTAAGGCTTATTTGGGTAGTGAGGTGTGAGTGGCTATAAATAGCCTTGTCTGTTAAGAGTTTTATGAAAGTTTTGAGTGTCGTGGTGGTTGTGACAACTGTATGTTGAGTGGTGGCAAGGAAACCCATGCGAAGCAAGAGCCGCAAGACGAAGCATGCAGACAAAGGCATTCATGAGAGTATTGATTACTCTAAGATCATCTTTCTAGTAATGAGCCTTATAATATGCAAAACAAGAAGGAAGAGTAAACCACACCGCACCTCTTTAAGCTATGACAATTGTTGCCAAGGGTGAAAGAAGAAGCATATCATTGCAATTTTAATTTCAAAGTAGGACATTGTTGTGGCGGTAGAGTTGAGTGTTTCGAAGATAACAAGGTTAAAGCACAGACGGTCAAGAGGCATTAGATGAAGCAAGATTCGGCAGCGGCTGGGTAAGCGCCCCAAATGCGCCAATAAGCACGCCCAAGCCATTATGGCCAGCCAAATATGTTTCTCTAGTAGATGAAATGTATGCCCAAGACTCCTATATTCATTCAAAAAGAGGTGTTTAAAACTCCTTAAAATAGCAAATTGCATTCATGGCAAATTATGGAGGGTTTTTTATCCAAGGCTTATAAATAGCCATGCTTTTGTAAGGGTTGTAGAGCAGATGCAAATGAGAAGGCTAAGTGTTATGCGTGTTGTGATCTTCTTCCACCTCATAGTGAATATTTTTGTGGTGTGCCTCTGCAGTCTTCTCGGACTTGGGGTTTTATTTCATTTCCACGTAAAAATCCCCGACATTCTTCTGTGTGATTTGATTGTGTTTGATTTTCGCTATTCAACCTTGCTCGTCTTCATTCCCAGGTGAAAGATACTCCATTGCAACTTCCGCTCATTCTTTAACAACATTAATTGCATTTTTAGCACTACTTTTAGCTAGAAATGAGTTAGAACTTTTTTACTACTTGCAAAGACAACTAAGGGCAGATTATGGTGTTATAGTTTAATTTACTGAGAGAAGAATTTAATAAAACAAATAAGAATAAAAAAGAACAGCATCATGTTAAGACTTTAAGAGAAAATTAGGCTGAGGCTTATAAATGTTAACCTTGTAAAAGGTTTCATGTTGTTCACCGCTTGCACTGTGCTTTACATATGAGTCTAAAGAACCAGAAACATAAACATAATCATTTGGTTTCAAGTATTGCAGAGATATTTCTGCCAGCTTGCCCTGCATCCATAAAACAATACTACTAACAGTTTAGTAAGCAATAACATCATCAGAAAAAGAGACATTTCTTCTTTCATACCCTAAATAGTAATCCATTATTTCAATTTGTCAAATTTACTCACAAACTATTCAATTCGGCTAATTTAGTCCCCTAGAGTGTTCAGAATGCTCAGTTTAGTCAGCGACTATCAATTTTAAGTCTAATTTATTCTTATAAAATGAAAATGTAAAGACCAAAACAAGTATTAAAATGAATAGTCAAAATATTTAATTGAGTGATCTAAAGACCAAAGAGATCAAATTGAAATAGTCAACTATTTTGGCAATTTTCTCAAACAAAGTTGGTACAATACACTGATATGAGTGTTTGATCGCATGTTATAAGAAAAATTATTAGATATCATGCTCTTCAGTTAAAAATGAATGTTAAGTATATTGTTTATGAATTTATAGTTAACAGTAAGATTGCCTTCTAAAAACACTTATCCGATGTTTCCTCAGATATAGCCTAAGAACAGATTGCAATCATGAATAATATCATGTCTTAGACATTTCTTTAAATGAACCCCTTCTATAGTCCTACCAAATTATCAATACCATGCAAATTACGCTCAATCAAAATGTAACATATATGCTTCCTAACTTATCATCACCGCAATCATTTTCAACGATGGTGCCTTATCAGATTATGTGCTCCATTTGCGAGTTTAAGAACAAAGACTAAGATTGCTCGAAAATAAAAAAATCAACTCGATTTTTACAGCGTGCTAAAACCATCATAGAGCGTGCTAAAACCATCATAGCGGTAAGCAACAGACGAATGGTTTTAGGCAATATGGTGTTGTTTGCTCCACAGGATTTAAGAATTTATGCATCATTTGAGGCCTTAAATGATTTAATTCCTCTGCCAAACATAACAAAACCCTTCTTCTCCTCTAAATCCAGTTAATTGCTGCATTTACTATGTATCTGATTCGGGGGCCGAATTTATTTATGAGCTCACCAATTTCTCCCCTAAATCGTACGAAATAGTATAGCAAGTTAACAGGTTTAATTAATTTGTAGAAACTAACAACTATGATATTTATTAAATTCGGAATTAAACACATACTAGTAATTCTACTTCAGTTCAATCATGCTGCTTTCCACACACACCCTAAAGTAGAAAAACGAGCAAAGGATGAACAAATCTTTAAGAAAAAGAGAATCAACTCAGGAACCTTAGATGTACAAATCTTTATTGCAACACACGGAAGAGTTCATGGCAGAAACAGGGAGCTGCAGACCAGTCGATTGGAAAACGGATCTCACCAGAAACCTTTTGAATTCTGCGAGCGCGGATTGCTCTTCACCTTTAAAAAGGAGTAAGCGCGCAGGCCGGAATATGTCGATTTCACAGCACCATCTATCGTCCCGATGAAGCTACACGCATTGCGGATGCTCTCCGCACGGCGGTAGGCGATGCTTTCTGGTGCTTGAGGTAGGCTGCTGAAGGATGAGATGAATCCGGTTAAAGGAGCTGAGTAATGGCGGAGAAGGCCGCTCGAAAAGGTATAGAGAGATCGATAGAAGAACGCCATTGCAATGGCAAGAAAAGAAGCCAGCTAGGGTTTTGGTTCTCGGCGAGCTGAGAAGCTTCACTGTTCTTTCATGATAAAATCTCGCTCCCTTTTATAGTCATAATAAAAGATTTTATTTAATCTTATTTATACTTATGTGGTATTCAAAAAAAAATTTAAACCAATAAGATTTGAAAATATTTTATTAGTTATTTTATTTATATTAAAATAATATAAATATTATTTTTAATATTTATATTAAAATTATGTCTAAATATTATTATGTGAGCTTTTTTAGATGCCACATCAGCAAAATAAAAATAGCATTTCTCATTTATAAATTATAATTTCTCAATATATTTTTGCACATTAATTTTTTAATTTTTATTAGAGTAATTATTTATTGATAAATTACTCCAAATTATATTTTTATGGAAATACCTTCTAAATGATCTAATAAGTTCAACTAATTGCAAATTCGTAAGATATAAGAAATTTAAATATATTTTTATATAGATATTATGCTTAAGACTTTACAAATAAAATACCTATTTTTGCACAATTTACACAAATTATAAATGATTTTTTTTTAAAAAAATGAACATAAAATATTTTATTTTTAAATAAGTCAATATTTAAATTTTTGATATGTCCATTACTTAAATACAAATGCATTTATTAAAAAGTATTGCTATATTTACATATTAATATACATCAAAGTATATAAATTATATATTAATCCAATATATGTATTTTTGTAGAGTATATATACAAAAATTAAAGAATTTTTTTTTTTTTATTAATTTATATATTTTTTGAAGTATATTATTATGTAATCGTAGCATTTTAAAGATATTAAAATAGTATTAATTAGAGAAGCATTAGAAGAGGCTACGCTTAGCCTAATTAACTCCGTCATTTATTTTGCATATTAATTTTGCTAATTATTTTAATTTATTTTATTTTATTTAAAGTATTTTGTAAAATATTTGTTTTAGTTTTGTATTATAATTAAATTAATTTTCTATTTTATTTTATGTGGAGATGCTTTACATGTTTTGGATAAATACATATTTTTATTTTGTAGATTTTTAAGAATATATATATATATATATATAATATAGATAATTCAGATTAATAAAAAAAAAAGAAAATGATAGATGGAATTTAGAACACCAAAAAAAATTGACATTAAATTAAGATTAATGGGAGAAATGTTAAACAAGGTATTAATTAGCCATGTTAAATCAGCATTTAGTTCCAATATTAATGCTGCTAATTAATTTAATTTAACATTATTCTTAAATCTCTTCTTTAAAATATATCAAAATAAAAAAAAAATTCTTAAATGACTTTGGATGAAGATGTGCTATAGATTTATATATATATATATATATATATATATATATATATATATATATATATTTTAATACAAAATTTCAAATAAGGGCTTTAAAAACGTATTAATTATATAATAAATCAAATTAAATTAAATTAATTAATAGCATTAAAATACGAATTAAATGGCGAGTAAATTTGGCTAATCACTACCTTGGCTAAAGCTTATACAATTAATCGTTTTATAATCTCCTTTGTTAAGCTCTTTTAAATTCCATCTGCCATTTTCTCGGCCTTCTTCCCTCTTCTTCCTTGTCTTCTCCTTCTTTGAGATTCGTGCTATGCATATGGAGAGTTTCATGAAGCTGGCTTATAAGGAAGACCTCTATGGTGGCATTGTTGTAAATAATGGAGAGCCGAAGAGAACAAAAGGAGGGAACGGCCGTGCCCTGGTCAGAGGGCAGTGGACTGTGGAAGAAGACAAGTATTTTTTATTTATTTCAATTATATTATAGCATCATATTTTCTTGATTTTATGATTACCGCCAAATTTTTTTTTTTTTTTTGTATTCTTTAAACTTTATATTGTTTTTTACATATTTAATGAAGTTTTTTTTAATATTACAAAAAAAATTGACACTGAATACTCAAAATCACCAAATTAGCCGAGCAGAAGCTTTTGGTAATGAGGGAAAGTTAAGTTAGAATGTGATTTTTGTAATTTTTTTTTAATATTTAAAAACTTTTTTAGTTTTTGTAATTTTTATTTTCAATTATGTTACAATATCAAATTTTTTATTATTATTATTGTATATTTTTATTTATGTACAAATAAATTATTATTTTTTTGTAAAATATTTATACTCAATAAATTTGGTGATACAAAAAAAAAATTACATTTTATTTTTAATAAATTATGAAGTTTTAAACTAAGATCTCAACAACAAAATCATAATATTATAGAGTTGTTAAAATTTAAATTAATGTAAAAAAATTGCATATTTAAAGAAGTATCGTACATACTCTTACTCAAATAAATAAATAAATATATATATATATATATATATATATATATATAAATTGTCTCATTTATGTAGATTAATAAATTTAATTGTGCTTTAATATTGTTTAATTGCAATCAAAACTTGGAAATGTGATTATATATTATTATTTATGTACAATAAATTAATTTTTGCATTTATATTTATTTTAATAAGTTGAGTTTTCTCTGAGCTATATTATTATGAATGATATTATGGATATAAAAGGAGAGATAATTGTGCTAAAAATATGAATTGAGAAAAAGATTAGCTGCGATTATTTGTGCTAATAAATAATGTTAATTATGGTTTAGCAATTTGATAATCATAATTATAGTATGAAATTATTGCAGTTTATTGGTGAAATTAGTGAAAGATCATGGAGTTAGAAAATGGTCTCTGATCGCACAGAGCCTGTTTGGAAGAATAGGGAAGCAATGCAGAGAAAGATGGCATAATCATCTGAGACCTGGCATCAAGGTGGATTATCCTTAATTAATCCTTTTTAATTAGCTATTAACAAGCACAATTATATTGAGAATTATTTAAGAGCTATGTATATGTTTTGAAACAGAAGGAAACGTGGAGCGAAGAGGAGGAGCAGTCGCTTATCGAGGCGCACAAGCAGATGGGGAACCGGTGGTCGGAAATCGCGAAGAGGATACCGGGCAGAAGCGAGAACTCCATCAAAAACTACTGGAATGCCACAAAGAGGCGCCTCACCGCCAAGCGGAGGAGGACCAAGAGAAAGCCCTCCTCGCCCCTCCAGGACTACATCCTGAATTCCACCGCGGAGCACCGGGCCGCAGGGCCTCCGCCGGTCGATCTGGACCTCTCCTTCTTGGATGCCCCACTTCCGTATTTGATGGACGCTCAGGATTTTCGGGGAGAGGAGATGAGGGAGGATTTCGCTTTAGGGTTCAGGGGAGGAGACATGGATTTGCTCGAGATGATTCTCTCCTGCTCTTCCTCCTCTCAGGACTGCTTCATCTAATCTCATGCTTTTTCCACTGCTTTTTTTATATTTACGTATCCAACCCCAACCCCACTTTTCTAAATTAGAGATTTAATACGAGATCATCACTGATTCGCACTTGCAATAAACAGATTCTACGAGACTGTATTGTAACACTTTCTTAATCTTGTTCATATATATATATATATATATATATATATATATATATATAATAAATAGAATATGTAAAAGAGTACAATTATACATCTCCCCATTCACTGAACAAATCTTATTAATCATAGATTAATTTTATTAAAAAAGTCCAAGCAATGAGGCCTGAACTTGGGTAAACTTTAAGTATCCTCTACATGACCCACTGTGTAATAGTTAGAATAATAATTCAGAAAATTTTGAATGTAACCTACTACCAAAACCCAGAAGCATCAGCAACAGGGTTGGTTTCAAGTTAAGTTCAAATTGAGTTCGAGTCAACCTTGACTCAAATTCAAACTCGTTACAGTCATTTCGAGTCGAGTCAAATAGAGTTCGAGTCTAGCCGTTTGGCTCGAACTCATCTATTAACTCAACTTAAGCATACATTGATTCTATTAAACATGTGCATATAAAGCATTGTCCTAACAACACTAGTCACTTCATGCGATCAAACATTATCCACCCAACGCTAGTCACCTATCCCAACATACATATAAATGCCATCAAGAAACCAACATGCATGTCAGTAAAAGTAACCCCATTACTGATTGCCATTATTTATCGAGTATTGTTGGTGCTCTACAATTATTACTACTTACAAGACTTTTTGAAATGGTATTATTGAAATGGTCTCATGGCTTTTGAAAAATACTTTATATAGTCTCTTGATTATTAAAATGCACAAAAAAATCTCCCAAATTTTAACTATTTCATTTATTTTGAATGATATTATTTAATTAAATGATGGTATTTGATAATATTTTTTAACAATTTCATTTATTTTGAATGATCTTTTTTAACTACCATGATGGCCCTAATAGTGTTTACCCCCAAGTTGCGCAAACGATGAAAAATCTTCATCATGACACTTCATATTTCGTAGCAATTCAACTATACGTTGGTTGGTCTTTTGTAACAAACTATTGTTTTTTGCTCTAGCAATGATATCCAATCTAAAGCCATGCCAATTCAGTTACTGGCCATTTCACTTTGTTTATTACTTGTAATATGATGAAACAACATTGGTGCCAATTCAAGCTTGCATGAAACAACTTTAGGCTGACTTCTACTTAGAATTTAAGTTGGATGGACATCAACACTTTTTTAGCTAGCAAATGCTTTAACAATGCCACTTTGCCGATTAAAGATTGATGATTATAACATTTAAGTTTGTGGTCAAGAGGGTGTTACCTCATCATTATAATCAAGAGAGTCTAGAAGTGGAATCTCAGCTATGCAATTCAGAATCTAAAGATTACCAAAACTGCATGGCAATCTGTTTAATTCCAGCTCTGCATTTTATATAGCAGGGCGTAGCTATCTTTCATGAGACATAACATTATGGAGCTGTTTGGTTCAATGTCAAATGTGAAAAATTATTAAAGTAACTATCTTTCAATTGCCATTCATGTTATATTACACATGAGGTATGATTACCACCACCAATACGGTGATAAGAATCATTACTTCTACCAGAATCTTGTTCTAAATCAACCCTAATAAACACTAAAAATCACAAAACAAATATAATCCTAAATTATTCATAATCAAATGGCAGTATCGAGCAAATCTTCAGTAAAAAGCCTCCATTTAAAAAGCGCTGCATATTTTGGTGTCTTAACAAAAGTGTCTCAATGAAGAAATTTCTTTTTTGATTCTTCATCATATATTTATATCTTCATCAAATATTTATTAATAAATACACCAATTATTACAACAAATTATACATCCCCTTCAATTCAAATATTGGGGCTTTTACATACACATCATCTTCAAATTATATATATATATATATATATATGTATATATATATATATATATCCCTTATATTTTTCATTTATAAGGCCCTTATAACCTCAATTTCATCCACCTTGTTCACTGTATTTAATTTCCATATATATATTCTAGAGAGAGAAAGAGAAAGAGTAAGCTTACCTTCATATGCTGAAGCCATCTGAAAGCCACAGAAAAAGTGAATATTTTTCCATTGAAATCTGAGGAAGAATGAGCGAATGAATCAATCAAGCTACAACTCACTTCTGGCCTCATCACTCCCCATCCTCTGATGCATATTCAGGGCGGCATCATCACTCCTAAATGCCCCCTCAAAGGCCCCAATCTGCGGGGCAGAGAAGAAGATCAGCTGCTGCGTCTGCTGCGGGTCGAGCCCGCCCCGGAAGGCCTCCATCTGCCCGCCGAGCCCAATCTCAATCCCCGGCGCCATCATCGAGTGAAGCCCGGTCTGCGGTCCGAAGTATGGTGCGAGCTCCTTTTTCGCCGCCGAGAGCTCGCGCTGCAACTGGAGGAGGCGGTGCTGCAGCAGCGAGATGTATCCGACGCAGCCGTAGACGGGATCGTTGAGGCGCGCCTCCGCCTCGTACGCGAGCGAGTTCACGGCATCTTCGCGCTGCGCCGGCGCGAGCTCGTTCAGCAGCTTGGCGACGTTGCTGGCTCCGAAGACGCGGTGAACCTGCGCGAATCTCACTGGGTTGTCCGGCGGGAAGTAACGCGCGAACACGCACCCCTGGGTACACTTCCGTCGGAGGAATTTGCACGCCGCGCACGGCGAGTTTGCGCTCGACATCGAATCCGTTTCGATCTAATTTAGGAAGAAGACAAGAATGTAGATAGGATTAATGGATTCGAAGTAAGCAGTGGTTATTAGGGTTTGAGGATTTGATCGATGATCGGCGACGGGAGATCTGTTTTAGGAAGAAGAAAGTAGTTAGTGTGCGAAATTGATTCGAGAATCGAGAGAGGAAATGATCGTAGGGCGATAGGGTTCGAAGATCAAGTTTTTTTTTTGGAAAATTCTCGTGTATAATAATATATATATACTTATATTATATATCCCTTTACAGCTGTGGTCTTACGCTCAAGTTCCTGCAAGCGCATTATAAATTGGATTATATTATATTATTAACAAAAAATGCGAATATTGTTGTAATTTTTAAGGATCAGTATTTATTACGATAGATATTGATTTCAAATTCTATTTATTTATTGTACAATTGTTTTTTATTTGAAACTCAAATGACATATGAACATAAAAAAAAATACTATAATTAAGAATCAATAAAAAAAAAAATTTTCTAAATTTTTGAATTTAAGGCGAATAAAAAAAATATATTCAACTAATAATCTAATTATATATTTTGATGTATAGTAATATGTAAATGTAGCCAACACAAATGATACCCTCAAATTGTAGAAATACTAAATGACAAACAGAATTATCTAAATAAATTTTATTAATTTTTGATTAGTGACATCATCATAATCCTTTTTATTCAAATGATCTTCAATATGGGATTCAGCTCAATATGAAACAAAGAGTGAAGTACCAAGACATTTAAAAATAATAAATAATATAGATATTATTTTATTACAAACTATTATATATATATATATATATATATATGCTCTCATTCCATCAAATATTTATCTTTTCAGGATACCGCCTCCCTGGGCATGGAAATAAAATGCTTGATGTGTTACTAATGTATACACACTTTTGAGAAAAATGTTGTAGTTTGCTCTAATTGTAGTATCAAACGATATTATTTTTACAATAGCATCAAAATCAGTTGTAACACTCATTTATATCAGCTGTTTTCTTGCAGTTGCATCAGAATCATTTATAATGCTGACTCCTTGAAAAGTAGCCGCCTAATAAAATGAAGGGATCCACCGATTTAAAAGAAATCCATTGCTTATAGAATTAAGGTACTTAAATCAAATCATGAAATCTATAAAGTTGCGATTGAAGTAATATAACAAGACACTTAAATTTCACTTTTAATTTCTGCTAAATAATTTCTACCCTCATATTTGATGGAATACAATACATAATAATATCTAATCTTCACACTCACACTTTGAATAAAGATGATGAGTGAAACGAATGGAAGTTTCACGCACCATAGCATCTGCTTAAATCTGATTATATACGGTTGAATTAAATTGAATAGCGAATGAAATATGATACATTGCAGATCGAGTTAAGGATCTCTCATGTAGTGTCCTAATGGATAGTTGTTTTTAGTTCAATAAGAAAGTGGTAAGAATTTGCAAGTTTATTGAATTCATGTAAACGGAAGTTGGTGTTTATATAATAATCGAGGCTGATGGTGATTGAGCCATTGTATGTTCAGAATTCAGTAAAGAAACAGGATTATATGTTGGAATAAAGAAATGGTACTAAAATACTATTGGAGACAAAGATTATGCTTGCAGAGCGATCTCTTTGGAAACGATAACAACATTGTTTGCTGGATGAAAAGTTTTTTTTAATATAAATATGAGCAGGTCTTATAGTATTCTATTACTCAAAATGGAAGATATTAATACAATTTTTCAAAAGAAGAAAAAAAGCAATTTATAGCTTATTAGAATGGAGAAAGCTGGATATTACAGAGTAAAAAAGAAAACAGTCGTGTTCTTAGTTCTGCATCAGTGATGCAGTTCTTTTTTGTTCAAATGGAAATTCATAATGCTTTTAGAAAGGGTCAGAATACGGATGGGTCATGTGCTTGTGCTTTCAAGGAAGAAACTGCAACGATCTTTTATTTTCTAAGAACTAACATCCTAGCATTTGGTCTAAGAAACATTAATGCACGGCAGATTAGATTAAGAAAATGATAAAATCATTAAGAGCATTTTTAACTTAAGGTGAGACACTGCTAATGATTCAAATGCATTTTAATTAAAAGCTACAGGTACTCCACAAGAAATCATTACATTCTTAAAACCTTAAGGAAACCTAGGATTTGAGAAAGTGTATTTGCACTGTTTTTTGAAGAGCCATAGGTACCTTGCCGGCGTGCGAGGAGGAAGAAGGGGATCGACACACGAAGACGAAGGAAATGGCTGCGATCAGAAAAAGATTGGCGAGAAATCGGCAAGAGATCGGTGGCTCTTCCGCAAAACGAGGAGGGAATCGACCGAAAAGGGAAGAAAACGTAATAGGAAAGAAAAAATACGCAAGGTAAGGGAGAAGTTTCGTCTAGAATACCAGCTGTCCTATTTAGGGCTAAAGGCGGCTATTTATAGTCGCCCGCGATTAATTTTGGTCATCTTATTTAGATCGGATCGTCCGAAATATCCTGAGCTGCTCTATTAGCAGTTATTTTGACTTAAATTTTATTGAATTTGTTCAATTGAGATGAATGCCTCTTTTAAAAACTATATAATTCATTTATATTAATTTTAAATATTAAATTTCAAATGTTTATTTTTTCAAAATTGAATCAGGTTGATGCATGCAATGGAGATCTATCAAATTTTGAGCAATACATGTTGGAATCTCTTAAGATATAAATCAATACGAAATAAAAATTAGAAACGTTTAGTTAAACCAAATAAATTAAGAAAATAATGCATTCAAATCTTAACAATATATTAAATACTATGATATTACAATATTTTCATTATTATTTTTTTTATAGTTACAAAAATGATATTAGAGTGCTCTGAGGCAGTTCAGTAAATATAATCATCAAAAAAATATTAAGACCATAGTTATTGTGATTTTGCTGATTTCTAAGAAAACTCAATTAGTATGACATTTTAGTTGGACGGAGCATCATGATCAATACTTGGGGAATAGCAATGGATCATAACTATTAGGATAGGCCCAAAGAATTTTGTGGATCGAGTTTCTTTGCCATTGTCACCTTGCACGAGATGTCCGTCCACCGTTAGGATGATAGAATAGCTACTTGTTGCGCCGCCGTCATCCCCGACCGCCCGCCGTCCACATCTTGGGAGCCATCGGCATTGCCCGACTACGTGCCGACCATTGCCTCAAGTCTGTCGTGAGGGCACCACGTTAGCAAGAAAAGGGAACGACCAAGTTGAAACTTCTCTGATAATTTAAGGATCATATTTAATAAAGTCATAATTTTAAATCATGAAGTCTTAAAAAGACTTTTCCTAATATTTGAGATATATTTTGATAATTAGACGAGAGAACAAAACCGAAGAAGGTTGACGCAGGCTTGGGCGGACCGGTGGTAAAGAAGCCGCGTGCCTTTCTCTCTCTCATCTGCTACCACTTTTCCTCGCTCCCAACTGCACCAAGCTCGGTCGTCCTTTCTCCGATTCCTCTTGTCATTCCTCTCCTCCTCCACTGCGCCGTCGTCGACGACGCGTAGATGGGCGACGGAAATCTAGGGCTAGGTCTTCTCTCTCTTCCTCATATAATCCCACCGTAATCCCTTCATCCTACCGGATCTATCCCTTTTCTTTCTCTACCATGTTGTTCCCCTCCTTGCCGCCCCGTGGAGATGCCTTGGTGGAAATCCTCCTCGTCTTCTGCATCAGCCTCAGCTCGGAAGCAATCAGCGTCTTCCTCTGCCGGTGCCTCGCCGTCGAAGAACGCGCGTAAGGAATCATCGGGCTTCCCGTGGAGCAAGCGCGGCGAATCGCCGCGTCTCGAGAGGCAGCGCAGGCTGCGTCCCTCAGGCGAGGCGGGCGCTGTGCTGGCAGTCCTGGATGCCGCGAGATCAACTCCTGTTTCGAGATCGTCGAGCAATCTCGATTCGGTTCCCCCGCGATCGACGTCCTCGCCGGTGCTGCTACCTCATCCGCTGCCATTGCCGGAGCTGTCTCAGAATAATGGGGGCTGTGTTTCCATCGGGCCTTCTGCAGGTCGCCCTTTTCCCTCGCGCAAGGGCGCTGCTGGGGGAGTGGAGGAAGACGACGGGAGAAGTGGCGCGGTGGAATGCTGCGTTCCTGCTGTGATGGAAGTGAATGGGGAGAGGGTTCTTGCTTCGGCTGGAAGGTACGTGGTTTTTTCTCTTTTTTGGACGCTTTAGTTGACTTATTCGTTGATGAATCTAGTCAAGAACTGATGAATTTGATAGTCAAAAAGGGAAAGGGATGATGAGCTCATATGGTATGGTAGTCTACTGATAGAGATTTAATGGTTGACTTTTTGGTTTTTAATCCGTATGCTCCTGCACTGCGTTGTTTAGGTTTAGTCTTGTTATACAAAGCTCAGTGGTAAATAATTAAGTGATTCATTCTTTGTTTTAAGCAGGAGTTTTATTTATTTTTGAATCAAAGTTGGTCATTTAAGCTAGAAAAATGTCTGGTGTTTGGCGGGATTGATATTTATTACAGTACTCAAATCTTTGTAGTTTTGTAAGGTCGAGCTTTAGCTTTGTAAATACAGAAGAGTGAATGCTAAATATGTAGATTATAATTGTCTGGCTGCTATGTGTGTAAATATCTTTTTTGTATTAAAACACCTGTGGGTTGGCGCTCTGCCCATCAGCTCCCATCCCAATTGCATATTCATTAATTGGGATAATATGTTTGCTTATTTGTATTTTTAGGTTGTGCTTTTATTTATTTTTTGTTTAATGGAGGGTTTAGCATACACTTCTTTGTGGTTGGGGAAGTTCTTACATATCACTCAAATCTTTATGTTTTATATATCTAATATCCAAGCATTATTCTTTTCAAAACTAAGACCTATTTATTTTTTGCTGCATCACAAGTATCATTTCATTCATGCCATTTTAAATTTTACAAATGGAAAGAAATATAAGATTAGGAGTTAGTTTTCTATAAACTTAAGTTTCTGTTAAATATGTAAATTCCTTATATTTGAGTGTTACGAGAGTAATCATTTATTTTATATTTCTGTGTAATGGAGGTCGTTTGTCCTATTTTCTAAAGCTTTACTAATTTAGATTGCTTCGGATGTTAAAATGTTGTAGCTTGTAAGCTGTGTTGCACCGCCATCATTAATCAATTTGTGCAACTAAAATTAGTTTTCTATTCAACTTTTATTACTCTCATGCCATTGCAGCAGGCCAGCTTATCATAGCATCCAGAAGACTCCTGAGCATAGTGATGCACCATTAAAGGGATACAATTTTAGCAGCCATAGGAAGGCCATTCATGATCCAAACTCTGTTGAAAGTATAACTTTTAGGTTAAACATACCTACTAAAAGTGCTCCACCAAGCGGCTTCTCAAGTCCCGTGCTTAGTCCTCGGAGATTGAGTAATGTGGATGCTTTTTCTTCTACATTTCATGTTTATACTCCTGAAGTTCATTCTGTGGAATCGATAACCGGCATGTCTCCCCATGCATCTCCTGAGAAATTTTTTGAGAAAATTCATGGTAGTCCTGATAGATCACCATTGTATAGTCCAGCTATTAAAACTCCCATTTCAATGCCAAAAAATCTAAGTGCACCTCAATCTCCTCTTCATCCTAAGATGTATTCAGATGCTTCTGGTGCATGGCATGAAAATAACGTGAATGTCCACCCTTTACCACTCCCTCCTGAACCTGCTGTTCTGGTGCAACCAAGCTTTTCTTCTCAAACTACTTCAAAAAATGAGGGCGCCTCAATGACAAGCCAGTGGCAGAAGCAAAAACTAATTGGCAGTGGTACATTTGGGAATGTTTACATGGCCACCAACAGGTGAGTAAGATGATTTCCTGACTGCTTCCATGTCATAATGAATGTCATATCATCTTTTCTTGTTGCTGTTACTGCTTTCTTACATTCTTTCACTATGATATTGAACAGACACACGGGTGCATTATGTGCCATGAAAGAAGTTAATATAATCCCTGATGACCCTAAATCTGCTGAGTGTTTGAAACAGTTGGAACAGGTTTGATTCTCGTGCCATATCTATATTCTTAAATACCTGTAACTATCACCTGTTGACTGAAAGCATTGTGAACCAATTTGAGCTTGGCCATACCTCAAAAATGAATTTTAATCGAGCAAAGCTTGGCCATTCTTGAAAATGTATGTGTTAATCAGTGAATATACACCCAAAGAATTAAAATGTCTTCTACGAATCTGTGATTGATTAGTTGTTTCTTCTTGAGAAATGAAACATTGAAACATATTTGAAGTTACAATGCCGATATCTGACAATTTTGAAAATTTTCAAGTTGACACTATTATTGTGTTGTGCTTTGTGCTAGTTTGTAAATCTTTTTTTGAGTAAATCAGGAAAAAACTTCATTATATCATTTTCAGACTTGTTCTAGATCCTAGATGGTGGATTTTGGTTGGTTTAAATTTGTTTGGTTTCTTTCTGCCTCCATATTTTCATATTTATTTTGTGTAGTACACACAAGCACAAATATACACACACACCCTTGCTTCTTTTTTAAAGCTTGACATGCGAACCTTCTCATTAGTTTGAACTTTTTCACAGGAAATCAGAGTTCTTAGCATGTTGAAGCATCCCAACATTGTGCAGTACTATGGAAGTGAATTGGTCAGTCTGCTTGCATTAAATAATCTTTGATATTTATTAATTGTATTTTAATTCAACATTTTCTACATGTGTGCAGACTGAGGATCATTTTTTCATATTCTTAGAGTATGTATTTCCTGGTTCTATTAACAAGTATGTTCAAATGTATTGCGGAGCTATGACAGAATCTGTGGTTCGCAACTTCACACGTCATATTCTTAAAGGCTTGGCTTACTTGCATAGTACAGATAACATTCACAGGTCTTGTTTTTTGTGGTTATGTTTTCTTGCTTACATATTTGCTAGGAAGCAATCAATATTTAACTTTTATTGTAATGATGCTTATCTGTTAGATCAGATTTATGTGCTCTTATCATGTGAATTTCTTTTGAGATTTGAAACTCAATAATATGCACAATCTTAAATTTTTTCACCAAGGAAGTCATACCCAATTTCAATTTGAGTGATTGAGCTCTCTGTTTGCAAATGTGGGAATGTATTTTTAAGTACTGGTTTCTGGAAGAATTTTAACTTTTTCCTTGTGTTGACCATTCTTTCTTTATAGTGGATATGGCTGCGAATGACTTCTGAAAGCATAAGGACTTTTTTTGCGTTATTATCATTTTGATAATAGATACTTGCTTTTGAAGGTATAGGGTTTCTATTTGGAGATATAGAATGTAATGCACAAAAACACACATGAAATCAAACTTCAATGCTCATTGACCATTAGTTATAGTAAATATGTTTTTTTTATGAAAACACAATAAACATAAGGAAATTAATAGTGCCCGAATGAAAAAATTTATTTTAGAAGTTTAGGATTTATGGATATTCATAAGATGATGAAAAATTACACCATTATAAGAGGAACTAGATTGCACATGAAATTCAAACTAATTCACTTATGCTGGAAAACTGATGACATAAATAGAGAATGAACAAAATAAGGAAATAAATCACAAAAAAAACTATAGGCTCATGAAAATAAATTGCCTTTCCTTGGTATTTATCACCTTCCTCATTGTTTGTAGTAATAAAATAAAGAGAAGAACGAAGACTCACAATCACCATTTCCCTTGATTCCACCCATATCCCTAAGTTCACGATCTCCGCCTCCATTCACATCAAGTTCCTCCACCCACATCAAGAATCCCAAGTTTCTGCTGCATGGGAGGATCACAGCTCACAGAAGTGTTTGAGCTTCACTAGCTCATGTCTTCAGTACCCTCCAGAGTCTCAATTTCTTGCTAAGTTCAATGAAGACCACACCAATGCTGACGACCTCCACATGTCTCGCCATTGGGCGCTGAAGGCTCCACCAAAGACAGATTACCCACAATCCTTGAAAACTTAGAGACCCAATAGGGAATCTGTGTGCGATGAAGGAGAACCTTTGATTCGCAAGATGCTTTATTGCGAACAGTTGCCCAGTTTAATTTTTATAAGACTTTCTACCGCTTTCCCTCAAATTGCGGATTTCCCATGATTTTTCACAATAGCTAGGGAACCATCATGTGGAACCGCTCGACAAGTGCTAAAAATTGCTCTTCTCACTTATAAATGTCGAGCCCTCCTCCTTCGATGTGCATGGTAAGTGATGTAGCGAAGAGCCAGAAGATAAGAGAAGAAGAAGAAAAGTAAGGAAGAAGTGAAGTGAGAAGTCAAGAGCAAAAAAAAAAAGTTTTGAAACAAGTCAAAAGCTTAGGTTAAAGTTTGTTGGTCAAATTTATATGAGAAGATCCCATGTAGGATAAATGTAATTCTCCTCAAACGACTTGTGCCTTTATCTCAAAATTTGAATGACTATATTTCAAGCAACTAAAAGATACTTTATATTAAGAAAACATAAAAAATTATTTTTAATTATTTGAAATGTTTGTTCATTTAAATTTTGTTATGGATGGTGAACAATACGAGAAATGTGTAATTCACTAACTCACCTCTCACTCTCTCTCTGCGCACACTCACACAAATAGTAAGAGAGTAATAAAAGAGTGGGATAAAGAGATGGATATTCTTTTTCTACATTAAGAACTTTTTACACTCTTAGTTTTCTATTTTTTTTCCAAACTCAATTTTATTGTCCCTTTAAACATGAGTGCTACTTGCAGGTCTAGTTTCATTGAATACCACAATGTAACCAATGAATATGAAAGTAGTTGATGATTGCCAAGTTGCATTTAAAATTGTGTTATTGTTATATTATTATATTCAATTGGACATTGTTACAATTTGATACAAAAATTGCACTTTTCTATAGTGGCCTTTTTAAAGAAACATATTCAAATGTTTCTTTGCGATTGAACTAAAGATTGGGGATGTAGTAGTCTCTAATAACACTCTATTTCGTTTCAAGCAAGTGTACAATTTGGGTACTTTATAATATTTTTTATTTTGGCATACAGACAAAATCATGAATATCTCACTATTTGTGCACCCTTTGGTTTTAGACAATGTGACATTGTTATTTGTGCATAAAGACAGGAGTATTGTAACAAGGAATGATGATATGATGAAATGGAGAAATCTTACAAGTGCCTAACTAAGATTGTGAAAGCAAGAAATTGAGCTTGAATTAATTTTTGGGCATAAAATGGTTGTTGATGTATACTAGTGCTTTAATTTTTTTTTTAATGAATATAAACACAAACAAACAAAGAAGTAAAATAAAATCGAGCAGTTTTATTTACAAGCTACCCCATATTTTCCTGAGAACACCAAAAAACCTAATGGGAATAGAATTTCCTAATAAATTAAATTCCCCAAAGCACGCATTATTGACATAAAAATCCATAGTGCGGTGATAAGATTTACAATGACATATAGAGTGTTTTTTTTCATTCAACAAAAACATATATTGGATTTGTTTTTCGAGGTAAATATTGGAAGTAATGAGGCTATCGATACTTTTATATAGACCAATTATTTGCTTGGGAAAGCATCAAACGATTCCTTTGTAGATAAAGAATCATATTAGAGATTTGTTTGGAGGTTCATCTATCTTAGTATACAATGCAATGTGCGAGTCACATCTGTAGAGCCATTATTTTGCCAAATGCGCTCACAATGTTTAGTCATGTAAAGTCAAACACAAATCTTCATTGCAATTGGGTGGGTTAGAGCATATTATGACGTGCACCAAGCTTATTGGATGATCGACAAAGAAGTCCAAGCTCTCAGTAAAAGACAGTTTCGTGATCTTCTCAACAAAGGTTTTATATTTGCAAAATTATGAGTTTCAAGTGTTTTTTATGTAAAAGCATTAAGAAAGATTTCCAAGTAGGATAAATTTTTTGAGAATTTAGTGCAATATCATAGTGATTAGCCATAATCATTGCTATTAGATGAGCGCTTGATTGTTTAGATCCTTATTTGCTTTACAAATAGTGCGTAAAAGAAAGGACTAATGCCCTTGTGTGTGCTTTGAAAACACTGATACAAAGCTAAATATTAGCTTTTTGTGAGTGCGGTGAGGCAATTTATGCATACTAATGAACAATTATACTTGAAAAAGTACACAATGCTGCAAACTCATGAATTGTATATAGACTCTAGACTATATCTATATTTGACAACCTATCTGCTTCTGAACTTTGTACGATACTAAGAAACCAATTTCTTACATAGGAATGCGAGATGCAAAATGCACTGGTTCACTCATGCATCATGCATTATGCTTAATTCAAATCAATGGAATTAAGAATGTGAGTGTTCTTGATTAAAATGTTTTAAAATATTTTGAGAACTAAGTGGTGGATCCATTGAGTGCTATTTTGGCAATACGTTTGCAATCAACATTGTTTGTATACCATGATTAAACATAACATTTTGAGTTTGATATTTAAATCCTTTATAAAAGCAAAGTTAGGCAGTGATTTGATTTGCAATCCATGGCATTTTTTGAGATCAACTTGCTAATATTTTTACAGAGGGACTACTGTGCTTTATGTTATTAACTTCTTAATGATTTTGGCATCGAGAACATTTTTTTCACTAGCATGATGGGGTGTTGAGAAGTGACTCTATGACCCTATCTCTTGTTCAAGCTTCAATTCTAGCTCATAAAACTTTAGCTTTTATTTTTTGTACTTGAGTTTTAATGACAAATTGTGCATCCTTTAACATCAAGATCAACAAAATAAATACGATTTGTACAACTTCAAAATAAATAAGTTTTGTGCAACTTCAATTTTAAATTTTTTTATTAGAAGTTTACTATTTTTATGATTTTTATTTAAGGCAACATCCCATTTAAATCAAGATAAATTGAATTAATACAATTCAGTCTCCACTAATAAAATAGTTAAACCATATTATTTTTGCTAAGAGCTAAAATTTTATGCTTTCTATTTGTAACCTTAAATGATTTTATCCAAATAAAATATTCATTCTAAGGACTTATTTGGAAAATTTTCAGGATGCTTAATTTTTAAAATGCTAGAGAGGTTTTTCTTATATTCTTAGGAACTTTTTTGGCTACTTCTGAAAACATTTAAAAATGGAAAGTCTCAACCATGGTCTTAGACTTGAATCCTTATTTTAAAAGTGTTTTGTTCTATTCCAAATGTCAAATGACTAAAAGCCGCCCTTACTCTCTTATTGTTAGTAACACTCGTCCCTATGCTCTGTAAAAGTTCAACAATTTCATGATATTTACATCATAGCCATTTGATCAATGATAGCTGAGTGACACCATCTTTTTTATGGATAGCCACAAGCACCAACCTATCTTGCAACTTCACAACTAACTTTTTAAGCAGTTTACTACCCAAGTAGACTTTAAAATAAGTACAAGTGGTTCAAGGTCTCTCAAATATGTAAGGGGATTAACCCTAGTCTGAGATATTAAAATCGATTATCAAACTATGGATTTTGGCTCATGTTTGTCCTTTTTGAAGTTATAAATGTGGCGTCTTCTGCCCTCTTCCTCCTATTAACTACCATGTTATATTATTGGATGTGTTAATAATGCAACTAAAAGCAATGGGGAGTCAAGAAATAAAAAAGCATTGAGGCTCCAATTGCTGAACTCAGTCAAGTGTATTGCACATTACATCATCACCAACAACAACACCAAGCCTTAGACCAACTTTGCAGGGGGTTGGCTATATGGATCCTTTGTTTCCATTGTGCACGATTAATGGAACAATTGTTGGAATGAAGGCATTACCTTAAAAAGGACCTGTGTTTTTTAAAATTATGCGTTAAATCTTTTTGTTTTGTTTAAATGGATTTGGTTCTTTTAAAAAACCATCATTCTAAACATAAAATTCATTATTATTAGCAGTAGGCTTATATTTGTCTGAAATTATTTGCTTCTTGTTTTCCTAAGCTCTTCAATGAAATGAAACTTCCATAGCTGAGATTTGTAAACAGATTAATTTGAGCTCTTATTTTGGCTTAATAAAAGTACAATGTAGTAACTTATTTTGCATGCTTATTTTCTGTCAAATAGTTTTTTTTCATAAATTGACAGGCAATCTTGATTTTTTTGGTTGCCATCTAAAATTGTTAGGAACAAGCTACTGGTGATGTTGATGATGATGATGATAATCAATAGTTTAGCCGCTGTATATTCTTTTTGGGAACTTTCTGATATTTTTCTATTATCCAATTTTTGTTTCGTTGCAAGAGTGCCAATTATGTTGTAGATTTTTGTTCATGCGTTCTATAAGTATCTTATTATATTTGTTAATTTATTTGATTTCTCTAGGGATATTAAGGGAGCGAATTTACTTGTTGATGTTAATGGTGTGGTAAAGCTTGCAGACTTTGGGATGGCGAAACATGTGAGTATTTTGAAGTTTATTAGATATATATGATACTGTCTTGTTATAATTGCATGCACGGATTATTATTTGTCATAAAATGCTATAGGTGAAAGAGATGGATTATTTTGATGGAGAAAAACATTATCTATTCACAAGATTTATATTTGCAACTAATGATCATTCAATCACAAGCCTTAATGTTTTCTTCCAAAACGATGAATACGTTAAAATGAGACTAATTTAGATTTTAAGGAGCTAGGGGACTATTTTGGGCATTTTTATAGCTAAGATATTAAATTGAACATTTTTCAATAGTAGGGGATTATTCCAAGAAATAACTCGGTTTATAATTGATAAAGTTTCTATATTTGAGCAAAAATAAATAATATCTTATGATATAAGACAATGCAACATGAAATTTACCTAACATCACTAACTACCATGGCCCTAAGAGTTCTTACTCCAACGCAGGTTGGGCCAGTTGCACTAACGTTGAAAAATCTTCATCATGACACTTCAGATTTCGTAGAAATTCAACTATATGTTGGTCTTGTAACAAACTACTGTTGCTTGCTCTAGCAACGATACTCAATCTAAAGTCATGCAAACATTAGTGAACTGCAATATTTTAAATTCCTGCTTCAATAACTAGACATCTCACATTGTTTATTACTTGTAATATGATGAAACAACATTGGTACTACATAGTTATCACACAACCTATCAATTCAAGCTTGCATGAACCAAGTTCAGGCTGACTTCTACATATTTTAATTCTTGTTACTGTACATCTATTTTGAGAAACAGAATGGACATATCAAGTCTTCTTACCAGCATTACGAAGGATTGATCAAAAAGATAGGGCCTATGAGTTCCTTCTATGACTTAATTAAACCCTAGTTGATATGCGTAGTTTGGTTTCTTCCGATGCTTATATATAAACCAGTTTGTTTGTTGTGAGGTGAGCTAATAAAGTTTGGCAACCTTGGAATCTAACTAACTGATGCATTTTTTGTGGTAAAACTACAAGATTCAAAACTAAACAATGTTGGATGTTACCCCAGAGATGCAATAAGTAGTTAGGAAAACAAATCATTTGATTAATATCAGAACTTAGGACTTTACTATGCAACCATTTTCTTGCTGGGAAGCAATTAGTTTCATTCAGGAGGCATACGATAATATAAATTTGCCTATTTTTTGATGAACTACATTTTTCTTAGTCTCTTTACTGGATTGTTTGTAGTAAATGTCATAGTGTGTACATTGATCTCTCTTATCGTTGCTGAAATTTTATCTGAATATGCAGCTGTGTGACACGACCATCAACTACTTTTTTTTTATTTCAGTTAAGTGGAGCTGCACCTGCCCTTTCTTTGAAGGGAACTCCATACTGGATGGCTCCAGAGGTATTGTTGCAATAGGCTTATTATTTCATCTCTCGTTACAATTATGATAGTTAGAGGTTGTTTTTTATATTTTTGTTTTTGTATCTGATGATTTAAATGATATAGCATTTTGGGCTATGATTTTTTATTTTCATTGACTGCTTACAACTTTTGCTTTGTCCTTTTTTGCAGGTTGTACAAGCTACAATGACAAAGGATGTTGGTTATAATTTTGCTGTTGATATTTGGAGCCTGGGTTGTACAATTATTGAGATGTTTACTGGAAAGCATCCTTGGAATGGACTCGAGGGGGTAAGTATGATGACAGTTGTCTTTCTCTTTTCTTAAAAAGGCAATATAATATTAATTTTCTAATTAATTAAAGAAAAATGCTATACTTACACAAGAATATACATAGAAAAATATCCAGCACGAATAGAAAATTTTCTTTTTTTTTTTACTTTTTATATATATGCCCCACAAAAAAAATGCATTCAACCAATAATTTATTTACACTCTGAATTAACACATCATCTATATATTTTTATGTATATTAATGTGTAAGTGTAGTAATATTCTTAATTAAAATGTGCAGAGATATGCTTACACAAGTGCATTATTCTTGAACATTAATGTTGTGTTTTGAAACATGAAACAGTCAGTTTGGTTTGATCATGATCCGACAAGTGTTCTAGTTTGATCTATTTTATTTTTAAAGATTCAAACAACCCAATCAAAACTGCATTAGCCAGTGAATAGTGCAAACTGGTCCAGTCGACCAATGCTTGATACAGGGAAAGTTTGAAGTTTTTTGTTTGTCATTGGCATTTGTAATTTGTTTTACAGCAATTCATATAAATAAAAAGCAGATATTGATTGTGATATGAATTAGCATATAAAATATTAAGACATCGGGTATGTTATGGTAGATTTTCTTTGCAAAATAAGTCATTACATATGGTTGATTTTAAGGACCAATATATTTTATTTGTTGAACGGAGTATCTATCCATGATCCAATAGACATACTGGTTTAATGATTGATTGAGCTTTGACTACATTTTTTTGAATGCATTCAACATATGATTTGTTTCAAGCACACATGCGACAGGGATAAACTGCACAAACAGGTGTATTTGATGTATGCATGATATGTAATGGTAACAGAGTGAATGAATTATAAGCCAAATGTTGATAATACTAATAAACAAGATTATCATACCCAAATTTTAATTAACTTACATGTTTTGAATAATGTATAGAGCTGTGTTTAACGGTAGTAAAATACAATGTAAAAGCCTGCCCATTCACACAAGTCAAGGATCTAATATATACATAATTTTTTTTTTGGATTACCTATTGGATATTATATATATAAAATGATCAGGTTACAATAAATATGAAGTTTGTTGACTCTAACAAACTAAAATAGAAGGACAGAAAAAGGAAAAATAGAAAAAAAATAGAAAAAAAATAAAGCACACGGTCACCAAAACTCCCATAAAATATATATATATATAGTGATTATATATAGTGTATGATATATTTAGTTAAAGGATATATACATAATGTAAAATAATTAACTTGTTATGCAAAAAGATTATTGATTACTCGGTACAATTGGCTTGTGATCTTGTAAAATTATAATCACTACATAAACATTATCTTGTAAAACTGGATTATTGATTTATTTTATTTTCACAAACTTTTGTTTATTGTGATAATTCTAGTTTACTGCTTGGATGATGCTGAAATTTTGGCAGTTTTACAATTGTTTTTACATCACTTGAATTTTTAAAATTGACAACATTGCCGCTTGACTGTTTCAATCTGGCTAATTTAGCTCCAGAGTATCAGTTTCTCCAATTTGGCTCTCAACTATTCAATATTGTCCCTCAACCATTCATTTTGAGCCAATTTCTTAATCCTAGTAAATAAAAAACTAAAGGACTAAGTTGTTAAATTTATATTCAAGGAATTAAATGACATCAAATGCTAGATTGAACAATGGAGCAGTCTGAGATTATATTCGCCAAATCTATGTAGTCAAGCGACAACTATTCTGGTGAATCTATTCTCTTTATTATCCTGTAGCTGGGAGTGGCATTTTTTTTTTCTTTTAATTTTTAACAAGTTAAAGTCAATATGGTTTCCTTACTAATGAAAATGGTAGGGCCTATATCTCATTTATTTGTACACTATAACCTACATTTTTATCTACACATGATGAACATGCCATATTTTACTGGTTCATGCTTCAAAATTTTCACATTGCTCATTTGATGCAACTTGAATATATACGAAGATTGATTTTTTGATGTGCTCGTTAATAATAATATTCAAGCCTTGGATCTGCTCCCTATACCTGCAGGCTGCTGCAATGTTCAAAGTATTGCACAAAGACCCACCCGTACCTGAGAATCTTTCATCGGAAGGCAAAGATTTTCTACATCGTTGTTTTCGAAGAAATCCTGCGGAAAGGCCGACGGCAAATATGCTGCTTGATCATCCCTTTATCCGAAACTCAAACCATTACAGTCTCCATGGTTCCATACAGACTTTTGCAGGAATCAAACTAAATGTAAGCCGCATTATAAACTGACCAAAATAGCTTACTATTTCAATTTTGTCTTTAGACTATTAAAATATACAATTAATTCATCAATTATTTGAAATTTTCTTTAGCCCTCAACTTTTCATTTGATCCCAATTTGGGTTTAAATTGAGGTTAAATTCAATAGCTGAAGAATTAAGCTGAAATTATTTGGGACCAAATTCATTAAGGGGTTGTTCGGCATGATTTAATTTGAAAAATTTGAGTGTTAATTTAATTATAGAAAATTTGATTGCAGTTTAATTATATTATTTTATTGTTGTTTGATAATTTTATAGGGAATTTAATATTTTTTTGTTTAAATGAAGTAATTTGTGAGCATGATATTATTAGTAAAATGGGGGGGGTATAATTACTGCCACAAATTTTTTATTTTTTTAGGGTTTCTGTGTCAAAACGAGTGAATTTTTTCATTTGATCGAATCGTCCAAACGATTCAATCGAACATTCGTTTGAACGTACGAATCGTTCGGACCTCGCCGAAGAAACGCTCGGGCCCGTGTATTTCGCTGGAGAAGACGTTCAGCGCCGGAGAGACGCTCGTGCAATTCGTTCGAACTTCCTTCTCCTCACTCGGCTTCGCTTAGATGCGTCGGCTTCTTCATGTAATTTCAAGTTATGCCCGATTTAGGTGCAACTGTATCTCCCGTTTCTATATATATTAATGCAAAATTGAATCACAGTATAAAAGTTTTTCGTCCATTTTACTTCATGCCAAACGATTGTAATATACCCAAAAATATTTTACTTTACCCCATTTTATTTCTCAATCAAACAGCCCCTAAATTGAAATAGTTAAGGTGTTTCTTGATAAAATTTAAGAAAGTTGAAAGGTTTCTTGAAATTTATCAGATCGCTTACATTTTACACTTCAACGCATTAATCTTTTTTTCATAAATGTTTAATATTATATGTAAACCTCTTCAGGAAACGATGTACAGCCCGAGCCCGAGAGATAAACCTCGATCTAAAAGCGAACCATCGATGAAGGGAAGACTATCATCTAATGGGTAAGTACTCTTCATAAGTGATTCCATTTGCTTCCCTATTGAATGCCAATAAAAAATAATAACATTTAGCACATAGTGATTCCATTAGCTGTCTTCTTGTCAAGTGTTTATTTATGAGAGAAATTTGGGCATAGTAGTGGCGCTCATCGAACATTTCAACTTGTATTACTTTAGTGAAATCAATCACTCCCATGCCGAAATTTCGGAACTCGCCGCATCCCGCCTTCCGCCCCGTTCCGCTCCAGATGCCGTCGTGCACAACCTGCTCCCGCACTCGAGTCATTCATCGACGAGCCCATCGGGATCTACGCCGAACGGATTTCACCCGGCGGGCCCTTCAATTCATTCTCCAAATGGTTTCCACTCTCCGCCGGCTTCCTCTACAGGGCTTCTTTCAAATGGCACCTATTCCTTCACTGGGCTGACCTATCATCACATACATCCCTATGCCCTGCCTAAGCCCCAACAGGTAAAAGATTTCAAAGAGGTTTGATTGTTGTAATAAGGGGGAAAAAATGGATTTTTACTTGCATAGCACTCTAAACTCACATATTTACGGAATCACCGCCGTGCTCGTCAGATCCTCAGCCGTAGTTTTTGGGTGAAGGTGGCCATCCCGTAAATACGCAAGTTTATATTTAATCAGAGCCTAGGTTCTTTCAACCCTCTTCTGTTCCTTAGAAAAAATACAATGGTATCTCAAAATTTCTCCCAAAAAATACACATAATATAAATCATGTTCCTCTTGGGAGATTTCGAAGAGTTTTTACCTTCTTTTTTTTTTTCTTTTTTTTCTTCTCTTGAGGCTGTTGCTAGTTTTGATGACCCCAACAATATAGAGTTGTATAATTTCATCCAGTATTATTATTATTTTTTAAAAATCATATTTTGTATTAACATTGTATTTATGTAATAACTTTCAGTTAGAGATCATTGCAAAGTAAAAAAAAAAAAAAAAAAAGTTGTCTGAAGATTGAAAATTTTAGTGTAAATATGTTTATTTTAGCACTATTTATCAATGCGTTTTGAGCTACATGTTGAGAGGATTGCAGCTTTTCTTTTATAGGGAGTTGTCTTTTTGTAAAAATTAAATTTGCATTTATAATTATTTGGATTAATCTTTTAAAATTTTAAGTTAAGATGAGATTGAATGTTTTGCAAACCCATTTTATCATTATTACATTCAAACCAAAGTTTTAATTTATGTGTTTAATACATAAATAAATTTCTTACATTTTTATATTTTATGAAATTTTTTGCATGTCAAAATGTGGGCCACAAAAGGAAACATTGGGCTCTTTAGTCATGTCAGGTTTGGGTTTACTAGTAGAACCCAAAATTGGCTTAGTATAACTAACATATTTGGCATTTGGGTCAAGTGTACTGGGTTCAAGTCAAAATGATAAAATGTGTCAAATGTGTTGGGTTCAAGGCAATTGAGTTATGCGTCAGTTTGCTAGCAAATTTGGATTGGGTTGAACCTATTACTTATTAGGTCATTTTTGGGTTACATGTAGGACCAAAAAATGTAGTTATTTATGCTAATTATTTAAATTTTATTATTAAAGGTGAACACTAAAACTACTCTTTTTACTTTTTAGCAATAGAAAAATGGGTGATGATTTTACAATAGGTAAGATTTGTGTTAAAACTTGCAAACAAGAAATTAGAATTTATGAAAGCCATTAAAATAATAATTAATGTTACATTTCTATTTCAGAATAAATATTATTTTTGGAACAATAAATTTATACATTATTCTTATAAATGTTATATATGAATAAATTTATATATAATTCCATAAAAAGCCTCTAACTCAATTTTAAAATGTATTATATAAAATATTACATACACTAAAATTCCATATATAGTAATGTTAGAGCCCAGGGACCAAATAATGCTTAAAAGCAAAATTAAAAAAAAAAACCATTTTCAAAACATTTATATATATATATATATATATATTTATGTCACTAGAATTTAAACTCACAAAATAATAAATACTTAGTTTCAACGACTGAGCTGCAACACCATTCGCTACACTGCTCATTTTCAAGAAGCAAAAATACATTTCCCTTTCACATTTACATAAATCATCACAAATATTTAAATACCTAAAGTTGAAGAATCCTGCTACAAATCCCTAAATCAAGCCACATACATAATTAACGACCACTAGTGTTAATTAAGTTTAGTGGTGTGCAAATAATTCATTAAAATTCATTAATCTCTCGAAAGCTTGATACAAAAAAAAAAGATTATGAATCAACTATAGTGCACAAATAATAGCCAAAACAAAAAAAAAAATTAATGGATGGATGTGAAGATAAGGGTAGAATCATATTTTTTTTCTTCATTTTCACACTGTTTGAGTTATTATTTGAGCTGCGAATTTAAATTTACACAAAATCTTATAAGATCTTTAAATTCTAATCATTCAACAGTCATGATGAACAATAGCCAATGTGGAAGAAAAAAGTGCTTAGTAGTTCTAAAAGAATAATAATGTTTATAATTACTTTTGTTAATACAATTATTATTGTTAAGGTACTATTACCATTGTAAAAATAATGAAGCTTTTCATGTTGCATCTTCATTGTCATTGATCAGAAATTCCTCAATCTGCTCCCTGAGAATAAAAAGTGAGCAAAAATTAGACAAATTTAGCCAAAGACATAAAATGCAATGGCAACACTGCCACCAATATATAATCCCATAGAAAATTGTCAAAATGATTCATTGACTATTTTAAATGACAAAGGTTGAAGGGCTAAAATAAATAAATTGCAAGGGTCAATTAATTATTTTAATAATTATCTCCATAATCCCAATAAGTTATACGGAATAAGAAAATTATCAAAATAATCTATTGACATGTTCAAAATAATTATTATTAACACTTTTTTAAATGTTCTTTTTAGTTTTTGTTTAATTTGTTTGGTCCCTGTTGTTAACTCCCCACGCCACTTCTATTAAATTTGAGTATTTCCTTCTTTTTTTCTTCCCAGATGCAAGAATTCTATGCATTTTGTGCCAAATTATAAGAGTTAACAAGGCCGAATTTATCCCAGGATGAAACAATTCTAAGTCGAGGACCTTTCTGGTAGAATTCCTATCGACGAGTACCCTCTCTCTTTATGAAATCTTTGTCCACTATATTCAATAATTTTTTTCTATATATATATACTCTTTTAATATGAGCAAATCCATTAACTCAATTTTTATAGTTTAGGAATCTAATATTTCTGATTCATCTAAGAAGATTTTCTATATGCTTAATATCATTCAGAAGTACTCAAATCTTGTTACTAATATACTCATTTATATTCATATCCTTTTATGCCTACCCACTCATTCACCATAACATGCTCGTCCTTGCAACACTTATTTTATTAGTATGCTTCTATTTTGAATGTAAAATATATACATATATTTTCATTTTTCATGAATTTAAAGTTAAATCATTAAAAGAAATGAATGATAAGAAATGTTAGTGGATAACTATTCCTAAATTTTGCATACAACAATTGAAATCCTTACTCCATGATAGTTTTTTAATGGTACTTTACATGCATAGCACCAAAATCTTTATCATATATATATTTAACACCTAATCTTTCCTGTTTACAGATCAAAACTATCATTTTACCCATCTTAATACTTTCTTAATTATAAGTAGATATAAAATTCAGTACACCTTAACAATTGTAAATTAAAAGTGTTTTTTCTATGTAAATATCAAAGATGGTTGCTGGATGTATATATTATAAATAACTGAGAGTTGTATACATAAAAATCTCTTTTAAATTTATGATATCTAAGGAGGATAATAAAAAATGGAACCTGAACAAAACAAGCTGCAGGGAAGAAAGCTCAATTGAATTAGCAAAAGCACATGCAAATGAAATAAAATATAATAAAAAAACAGAATTCATAAGCTAAAAAATTTAAATAAAAAGAAATTTCACCTTCTCACCTTAGCCATTTTTTACCACCACATCCTTTATTCTTCAACCCATCAGTCAATGGTAGAGGTAAAAGAGAATAAAACCTTTCAAGAGAACCTTCACCTTTAGGAAGTATCTGAAACCAGCAGCTTCGGCAGCATTGGGAACCAAATTGTTCTATTTCCGTTTGGCGCTTTCTTCCAAATTCTTTGAGATGCTTCCATTCTGAATCACTCAGTGGGCTCCGACATACCGGGCAGAGGATTTCGGGCCCCGACTCTTCTAGAGAAGCATTCTGAAACTTGGAGCGTATAATGGATGGAAGATGTTCATAATACCCAACCTGTGTAAACTTGTTGAAGGAGAAAGGCCTCAGCTTCTCTCCAGTTCTGACTATAGTTCGCTCTCGGGAAGGATTTTCATCCTGCAAATTAAGTGTTCTTTTCAGTGTGGTATGCACTAGATGAACTACTTGATAATTGTTAATATAATGCTTATTTATGCTCCTTTTCTTACAAATTGAATGGCGTAAATGAACGAGATTAAACACTGGCACACTTGTTCATTTTTATTGGTAAACACACCGTTTGCTAGCTAACAAGTAGCATATTCAGAAATTCATTATATAGCATAATATATAAAAAAGAATGTGTATTAATAGATTATAACCTTTCTTAACAATATGTGAATTTCTTAAATGCCTCTAATGACATCCAGCAAATTATAATAATTTTAATTAAAATCTATAAATTCAAAAGGGTATGGCAACAATGCTGATAGCGCCAAATGGATTGAGGCTGATAATGATTTAATGAACAAGCTTCAAGAAAAGAAAAACAAAAACTATGGCCACAATCAAAATTTAGAATTCAATAATAAAGAAAAAGAACCGGTTGCTCTCAAAATGTCATATATTACTCTAATGTGAAAATAAAAGATTACCGGTTGCTCTCAAAATGTCCCCTTAATTTAGAGGTTTTAATACCTGAAGACGAGCAACAAAAGATGATACAAGATCATTGATTCCAGCAGATGGGCAGTTGGATGGTTGTGCTGTCTTCAAACTATCTAATCAGTTAAAATATGCCATCAGAGATTTATATTTGAGGGATAATAAAGAAAAAAAAATTAAAATAAAAATAAAACGCTATGGTGCTTAAAAACTTACAAAAGCAAAGTTATGATGCCCAAAACTTGCGAAATCAAATTCTAGATGTTGTGGCCCCACAATAGCTAGAACCTTGGGGAGTTAAAAATGGGAGACTAATAGCATTAAACAATGAAAAACACCTTTGCTCCTATCATGATGCTAAAAAAAGTGTCATATAGTTGGCAACTAGAAAGATGCTCCTAATCACTTTTTATATGACATGAATTGCCATTACATCGAAATCATTTTTGGCTCTTAGTAAGATAGCATAAGAAACATTAGAAAGATATAAATAGGAAATCTTACCCATCTAGCTGACAAATCATGGCAAGTTCCTGAGCAAGACAGTCGCGAAGAGGAAACACAACAGGTACTTCCCACCTTGCGTCAACATATTGCAAATACGCTGGTAAAGCAAAACCTTGACCCTAAAGAAATATATCATACATACCTCAAATAAAAGAGAAATACATCAAATATCACTGAATTTATGAAAAAAAATGTCAAGACCAAAAATAATGCTATCAGGATGTGACCTTTCTCTTCATTGAATTGTCACTGAGATTAGTGTAAATGAATGAGGACTAATTTTAACGGCTATAAAAATCAATTGTTTCCAAAATAATTGTTTATTCTATTGACAAAATTACATAATAATCAGTAAAATAGTGCTAATTAAAGAATATTTTTTAATTACTTCAAATAAAGACATTTGCAATAATGAAGCGATCAATAAACCTTGACAGTCGCAGATATTATCAAGCGTGCCATCTTAGATGTGCAGGATCCAAGCAATAGTTTTGTATACTTATTATCCAAAGCAATCTGTTGGCACATTGGAAATAAGTATAACTAAAGATTATTACAAATGTAAATGTTAAGAAATTGGAAATAGGTATAAGAAATAAAACCTTTTGTAAAGAAAGCATGCGTAGATACTGTATGACATCTTCTTTCCCAGTTGCATCTGTAATACTATCCAACAACTCATCAAGGCATTTTCTTCCATCATCAAAATCCTTCAGAAAAATGCTTTCAATAGATGTCACATGCAACTCCTGAGCAGGAGCTAATTCAGAAACAATGCTTCTTATTTCTTCAATTATATTGGACAAAAGATGTGATGGATTACGAGAAATGGTACTTTCATCAACAAAAACGACACCGATACCAAATACCGGTAAGCCTAGAGATTTACTTGCATCCCAGTTCTTTAATGATTTACGTTGCAGCTCATGAAGGAACTGTAGAGCAACTCTGTGACAAAAAGGAATGAACTTTAACATCCAAAACTCAACTCAACTCAACTTAGAAAATGTTATTTTTAGAACTTTAGAACTAGAGAATAGCTAGTAAAATTTAAAGGATTTAATGCATGACAGCGCAGGGTAGATCTCTTAATGCAATAAAGTGGATGTTTGCATGCACAGTAATGAGGACGCACAATATGCAAAATATTAAATAGGCTCACAACTTATCTTAGAAAGAATATTGAGATGGTTACAAAATCCAAGAAATCGCAATATAAGAATATAAGACCTTCAAAATCAGCAAGTACAGTATTTAATTTGAGTAATTTGCAGAAAAAGTCTCTTGATTACTTTAGCTTGAACAAGTTAATTCCGAAATATTCGATATGTACATTTTTAGTTAACCATTTAAGTCTCCAACTATTCATTTTAAGAGTCCCCGATATTTCATTTTTTGGGAAAAATCGGATTCAAAATAAATAGTTTATGAACTAAATTGAATATTTCAATTAGTTGAGGAACTAGTATGAACAAATTGATTAGTAGCTAAATTGGCCAAACTAATATTTTTTGTACTATTAAGGCCAATTCCTTATTCAACTCCAACATAATCTAATTTCCAACATAGCCATCTTCAACAAAATTCAAAATTTCAGAGCCCAAGACTCGTCAAAAAATACAAATACAGAACAGAAAAATAAAAGAGAGAGAATAATAAAATAATAAAAAAACAGTCTCTTGCCTATCCAAGGAGACGGGTTCCCCCAAAATATGTGGTCAGATTTGTATGCCTCTAATAATTAAAGTAAAACAAAATAAACTACTAATGGAATATAAATCAGTCACATAAGTGGCAAAATAGCTCAATATACAAATTCGGTGTTGAAACAATCAACATGATAATGTGAAAATCAGCCTTTATAGTTGGAGAAGAATCATACAAACAATAATATAATCGATTGGTTAACTAGCTTCGTCTTTTCAATAACAAAAGATAAATCAGTAATGGGCACATGCTGAGCGCAATATCATGTAATCAAGAAAGAGACTCAACTATTGTTAACTAACCAACATCCCTAACATTATCAAACATATTTGATCTTCACTATCACAATCCTCACAGATTAACTCATTGTAAAAAATACCCCAATTTTGGAATTGGCAAAGGCTTGTGATTTTTGGAATTAAAAAAACTAGTGTATAATAGATGACCAATTTTATGATGGTTTAAAATGGGAACGAATGGAACAATTACATTTATAGTGATCATAAGATTTATATTGATAATGTCAGTCATTTATTGTGACGACCCCAATATTGGAAATCACTTAACTCAATATTGATACATCACCACAATACCTAATACTAGATTAGAAGAAAACTAATCCAAATCATTAAGTATTGTGTTTGGCCAAGGATTTAAAAGAGGGTCTTAAGTTAAGATAGAAGGGGAATTATGAATAGTATTTAGAAGTTTGTAAATAAAGATGCAACAAATGGATTTAAGAATGAAAGTAAATAGATTTGAACATGCAAATTATGAAAGAATACATGAGATTACAGTTTAAGCAATTGATATGAGTACATGCAATAATAATCTAAAATAAATGAATTACTTATAATTAATCATAGACATGGGATTCTAATTATTGATGGGAAAATTAACATGTGAATTATGGGTTTATATTTTTCCCATATATTTTAGTCTAGATTTTCTTAAAAATTTCGGCAAAATCTCCTTTGTAAATGGTTAAGGAAACACCTGCAGAAGTACATGCAATACTCCCATTCCAATGGGAGTTATAATTTAAAAGAAAAGACAACCTAAACTAGCATACATTTAATCCACTTTAACTCCAATTCTAATATAGAGTTCAATCCTTTTTATAGGATTGCTCACTTTCAATTCTAGATAGAGTTCAATCCCTTTTTTGGGATTGCTCATTTCTAATTCTAGATAGAGTTCAATCCCTTTTTTGGGATTACTCATTTCCAATTCTAAAAAAAAAAGTGAGAGAAGAACATGTGTAACAATTGTCTACCATATGGTTTATTTCATCAAGACATTCAATATTCATAGGAAGATATGCAAAGACTTAATTAATACACAAATTTTATACATTTAATTCCCATTCATCCTTCATTTACTCATCCATTCATTCATCATAAGCATTTAAGTATATTCTAAGCTCCAACAAGTATGGTAAATTAAAGTAAATGATATTATTACAAAACAACAGTAAACTAAATAAGAAAAGAAGATTTACAGCTCACTTGGAGTTCTTAATAAGCTATAAATTTATAATATATGATAGGCGAAAGCAGTTTTAGTTTTTAGCATTTGGTCCAGCTCCACTAGCATCCAAGTGCACCTGATCTACCACATTTTGACATTTAAATGTGATAGAGGAAAGCCAATAAATAGAAAACTTGGTTAGACTAAATAGTCTAAGCATAATTTAAGATTAGCTAAACATGTTATTGTTATAATTAGATATCATAGGTCTAGTTACAAAGCAAGCATAAGCATAGGTGCAGTGTGGTAAGCATACAAATAAGGAAAGGAAAAACAAGTGAGATAAAATGCTCACTTAATCAAACATCCTAACCTACAAACAATACAAGGGTAAAGCATCCTAAATAGGCTAGAATGAACTAGTATGCATATGAAATTTAATGAAATAAAGCATGTATATGTTCAAATAAACTTATGCTAAATAAGAAAAAATAAACAGTGAAACATTTAAATAGAGTTATACAACATTCACTATAATCTAAATAAACTGTAAATAAGTAAAATACAGTCCTAAATCATAGAAAATGCATAGTAAGGAAATTGAAAGAATAATCTTAGACTTAAATCTAAGATACATATAGCCTAAGACTATGTAAATTAGTATAGCTAAAAGCTATGATGAGTCTTAACAATCTATAAGATTGAAGATCTCACATATTTAATAATTGAAGTTATTTTAATCTATGCTCATTCTGTGAGCATATTCAGAATGAGATGAGGAGTTAAACACGTCTGTTTAACATCTAAGGAAAACGGGGTCCATACCTAAAACACTCACATTCTCCCTCTAAGAATGCGATGTCTCCTTATTTCTCCATTTCAGTCCGTCCTAGACTGGTCCACCATATAAAACCCCTAGTAATTTTATGTGACAGTTTTATTCATGCACAATATTTTTATGAATGATTCAATGAATAAGGTTCAAAGTTAAGCAAGCCAACAAGAGAAATTCAATATTTGCAACTAAGTGATATCCAAAATTATCTGATTTTAATGATCTACTTAATGATTGGAGCTAATTGAGCTCCCAATTAACTTTGAAATATTGATCTCAAGTTAATTATAATATAATAGTAGTTGTGATTTTTTAAATAATAAATTCAATTCATTGAATATGATATGGCAAAATAATTTACAAGTATAATTGTTGTTATTAGAAATTAACTCTTAATCTCATCCTAAACTATAAGATCTAATTACACTAATTAAATCAAAGTTTATGTACTTAGTAGGTAGAGATTGATAGAATAAATTATCTAATTTAAGAAATTTGAAACTAAAGTAATTCTACTACCTTTCATTATGGTTTTCTAGCTAGGTTATATTTTGAATGTTCTAATCAAACAATATTAATCTAGCTAAGTTACAAGTAATTGTAAAATTTAGGATAAGTACTTACTAGATTTAAGAACTACAAGTTCTATATTTACTATTAATATATGTTTAAAGAATTCAATAGGCTTCCTAAACTAATCTAAGTATGTTAAGGATACCTATTACTATATCTTAAATTAATTAAAAATAGGTTTTAGGAATTAGGATGAATAAGCTAAGTACTAAACTAATCACTAAAACTAGATCTAGTTGATTCACAATTCTACAATTACTAATATATTAAGACTATCTATTCTTAATGGTTGTAACTAATAGACTTAGAATTCAACTATAGATCAATTGCAAATTGATCCTAGGGTTTCTACCTTAGGGTTGAAAAATGAATTAAGCACTTGACAATTAATTCACATTAAAAGAAGGTTGAAAACTAAGCTCATAAAATACTATCTAATTGGTAAGGGAAATAATAAATGTGACAAGTTAGCTATCCTAGGGTTTTATAAGACCTAAAGTAAGCAATCTAGAAATTTAGGTTAATCACAATAACACTAAGAGTCAAAAACTTAAAATCATAAATTTGTTGTCCAATGGAAATATTTTATAAATAAATAAAATCCTTGTTTCATAAGGAGAAGATTGACACTAAGTTTGTCAATTTTGGACAACTTTGGAAAAATTAGAATTTTAATGACTCCTACTTAGGCTAAAAAGTGATTAAGAAAATTAGTGTTCAAGCTTTAAGCGAGTTTTAATGAGCGAGTTTTAAGCGAGTTCGAAGCTTTGAGCAAAACTGATAGCCCTAGTTATGGTAGCTTGCCTCAAGCTATCAAGGCCTCTACTTGTTTATCAATCTTATCATCTCTTGGGTAGCCCACCTCCTTCCCAATGCGCTTTTAAACATCTCAGCAGCACTTTAATAATTGATATAAGTATTGATCACACGGCACTTCTTTAAATGAGGTTACTCGCACAAATATAAATTTATGTGAGGGAATAAAGATGCAAATTTCCATCTTGTATTTCTTAACCTTGGAAACCACTAGCCCATTTTGTTGATTATATATATATCAACTTGGTACCTTAATTAGTTTTTGCAGTTCTCTTCTCCACCAAGCTAACTTCTTACAATGGCTAGTACTTGACTACAAATAGGATGTCAACAATAGGTAAAAGCTTTGCAACTCTTTTGTACATTTCTGAAAGCTAAAATTACTGCTATTCATCCACTTTCACAGCAAAATAGCCAAGACATAATCTTTAATCAGCTTGAAAAAATAGTAATTCACAATGTGTAATAAATAAAAAAATATATATGAAAAAAGTGATCATATTCTTCTAAGAAAATAATATATAACATGCTCTCTCTATATATATATAGAGAGACACACACACACACAAACACACACAAATATCTTCAAACATAAAATGAGAACCATAAAGATGCACTTTTTATATAAACCATGCATATATTTCTCTATATTTTAATTAGAAAAAAAACATCAAAGTACCATTTATATTAAAATATAGAACAAAAAATGCATTCAATGTCTTTGAAAACATAATTTGAGCTATGCATTGCAAATGTTATGAACTTTACTTAGGGACATATAGTGTTGTTAGGGACGAATTTTAAACTTAGTTATACTTAGTCACCTAGCAGGATTAAGGCTTAGTATTGCTGTTAGGCACGAATAGCATTATTCTTTTAGGGGGTGTATTTTGAGAGAAAAAAATGCTTAAGTTAAATAAATGCAGCATAAAATTATGTTAGACAAAATAAATGCAATGTAATCATTTTTTGGGTGTTTGGTTATCTTTTAAGTACTATAATCCTAGTTAAGAAAACAAAGAGCAGACTACACCAAACAATTTTTCATCATGCTTTATATCATACGTAAATTAGCCAAAGGCATCGGAGGAGGCAGGGCAAATGTCGGGCAACTGGAGGCCGACGGAGGTCAGAAACGTAGAAGTTCATGTTCAAATTTTTTTTACTCAGGTGCGACAGCCAAAGTAAAATATAATCGCCCAAATATGGCATAATGTTATTCCTCAAAATATGACACAATACGGGTAAGTTAATTCCCCAAAAATATTTACTTTACATCCAGATTGCAATGAGCTAAAAACCCATAGTTTCATAATCCAGGAAATAACTTTACTTGCACCCAAAGTGCTGCAAACCAAAGAGCCCTTTAAATATGCTTAGTTTTTAGTCGATTTGTTGTGACATTCTAGATTTAGCAGTATTTAGAGACGCCCTTTTTAAAGGCTATTAAGAATTGGATGATGCAACTCTACCCTCAAATCTTTGCACATCACCCATCAAACATGACGTTCTTATCAACTCAGATTTAAACGACAGTAGAATAACCAGAACTCACTCTCGATGGTACTCGAATTAATCAAGGTCGGGCTCAATTCAAGCATACCAAATCATGTCAGTTATTTTAATCCGTGCAAACAAAAATAAGAAAAAGAAAAATAGCCGTTCCTCCATCATCAACTCAAATTCACCACCCAACTTCACACACAACCACAATTTGCATCAAGAAATTACAACGAAGCACGAAAACCTGGATGCTGGTCCACCGGAAAAGGCCACGAGCACTTTATCGCTGGGAGAAATCATGGCACTAGAGGTGACTGCGAGCTTGAACTTGCCAAAAACAGAGGAGCGAAAACAATCCGAGCAAAGTCCGTTGCAAGCCAAATCCTCCTTCGTGCACTTGGAGCACTGCATTTGATTCCCCTTGGCATCGTCTTCCTCAGTCCGGCGGCAAAGAGATCGACACGCTCCGCCGCTTGACGCCATCGGCGATCCGTGAGAGATCGTCGCCTTCCTCGGAAACGGAAAGAGTTAGTGAATAGCCAAAATAAATAAATAAATAAATAAGAAAAATAATTTTTTTGTACCCTTCGCACTTTTATGTGTTATGATAAATATATTATTAAAAACCAGCATTTTTTTTTCTGACTTACAAGAAAAAAATATATAAGAAGATTTTTTTTCTCCTAAGAAACTTCGGATTTATGAATTTAGAAAATACTCATCATTTTATCTTAAGTTATTATTAGTCTTAATGAATTTTTAATTATAGTTTTAATTAATAAATCTCATTTATTATGAATTAATTACTAATTTTAAATATATTAATGATTATGAACCATTGGATGAGATCTATTTAAAAAATTGTAGCAGCTTACTTCTAAATAAATTGATTAGTAGGAACTTGTTTTCAGAAAAGGGTGGTTTTCATTTGAATGATCAAATCAACGAATTCGTTGCTAAAGAGGAACGAACGACCGATTTATGCATTGATGCATGCATCAATTTAACCTGGAAATTGAAATTTAGCTCAAGATATTTTGACTTACTCGAAAATTTTTGAGTTAAGTTCGAGTCATATGTCTTGATTCGAATTTTATTTAAAATGAGTCAAAATTACTCGAACTCGACACAAACTTGACTAGAACGACTAGAACTCGAACTCGAACAATTTCGAGTTGAGTTCGAGTATGGGCTAACTTGACTCGAAGCCAACTCTATCGCATAGCCTTACATTTACAATACCTAATTAAACTAATTATAAAAACCTTGATAATATAAATATAAAAAAACAAAATAAATTTCATTTTATTAAAATTTTGCTTTTTTTTGCAATAAATAAATTTAGACTTTGATAGTTAAAATCCATACGGACCATAAAATATTTAATGATGGCTAATGTTTAACAATGATTTGAACATTTTGATATATATTTCTATAAGCTCAACAATTATATGTGTCTAAAATATAATAAAATTTTAAATAACCTACTAATATTTATAAATAAGATACATTTGTATATTGTCTTGTACAAAAAAAAATATATTACGTAATAAAAAATTTTAAATATTGAATATTTGTACATAAATACTTTCATAATAAATTTCACATATTTTGCATATATATATATATATATATATATGAAACATCAAGAAATTATAACATAAATACTTTCATAATAAATTTCACATAATTCAAATTTTGGCTGCTCAAGAAAATAATAGATAATTATATTTTTTTGAACGACAAATTCATACGATAAAAAAATAAATTTTTTTATTTTATGGATTAAATTAGAGCAATTTAATACGGTGTATCAAAAAGAGCAAGAACCCTAAATCCTCACCGCGATATATAATCCTGCGATCTTCGTTCTTATCTCCACAGTGGAACGGACCGTCGAGACGCAGTCCTTCTCTTCCCTTTCCTTTCCCAGTCGTCCTTCCCTTATCCATGGATTAGGTAGTGTTGAGCTCAGAACTTGAGAATTTCTTTTTGCATGTAAAAGCATTTTGTTCTTACTCCATTCTTCTCAGTTCTTGCTTAGGAAAGTTCATCTAAATCAATGCTGCTGCCATTTTGTTTGATTGCTCACATTGACATTCAGAGGCTGTATATATATCCATAGCATCAGCCCCTCCGTGCACAGTGCAATGGCAGCTCTCTCTGCGATGTTGCTTCCCTTAGCTTCCTCCCTATCGATCTTCACCCGAGGAGAGAACCCTTCACTGAATCTGTCGAGCTCCCTTTCCCTCTCCACTTTTTCCTCAGCCCCTGCGAAGGTTAATCTTCTTTTCCCCTCCGGATTCTCAGCTGGATTCTCCTCAATTTCCTCATCACCCCCCCGTTTCGTTTGTTAAGTCTGCAGGGATCAGAATCCAATGCGTTCGAATCGGAGGCGTTGAAATCCCCGACAACAAGCGCATCGAGTTCTCGCTGCAGTACATCTATGGCATCGGCCGCAGTCGTTCTCGCCAGGTCCTATTTGACGCTGGAATGATGAATAAAGTGGCCAAAGATCTCACCGAAGACGAGCTCAAAAAAATCCGTGATGAAGTTTCTAAGTATATGATCGAAGGAGACCTAGTAAGATATTTCTTAAATGACTTTTTTTTTCTTCAGTTTCTTTGTGCAGATGCGATGCGTTTCAGTGATTTGGACATGCTTGGCATGCTGAATTTGGGTGCAGAGACGTTTCAATTGGCTAGCTATCGAGAGGTTGAAGGAGATCCGATGCTATCGAGGGATTAGGCACGAGAAGGGGCTTCCTTGCAGGGGTCAGAGGACAAGGAACAATTGCAGGACGCTGAAGGGGAAGAGGGTAGCAGTCCCTGGAAAAAAGAAGGCTGTTAAGTGAATAGATCGTGTAGGTTCCCTTGTTATTATGCCATATTTTTCTTTTCTTCCAGCTATAGAAAGAAGGATGCTGAGTATCCATGGTGACTCCTTTTCAGTCGATTTATCTGGTTTTTTGCTAGAATATATGACTGGTTTCGCCTCAGTGAATCTAAAACTGAACATATGCAGTGTATGCGTAATCACCATAGAATCCATAATCTCGAGGACTTCACGACTATGAGATCAAGAAGAGTGCCCACTCTAACTTTAAAGGAAACTTAATAGAGTAACTATATGACTGACTATGTTATAAATTTGACTAACAAAGAAGAAACTTACTGATAAAATAGTTGTTATAAAGACGAGGATGCTATTGTGGATGAGTGAATGTACTCAAAAGGATAGATTGGCATTTTTAGCAAGGTTGGAATTGCTCCAATAGTTAATAAGATTTGAGATGTCATCTTAGATGGTTCAGAAATATTAAGTGCAGAAAATTGAGTATATAAATTTTGTCATGTTAAAAGAGTAAGTGGAAGATCAACAATGAATGACATGTGAAGAAATCACAGAAAGGATTTTCTTTATTTGAAACATAGGGAGAGATTTCTATTTGATTGTGTACAATGTAAATGAAGTATTTATTAGCTTGGCAGTTTTATTGAATTAGAGGTAGATTCTCTCTACATTAAGAGATTCTATGTAATAATCGATGGAAATAGTTTCAATTTTTAGATGCTCATTATTAAAGATATAGTAAGCATTTTCTATGAAACTTCTTTATGTATTCGGGAAAATGAAGAACCAAATCTCAATCCTTCTGTTAATGATTTTGCGCGTGCTGACATATTCCTCAACCACCTGAGATGAGATGTATTGTCTGGTGAAATGATGGTAGTTGCAAAGGGGGTAACATAGAGATGTTTTGTGGATTGTCAAATCAACAAAAACATATAAATTTTTAAGATATTAGTGAATGGTGATGGAGCTTTAGATATGTTTTTCTCAACATTAATGTTCAATACATCAAGTATTTAATATAGATTTCATTTGTAAATCTCAATTTTTTTGTTGAAATATTTAAGATCATGATGTAATACCCACCATTTTTTAAGTCACTGACAGTACATTCAAATTGGAGCATGTCAGTGAATGAATGTTGAGAAATGCAAGTTGTCCGTGGTTGATTGGGTTGGAATTTTTTTTTTAATTTAAGGCAATAGACACCATTTGCTTCAACATCATTAAGTACCTTGCTCCTTCTGAAATACTGATTAATATAATGAGAATGATCAAAGGTTGTATATAAAATTTCATATTGTTTAAGTTCTTATGTGAGCCTGGTAGAGGAAGTGGTGTCACAAAGTTGAAGAAGATAATTTTGTGAGCATAAGCTGCTATTCAACTTCGGGAAGACGTCTGAACGGAATTAGAAGAGCTTGAAATTTTAGGAGAATGTTTTAGTCTATGTTAAGAATCCGCAATAGTTTATTTTATATGGTGTGATGGTTGTTTGAGAGGGTTATGAATGACAAAATGTAAGGGCGTTGGGGTTTGCGTAGGTTTCGTTGGAGGAGTGTTTGGTGGCTGAGATGGAAGTGGATTTTAGCGAAACAAGTTAAAATGAGTAGTAAAAACATACCTTGGCTTCTTGAAAGTTATACATACCTTCAAATTTTTCGATTGTGCACACTGAAGGGAGCAATGACTATCCACAGAACCAAGAACTCTTAAGTCTCTCTTTTCTCAGAAAATAACATTCATTCAAGAATTCTTTCTAAGTGACATACATGGCATATATAGATATATATATATATATATATCTAAAGCTGGCTAAAAATTCTAGTCGGCCAAAATAAATTATATGACTTGACCCGAAACAAAACAAATATAACACGACTTAACCCAAAACAAAACAAATATAACATGACTTAATTTGAATCAAATATAATGCGACTTGATACAAATCAATCCCCAACAGCTTATCTACATGCAAAGGCTCGAGTTATGGACCTCCTCTTCGCGTGTATCCGCTGTCCTGCATCAAGAAGCAAATAAGTGATTCAAAAGTGTAGAACATGTCTGCATATTTTGCTTGAGAATAAATAATGTTTGGTTGTGCTTGTAGCAGCTTAGAATTTCAAAACATATTGAGCAATGGATGGATGACTATTTAATATGACACAAATCATTAGAATGTCTATTTGCTTCATTCTTTGTAGGAGCAGCGGATGCCATGATCTAATGCTCTATTGAGAAGTAAAGATAGAATATAGTTATTTTATTTTTAAATAGTGGGGAATATAGAGCATGCATAAATTGTTTTAAAGCTCGTCAACAATGGAATGGTATCAGAAGAAGAGTGTTCTTAGGGTCCATTTGATTGTTTAGCATCAGGATATACCTACTGTGAAATCGTGAAATTTTCAATACTATGTTAGTTTGATTTTTGGATGTTATAAATGAACATTGAATAAGGGATATTTACATACATTGCACACATCAATTTGATTTTTAGCATTGATATTTACATGTTTGTTGAAACTTTTTTAAATTGAAGCTTCATCATGAAATTTGTAATGAATTCTTCAAAGCAGATTTTAATTGAATCATTGAAGCTGTTTGTTCAAAAATTATGGTTATAAAATATATAAACCATTTGTTTTGGTAAACTTAAGGCTATGTTTATTAATGGGTTAGGTTTGAGTTGGATCTTACCTGACCTAGATTTGATCAGGATGCTTATTGAATCCGCTTATTTCATGGATTGAGTAAAGGTTAGTCAAAACCAATCGATCCATATGTAGATTCTGGCTATAAAGTGCATTCTCAAAAAGAGATAGACTCATAATTTTACTTAGCAAGCTGGATATGCCAAGAAGTAAGAAAAGTGTGGGGTTTTAGTTTAAATGATGTTGAGATTGAGTCATTGAGGAATATAAATCGTTGTCACCTAAGAACACAATATAAACACATTCACACAAGCACAATCCAAAAATACCAATATTGCATGGTTTGGATGAGAGAAGAAGATTTCATTGTATAGGAGGAAGAAGATGTTACAAACATTAAAAAAAAATAAAAAGTTTGCTATATACTTTTTGGCGCACGCCTCATGCCCTAAATCAATATGAGTATTTATATTGAGGTCAAATTTATCGCAAATGATATAGATAACCACAAATTATGCATTCCAATTAAAAATACATTTTTCACATTCGACTGGTGCTTTTGTGCGCCTAAGCGCCGTCTCCTCAACTCAAAAATGTGCAAAAATAGTCTGATTGGTGCGCACAAGCACTCACATTTCTAATTTACGGTGCTCTAAAGGCCTCCAAACAGTCTGCTTGGGCGTGCCACTCAAAAGTGCTCGCCTCTTGGCATAAAAATGGCCGAAAAGCATTGTCCCTGGCTCGCCCAAACGCAGACCCAAAAAATTAGCTTGTCTCGGAGCCGTTCTAGACTCATTTTGGGCATACTTCGCCTCCGGTTGATCCATAATATTTTCAAATGAATTCTTAAGATCCTCTAATCATCAAATATGAGGATCAAACTCCATGTTCTTCCAAATCATTTCCGGAGTTCTCCACCCATCTCTCATTCGCGTCAAATGAGAGATGACTCGTATTGACGCGCACCAAACAAATATAGAGACCACCCAAATTAGGTTGCCTATGTATCCCCTTCTTAAAGGAATCAAGCCGTGCGTAATTTAAACAAAGAGGTAGACCTGAGCATTGGTCTTTAATTTTCATCAATCTTAGAATGTGAACTTATTGCATCAATAGAACCTTGGTAAGCAAAATTATTGAATTCTCTTTGGTATCAATCTTCTTTAACCAGATGTCGACCTTCGGGATCAAATTTTTGACGAAGTAATCCCACACTTTTAAAATAGGTTTGTGGGGAAGCAGATTAAATTTTGATTGTTGCAAAATACACTTAATTACTATTGTATCCTTAAATCAACCAATAGACCTTATATCAAAATTGTCTCTTTTATCGCTTCTGTGAACAATAGTAGACAACACAACTATGGGATACAATGTAGATCTCCAATTAGTTGGTGCTCCTGCCAATGTGAATGCATAACCCATTGTAGATTGACGTAGATCAATATCACTTGCATAGTTTGAATTCACATGCCAACATAGATTGGAAGATCATGCATGTACTTGTTGACTATCCCTACTGTTTGTACTAAATCAAGTATTGTGCAAATTATTACATACATCAAACTATCTACTATTTTGGCATAAGAGATCTTACTAATTTCTTTCCTCTAATCCTCATATTTGGGATTCAACTCAATGCTTAATTGGTAGTATGCTGTTAAAGGTAGACTCACACCCTTGGTTGAGTCATTATCTATAAACCCTATTAGCACCTTCTGCAAGTATTTCTGAGTAGGGCATATCCTCTCCTATTGCCTTATCTCTCTCAATCTTCATTTCCAGAATCTTACGAGCTTCACCTATTTCTTTCATTTCGAAGCATGATGATGACTGATTCTTCATCTTGTCCACCTCAGTTTGACTGTTGGACAATATCAGCTTATCGTCCACATATAGCAATAAATAAATGGACTCACCACTAGTCTATCCTCTTATAATTATGTCTCTATATAAACTAGTCAAACTTTTGATGCCACTAACGGTGACTGCTTTGGTTCCTCTTATAATTGTCTTTTTTATTTGTGGTGCTATATCTAGGAGGTTCTCTTCTTTTAATTTCCCATGTAAGATTGCTACTTGACATCAAGTTGGTATAAAAGATTAGATCTAATTGCACTACAAACACAAGAGCATATGTATTGTGAGATGGTAACAATCAGACTTTATATCATAATTTATCGCCTCTCTCTTTGCAATGCCTTTAGTTATTAGTCTCATCTTGCAGTACACATTTGCAGTTCCTTAAGACCCATTTTTTTTTACTAAAACCCATTTGCACCAAATAGCATTTTTATTTGGAGGTAGCTTCATCAGCTTCTACATTGTATTCTTCTATCGCTCACTTTCAGGACTTTCCATGGCTTAGCTTAGAGTGCAAAATCAATGTAGTCCCTTATCCATGTTAGCCTTGGGATGTTCTCCCTCATAACTTTGCTAGTTGTAATAAACTCATGCATTGGAGTTTCATCCAACCTTTCTTTCTCAACCACAACACCTCCTTGATCATTTTCTGAAAATAACCACTCAGATATAGTCTATATGAGGTAGAAGGAAGTTGAGCAAATTGAGTTAGTATCAAGCTCCGCCCTCAGCAAATTTTTTTGCGTCCCCTTTTGGACTCTCCATCTGCTTTGTGATTATCATCAAAGTCCATCCTTACTTACAAAAATTTTCGTAACATTCAGATCAAATAATTTAAACCCTTGACTCCACATATATAGCTAATAAAATTGATCTTTTTGGTCCTTGAATCTAATTTATTAGATTTAAAATAGTAATAAACACAATCAAAGATCTTTAAATTTTAATAATCCCAAACATGTTTATTTCGTTGGAACGAATCGATTGCTCTAGTAGCTATGCCACTACCACCTTCAAAAGGGTAATTACAAAACTCCAAAAAGAACAAAAAAAAAAAGGCTATTATACTTTTTGTTTCACTCCAACCCCAAGCCAACATATAAGTATTTATATTGTGATCAAATTTAGCTCCAAATGACAAAAATATAACATGAAAAAAAGGCATTTCAACCTAGTAAATAGATTTTTCACGTTTGCATGCGCTCGGGCTCACCCAATTAACATCTTTTCCCAAAAACTCGCGATAGTTTTTGTTGGACGAGACCAAGTGCTAGCCTCTCAGGTTTGCAGCACCCCAAAAACTTCTAAACAGCGTGTCAAGCGCTTGGAGCGCTCACATCCAAGCAGCCGCTTCTCGGCAAAAATTGCTGAAAAATCATGAGCTGGGCACTTCCACGCAGCCAGGTGCTGGTCCAATAATCAGCTTTTGTTCCGAAGCTCGTTTTGGGCTCATATTGCGTTCGCTTCGCCTCCAATTAATCCGTAACAATTGCGAATGCACTCATAAGCTTTCTTTAGCTCTTCCGAATGCACTCTTAAGCTTCTTTAGTCTTCCAAATGCTCTCCTAAGCTTCATTAGCTCTTCTAGTCATAAAAAATGAGAGTCTATCTAATGGGGGTTTAAATCAAATTGGAATAGGCCAAGATCTATATTATTGATATGCTTAAGTTAAACCATCATGAAATTATATATTACATATGCATGATTGCTTACAAACAAAAATTGATGAAAGCTAATGAGATAGCCTTGATTGAGTAAACCCATACCATAGATCTATTTCAAAATATGATTTTCTTCAAACAAAGCCGCAACATGCCAACAACTCTTAAGAAGAGCATAAAAGCTTATTTCAAGGCATCTCTCTCTCTCTCTCTCTCTCTCTCTCTCTCTCAGATACAGAGAGATGATAGTCATGTGATTGTGTAGGTTATCATTTTTGGATTACCAACAGACAATAATTACTGTATAAAAATTTGCAAGAATGAAAACAAAATATCAGTTTGATTGATTAAACAAATGAACCAACTTCATTGCTTAATTTATATGTACATATTAGTTTCCCAATTCTCTGCAAAGATTATTATTAGAACTTCATTTCTTAATGACAATTAATCATAATGCATTCCTCAAGGATCTTATTTTCTCATGGGCTTATTAATTAGAGTATAAACTTATTACAGCTTAGCTATGCAGTTACATAGAGTATATATGTTTTATGTATATATGTATATGTATGTATATTGATATTGTTATGTATGCTGCTTGCGAATTTGCCTTCCAAATGCTCTGAAGAAACAAAGCCATACTTTGCATCTTGTTATGGAGAGCTCTTTAGATCAATTCCAATGTTCATCCCATTGTAAGCTATTGGTGCATACATCCAGAAGTCATCTGAGCTCAAAAGCTTAAAAATAACAAGAAAAAAAATTCATAAACAATCAATCATGTATGTATTTTTATTTAGTTTTCTTAATTATATAAAATCAACCGATCGATCTCATCTTATGCCAAAATTTCTCAAAAATATTATATATATACACGCACACACGTATGTATGCATGTATATTGCACACCTATAATGCACAAATTAGAAGGCCCACAAGTGCGACATGAGCTGAAGTGAGACTGAGGAGCGAGCGCTAGGCCCACTGTTTCAGGCACGCTCAAGAGCAAGATGCCCCTCGTAAGATAATTGTGATAGCTCTTATGATGTTTTTGATGAATTGTACATCATTGTGTTGAAGGTAAAATTTGTGTTTCTTCTTGTAATATGAGTTGTATTCTATTGTTTAAGGTAGGTTGAATTGAGTAATTTTTTATTTTAATGAGAATAATTTTATCTTGTTCAAGTAAAACTTCTAATATTCTTCTAAAGTAATGTCACACTTCCTCTCTATATTTTGTATTTATATTCATTTTAAATTTTAAAATCCCAACATAATAAATATTTCAGATTTTATAATTTCAAGAATTTACCTTAATTTGAAGCTGCAAGAACTTTACGTACTGCACTGCTTCTTCCAGCATTGTGCTAATGTCTACCTGCCAAAAATAGCACCAGTATTTTAGTTGTATTGTATTTTTTACTAAAAAAAATGCATTTATTTGAATTCCATTTTACAATACAAAATCCATTCTTGTATTTAAATTTTGTTATGTAAATCTAGTTTTAATATTTTCAAGAATATCAGGGAAGTCTTGATTAAATGATTAAAAAATACATGAGATGAGAAGGGAATTATGGTGATTAGTCGGAATAGCAAAACTCTGTGATTAATAAATATACGAGATAAGAGGGAAATTATGGCGATTAGTTAGTTGGAATGGCAAAACTTTAAAGGGTATGTCCATAAATATTAAATTTCCGATGTTAAATATGCGAACAAAAAGTATTGAAAGAATGCGACTGAACTCTTACTTTGGTTCCATTCGGAACTAAATTCTGCAATATCTTGAGTCTCTCGTTGATTCTTTCCCTCCTTTTCTGTACTTTAAAAAAGTAAGACATATCTTCTTATATATTTAAAAATGAAATGAGAATTCTCACCACTTACGATGTGGGGCTAATGTTTAAAATGAAAGCTCTCATACCCTTGCATAGAGACTCTGTGGGTCGGTAGCTGATCCTCTGCCGGCTCTCTTCTTCCCATTGGGGCCCTTCGGGTTCGGGTTCCGCCTCAGGTTCGGGCTCGGGCTTGGGCTCAGGCTCAAGCTTGAAATAGGGTTGAATTCCCTATTCAGTTCTTGAGAAATGCTGGCCTCGTTTTCAGAGCTATTGCAACAGGGGCTTTGTAAAACTGAAGCAGCAACTTTCTTCTCTGTCTTCTTACTTTTTGAACTCTTACCACTGCTCTTTTCAGCCTGAACTAGTTCAAAAACCCTTGATTTAATTAAACTAAAGCTTATATATATATATATATTATATAAAAAAGTTGTTAATGGAAAATGCTAAATCTTCATAAAAAATATATATAAAAAAAATAGTATTTTTATGATTTGAATTTTTTTTTTGAATCCTTTTTATTTTTGCACATGAGTTTATCACTGAAGTAGTACTCATCATCAATTGAGAAAAGTATTTTCTTAGTTTGTTTAATTTAAGCATAATTTTATTTTAATTCTTAAATATAATTTTGTATCAAATTGGTCTTTTTTTTTTTTTTTTTTTATTACAGTGTTCTTATTCATATAAAGTTCAAGATGAATGGTGAAAGATTCTTGATAAAATAATAATAATTTTCTACAAAAACCATTAGTATTCCTCTTTATAAATAGATGTATACTTTAATTATTTATATTTATTTCTTTCAAATGTTTTGTTATTTTTAGAATCTTTATTTATTCTATACATTTTGTCAATCTCTTAGTTCTCTTAGTTTTGATCTTTGTATGTTTGAGCTTATTTAGAAAATGTAGCTTTTGAGAGTTTCTCTTTTTATCTCATCTTAACTTAATATTACACTAAAGCTTTATATACATTATATCTCTTAATCTCATATATATATATATATATATATATATATATATATAAACAAAATATATTATTCTTAAGATTATGCACTAACCTGTGAAAAATTATGATCCTTCTTCTTATAATCGACAATGGTGTCACAAGTTTGAATCTTTCTCTTGCATTCGGGATGACTTTTTCGATTGATCGTCATTGATGTGGTATTGATTTTCCCATCATCACCATCTTCTTCTTCTTCTTCTTCTTCTCCTTCTTCTTCTACCATATTCAATAGCATTGGTTCTTGATCATATATCATTCCTATTGTAGAAATGATATTTGATTCCATGTTGTTAAAGTAAACTTGCTCTGAAGTTTTGCTTCCATTCTCCATAGGACAATAATACATATTTGTACTTATATCTTGAGATACGTAATAGGGATCAATCCCATGATCAGACCAAAACAAAGATTGCATCACCATGCTTGGTTCTTCGTGTTCATGCCCGTTGGAGAAAGGATGATTGCTGAAGAACTGCGCCAAGAGCTCGGATTCCTCGTCCGCCATTAAGGAGCCGAACGAGCTCAGGCTCGCCTCTGCCTTCATGTGCCAATCCAAACTTAAGAACCACAGGAGAACGAATATCGTGACGAAGTAGTCGTGCCAAGCTTATATATAACTCTGTCATTTCATGTGGCAAATTTGAAGAGCTATTTATATGAACATCCCCTTAACTTATAATGCAATAAGAAAATGACTTCATTAAAGCTTTGATACAACTCATTAGAAGCTGATTTGATAATTGAAGGTTGGAAATCCTTATAAAAATCTTGGACTCCCTTAGATTTATGAAAAGTCATGTTCACAATGCACATATTATATTATTATTTATTTTAAATATAAATTAAGAAATTTAGTGATTTTAATTCTTAAATAATATAATATCACAATGTACCTATCATATTCTACTCTTTTAGAAAGATATCTATTTATGTGTAATTTCTTATTCATAATTAAAAATATTTTTATATTTAAATTGTATAATTTAATTTTTTCTTAATGAATTCTAGAACAAAAAAAATACAAGAATCAATTTTCATTTAATATTCTTTGTGCAACATGTAAGTTTGATCATAAATGTAAATTTTCTCTCTCTTTCACTTTTTTTAGTTGAGTTAATTCTATAAAAAAAATATGTATTATTTGGTAGATCTCACTTATAAGAATGAATTAAGCTTACAAATATTTGAATAATATTTATATTCACATTTTAGTATTAACCATTGGTTTATTTAGCTAGACATTGAACCTCTGGTTTACTTTGCTTAATAGTTCTAAAAAATAATTGTTGACTAAAATTTTTATTTAAGAGATGCATTTTGGTGGGTTCCGCGTGCAAAATTGTATTAGTCGGCCAGACAAAATTTTTGTATTCTTAAGAGGAATTATTAGTTAATTAGTATTCATATATTTTAAGATTGATGACTATTTGTTGAGTATTATTAAGTTAATTAGTGGAATAAATTCATTTTATTTAAAAATTAATCAACTTTAACAATCTGGCAATGGGCAATGGGGGAGAACGTGGGGAAGGATAGATTTGAGAAATAAATTTTATTTTTATTGAATAAATAAAATAGAAGAGGTGAGAGGAGATGGGGCCATGATCATTTTAGGGTTTCTGACATTCTTAAAGTTTCAAAGTTCCTAAGCTTAACCTAAAGTCTGCCAACTTTGATCACTACTGTCCCTCTATTGTATTCTATGTACCAACCATTGTTTAGTTTAATCCTAAATTAAAATTGATAAAGTATGCATTATATATATGTATTTATATATATTATAAAGTACTATACTATATGTGTTTTACATTGATATTACTTTAAAATTTTCATAGGTTTCAGGAATGAGGTGAGACGGGAAATGCCTATAATTCTATCATAAAATATTTGGCTAAGTTTTAGTTCTTTAGAGAAGGCAGATTTTAACAAGAGAAATGTTAGGTTACATTTAATTTGTGTATAAATATACGTTTTGAATTTGTTATATTATGTTTTGTGCGAAAGTTTTATCAATCACATATTTGCTTTTTATTAAGTGCAAAAAACTGATAGCCCCGTCTATAATGGAAGTAGAGTTAGTTGTTATCATGGAAGAGAGCAAAGAGACATCAAGTCACACAACGATAATTAAGTACAATCCATCTAGCAATGAACTTCGTTTTCCATGCAAGGATGGAGCGCATCCAACGATATATGTTCACGAAGATGGTGACATTGGATAAACTGAAGTTATGCTTAGGTTAAGTTGGCCTTGGAATGTGACAAAGAGCCTGCGTTGACGACATTATGGAAAGACATTACTTGAAGAATAAGAAGAGAGTTCAATTCACACCCAATCTATAAGTGGGATATTGTTGTGTGATAGAGCATTGAGTGCGTCAGAATGATCACACGAAGATTATGAACTGATTGGAAGTCATTTAGACAATGAACATACTCAAAACAATCAAAGGAGGCTCCCTTGGCCGCTTGTGAAGACTAAAGTATAGCAACCAAAAGGCTGGCTCGTGCGTTGGGATAATATGAAACATAAGGAATAAGCCGAGGTTTGGGCTTCTAGGCAGCCAAAGCACCAGGACTGAGGTGTGAACTTCTAGACTCGACCAAGCATTGTGAAGAACTCAACAAAACTCATGGAGGGAGAGGCTCAGGTGCATGGCGTGCCCAGCCATAGTGTATGATATAGTTAAAATCCTAAGATCAAAGCTTGGGCACGTTGACACAGACTTAAACCAAAGGGCATGTCCAAACACTCGTTGTTATGGGGAATCCAAAATTACGTGAGACTCTTATGCTTGGGTATGCCGAAGCAGTGAAACCCAAAAGCCTAATAAGCCCATGGACAATTGGCTCAATGTTTGGGTTTACCTAAGCAAAACTTAAGCAAAAGCAAAATTATAGCAAAATTTTGAGAGCAATTTTGTTTATTTGGTGACTCGAGAGCTTGAATTTTCATATAATATTTAAAAATAATATTTATATTTTTTTTTTGATATAAATAAATAAACAGTAATAAACACAACTCATTAGACTTTTGCTCATTACTACTTCCATATATATTTTACTGAAAATTTTGATATCCAAATGTTCAAATCAGTTTAAATGAATTATATTCTAAGGAGATATCAAAATATTCATGACTACTAATTTTTATTTATTTATTTTGCAGATTATACCAAAAAATATAATATATTAATTAATTGTATAATTACTGAGTATTACTACACTTACACACTAATATACACTAAAATATATAGATGATATGTCAATCTAATGTACAAGTAGATTATTGATTGAATACACTTTTTGATAAGACCTATATTCAAAAATTATAAAATAAAAAAAATTCTAATTAATTCTGAATACTTTTTAATATATTTTTATATATCCATAACATTTTTCTATATAAATATCTCTTCATTATTATTATTATTATTATTATTATTATTATTATTATTAGGTTATTTTAACTGACAGTTCCCCGGCATTGAAACACAGCCACTGTTTGGCTCGACAGGTGTCCTTCACTAGCGTTATTTTGTCGGCAGTATTTTTTTTATTTGAAAAATATTATGCTTACATAAAAAATACATCAAAAATATTCTCAAGATTAATTATTTTTTTTTTTTTTACATATAAACCCAACACAAAAATATATTCAAATAAACAATAATCTACTTACATATTAAATTAACACATCATCTATATATTTTGATATATTTTATTGTTTAAGTATAGTAATATTTTTTTACTTAAATGATTATAGTACTAATCATTTATTTGCAAGGAAAAAAAATAATATACACCAAAATAATTAATATTAAATTCAAAATAATTAAGATTTATTAATCAAAATTATGAAAACGGTAAAGATTGAGTATTTCTATACTTACAAGATAATATACACCAAAATATATAGATGATATGTCAATCTAATGTGTAAATAAATTATTAATTGAATACATTTTTTTATGAAACTATATGCAAAAATTATAAAAAAACAATTGATCCTGAATTTTTTTTTAAGTATATTTTTGTGTAAGCATCATAATTTTCTTAAAAATTTAAGAAAAGTCAACCAAACAATATTGTGGAAAAAAGGCTATCAGATGTTTAGGTAAACTCAAGCATTCATAACGAGCTGTTGCAGTGTACGGATTAACAGTGCCTCTGTGAGTCCGAATGAAAAATAGCCACAAATAATTCGATAAGAAAATATAACTCTTATTATTGCATTTAAAAGATCAAATTTGTCAACTTTTACACAGTGCTATGAAATTTAAACACATTAGTGTGAATATTATATTAGAAAAAAAATTAATATCTGATTTTTTTAGACCAAAAATTCTGTTTTTTTTCTCTTACAAGTGGGGTTTAAGCAAATGTATATTGCACAAATTCTCTTTTTACATAGGAATATGATATATGCTGCATTCTATTGTATAATTGTTCCTAATATTAGGAGATGCTAAATTTGATGATAATTTTTGTGCAGTAATGTATATTTGGGCAATGGTTTACTAATAATCAAGAATTTAGGTGCAGATAAGAAAAGTTTCAGTGGAATCTTAAATTTTATTTGTATTATTATTATCATTATTATTAGTGGGTGAAAGATTTAGATGTTCAAAGAGTAATCATCCCATTCCTAGAAAATTTAAATCAAATCAACAAGAAAATCTCACCAAATACGCATTAATGTCGATTCATTGACATGACTCAAATTAAAAATGCCACATACACACATACATACATATATATAGTTTCAATTACACATTCATTCATTCGCCGTATTAGTAAAGTTGAGAATTGAAATCTTTAAAAATAATGAAGAGCGGAGATGACATCTCAATTGATATATCAAAATTATGTAATGTTATTTTAAAGATAAAAGATGTCTGCTAAACGGAGAATGAATAATGTTGTATTTATTTACAAGAATAAAAGTGATGCTCAAGACCATGCTAATTATAAGGGAATCAAATTAAAGTGTCATATTTTGAAATTTTGAGAGAGTAATTAAATACAGTATACTTACAATTCTCAAAATCAATTTAGTTTTATATCATATCAATCTATTATGGGAGCCGTGCATTTATTAAGAGGAATGATGGAGAAATTTATGGAAGAAATTTAGGGAAGGCTTATAATAGAGTAACAAGAAAAGTTCTTTAGAGAGCTTTTGGAAAGAAAATGAATTAATGTTGCATATATTAATGTTATTAGAGACATGTATTCTGGAGATGTTACATGTGTTCGATCGCACGGTGGCTTGTCTAAAATATCCATGTTTCAAATGTAGGGCTCAACTCTCAGCCTATATCATTTTGCTTTAATTATGAATGCTCTTAATGAGCACATTCAAGAGGAGATTCCTTTGTGCATATTATATTTGCAGATGATATTCATTGAATTGATAAAACTATGGATAGAATTAAAGCAAAATTTGAGTTACAGAGGACTACTTTAGAATTCAAAATTTTTGGCTTAATAAATCTAAAACAAAAAATATGGTGTATAAAATCAATGGTACAAGAGGCCATAATCTTGATGACATACCCATTGTGGACAAGTGATCAAGAAGAGCGAGAGGTTCAATTATTTAAAATAATGGTGAAATAGAGAGCGTTGTGATTAATAGGAAGTTGGATGAAGTGGAGGGGGCTTCTAGAGTATTGTGTGATCCGAAAATTCTACTTAAAATTAAAAGAAATTTTATAGAGCAACTATATGACCAACTATGCTATATAGGTCTGAATCTTCGACAATAAAAAGAAACTCACTAATAAAATAAGTGTTGGAGTGGCTCCAATAGTGGACAACATTAGAAAATACCAACTTATATGGTTCAGACATATTGAGCGTAGACCGTGCAATGCCCCCGTTAGAAAAAGGTAAAGAAGCACCCAAAAAAGGCACCGGAAGAAACCATCATAAATGAAATGAATTCTAAATGAATCTTAATTAGAAATTCTAAGGTAGGGGTGCATATTTTAAGATATAGAATCTTTCCAATCCTTAGTACACTGCTATCAATTGTTCTAAAGTATTATCATTAATTTATAGTACTTTTTCTTTCATTTAAAATGTTTGATAAAATGCCCAAATTTTTTTAGGTACAAGGTCTATTTTTTATCATCAGACCTCTATTTTCGGTTTATTCGGGTAGAGCTTAACGTTTGGATAAATTGAATTAGAAATTAGCCAACATAGGCTAAGTTAGTGAAGCTTTTAGGTTTGGCTTTTTTATTTTTTTATTTTTTAGTTATTATTATATTGTTGACTTCAGAGTAAATACATGAGATAAGTTGACATAACATAGAAGTTAACTGGGCCAGGTTTCAGCATATACTAAATTATCAAAGGATAAATTTATGTATGTGATTCAGGTTTTATTAAGTTTGATATGCGATCATTTCTTTTTAAGTCACACAATAAAATTCATTTGCTGAAAAATTCCATATTGGCATCAGATTTCTAATGAAATGTCATAAATTTTGCTACTAAAATTATTGTTGATCTTTTGAAATCTTTGCAAAGAGCTCGTTGAGCAGACAAAGTATAAGCTTGAAAGTTAAGAGAATTCATATAACTAAAAAGTAAATGCTCATTAAATATGCACCTGTCCAACAAAGCCACACAAATTCTCTCTACTGCATTTTCTAAAAATGCATCAGAATAAAAATATATCTCAAGAGAAAGTTCTGCTGCAGGAAAGGCTTAAGAAAATTGTACCTCTACAAAAGAATAAGCTCAACCAAACCTCGCTCTTCATTGTGGTAAATCTTCAGGAATGTCAACCCCGAGGCTACTTTGAATCAAGCGATAATACAGAATTCCCATAGTTGTCATGCATGCCCTGAAAAAAATGCAATCAATATGATTTTCTTTCACGTATAAACTAATTCTTTTAAGGGAAAATTACTCGCATGATTCTGAAAGTCATTGATATATTTTGTTATTTACAAACGTGTAGAATTTCTAGCTCTAGTAACGATTAAAGTGACCTAAACGGGGCGTTTTATTTGTAGTAATGAAGAGGTTTGGATGGCTGCAATGCAAATAAAAAATTTGGCTGTAAAACATGTAAGCAGGGTGGATTTCACTAGCATGCGAGAAATTGGGGATTCTTCAAACGCTCATCAAACATTCTATGAACAAAGCTTTCAATAAAAGTATAAAGAAATATGGCATTTCATGAGATTGATCTGAATGCAATGCCAGGAAAATATGGAGCATCAGAGTGATCGCTAAATCAGAAAGCTCAGTCAATGTGCGGCTCAAACAAGTGGCTTCCAGTAGGCTCCTAAAGGAAAAAAGTAAGACAAATAAACGAAATCCACATTGGATGAAACTTAAGAGATGTTGGGTTATATCAATAATAATCATGCCATAACAAATAATGCGATTTTATGAAAATAGATGGAGCTCCAATGAGAACTCCACTGTTATTTGAGGTCATTGTAAAGCGCTATTAAGATGAGTGACCAATTGGAAAGTTAACAAACAAGGACAAAATTATAAGGCAAGCAAATAATACATCGTTTATAATTGCCGAGTGTTCCTAATTCCTATATTATCAAAGCCCAACCTCCCCTAGTACATAGTATGTGGTGTGAGAATGAAAACCATCTGGTGGGCCTATGAAGACCCAAATACAAAGAATGTGGTGACTGATCACCAATGTGGTCTTGGAAACAAAAAGTCAAACAAAAAGTCGTACTTGGCAAGCTTCCAAGAAAATGGGTGGAAAGAAAAAACTAAACCTATATCGAAAATTTTGAAATAATAATAAGTGAGAAAAAACTAGTTGCTGACTTTTAAAAAAGTAGATGGAGTTTTAATGAACTCTATATTTAAACATGCAGGATTGAAACACTATTAAAATGAGGGACCACCCAGAAAGTTAACGTATAAAGAAAGAAAAAAATATGAGCTTCTGCATAGCCGTCCTAACTAAATTTAGTAACACCTTGCTTAATATAGCGTAGGTGTTACAATTCTTGAGCATATTTTACAGCGCAGAATTAAAATTGTGAGCAAAATGTTTCTAACTTGATTTATAACATGATATATGTAAAACGAGTTTTATTGGAAATGGTTCATTGAATATTTGGCATTATCCATTTGATCATGGGATCAATTCAGATAATGAAACTAGACAAAAAGAGCCTTCACCAGTTTGGCCAAGTCATTTGTTAAGTTGTCCAATCTATTGTTGGCCAGCCAATCCTTCTACACATACAATTCAAATCAGATGTCCACAATGTGTATGGATCGAATAATTTGAGATGAGTGTCCCATAAAAATACCCATAAATCCCCTTTGGAATTCCATAATTGTGTGCAGAAAAATCAAGACAGTGGGACAGCTGTAATTCTGATACAAAAGAATCTCCTCGAAGACCAAATGGATTGACTGGCACCACCTCTGGGCGTGCACCTAACAAACTTAAATGATAAATCCAATCATTGCGTGATATGTGGCCATTTTGTTAAGGCCCAAAAGCTATAAATAGCCAAATCGCCAGCTCAAAAAGGATTTAGACCCAAAAAGTTAAACTCCCTTAAATTCGATTCCTGGAGGTTGGAACTACCAGCTCAAATCCCCTAGTTACTGTCCCATTAGGTTTTCTTTTTCTATTGTTGTCTTCAAACTTCCACCGTATAAGATTATACGATTATGCTGTTTTTTAATAAGAAGCTTCCATAGTCGATTGCCATCATCACTGAATTGTGATTGTGTGATTGTCAAACTATTCCTTCACCCCACTAATTCATAGATGTAAAGCAGAGATCAAGATCAAATATGTTCTGCATTTATAACTAACATTTTGATATTAGACTGTAAGCTGGTTCAATTGTGCGCTCAATTCAACCAAGCTGAGACCTGAATTAAGAATAGTAGGTCGTAAATGATGTTGATCCGAAAAGATTACAAGACTCAGGGAGAAGAAGTGATCTCATTTGTTGATAAGAAACAATCAAACAAAGTGATTCAAATGACATTCACCAAAACATAGCGGTGAGGAGTCCCTCAAAAATGGGACAAGAGCAACCCAGCAAATGGCAAGAAGTTACTCAGATCAAGTGCAAATACAAGGCCAGATGAAGCTTTAATAGCACTTTCAGTTCCAATTGTACGAGAACTAGACTAATCAGAAAGTTATACCGAGCTGAGCAGAAAGTGAAGCTTAGAAGATAAGTGTTCAAAGAAGTTTTGATTTAGAAGTAGAACAGACTAAAAAAATTGTTCCTTGAGGTGTGGCAAAATAAGAATCACCTAATAATATGGATATCATGAAGTTGAGTCAATTGACTCATGGGTGGACCAATTCGAATGCTACTTCAAGCTTCAACACTGTTCTAATCAAGAGAAGATTGATTTAAATCGGTTGAAATCATCTAAACATACCTTAGTCTAAGCGTGCCTTAGTATCATGGAATTTGAAAAAACAAGAGCTATCAAGTGAGCCTGAATTGAATCAAGTTCAAGGTTATAAGCTAAGCATACAAGACTTCAACCCTACGGGCAATGAGAAGAAACAATAGGAGAAATGCCACTCTTTCCACCAGATAGTTTCAGACAGTTCAAAAAACCAAAATTCGGAATTTAGCAATGGTGATGAAACTATCACTCGATGATGTACATATTCTCATCAAATACACAATAGGGTTGTTACCAAGTATCACTAGTGAGATGGCCATAATTATGGAAGCTAACCGAGATCAAGCGAGTAATCTTGTTTTGGCTGTTGAGAAGAAAATAAGGGCCTAGAAACCAAAATATGAAAGGTCTCAAAGCTTATCCATCGACCAGTTCATGATGCGAGTGAAGCCAAGACAAAAGTTAATTGTCCTAAGTAGCTACCCAACCAAAAAATTGATTCAGTCATTCGTATATCAGTTTGCATGCTCTTGCAAATCAGAAATATGCTTGAGGCATGAAGTCAAAGATTGAAATGAACCATAAGATACAGGTGTGGGAAAATGGTGTGTCAACACAGCTTCCAACAACAATCACTGTAATTTCTACTGCTGCCTGTTACACCAACACAGCAATTCACTATTTTGGTGGACAGTAGAGTAAAACTATTATCCTCACAAAAATACTCTGTTATCGGCTTGTACCAGAATCACAATTCCAAAATGAACATGTTTGTTCATCCAATACAAGGAGAGAACCAGAAATAGTCTTGGTAGGTAGTTGCCGGAGTAATTGGATGAAATCCTAATGAACTACAAAATTCTACAAATGCTAATCACATCAGAAGGAAAACCGATGATCCTGAGGAATTCTGCAAAATGTATTTGATTACATACAGCTGTACAAATGTAAGAAACTCAGTTCAATGAAGTGATTGATGTATTTTATCAGATAATCGCCCTTTCTCCTTTAATTTACCAGCAGGAAAGGCTTGCAATAGCAATTAAACATCAGTTGTAAAGGTAATTTTGAATATAACCATAGAAGAGTTTAGTTCAATAAGCAATTTTAAAAGTAAAGAGAAGAAGAAAACTAACATGATTGCCATAACAAGTAAAATTTTCCTTGGATCCATTCTTGAAGTTCTTTGCTGGCGTGCACGTCCTTCTTGAGCATCATCTACTTGAGATCTCTCTTTGCGAGGGGGGGCAGTCACAGGTAGAGTTGGCAGTGCATTAGACCAGAAGGGAAGCAACATTCTCAGAAATTTGTGACCAAAAGGTCCTGAAATGGAGAGTCAATAGTTAAGATCATGAAAGAAAATTAGCTTGATATGCTATGAAAGTTCATGTTTAATTCAAAGAAGTTCATACATTCAAACTTAACTACAAAGTATTCGCATTTCAATAACAATAAAAAATATGGCTCCTAAACTGTACACGGAATGAAAATTTGAACATACAAAATCAAAATTTACATGATGCAGGACTTGATCAAACATAATGATTAGCCCTAACAATAAGCATATAATTAAAAGCATGATTGGAGCACAGTAACTGAGCCTATGGTAATGGAATTGTAGGCAACTTCTCTTCTATATTTGAGCTACACTAATCTTTGAAGTATTCATTCTTTGATGGAGTCAATGCTAACATAGTTTATTACTTTTGTCCTATAAATAATTGAATTGATCTAGTACAGAAGAAAACTAACGAATTATGATCATTTGTTTTGATGAAGGGTCTGGTCCATATTAGCTTTCTATTTTTGCAGAAGTTTTAAATGGTAATTCTTTTGATTTTTTATTATCTACTCAAAGATTTCTCTTTCACCTAGAGATTGTGGAAAAGACCACCATTATGCCAGAGGTTAAGATTTTTGTGGGTATGAATATACTTCTTCCCCTCCTACAGAGGTTTCCTTGGTGGCGCCTACTTTGTTAGCTTCTTCACAATTTCTTTCGACAGATTGAATGGTTGAATCTAAGTGTGCCAAATCCAAGTTTCTTGAAATTTTTGTTAAGTATTTCTGTTATGCTAGATGTAGATATTTTTCTATCACTTCTAAAAATAAAATAATTAAGTTGTTTGCTAGTCATCATTGTTCACGATGATAAGCCAGAGGGTTCTAATTTTGGTAAATGTTCGGAGCTTGCTGATTTGTGGCTATGGAAGCAGTGGGATCTCTCCAAAGAGGCTATATATGACTCATACTCATAAGTATTTGTCATTGCTCTAAATTTTCTTGTTTTTATTTTCTTCTACAAATATTTCATTTTGAAACACACTCTGTATTAATGCACTCCCTACTACTTAGCTTTGTGATCCTTTCATTTGAGAATTTTATTATTACATGTAAATATTATATATACACTTAAATATATAAATATGCATCTATTCATTTCTCTTTGCACATCTCTCATCATCAATCAAAAAAATTTAATAAATAAAATTTAAATAATTAAAGGAAAAATATGACGTCCTTTTATATGTTGGACAATTTAAATTTGGAAAGTTAGCATTTCCATAACAGTGATGCCAAGAAAAATACCTAACAGGAAATTTACATTTTAGGACTTGATTCAAAAGGAGAGGATCAACATGTTCAATCCTATAATTATAAGAGAGATAAACATGTATTGACACAAAATTTGGATCACCAACTCAAATTATGGAAGAGGCACCCAATCATAAGATCCTATTTTTAATATAAAATAAATTTTCTTTAAACCTTCTAATAAGAGAATTGAACTATTATAGGGATTGCGCAAGTTCAAGTAATTTTTGAAGTTTGAAATTCCTCTCAAGAAGTCAATTATAGAAGAATTAAGTAGTAAATAGAAAACAATTTAACCAAGAATTAATATCTAAGCCGATTTTAAACTACACACAATGTCTAGCTGAATCTGGCCACATTAATCACCATGCACTAGGCTTAAAAGAGATAAAAAGATGTGATTCGTCTAAATTAACTTGGAATAATGATTGCTTGGCAGACATTATGAGATATTAATGAAGCAAGACATTTTATGGGATTTTTACACGTTCATATTGTTTAGGAAATTGAAATCTAAGGTTTCCTATGGTGCATGATCCCTCCGACTAGAATACAGAGTTGAAACTAAGATATGAGATTCCCTATTCATTCAAGAAAAATGCGAGCAGGCTGTGCTATGATTTCTAATCAACCTCCAGTTAACAGTAAAAAGTGGGTAGGCTACTTGTGTTATCCGGCTCCTCAGCGTCGACTACTATACCAAGGAATGGAGCCATGATTCATTATTTGGTGGTCCTCTACTCTCACAAAGAATGACTGCCTCTATTGGGCTTTTTATATCTCAAGGGCACACAATGCAATTGTAGAAAGGTTGGAGTTTATTAAAATATACAACAATCTTTGTTTGATTATAAATGGCCACTTCTTCAAGGATTTGGGGTATTACAAAGAGCTGGGGCAGTAACTTGAACACACGTTGAATCAGTCCTCACAGGATGTTGATCGCTTTAAGGGATATTCTAAGCTTTTCAGGCTTACCTATCTATATCACCCATATGAAGAGTATTATTTTCTAAATTGAGAGAAATATCAGCATCAAGATGCTAATTGAAGGAGAGTATATATATGCCCACAGGTTTCTATAAGATATTGGTTCACAATCAACAACTCTTTAGAAAATTGAAGGACTTGCAGTTATCATACTGTTTTGTTTTTAGATACTTGAATTGGGAGTTTTCTATGATGTGATATACATGTAAATCTATTTTCAGGACTCTGAGAACCATTTAGAATTGGACCATTTATAGCCCGATGATATGAAGGGTTTATTCAATATATCAGCTTGCAAGATGCATCTTATTTTTGGCATGTAATGTTTGATGAAAACATATTCTTAATTGATTTTATTGCTCTTTGGTTATACTAATTTGTCCTCCCAAAATATAATAGAGCTTTTAGCCATGAATGGACAAATTGATAGCCCGTGTTGAGAGAGTTTTATTGGTATCATGTGTCCTAAAGAAAATATACCATAAACTCGAGCATGCTCATAAAACACTTAAGTCTTTGATGTCAATATTTTGAAATTCCTTGGCTTTATTTGAAAAGATGGGTGCATAGCTATATCATAAGTTCTTTCAGTTATCTTAAACAACTTTCATATTATGCAAATAGAGGCTTGCCTTCAGTGATGCAGCTTGATGGGCCACAGTTACTATAGACAAGTTAAATTTGCATGTTTCTTTTTGCTTCAAAGTATATGGTTGATCAATTTAAAGTTAACCATATATCTCATGCTTGATTTTCCATCTCTCAGTATGAGAATTGTTTTTACAATTCAATTGGTGAGGGTACCCCTTCATTAATGCACAGCTATTTTCCTATCACGGAGCACTGAAACAGAATCAGATAACAAAGGAGGTGTTGTAAACGGTACAATTTTGCTCAAGAAAGATAAAATTCAATAAAACAGCCCAGCAATTTAATTTCATAATGGCTACAACTCTTGCTAATCTCCCTAAGATTCTTGCTAATCTCCCTAAGATTCTTGAAGTAGTAGCCCTTTCACTAGAGGTTTTCTTAAAGATTGCATCAATGACCTAGGCCTTCTTTGCTTAAGGACATCTCAATTCTAAAATGCACCTTTGACAGCTACCACAGGCATTGAATACGTGCAAATGACTTGGATTAGACAAGTCTTCTCCTCATTCTTTGAAGTCGTAATGAGGGTTTATCATAACAGCTTGGATGGCCAGGCCACACTCAATATCTCCATATTGTATTCTGTGTACATGGCATACCTGAAAAATCACCTTGCAATAGCAGAAAGTAAGATTACATAAATTTTTTTAAGCACGGTTCTGATGGTATATATATCTACTTTTAATTTATTACGATTAAACTATTTATTTAATTTCATATAAATTTTGCCATCATATCCAAACATTAATACAGCATTACATTTGGAAGAATGTAGAAATTGTCCCCATCTATTTTTAGATACTTTTGTCATAAAAATTGCATCAATGATATAAGAAAATTTTCCATCTATTTTTATTACGATTAAACTATTTATTTAATTTCATATAAATTTTGCCATCATATCCGAACATTAATACAGCATTAAATTTGGACGAATGTAGATAAATTTCCCCATCTATAAATATTAGGCCTTCTTTGCTTTAGGACAATATCTCAATTCTAAATTGCTCCTTTGACAACCACCACAGGCATTGGACACTTGCAAATGAATTAATTTAGGCAAGTCTTTTCCTCATTCTTTGGAGTGGTAATGAGGGTTTATCATAACAAACTTGGATGGCCAGGCCACATTCAGTACCACCATTTTGTATTCTGTGTACATGGAATACCTGCAGGAATACCTTGTAATAGCAGAAAGTGAGACTACATGAATTTTTCTAAGCACGGTTCTGATGGGGTATATATACACTTCTAATTTTTTATTAATTTCCATAAATATTTTGCCATCGTATCTAAACATTAATACAGCATTGCATTTGAGAGAATGTAGATAAATTTCCCCATCTATAATTAGAGATTCACTGAGATGCAGAACAAGTTCTGAATCAAAGCCTTCAAGTCAGCTGCTCTAGAAATTCAGACTAGTTTGCATATCTAACCTTACTTCATTCATTTTCTTTTAATTAAATTAAGAGTATTTATTACTGTCAATAGGGACCGCAGTATCTAAACCAGCAATGGTCCCTAATCATCATGTTCCCATTCCAATGACCATAAATTTTCCTCTTGATACAGAAGGTATTGTACCTTTAGTAAATTTTATTCAAGATTTTTTAAGCTCTAGTCTAATCTTCTTAAGTACAATTATAGATTAAAAAGTTGGAGAGCCTCTAAATCACTCTGAATAAGCCCATAACGGCCCAACCATTATTATATCTATTCACTTAAATGATAACTCAACTGCATGGTCAAAATTAAAGCCTAAGATAGTCTTACTTCTACTAGCAATACATTGATCATCCATTGAATTGTCAAATAATTCTAAGCTTAACAATGATACAATTCAGCAAACCTTTTCAAATCAGTAAGCTGACCTTATCTTATTATGAAAAAGCATGGCTCAACTATGAATGCAATGGAAAAACATCAAGCTAAGAGTTCAAAATGAAAAACCAAAAAAAAACATGAACATCATATATGTAAACAATATAATGACTTACCCCTTCGAGTATACTTTCTATGTGTCCCATCTTCGTCATCTGCATAATAAGAAGTTTCAGAGTTTTGCCGATCAACATGGTGACTTCCCTTTCTTGTAGTGGCACCAGGCTGTACAATGTTCAAATACAATAAATGAATCAGGTAACCCAGGAGTGATTACTACAAGTCTACATATGAAGAAAATAGATGCAAAATACTAGAACATACGGAATAGAAAATCTATAACCTACAGTTGTAGCAATTTTGCTTTTGATAAAATTGGGATCTTGATCCGACATGAAATGATTTTCTACTGAGCTAGGGCCTTCTATTTCCACAATTTCTACTTCAGAATTCTTCAAAGATGAGATTCCACCTAAAGAAGAGGTTATATTTATATCTTTGACAAAATCAAATGAATTTACACTGCTCTTCTCTCCATCTTCAGCAGCAGATATGTGAAAAAGAGGATCTGAAGCAAAAGCAGGAGGTGCAGCTCGGGGCTCCGCTGGAGGTAATGACACTAGATAATTTCCAAATACATTTTTCTCCTGACCACTCTGAAATAAATATAATATAAATTCATCACGAACTGGAACGGTAAAATTGTTAAAGTGCTACTATGCACCACTGAAAACACCTGACAGAAATACTAGGCGAAGAAATAAAACTAGTATACATATAATTAAAAAATTCACCTCGAGAATACTGACATAAGAAACAATGCATTCGCTAACTATATGACCAAACATGTCTATCAACGGTAAGAAAAAAAGGAATGCTAATATAATTTGAAAAGTATACTAATAAAACTTTTTCTCATATATCTCACATCATCCATAACATTTAATTGAATGACACAAAATTAAAAACATTATTTTTTGAATTTAATGATTTTTAATCTTAATCCAAACTATTCAAAATTGTGTAATGAGCAATGAGAAGAGTGAGGAATAGTACTCTTCCTCAAACTATTGTAGCCAAAAGTGTAACGACTATATAGCCTCATGTTGTTCATAATGATATATTTTAGAGTATTCAACCACAAACCACTTTATGTTTCTCATGTAGTGTAACAACCCAAAATTGTTGCTTTGCGAATTAGGTCAATTTCCGACGCTGACATTAAGACCTCGGGAATTTCAATTTAGGGCAAACAAAATTACCAATAGATAGAAATAATCTTTAGATCAAAGTACCCTAGTTTGAGAGAAATCCGAACAACGGAAGCTCCCATTTTATTTTTTGAATTATTTAAATTCTAAAAATCAAGAACATTGAAATACATGTCCGAATTCATCGTTTTCAGTGTCGTTGTGCTAAGCATATTATTTAAAGGCTGCTTGAGAAGTTTCATCAAATTCTGAGCACCGATTTTATCGTGGCAAATTTTCAAAGTTTTAAACCTCAAAAATTAAAATAAAATAAAATTTTGCTCCGAATCGAAAATTTTCAACGCGATGATGTTCGTTATGTCATAACACGCCTTGGTGTCAAGTTTCGTTGTATTTGGACACCAAACGGCAAAAAAATGCAATTAATTTAAGTTCAAGTATTTTTTCCTTATTTCCTTAAGGAAATTCCAAATTCCTTTACTCCCCCCTTTGAAAATCGCATCATGCGATTTTCTTCCGCCAAAAGGGCGGAAGAAGCTTCCGCGCCAGGCGGAAGCCTGACACCTACGCCCCCCTACACCGTTTTTGGTGCAGGTTGGTCGGCCCTCTTAGCCGACCACCCCCTCCCTTCCCTCCTCCATTTAAACCCACCCCTTCCCCCTTCCTCACCCACAGCAGCCCTCCTTCCCTTCACAACCAGTCCCCCCTTCCTGCCAGCCCCTCCTCCTCAGCCCCCTCCAGCCAGCCTCCGGCAGCCAACAACAACCCCCTCCAGCCAACCAGCAAGCCGCCAATCACTCAGTAGCGCTGCTAGCCAACCTCCTGCCACTGCCACCTCGGCCAGCCATCCGGCCATCCATTTCAACAACTGTTTCTTTTCAGCAATCCTAACTCCAAGGTAAGAGGAGTTGGAAAAGGAGGAAATTGAAGAGAACACTTTCTTGCTAATTTTATATACATTTATATAAAATTATATTTAGTCAATCGCATTTTGATCATTCTCATTAATTAATAATAGGAACAATTCAAAATGCTATAAAATGACTACTATTTTCCATTTAAAGTATTATTTTCATTCCTATCGTTATTCTTTCAATACAGTAATATTATTATAAAGTACGGACTTAAATCATTATACGAATGTAAAGGAAAATGACAAAATAAAAAAGAAGAATATAAAAAAAAATCATGAAATATTTCAAATGCCCTTTGAACATTTTACACTAACAATAATATGCGGCTAGTGTCATCAACTAAAAAACAAAGCTATAAGAAAATAAATACTAATGAACTATTACCAATAGAAATGTTAAAAAAATAAATTACTCCAACATGTATAATAATGATCTGAGAAATAAAAATAAAAATATATGCTACCTATAACATCAATTTTAAGGATTTTAGTATTTGAAAATGATCAAGATTGGCTTCTCGCTACTAATATTTAAATGAATGAAGCATTTTAGTTGTAACTTTTAACAATGCTTATGAGTTCATTTATATATGGATTTTATACCCTCTTTACAATACTTAAAAATTTAGCCCAAAGGCTTACAACCATGTTGAGAATTCACACCCAATTCACATTCCTAAGAGTTCAACCCAGATCAATTATTCACTTAGTTTTATTTACCTTGCTGTATTTTTTTCTCTATTTTTATCGCTTAATTTAACTATTATTGTGATTTCCATAAATCAAAGAATACTCTTTGCATTCCTTGGAAGGTATACACCACCCGTCGATAATGTTCGAACAAATAGTGAATGCTTTGAAATAACAAGCTAATGCCCCTTCCCTTGGACATTAACTCTATGTTCCTCCCATGAGTGCTAGCAATACTATCTATATACATATTAGAAATTTACTCTAACTTATAGGACAACACTACAAATAGATCACAAGTTTTCATGTTATATGGGAATAATATTAAAACTTAAAAGTATGCTTTCATATTCACCTTCTTATAATTTCAATTTTGAAATTTACCTTCATATAAATTCAAAAGCATATTAAAAGTAGCATAATGTCATGATTTCATATTCTATACCCAAATGGAGAAAGAAATACTCACATCAATGATTCAATAATTTTGAATTAAAAAAATTCATACGCCAACGTGAGAGATTTTTTGACATATCAATAGGCTATGGTAATTATAAGCTGTACATGACTTAAGGCAATAGAAATGAACAATAATAAATATTTAAATTAAGTTTTCCCTAATCTGAATGATTTCAAATAAAAAAAAACATTTTTGAGCTATACATTAGTCAAGATGTAATCCAAATAAAAAACAAGATACTCAAGTAACAGACAACACAACGCTAACAAAGTACGATTTCCTATCAAAGATGATATTTCTTTGTCAGAATATAATCAATATATAATCAAAATAATCAAATAGTAAGTAGCACAATACTAATATATATTGACAGCATAAATAACATAATAAATCAACTAGAATTCTATGTATTTCACAACAATCGAAATAATTAAAGCGATGCTTTTTTTGATTACTGCTAAACCGTTAACTAGTATCTACGGCTTACAATATGTGCGGTTAATGCGTATAACTAGCAGAGTAGTGGTAGCATTTTCCCATATTAAAATTTGTTATATGCAAATGGCATACATACAAACCCAGCTCAAGCGCCTAAGCGCATGATTGAGCACATTTGAGCGCATAGAAAGCACACTGACAAGCCAAGAAATTGATTGTTGGGGTGGGCACCTGTCAACCGTCACTTGGGCACGAGCCACTACGTGTACGGGGGGCATGATAGATATACAAGTTGATCCAACTCAATCTCTAATTTGACCCAATTTTATCTGCCATGCAAGCATGTTTGGGCACACATGCTTGCGCGACTAAATGCTAGCTTATCGAGTTAACAATGAAGTTGGCATGCCTGGGCGCATCCCATCTCGTTTCTAGGCACAACTAGATGCTGACTCACCAAGAGTTCGATGCATGAGCAAGCTTAGGCGCCTTGTCTACTATGGCTGTGTCTGACGTGTTTCTAGTGGTGTTTGAGCATGACACATCTAAGCGCGTTAAATCACCAAGCGTAGACATGTAGCCTGATTAACTATAAGTTTAGGTTTTAATTAATCTAAGAATGTTAAATATGTACTTTGAAGCTTTGTGCCTAGAGAACATCTACTGAATCATCTTATGCAGAATTTTGAACCCATTATCACTTTCACCACTTCATTAGATTATTAAAAGGTACACGATATCCTTTTGACTAATGAGTTCCTCAGCGACATTCAACCTGCAAGGTGATGCGTGTACGTCATGCAGTAGGCATATTACTTTGATGAGAAATTAGAATGTGTGATTTCGTAAGGTAACTATATGGATCAAGACTCGATACATTCCACCCTCAACACAATATTCAATGTGGCAAACATTTATAAATCTCGTTCAAGGATCAAGATCATTGGCCCATTATTTAAGTAAATTCAATAAGATCATATCAATAATAGAGATTATATGCCATCATTGTGCTGATTGGCTGGAGATCTACCTTCTCACCCAAATGATGGATGACTTTTCTCATCTAGTTGATATGGTCGAATCATCAAGTAGAATTTGACCATGTTGGAAGCAGGGGTTCAAGGTCTTCCTTTCACAGAGATTTTAATGAGTGGCGGATTCATTTAAAAAAAAAGAATCATTTTAGTGGTGGTAGCAGTGGTGGTACTTTCTTTTGTGCACCTTCAAGGGTTAATCCCGGTTGAGACATGCTACTTTTACTCGAGACCTTGTATAAATGTGGCCGGATGGGCCACAAGACTTGTGATTGTCAGTTTGTGGCTTCAACTCAGCTGTACAACCATCCTTTGCTTTGACTAGGCACTGAAACGCAATGGCAGACAACTTGTAGAACTTTCGATGGTATTTTCCCAAGTATATAGCCTCTCAAAATGAGAGTCTCAAAATGAGAGGCTAGGGACTTTAGAGATATGGTTGCAAGTATGTATTATATGATCCAATACGGTGAAATGTATTAATTGATTTTAGAATATCGCACTCATTTATTTTTGCTATGTTCGTGCATTTTTTGGCTTTCCCAATTTTGCTAATAACTTGTGCTTTATTTGTGATTTAGAAACTCTGTAAGATTTGAAGGCAGATTTGATAATTCTTCCTCTGCCTAAATTTGAAGTGCTATTTGTAATAAATTGCTTATTTCTTATTCAGCAATAATTAATTGTGAGAAGAAAGTGACACTAAAGATGGGTAATAGTGAGCTTATCTTCATAAGATCATGGGGTGTAATATCTTCCTAAAATAGTTTCATTTGTCTTAAGAGGTTAAAGAAGAAAGGTAGGTCAATATTCTTAGCATCATTATTGGGTTCATCAAAATCAAACCACCATTTAAAAGAAACACTTGAGTAATTGAATGTCTTTCAGATAAATTCCTTAGATTACCTCTTGTAAGTGATTTAGAGTTTGGCATTGATCTTTATTCCACGAGCTGCTATAAGAACGCAAGCTACGTATCATTTAATTTCAAAGGAAATGCTAAAATTAAAGAATAATTGAAGAATTGTTTGAGGGCGGATTCATTCACCCTAGCTCTTTGTCTTGGGGAGCACCTATGTTCTTCATAAAAAGCAAAATACAATTCACTATGAATGTGTATCAACTATCGTAAGTTGGACAAGGTTATAAATAAGATTAAGTGCTCTCTTACACGAATAGACAATCTTTTTGATCAATTAGCAGATGCTTATATCTTCAAGAACATTAACCTCTAATCAAGCTTATCATCAGCATTGAGTTCAAGATTCTGATATTAAAAGATACTATTCCAGGCTAAATATGGTCGCTACAAATTTTGTGTTATTTTGAATGACCAATGCACCAAATTAGTTCGCAATGGTATTTATCGATGATATTCTAATATACTCACATTTTGATAATCTCAAGCAACATTAGAGAACTGCAAAAAACAACTTAGAAAGCATCAATTATATGCTCAATAATTTAAATGTGAATTATGGTTCAACTAATTTTTGTTTTGGGCATGTAGTTTAAAGAGATAATATCATTGTAAATTCAAAGAAAATTAATACAATTACAGAATGGTTGACACCGACCACTATTACTAAAGTTCACAATTTTATAAAAATAACTAGCTATAATAGAAAACATGTTAAATGGTTCTTGCAAGTTGCAGCTCATTTAACTAAGCAAACTCAAAAGAATGTAGTTTTGTAGGGAATTCCATGTGTGGCAGCTTTTAAATGATTGAAGTCATGCCTTGTTTTTATGCTTGCTCTGGACCTTCCATCTAGCTCTGAAAATTTCCATATCTTTAATGTTGCATCATCACAATGACTCAAATGTATGCTAGGTTAATGAGCAGCTCGGTGGTGGTTTTTGCTTGTGAAAGAGTAGTTCTAGGACAAAGGCTCGATAGTAGAACAAAAGATAGGTGAATAGACTTCTACTGTGGTGGTAGTACATGATAATGGTGTTATTGTGTGGAGACAAATTTGAATCATCAAGGGAGGTGAAATCGGTGTTCTGGTGAATTCCGGAATGAATCTATAGAAGCCAACAGCAAGTCTGGCGCCCAAGAGCACTCAGGTGCTACCCAGGCGCCAAGCAGACTGAGGGTCTAGCGCTCAGGCGCCCAGCAGACAAAAAGTCTAGCGCTCAGGCGCGCTTGAGAAGCAACTATGCAGGCACTCAAATACCCGCAGAAATTCCAACTCAGGTGTAATGTGTCCATAACTATTTATGGCACTTTGAGGGCTGGTTTTGGATCCTGTATAAATTCTAACATGCTGGGTTAGGATTTGTGTGAGTGCCAATTTTTCTATGAGAGCTCTTAGAAGCTTGAAACCCTAGAGCGAGAACAATGAGAAATCTGGGAGAGAAGAAAAAAATTTAGGACGGTGAATCTCTTCTTCCTCAAGAGATTGATAAGTTCTCTGTAACTCTATAATCATTTTTTCTATAGTGAATTTTTTTTTGTGGTGATGTAGCTCCATGGTTTCTCCCATTCTTGAGGTTTCCACATATAACTTTGTGTTCGTATGCTTATGTGCTTGTGAATAATTGTGTTGTGATTTTTCAGTTTTTGTGTTGATATACTTTTCGTGTTTGCTTCGGTGATTCTCAGCGGTAAAACCCCGATCCTAGGGATTTCTTCGAAGTAAGAGATCTCTCGGTTATCTCAACGAGTGATATCAGAGAGTTTCTCTTGTGTTAGGGTTTGTCACCTTGAGTGGGAGCAATGGCTGATGAAATGAGACACAAGATTGAAAATTTTAATGGAACAAACCTTGCATTTTTGAAGATGCAAATGGAGGATTCGTTCTACTAAAAGAAGCTATGCTTACCATTGGAAGGAGTCGACAAGAAACATGAAACTATGTTGAAAAGAGAAAGAAAAGTTCTCAACAGAACGAAACTAGGCTTGATACGCCTTTCTTTATCCTCAAAAGTAGCATTTAATATTGTGAATGAGAAGACTACAATCAATCTCATGGTGGCCCTTACACAAATGTATGAGAAGCCCTTGACTTCCAATAAGGTATTCCTGATGAAGAAGATATTCACCATAAAGATGGCCGATGGCGGCTCAGTGACAGAACATCTGAATGAGTTCAGCACTGTAACAACCCAATTAAACTCGGTGGAAATCAACTACAACGGCGACGTTAGATCTTTGTTGCGTATGTCTTCTTTGCCAGAAATTTGAGACGAACTGGTGATTGCAATTACTAATTCTTCTAGAAATGAAAAGATAAAATTCGAAGACAATGTCAGACTCCTGTTAAATGAAGAAGGAAACGTTCCAACGGCAAAGCGACTACTTCGGCATTAAATGCAAAATTCAGAGGAAGAAGTAACAGACCGGAAGCTTAACAGAAGCGTCTAAGTCGAGGCGAGTAAAATAAAAGCAGCTAAAGGAAAAGAGAATGTTGGAGCTGCGGGAAATCTGGACACTTCAAGAAAGACTGCTATGCCTTAAAGAAGTCAGGAGGGGGAGGTAAAGACAAGAACCCCTCCGTGAGTATTTCAACAGATGAAGATCAAGATGCATTGATCCTATCCCTTGTTAGCAGTGAGCCTTGGGTGGTAAACTCAGGTGTTTCCTTCCATGCAACCCCAAGCAAGGAAGCTTTCAAAAGGTACATCAAAGGCAATTTGGGGAAATTTTATTTGGGAGACGACAAAGCTTACAACATCATTGGAAAGGGTGATGTGAATATCCAGTTGCCAACTGAATCGGTATGGAAGTTGAAGGATGTCAGGCATGTTCCATATCTGAGGAGATTTGATTTCTGTCAGCCAATTAGCCCGCGAAGACTATAGCACAAGTTTCACAATATTCTTAGAAGGTGACTAAAGGCGCATTGATAGTTACTCGGGGCAGTATGGATGGGACACTTGACCTGATCAATAAAGTGCCTGACTCAATTGCAGCAACAGAACAGCTTGATGCACGTCTATGGCACCAAAGGATCGGTCATAAGAGCGAGAAATGATTGAATTCTATGTTATCTAAGAGAAATATTGAGGGCTAAAATTTGTGAACTTAGAATTTTGTGAAGACTGTGTGTACGACAAGCAAAAGAAGGTTAGTTCCTCAAAGAGTGAGAAGACTTGAAGTCTCAGAAGTTGGAGCTTGTGCGCACACACAGCTCCCACATCCTCTCTTGGTGGAGCCACATATTTTTCCACCTTCATTAATGATCATACCAGGAAGGTATTGATTTTTTTTAAAACAAAAATCTGATGTGTTTGATGTGTTTAAGAAATGGTTAGCCTCAGTTGAAAACGAGACAGACTTGAAGCTCAAGTGCCTCAGATCAGACAATAGCAGAGAATACTATGACAAAGAGTTCAAAGAATTATGTGCTTTGAATGGGATCAAACGGGAATTTACTATTCCAAGAACACTTCAGCAAAATGGTGTTGCAGAGCGCATGAATAGGACTCTTACAGAAATAGCTAAAAGCATGAGGCTTCACACTGGGTTGCCTAAGCAATTTTGGGTAGAGGCTTTGAATACAGCCACATCTGATAAATCGGGATCTTTCAGTTCCCTTAAAAAAGGGATACCCAAGGAGGCATGGAGCTGCAAAGAGGTGAAATTGAGTGCACATTCATTGGCTATGGAGTGGGAGAGTTTGGCTACATATTCTAAGACTATCAGAATCAAAAATTATCAGAAGGATATCACATTCAATGAGAATAAGATGTACAATGATAGAAATATAACTTTAGATGATGCGTCAAATTACATGGAACTGGATGACAACGTTGAGCAAGATGTGCAGAATAGCTAGATGCATATGATGGTAGAGAGCAAACAGCTCCTCAAACTTCTGCTAATGAGTTGAGAAGATCCACCAGAATATCATAATCCTACACAAAGGTACTCTCCCTCATTATATTATTTGTTACAAATTGATTGTGAACTAGAATGTTATGGAGAATCCCTTCAAGTTAATGACTCAATCAAGTGGGAGTCAGCCATGGATAACAAATGAAGTCGCTCACATCAAATGAGACATGGAAGTTGACTAGATGTCCAGAAGGAAAGAAAGTCCTTCGAAATATATGGGTTTACGGGTTGAGAGAATAACTAGATAGTAGCAAACGTTACAAGACAAGGCTCGTGATCAAAGGCTTCCAGCAGAAGCACAATGTGGACTACAGTGAGATCTTCGCTCCAGTGGTGAAGATGACTACCATCAAAATAGTGAACATCCCGGCAGTTGAAATCTGCATTTGGAGCAGATTGATGTGAAGACGGCATTTCATCATGGTTATTTGGAGGATGAACTGTATATAATGCAGTCATAGGGTTATGAGACTCAAGCAAAGAGTGAGCTAGTCTGCAAACTCAAGAAAAACCTGTCTGGCTCGAAACAGGCGTCAAAGCAATGGTATAAAAGGTTTGACTTGTTCATGTCAGACACAATATACAAAAGATGTCAGGATCACTGTTGTTATGTGAAGCTGTTTGAGACCTATATTATTCTACTTCTGTATGTAAATGATATAATGATAGCATGATCAAATATGGAGGAGATTAAAAGACTCAAAAGGCAATTGTCAAAGAAATTTGATACGAAAGACTTGGGGCCGACAAAGCAGATACTCAACATGAGGATCAGTAGGAAAAGAAGTGCAGGGATACTAAAGTTGTCTTAGGCTGATTATGTTTAAAGAGTACTCAAGAGATTCAACATGGAAGAGGCAAATTCAATTTGCACTCCCCTAGCAAGTTACTTCAGCTTGACTAAAGAGCAGAAGCTAAATACTGAAGTTGAACGAAACACACGGAAATGGTTCCTTATGCTTCAACAGTCAGAAGTTTGATGTGTGCGATGATTTGCACAAGACCAGATATTGCCCATTCAGTGGGAGTGGTCAGCAGGTACATGTGCAACCCCGAGAAGACTCATTGGGAGGCAGTTAAATAGATTTTCAGATATCTAAGAGGTATAGTGGACAAAGCACTTTGCTTTGATAAGTACAAAATAGAGCTACAAGGATATGTAAACTTCGATTTAGCTGGAGACATCGACAGCAGAAGGAGCACAACTGGGCTGCAGTAAGCTAGATCTCCAGGTTACAAAAGGTGGTCGCCTTATTCACAACTGAGACAGAGTATGTCGCCATAACTGATGCAAGCAAGGAGATGATATGGTTGAAGAGTGTCATTGCTGAGTTGTGCAAGGAGCAAAGAATGAAAGATTACATAGTAACAGTATAAGTGCTATTAACCTAGCTAAGAACGTTGTATTTCATGCCAGGACGAAGCACATTCAGTTAAAATATCATTTCATTAGATCACTATTTGAAGACGATCAATTGACGTTGAAAAAGATTCATTTTCGAAAAATCCCGACGACATGCTCACAAAGACAGTGACAGCAAAAAAATTGAAGCTATGCTCAACTTCAGTTGGCCTTGAAGGATAAAAAAAAGGCAAGATGAGGCACACCATATCTTTTACGAGGGAAGACAAATTAAGGAAAATCCAAGGTTGAAGATAGATTGATCGCAATTGATCTCCAAGAAGGAGATTGTTATAGTGTGGAGACAAATTGAATCATCACAGAAGATACAATCAATGTTCTGGTGGAGTCCGTGATGAATCTATAGAAGCCAACAACAAGACTAGGGCTCAAGCACCCCCCAAGCGCCAAGACAGAGAGTTTAGTGCTCAAGCATGCCCAGGCACCCAGAAGACAGAGAGCAGCGCTCAAACGCGCCCAAAGCACACAGCAGGCAAAAATTCTGGTGCCCAGGAGCGACCAAAAGCAGCTATACAGGCACCCACGCTCCCGCAAAAATCCCAGCTCAAGTGTAACATGTCCAGAACTGTTTATGGCACTTTGAGGGCTTGGTTTTGGATCTAATATAAATTAGAACATGCTGGGTTAGGGTTTGTGTGAGTGCCAATTTTTCTGTGAGAGATTTTGGAGGCTTGAAACCCTAGAGTGAAAAATAAGAAAAAATTTATGAGAGAAGAAGAAAAAACTTAGGATGATGAATCTCCTCTTCCTCAAGGAGATTGTTAAGTTCTCTGCAATTCTGTAATCATTTATTCTATAGTAGAATTTTTTGTGGTGGTGTGGCTTTGTAGTTTTTCCCATTTTGGATTTTCTAAGTATATCTTTGTGTTCGCATATTTGTGTGTTTGTGAATGTTTGTGATATGATTTTTCAATTTTTGTGTTGGTATACTTTTCGTGTTTGCTTCGGTGATTCTAAGTGGTCAAACCCTGATCCTAGAGATTTCTTTGGAGTAGAAGATCTCCCAATTTTCTCATCAAATGGATGTCCAGTAAGATAAATCGAGTCAATCAAAGCATATTACAAAAATAGGATCTCTTTGGCTAACTGATAAAGAGTGTCACGGGAGAATTGTTATGCTAAGTAAGAAGCTAATGCCATTGGATGCTAACAGGAGAGAGCTTTGTCATACTGAAGTTTGATTATACTGAAAGGACAGTTCAATAGGTGGTTGTGAGTAATGAAAGGCTACTAGCGATATGTTTACAATTTTTAGAGAAGCTGATACTAGCTATGTGTTAGCAGGACATCAGCCAATGTTCGAGCAAGCTACATTTGTCGCCTTAGAGATCAACCTAAAATCTGTTCTAGTTCTCTGCAATCTAGTGAGCCAGTCTGATTCATTGTTGATCCATCTGTAGTAATCTAGTGTTTGAGATATCTCAACAATCTGTTCAAAATCTAGAATTTATTCATCTTTTGGGCTATCAAATTGTGAACATGCATGATTGGGGTCAAGCCTCAATTTTTAGTGATTAAACCTTCAACTACTTAAGATTGTGTAATTGGTAATAATATTAATAAGCATGATTAATTTATTGATATCAGAGCTTAACAACTAGAAGAGCAAATAAAGCTTCATAAATAATAAGTATTAAAATCTGTAGTACCTTTTTTTCTCTATGAGTGTATATGCACGGCAATTTTGTGTATCAGCTATGTGCTTGTCAGAAGGCAGTTTTCCAAAGTGAATATAACCATAATGAAAGTGCAAAAAGCAGGGTGATTATGTAAATAGATTTATATTAAATGTTATTAGTAGAACTACCGCAAAAAATGTAATCATAATAACAGCCATAATTCAAAAATACAATTAATAATTATCAGACTTACCTTAATGAATATTTTTTACAAATATATGGGAAATTAGAATTTTAACCGTATAGTGACGATTGTTAAAATCAAGTTTACCTGAATAATTGCTTCCTTCAGTTTAGTGTGCAAACAAGATCCGGTATCTTTAATGTCTTTAGGTGGCCATATCTGCACACATTATAAACTATTAAGTACTCCGTGATGAAAACGCTAAAAAATTGCAGCTTAGAGCCATCCTCTCTGTATCACAACTGTCACAATTTGGTTGGCTTTTGCCAAGGAAAAAGCCAAAGAAAAGTTGATTCAATATATAAAAGAGAAATACAATATTCCAAGAAACCTACATAAAAAAACTCATACCATTTAACCACTTCATAGAACGAATCAAAACTCTTTAAAGGCAAAACCACATTGTATTATGACCAAATTTAATCAGTACTGCCTAAAAATTGGGATCCTTCCGTTTTCTTTATGAATATATTTGGGCCCGTGTAGCATTACACTAAGCAAAATAAAAAACTCAGTAGTCAATAATAAGGCAAATCACAATGAATGTAAACAGCCTACTATATGTTGAAAAAAATGATTTTGTTTCGTTCAACTTTGTCAACCCAATCAAAGCATCATTACCATATGAACCTCTTTTCTTAATTAATCTTCACTAGTTGGAAACTTTAATAAAACTAGTCTGCAAAATTTCAAATAATGCCAAAATAATATGGGATGCCATAGCTTAATGAAACTTGCTAATTATAAGCAGTTTTCTAGTAATTCTAATTAAAGAGAAAATACTTGACATGACTCTCGCCTTTTAGAGCATTTACTCCAATCCATTTTTTTACTTGGAATAAACCTCAGAATTGTACAACAATCTTTTCACCTTTTGAAAGGAAAAGAAGAGAACAATTAGTTATTTGATACTTCACATGAAATAACTGCACCTACTGCACACAATGGCATACTCTAAGTTTAACACATCCAAAACTGTACAAACAAACTAAAGATATTGAGCTACTGAAAGTATAAAAAAATTGGCTACAACTATTATCAAGTCAGCAAGTTCAGATTAGCTGATTGTGATTCTAAATTGAAACTGGAGCATCCCTGATCAGACTGAGTAGGCTTCCACACCTACTTAACCTGCTAGAACTAAGGATTTTACTTTCTAGAAGAATAAACATAATTCTTGCCTTACCTCTTTTGTCCAGAAACACCGTAGTTATCATAATTACATTATAAAAATAGCTCCAACATACAAAGGATGAGATGGGGTTAATTAAGTTAATAACTTATTTAGAGTTGAGATAAAAAGACATTGTCATTACATTTAGACAAAAGCATATGATGTTTTATATGTAAATATATGCAGAAGAACTGAATAAATAGCCATTAATTTAATTAAATTAAATTAGTAACATATGTAATCTGATTAAGCAAGTATTGATTTTGTAAAGCTAAGAAATTTGAATTTGACCCAAGGTTAGAAATCTTAAATGTTGACGCCAAGTTTAAATTAGAATATTACTACTATTTTGATAATAATAGAGCTAATATATTTTCCTAATATGCCACTGACACCCAACCCCTCTTAATACCACACCGAGGAAGGGTAGAAGATTTTCACAGTGCACAGCTATATCATGGAGCAACAAGGTTACTTGGCAAAAGTAACTAAGCTCCTCTCCCTCATTACAAGCAACCTGATAGTGTCAATACTCCTCTTTCTTGACTCCCGCTTCCCCTAGCTGTGGACAAGTAAATTCTTTCCCTAGCGAATAAAATCAAGCTGCAAGAGCTCTATGTCTGAGAAGTCCAGCCAAAATTCCATGTCAACAGTGGCTAAGATATCCTAAAGCCTTGACATCAATTCTAGGGTAATAATTTATTTTCCTTTCTTTATCAAAAAATCAGTATGAAAATTGGACTTGTGGATCAACCTAAGTTTATAACCATTAGAAATTTATATGGAGCTTAAAAAGGGCCCTCTATTTTATCGGGCACAATGAAAACAAATGATTCATGTAGCCGATTCCACCATATGGGATTAATGCTTGGGGGCGGTAATGTTGTTGTTGGATCAATCTAAGTTAAAAAAGAGTCATTACTGGGTATGAAAAAATCAGTAAGAAATCATATATATTTTCTAATTTCCAATATTGAAATTTATTGGGAGACTAAGTTACATGGCCGGTCAGGAGATGAAGAGGAATATTTTCTTTCTCTTCTCCTTCAATTTTCAAAATGAGTAAATTTAGATTAGCTATAAGGGACCTTTTAAGGCCCCGTGTAGGAGAAATATTGTTTGAGAAGTTTCTAAAGGCTATAAAAGAAGAAAGTTCTAACATAACATAACGGCATAATGTACAACCTTCCTTTCCATCATAAAGAATAGTGAAAATTGGAAAAAAAAAACAAAATATAACACAACGGCAAACAGTACATGTATTCTAAACGTTTGATAGAAGTAAAGCTAAATTACTGGATTATTTGACAATAAATACGCTGCCCTATTTTCTTTTCGGAGTCACTATTGAGAAAAGATTGGGGTAGATATTTTGACAAGTTCAGAGCACTAAAGTGGGTGATATCATTTCTAAATTATAACAATATATTACTTTCTTCTAGCCTGACAAATATAATTATCATTGCTTTTAGGCTTATAAAAGCACAAATATGTTGGACTGAATTTATAATTAGTTTTAACATGATTTATCTTTTCGTCACATAATTGCAAATACTATAATAAGAGAGTAAAATATGGATAATAATATGAGTATATTGTATGTAGCCACTCACTGATAGTACTAGTAAAGAGCAATCCCTGAAGGAAAAGGAAAAGGCTATGAAAATAAAATTAAAAGAGGTTATGACATGGAAATGAACAAGATAATGAAAAAAAAAGAAAGAATACACGGGGTAATAGGAAAGAATTTAGACTGTGCTTCTAAATTTGATATACCAAAATAATCTACTTTGAAACTATATGTTCAATAGCAACACCAAGCCTTATCCTACTATGTGTGGCTGGTTATATGAATTGTTTGTTTCCATTGTGCACGATCAAATAGAAGCCCCTCCCTAAGTTATAAATAGAGAACATACTTTCTAATGATTTCTTCTGGTGTATTTTTTGTTTTCCACTTTCTCTTTTAATAAGCAAAATTCATAAACTCAATTTTTTCTAATAGGAACATTGGACAACATACGCTTAATATGACCAAAATATCTAAGGCGGCATTCTCTAATCTTATCCGCTATTGGAGCCACCCCAAACTTGCTATGGATTAACTTACTTCTCATTCTATTCTTACAAGTATACCCATACATCCACCATCCTCATAGCTGTAACACTTATTTTATCTATAAATTTCTTCGTTGTTGGCCAACATTCAGCCCAATATAATGCAGCTGGTGATATAGCTACTCTATAAAAATTTTCTTTAATTTTAAGTAATATTTTTATCACAAAACACTTTAGAAGCGCTCCTCAATTTCATTCAACCAACTTGGATACTATTAATCACATCACTCTCTATTTTCACCATTATTTTAAATAATTGAACCAAGGTATATTGAATTATGATGATTAAAAATATATACTAATATTATATTGTCAATATTTGATGATTAAGATTTAAGAAAAAAAAAGAACACTGTTAATATTTCAAATGTTAAAAAAAATATTTTAATTAATGCCAAAAGAAAAATATAATGTGTTATTACTTTTTATAAATGAAAACATGCACACGTATTGCTTTATTTTTTTTCATGTTATAGTAATTTATAATTGTGGCACAGCAACAGAGTTATATTAATCATTCATACCAACAGATAAAACATCAACAAGTCAACAATTGCAAAAATTGATGGCAAAAGAGAGAAGATAACACTCACCGTAACATTATGAGTTCCGTTTACTAGGCGTTTATTTATTAAGTTGCAGTTCTTTAGCACTTTATATATTGTTTCTTTAATACTATCATTTGTGATCTAAATATATCTAATATTGTGCAAGTCTTTAACATTTTGGAGCCTATAGCAGCTCTTTAATAGTATTTTAATGATTGCTAACTTCTTAGATGATTTTAAAAAAAATGATGGGATTAAGAATTTTTAAGATATAAATAATTGTTAACTTCCCCCATCTAACCTTTGTTCACGCCATAGGCACCCCACCCCAATTCATCAGTCGAACCATGACAATTAAAGACAATCAAAGAACTTCACTTGCTTTATGCTAACAAATTGTAAGATGTAATAACATCATAGCAAACTCAAAATTAAATAAAATGACAACAACTCACAGGAGATACGCAAGAAGGGCAGACATATCCTGCTGGTGCAGTTTGGGGTGGAAAACTTTGAATATGTAACACAAAACAATTGGTGTGCATAACATCTACAACAGCAAAACTACAGTTAAAAAGAAAAAAAATGCTTACATATAAAATTAAATTTCATGTAAGAAATAAAAATTGCGAAGACAAGAAACAGTCACAAATTAGTATTTTCATACGTAAGCAACCAAGTCTTGTTGTTTCACTTCCAGCTACAAGCTCTGCTTGACACCGCGGACAAGTAGGAGGCCAATCATAGTCTCCATTAACTACCCACTCCGAGTATTTTTGAACCTACAAAATTAAAATGCGTCACTTTTCTAATGAAAGGCCGGAAATACAGAAAAATATAGAAAGTATCACATAAATTGTGTGCACCATAAATGCATTTATAACATTTTTAAACAAACATTAATGCATTTTTTGGAAGGCAACTATGCTTTGAGTTCCACGTGAAGGTGAAAATGTGAACATAGAGGAGAAAAATGGAGGCATGCCAATGACCTTTGGTATCATTAATACAGCATTAACATGAAGTCAATATGAAAAAAGAAAAGTGTCATTTAGATATTTAGCAGACAAAATCTAGCCCACAATAAAACAGCCTGAGTAATGAGTTTACTATTTTAAGTCGCTGTCCCAAGTTTCAAGGAATTTCATGATTATAATGTTCTTAAGTGGAAGGGTTGTGCTACCATATTTTCTCTTTTGGAAACAAATTCAAATATCTAATTTTCCATTCAATCGTGACTCAGATGTGCTTTCGAAGGTGTCATGTTATATGATGCTCCCATCAGGAGAGCAGATGCAACCAATCCCATAATGAGAAAAGTGTTCTTCACATGATGAGGAAAAAGACGTAATGAAAAGACAGTGGAGGTCCAACCAAAGCTGGATTTGGAAGTTCCTAACACATAATCGAGGGGCATTCTTGTCATGAGAGCAGTGAGATTTGTGGCATCTATTGCATTTGTGCTTCGTCCAAGCATTTGTTTTTTGGTAGAATCAGAAAACAATAAATGTGAGCAAATTGAAGGTTTATGGGATTTCCAAAGTCTCAAAATTTACTACTTCCAGTCAAAGACAAAAAACTACAATATCTGCACAATGAATGTTTTACACTCACAATATGGTCATCATTCATTGAGTCCATTGGTGATGAGTTATACAATAATCATACATTGGAAAACTAAATACACTAAAAACTAAGATACCCTTGGTACCTCAATTATAGCACTACCATTTGAATCCTTGTACTTACACAGTTAAGCAATCATGCTATTACACCAAATAAATTATGCCCCCGAGCTTGCTTAATTCACTGCAAATCCACTCCATGATTTGCTATTGAAATGATTAACCAATAAGCAACGCTCCACAAATCATAAGTGAATACCATAGAGAATATTTATCATCTAATTACAAGTGTGTTGCACATGATCCATCCATAGCTCATGGGATCAACAATCGTCAGGTTACATATTTTAGAATTTGCAAAAAATAAATAATGAAAATCACCTCACAAAAGCGGCCAACAAGTAAGACACAATATCAAGCTTCATATGATTTCACAAAATAAGGAAGTTGCTGTTGTATTAGTATAGTCATTAAGTTTAAAAAAACACTCAAGATTAAACATAACTTGTTAATCTATGAGAACAGTACATTTCACTTCTTTACATTGCAAAATTAGATATTCAAATTACATTATTCAGCCTTTATCCTCATCAACCACCCGCAGATTTTGCAGGAATGTCTTAGTTTCCTCCTTTACCATACCAAATATAAAGTCATGCACTCCTAAACAAGGGGTTCCACTATAATAAGGTTGGTAAAAGTAATCAATAAGAATTCAAAAAATAAAAAAAAATATGATAAAAAGAAGAAAATTGAATGAAGAAATATTAGTATTTTAAGAAAATATTTAACCAATATTGGGATCTCGTAAACTTGTCTCTGTGTTCAGTGGATAGAAATTTCATTTTATAACATAAGAATTCAAAATATAAGATTCCTTGGATGCTCTATATTTTCAATAGAGGAACAGATATCGAAAGAAATTAAGGAATGTAAAATCTGTGTACAAGGAAGATATATGATCTCAAATACAGCTACACTATGATGCAATAAATATGTCTTGCAAGGGTTAAGAATTTGCAGATCCAGTTCACTAAAGAATCCAACAACTAGTTTTTTTAAAATTCAAATAGTAAATGCAATAATTAGAGTTTAAACATTATTAAAATAATCAAATACGCCCAACAATATGGATGAAAAATTTGACCATGCAAAAACAATGAATGGTTGTAATAATTATAACAAATAGATCCCCAATACATCGCATTTAAACAAAATTAGGAGCACCTTCAAACCATTATCACACGTGATAAAAAAAATAAAAAAAAAGGATCAAAGTCTTGCGAGGAAAGGTGATTTCCTTTGAAATTTGATGAACATGCTTGTACCACTCAAAGATATTGTACATCTTATTTTTGCATGCAAGATTAAAAGTAGAAGAAAAAAAATTATTACATTAAAAAAAATTGCATGCAGCTACGAGAGGGGTTGCTATTTGCTCAAGTACAATTTAGACAAAAGATTTCTATTGCCAACCTCCATTTAGTGTAACTAAGGTCTAGTGGTTGTGTGCTCTTTCAAAAAAATTACATGCCTCGCAATGACTAACGATACTCCTAATACCTAGGTAAAATACAGTTTGTAGAGAATGAGCCAAATTATTTCCAAATAACAATCGAATTCAAGCATTAATATTATCCAAAACTAGAAGACCAATTTTACACCATTAAATATATTTTTTATTTGCATTGGAACATCTATTTATACAATTCATCTCTAAAGTGGTAGATATGACTGATACAAGAATAGTACAATGTAACTCTATATAAAAATCTGAGTTCAAACGTTCATTTATCCAAAATTCAAGACAACTTAATTGAAACATTCATTATCATCAGCCTGCCAAGAAATGACCATCATGGACTAACTAGGGAAGCAAGTACAAAGCAACCAGGTTCTACGGGCAAGTAATAGTACTCTTCTTAAACAAAATTTTGCTATTACACATGCAAAAGAAAAAAAGAACCCAAACAACAAACGCCACAATTTGGAAAAATGTTTTAGAGAAATGCTAAAAGAAAAGAAACTACCATTAGTGCCAAAGAAATAAAATAAAAGCAACAATCTCAACTAGAAAATACAGTATAGTATAGCTTAGAGTATTTCCAACATGGAAGAAACATTACCAAGTAAAAATCTCACTACAATAGCACAATGCTAATGGTCAATTATGTTCATGGTTAGCTGTGTTGGTGTGCGCATTCCAATTTTTAGTGCATTCCGAAAACAACAAATGAAAAGATAAAGTTATACAATAAATAAATAAAAAGAAAATATAAATCACTTGAACAAGCTCTCTGACCTTTGAAACTGTTAACAACAGAATCTCGCATACACCACACGATCCCAACCAACCCATCTCAGTCGTTGATGCATAACATCCTATGCCTTTATATACCCCCCACAAGGCCTAATGTAGCAGCGGCACTACAGAGTTCAAGACGATTCCATCTAACCTCAAGTTTCTCATGCTTAACATCGCATGATAACAAATCCTCTCACCGCGGACACCTCCATCTGGCTCACTCAGATCTACAAACTCTTCTTGGACAACGATCTTGTTGGGCATCTAGACGGATTTACTCCTCCGATCCATACAGACGAACAAGGCATAGATACAGGTACCAGGAATCCCGCATATACGACATGGCGTCAGACGAATCTAAATCTCATTGCAACTCTCTGCGCAATCATATCTCCGTCGATTCTTCCATGCATCCTCAACATCGATCAATGCAGCGACATATGGAACACACTGGCAAAGTGATTCCAATCTTCTAATGGCTCAAGGGTAATCCAATTGAAAAATGAGCTTCACAACATCGAGATGGGCAACCACTCGGTCCTCACATACATCGCCGACATCAAAATGATCAACAACAAAATATCCGCAGCAGGTAGAAATGTGGATACATAAGACGTTATTCACTACGTCCTCAACGGTCTTCCTTCCACATATCAAGAATTCAAGACCTCAATTAGCACCATGCTGCATCCTATCAGCCTCGATGACTTATATTCACTCCTCTGCAGCGAAAAACCAACATCTCACACGATCTTGAGTCCCTCAACACAGCTCAAAGCGCTGCTCTTCAGCAAATTCTCTATTCAGCAGATGTGGAAGACAGTTTACATAGAGGAAGAGGTCGAGCAGCCCAGTTCTCCAACCCCCATCGCAGAGAAATCGTCAAGCAGCACACAACAGTAGTCCAGTGCCAAATCTGTGGCAAACGGGGGCACGCGGCAGCTACATGTTGGCACAAAACAAATATGTCATACAACGGAGGACGCCCAAATGCTCTCCTCTCCGACAGCAGACATCAGCCATCCACCACCAACTGGATCTTAGACTCTGAATCCACTTCCCACCTCACCAGAGATCAGGATATCCTCTACCCCCTACCACGGCACAGACAAAGTGACCGTAAGAAATGGCCAGTCATTAAGCATTGCCAATACGAGTAAAGGCATTCTTCCAACACCCTCTCGTAAGATATTCCTATCAAATCTATTACACATACCTCACTCCAAATACAACTTAGTATCCATTCAAAAGCTAACCCATGATAACAACTGTTCTGTCTCTTTTGATCCATTTGATTTTTATATAAAGGACCTTCAGGTCGGATCAACTTCTCCTACAAGATCCCAGCACTAACGGGCTCTACTCCATCAACTCATCATCTCAGTTACCTCATCATGCAGCCCTCCACAACTCCATTAATCAAACAACTCTATGGCACAATAGCTTGAGACATCCGCAGTCAGCCACTCTCAAACGGCTAGCTCCATTTCTAACAAATATTAGTACTACATCAAAATTTCAGTGTACTTCATGTATCCGGGCAAAAAGCCATCGTCTACCATTTACAAAACCATTGAATCATAACTATGATATGTTGCATTGAATACACTCCGATATTTGGGGCGCCTCGTTCACTCTTTCTAATGATGGATGCAAATATTATGTTTCATTTGTGGACAACTTTCTCATTTATGTTGGGTGTTTCTGATGTGTTCAAAATCTGACATGACATCCATCACCATTCAACTCATGACATTCCTACAACACTTCGAAAAAAAAGTCAAAATTCAGAGAACCAACGGTGTAGGTGAATATGTGAACAACACCCTCAAATCATTTTTACTCAAAAATGGAACAACAGATCAAACATCTTGTCCTTACACACCTCAACAAAATGGAGTGGCCAAACGGAAACATCGGCATCTTCTAGAAACAGTTCGCTCTCTACTTCAAACATCCAAATTACTAACCATATACTGGGTCGAAGTTGTTCAGACGTCCACATATCTCATAAATCGCTTACCCTCCCATAATACCAACAAATTATCACCCTACGAACATCTTAAAACCTTCAGATACCTATGCTTCCCTTTACTTCCATTTAACAAACAAATAAACTTAACCCAAGATCAATTCCGAGCATCTTCCTAGGCTACTCTGATAATTCCAAAGGCTACATTTGTCTAAATTTTGAAACTGGACAAAAATTTACCTCTCGAAATGTCCAATTTCTGGAAAATAGATTTATACAACCCACTCCACCTAATCTACCTTCCAATGATCATCGCTCCACTCCATCTCTACTCCTAGTCCCACATACTGACAACATCCGCGGACCATCGACCAATGGTCTCCCACCCATCTCCACTCAACCTCAACCTCATCCACATTCACCCAACTCAATGCAAAGTCAACCAACTCCTCTCCACCATCACTTGACACCGACATTAGTTCCACCAATCAGTCTCCTACAAAATTCTCGACAACAGCACCACGGAATCCCTCTAATATTCATCCAATGACCATATTGTAACGACCCAATGTCGTTACTTTTCAAATTAGGTCAAAACCTGCTTCAGACATCAGGACCCCGAGGAATTTCAAATTAGGGCAAACAAAATTTCCTTTAAGATAGAAATAATTTTTTAGATCAAAGTGTCATAATTTGGGAGAATTAGGATAACGAAAACTCCCGCTTTATTTTTCTGAATTAATTAAATTCAATAAATCAAGAACATTGAAATACATGTCAGAATTCATCGATTTCAGTGTCGCTGTGTTAAGTATATTATTTAAAGGTTGCTCGAAAATGTTCATCAAATTCTAAGCGCCAGTTTGATCGTGGTTAATTTTTGAAGTTTTAAATTTTAGAAATTAATTAAAAATAAAATATTTGTCCGAATCGAAAATTTTTGGAGCGAGGGTGTTCGTTATGTCATAACACACCTCGGTGTCAAGTTTCGTTATTTTTGGCGCCAGACGGTAAAAAAATGCGAAAAATTTAACTTTAAGTATTTTTCTTAAATTTTCCTCTATTCCTTCCTCCCCCCTTTTCTGCAACTCTCCCCGCTGCCTTACGCCATAAGGCCCGGAACTTTCTGCGCCTAGGCATTTCTTGCGCCGTTTTGGCACAGGAATGGTAGGCCAATTGGCTGACCGGCCCTATCCCTTTGCCCCCCTCTTCTCTATAAACCCTCTCTCTCCTTCCCTCCCTCACACCACAGTAGCCCTCCTCCCTCACAGCAGCACTCCCTCTCCCCCTCTTGCAGCCCCTCTCCCTTCAGCCCTCCAGCCAGCCACCCCTCAGCCCCTCCTCCTTCTCCCAACAGCCCCGCCAACTGCCAGGAACCCTCCCACAAGCCACCCCTCAGCCCTCCTCCCTCTCCCAACAACCCGGCTAGCCGCCTCCCTTCTCCAGCCAGCCAACCCAGCCCTCCCTGCCTCCTCCGGCCGGCCAACAGCAGCCCAGCCAGCCCTCCTCCAACCGGCCAGCCACTTGCCAGCCTCCGGCCTCCCTCCGTTTAGGGTTTAGGATTTAGGGTTTATGGTTTAGAGTTTAGAGTAACCTACTGATGAGAATATTAGCTGCTTAATTTGGGGAGATGTCTTTTTATATATTGGTGAAGTTTCTGACAAGAACTTCGAAGTTAGTGTGCTCATGTGGGCACTTTCAGGATGGGTGACCTATTCTACTGGAGGTTATCTTCTGAGGGCAAAATCATGAAGCAATAAGATCAAAATGGATAATACATTGGCACTTATGAGTTTAGGCTGTTATATATTGTCAAGGCTAAACCAGATTTAAACCTTTTGAGATAAGCACAAAGGGCTAAGAACAAATAGTTTACTTCTCAAGGGATGCAGCCTTTTGTGATAATTCACTTCCTTATAAAACATAAAAGAAAATGATTGCAACACAACATTTCTAATTACTTCATTATTACAAGATTCCAACTCAAACATTATCTGTTACTCTGATCCCATGGAAGGGCTGTGAACTGATAGTTAACAACTCAGAAATGTCTATCGGGGATCATTGAAGATATAATGGAAGATAAATGATACACAACATTCTTAACATTATGATGATGTTGTACAAAATATTAAAATAAGAAAATCAAGCATAATTGGAAATAAACCTGCTTGGATGGAAGACTTTGTCAAATTGCTGATACTGAACAATCAGCCAGTGATCTGCAAGTTCAGTCAAGTTCTACATACACTCACTTCCATGTATACATTTTTTTTATCAATTCTAAGTCTCCAGAATCTTGATCTTTCAATCAAACAAAATTTACAGTGAATTGGTTAAAGAAATGCAAGAAGAATTAGGAGAATTGGAAGAAAATAGATCAAAAGTGCTATAGAGACCAAATGGATTTTCAAATGGATATCGAAACATGATAGAAGCATCGACAAATACAAAGCTACACTAGTAGCAAAGCGTGCAATTAAATAGAGGCAGTGGATTACACTTACAGCTTATCACTAGTAACAAAAAAACATGGCAAGAAACCATTAGAAAGGATCTGTTTTATTTGGAACTTAGAGAGGGGCTTCTATTTGATCTTATACAATGGAAGCAAATAATTTATGTAGCCAACTCTACCTAGTGGCAAAAATGTTAACAATAAGCTTATTTTTGGCCATTGCTACATCTAATTATTGTGACATTAACAATGCCTTCCTAACACAATAACATAAATGAAGATGTGTTTTTAGCTCCTCCTGACGAATACAGTAGCTTTTTGAACATGTTTGTAAACTTAAACAATCTCTATATGGGCTTCAACAAGCATCTAGAGAATGGAATATAGAATCTGTAGCTATGATCACTCAGATTCATACAGTCCAAGCATGATTATGGTTTATTTTTCAAAATTTCAAATGAATTCTTTATTGCTCATCTAGTCTACATGGATGATGCCTTAAGTACTTGGACATCAAAAAAGGAAATACGCAAATTTAAAACATTATTACACATTCATCAAAGACTTAGGCAACCAAAGTATTTTCTTGGGCTGAAAATTGCAAGGCCAGATGGCGTCATCTAGTTAATTAGAGAAAATACATATCAAATGGCATTCTAGATGCTGATTTATAAAACGCCAAAGCTATTTTTACTCCCATTCTCAGAAGAATCAAGCTTTTGTTTGATGCATGAAACCTCTTAACGATTTGGAACAATACAAAAGACTTGTGGGAAAATTAATATATTTAGATTTCAGTAGACCTAATATCTCTCAAAGTGTTCAACTATTAAGTCAATTCATACAACACCGCTGCAACAGCATTAGGATGCTGCCATGCATTTGATCAAATATCTCAAAGGCAATCCTATTAAAGGATTAATTTTCTAATAACTGTCTGATCACAGCTTATTGTGATGTCGATTGGCATTCATAATTGATACGATAAATTCATTTACCAATTATTACCTTTACTTTGGGCGTGTTGTTGATTTGATCATTGCGTAAACTAACTGTTAAACAAGGATTTTCATTCACTTATGTTGCAAGAAGATGTTTCAAAGGTCAGAGAGCTAAGTTGGAGGAAGCCAGAGAGTTAGCTTAGCCCAAAGCTGTTGGAACTGGTTGATCGACTGTGATTTGGTGAACGTATCTGCCGGTGGTGGATATATGTTGAATTGCTATGTTTCCTTTTTTGATGTGGTCTCGAATGAAGTGACAGTTCACCTCAATGTGCTTTGTGCGAGAATGAAAGATTGAATTTTTTGATAAAGCAATGGTGGAGGCGTTGTCACAATGAATGATGGTTGGTTGAGAGACGTCGATGGCAAGTTCACGTAGGAGTTGGCGTAGCCATATAATCTCGGCCGTGTCGAGGCCATAGTGCGGTATTCGGCTTCAGTGGAGGAGTGAGTGACGGAGGCCTACTTCTTTGCACTCCATGAGATGAGAGTGTTGCCCAAAAATATGCAAGAGCCCGTCGTAGAGTTTCTGTTAGTTGCGTTGCATGCCCAATCCGAATCTGAGAAGGCTTTGAGGATAAGATTGTCGGGCTGAATTGGAAGACCAAAATCTAGTGTGCTTTGGATGTAGCTCTGAATCCTCTTGAGAGTAGTAAAATCTGCTTCCGTGCGCTGGTGCATGGATTGACATGCTTTGTTGATAGCAAAGGATATGTCCGGTCTGATTATTGTGAGATATTGGAGGGTTGGGTTGTGGAATGCTGAGATAGATGTTGATTTTTTTTTGTCGATGATGAATGGAGTGGGTATAGAGGAGAAATTTGTGAAGCCGACATGTTGAAAAAGCTGTTGGGCATATGTGGATTGGTTTAGGAAGTTGCCATTGCCTGTTTTCTACACCTGGATTACCAGAAAGAGGGACGGGTTCCCCACGGCTTAGTTTGAAACTTCTTGGAGAGGGTTGTGGTTGCGCTGGAGCCGGTGATACAGATGTTGTCAACGTAGATGAGTACATACGCACGTGCAATTGTTGTGTGGAGAATGAATTGAGAAGGATCAGACCTGCCTTTCTGAAACTTGAGGCTCTGTAGGTGGTTTGTGAGAGTTGAAAACCACCATCTGGGCGATTGCTTGAGTCCGTAGATAGCTTTATTTAGTTTGCATACATGGTTCAGACGATATTGATCAATGAAGCCAATGGGTTGTGCCATGTATACCATTTCGTTGAGAGAGCCGTGTAAGAAGGCGTTCGATATGTTTAGTTGTGTAATACTCCATTTGAAAACGAGTGGCGATAGTGAACAATACTCGAACTGTGGTTATCTTTGTGACTGTAGTGAAGGTTTCTTTGTATAGTTTACTCCAAATTGTTTTTGTGACCTAGAGCAACTAGCAGTGCTTTATAGCGTGTGACTGTACCATCCTAATTTAGCTATGTTTTGTAGGCCCATCTGTAGCCCAAAATTTGTTGATTTGTCGATTTAGGAACAAGTGTCCAGGTTTTCTGTGCTTGAAGTGCTTGGAATTCGGCCAGCATTACAGATTGCCAATGAGGGACTTTGGCTGCTGAGGTATATGTGAGAGGATTGGAAAAGTGTTGATGGGTGGTAAGATTAAAGATTTGACATGGTTTGAGATTGCCGGTCTTGGAGTGTGTGCGTGAGGACCCGGTGCCGGGTCAACGGGAGCAGATCCAGCACCGGTTTCTTGTGGGATAAAACAACAGCAAGTCCTCTAACCGCGGGATCATATTGAATGATTTAAAAGACAAATATATAGATATCAAACATAGCTCATTTATTCATAATTCAAAAGTCTTGAATACAAATATTAAAATAAAAGAAAAGTTACAAACTTTTTAAAAAAATCAATAAGAAAGTAGAAAATCAGCAGGAAGCAGTATCAACACTGCTTGATTCTTAAGGTGATATTATCCTTAAGAATATCTAGACTCGGAGGTAGTTAATCAGTCTCTTCAATAAATGCTTAAGGTGATATTATCCTTCATCACTCAATTAAATTTGAAAGATTTGGTTAGTATATATTTATCACATTATAATACTACTTGCATTCTTTAAGACTATTAAACTAAAGATGGCTCCACCTTTTCTTCAGTTATGAATTTTTTAGGATATTTGGAAATGACTTTTCAACATTTTTTGAGCTCCCTTATACTAGAGCCTTTTCACTCATTCTCAGTGCATTACTTGGAGAAACACTTACTTTAAAAACAATGAAGAGGGTGTTTCAGATAGTTTCCTGCTCCAAGTTCTGACGCATATTTAGCAAGAAAGAAATAACAAAAGTTTACTCTATAACTGTCATGGAACAACAGTTTGGTGGCATCAATTGGCGTTATTTCTACTAGAATAATCAGAACCAAAGAAAGAAAGAAAATGAATTAACTATTGGAGAAATGATGTGTTCCCCCTTTAATAACCCTCTGGATATGTGCAGAATGTGTTTTTGAATATGCTCTTTATGTGATTATTGTTTATCTTTTATTCAAAAAAAATTTGTTCCTTTTTCTCCTTTGTAACTTCATGTCTTTATATTTTTAATGCGAAGAGGAAACCGGCTCTTTTCTAGAAAAAATGGCAAGGTTTGGAATTAAGAAAAAACAGCACCTGCAAATAAATGGAATTTATGTAAGCAAATAAAATGGCATTGCGAGATGAAAAAAATACCACACATAGTTGGTGCTCTGGAAAACAAATGCATTCCCCGCATACAGGAACCTTGTGCACAAAGCAATATATCCGAGTTGCCTGAAATTCCAAGCATTCACACTTATCAGTAACCACTCAAAGTCTGCAAACTCGAATCTATTAAAATAAAAACATCCCGAACAGATATTCGCCGCCGCTCTAGACCAAGCAAACCCCCAAAACGACTACAATTTCGCCAAACTGCCCTTTATCTGGAACAAAAAGATTCACATGCAACAAATTGGAGCAGCCGATACGATAGAAAGCACCAAACCCTTGTTTCCCCATAAAAACAATAAAGAGCCAACAATTACAGAGATCCGCTAAAAATCGAATGCAAATCCCAGATCCAATTATATAGATCTAAATATGCGCTTTCAAGTGATGAAGTACTTGAGTTCAGAACCTGGAATACCAAAAAGAAGAAGAAACACTCCATAAACAGACGATACGAGGTACCTTACGACATTTGCAAACCACCATGACGCATCAAATCGGGAAGATCAGAAGAAAGCTTGTGTAAGAAATCGACGTGAGGGGGAAAAGCATCTGAAAACGGTGAGCCAGCAAAGTGCAGAGATTTTGTCAAATTTGGGAGTGGGTTCGAGCTCGACTTCGTTACTTGCATTTGGGTCACTTGTTAAAAAGGGACGATTTGCTAAGCTGGACTACGGATTAAATGGAGTTAATTAAAAGCTTTTTTTTTAAACGTAAGTTTAAAACATGAACAAATTCTATGATAATTTTCAGTTAAATAATTTTTATAAATTAATTTTAAGATATAAAAATTATTGTTTTATTCATAATCCTCTACTATCATCAATATTTATCAACATGTTAATGATCCACTCAAGCATCAACCATTTCACAGGTTTTTTAGCATGAGAAAATATGAGAAATTTGAGTGTAATGTAATCTGATTACAATATATTAAATTATTTTACCGTTGTTTGATAATTTTGCAGAAATTTTAATATTTTTCTTATTGAAATTGAGTAATTTGTGATTGTAGAGTTTTGAGTAAATTGAGAAGTAAAATTACTAAAAGAATTGATATTTTTTTAAGGTTTCATTTAAACAAAACGAAACAAATTGTTTCGTTCGAACGATTGGTGCCATTAAATCAATTTGAACTTTTTATATGATTCTTTTGAACAAAACAATTAAATGAATCATCCATTCAACGATTCATTCGAATTGTTTCACTCGAACGAATGATTCACTAGAATCATTCGTTCGCTAGCGAAGATGGATGAATGGAATTATTTGCCCGCTTGCTCGGTTGTTCAGCTTATTCTCCTAATACAATTAATTCTCATTTTACCCCATTTCTATTTATAGATTGTTTGGAATTAAAATATATGAAAATATGTGGGTAAAGTAATCTTATTACAGTGTAATAAGATTACATTAAAAGCATATTACTTTATTGTTGTTAGTAATTTTTTATGAAATTTAAGATTTTTTTTATAATAAAATAATATATGGTATGTTATTTGGAGTAAATTATGAGAGTAAGATTACCTAAAATAAAAAATATATATATAGAAAATTGGGTTTCGTTCAGATCCACTGTGAACGAATCGATTCCAAACAAATCGATTCGGAACGAAATCAATTTTCTTCAAAATATATTTGAACGATTAAAAGTGGAGAAAAACTCTGATTCGACTGAAATCTATCGTTCAAAATAATTCAAAATCGATTTCGAACAGGAATTGATCATTCAAATCGATTTTGAATTAAATCACTCGAATCGATTTCGAGCTATTCAAAATGTCGCTATCGTGGATGAAAAAGACCTCCCTCTCGCCCGCTCGTTGCTCCGCTGCTATGCTTGTTCGCGTAATCTTGAGTTATTCCCGAATCAGGGTAACTCGATTAAGTTGTTTTTATATATGTAGATGCAAAATTGGATTACAGTGTGAAGGCTTTTCATCTGTTTGACCTCGTATCAAATGCATGTAATCTTAATTTACTCGAAAAAAAATTGTTTTACTTCCCTTTTAGTTCAAACCAAACAGCTGCTTAACTCAAAATCAAATTATAATGCCAAAATTTTTCACCCGTTTTACTTCACGATAAATGCCGATAATTTTAGTTTACCCGCAAAATTTTTGCACTACTTTTAGCTCATGTCAAATAAACTATAGGCTTCATTGGCACCAATTTCACTAATGTTTATTTAGATAATTACGCATAAATAATGTCAAAAATCATTCAGTTCATGATTAATGTTAGAAAAAACTTGTGGGTGATTTAAATTTTTTTCTAGTGGGTATAATAAATTATTGTCTTGAATATTTATATATTTTTAATAAGTATAAAATAAATTAAATAATTATATAGTTAAATTAAGTTGATTTTTTTTTTCACATGTTGACTTTTAATTAATTAGTAGACTATGCTGATTGATAGACTTTGCTGATTGTATGATTTAGTTTATTGTTTTATTAATTAAGTAATTACTTAATAAATTTTTTATATTAATGATATATGAGTCATATACTTTGATATGTTAATAAATATTGTATTTATTTAAGTTAACTAATTATTAATTTGTAGAAACATTGAGTATATAATTAAAATCAAATTAATTAGTTAGGTTCACTTTTGAATTAAATATATTTATATTAATTTGATTGTTTGTGCTAATCAAATAATATTGGGGTAAATTACTTATAATTAATCATCAATTATGTTGACCAACTAAATAAAATATTAGTAAATTAATTATGATATGATGATTACAATTGTTGCATTGCGATTAATTATTGAAAATGCTTGTGATAATCAAAAACTAATAATTGTATTAGATACTAACACTTCTACCCCTAAACAATATGTGATTGCTCCTCAACCGCCTGTTGTTCCATTAATTATATACGGTTCCTCAAATCGCATGAAACCGCAAGCTATTCCTCAAATTGCCTGCAACCGCTAGTGGCTCCTCTAACCGTATGCAATTGCAATAGGTTCCTTCTCCGTGGCATTTATAATTTACTATATATGTATGCGTATGTACGCGCGTGCATTGTCTAAACAGGAATTAAGTGCTCACTCCCTGATTTTATCCATCTTATTTTATTAGTATATCATAATCATTGTCGTTGATATGCCCTATGGTAAGGAGACCGATTCAAGAGCATTTGGATAACAATTTGAAAGCCAATTTTCAGAATATGAAGCTTTCACATCCTATTTTTCTTATTTTCTTCATTGTAATGATTTGTGTGAGTTTTGTGTTTAAGCTTGTTGTTTGTTTCATGAGCATAATAGCTTAAACCCTTGATGGGGGAGTGGGCTAGGCTAGAATAATGAATTTTTAATCTTATTTTGATGTTGAACTTAATATATTTTGCTATGGTTTTTTATGATGAGATGTTATTCAAATTTTGTGATGTATTTTACTATTTTATTTTTGTTATTCTTATAATTTTATTCTTATTGTGATTTTTTTTCTTAAACATAATGCAAGATTCTTGTAAATGATTAACGGGGTAGAGACATCTTGTTAAAAAGGAGGGAAGTGCTACAGCGCGTTGCAGCGGATTTGGCGCTGCGCGCACCGCAGCGGGAGGCTATTCGAAACCCAGGCGTTACAGCGTGCTGTAGCGTATGATGGAAATCTGCTCTGGTTCAAATTACGCCCTAAGTAATTTGAAGGGCATTTTGGATCATGTTAGGTCCGAAAATGAGCTAGGTACTTATTGGAGGAGTTTCATAGGCTTTCATTCTCATTTTTGGAGAGACATTGGTTGTTGAGGGTTTTTTATGTGTGCTGACTGCTCCATTGCAAATAAGACAAAACTTCTTGATGTTTTGTTTTGTAAGAGTTTTGTAAACTCTAAAATTGTTTGTAACTCTCTTCTCTATAATGAAATCTTTTGCTCCCCCCGTGGACGTAAGTGTTAGCACCAATTCACATAAAATCTTTTGTTGTGTTGTGTTTGTGATTGCATGCGATTATTTTTTTACTTTACTTGGTTTTGCTCATCATCTCAAGTATTGTTCCGTATTGATTTTAATCATAAGAGAGATCCCAACACATCCATGTGACACCAATTGCATTGAGAGATCATTTAGTTGCGTACTAAGTGATGATTTCATATGTGCTAGTTAGGGCTTGGCTATTATATATTTAGTGCCATTTTTCGAGATGCTAATGTCTTAAGTCTTGTGGTTGTTAAGAAGTCAGTTTTATGACGATTTCAGGGTTTTGATTGATGAGTGATTCGTGTGTGTCCGATAGCACGAGTCAATTTGCATCGTTCGATGATTGTTTGCATATGTCAATAGCAGCATTCTTTATTACTAAAAAAAAACGAGAGAAATATTATAAGAGAAAAAATAAAAGCTTATGATTAGATGTCTTCCTATTGTATATCATCTAATACCTCAACTATTATATATAAGAGTATTACTACACTTACATACTAATATATATCAAAATATATAGATGATATGTAAAACAAATATGTAAGTAAATTATTTGTTAAATTTTTTTTTTTTATAAGATCTATATACAAAGCTAAAAAAATAAAAAAATTATATTAATTCTAGATAGTTATATATTTATGTATAAACATAATATTTTTCATTATATAATGCCAAAATACAAAATTATCATGATAATTTACTTGGTGAAATACGATGGCATCATCAAATCTTTATTTTTCATTTAATAATAAAAAGAATTATATCCGATCAATAATAAAAAATTATTTTTTAGTACATAGTTCTCAAATAATTTTTAAATATCTCTAAAAAGTATAAATTTTTTTTTCATAAAAAATTATCATTAAATCTATTTTTATAAAGAAGATCTTTAAAAATATATATATTTTAAATATAAAATTATTGGCAAACAATACTAATGACAACTATGTAAGTGTTGGGGGTGTGCCATACGAAAGCATATCAATTTCATTTATACTGCTATACTTACACATTAGTATACATCAAAATATATAGATGATGTGTCAATCCAATGTGTAAATAGATTATTGGTTGAATGCACTTTTTGATAAGATTTATATACAAAAATTACAAAAAAAGAAAAATTCTAATTAGTCCTGAATACTTTTTGGTGTATATTCTTGTGTAACCATAGTATTTTTTGGTTGGTTATATTAATGCATGAATCTAAAATCCAAAGCCAATCTAAGAAATAGAAGGACCCAGGATATATCATAAAAAGTCTCTCAAAAAGATGAAAAATATATAGAACCAGACAAACCTAACCACATAGGTGAACAAAAGAAACACTAAAACCACATGAAAATGACAGATGCTGCGGACGAAACATAACCTGCAAAATGATACAAATGATATATTGAAAGAGATAAGGTAACCTGTTTGAGTCAGGACAGACCACAGATTTGAAGAACATAACCCAAACATCTGGATCCACCATGGATGTCAAGACGGGCAGATCGTTATCCCTGAAAACAATGAGACACAATGTCCCATCCCAAACAGCAGCCCTCGTCAAATTGGCAAGGCCAAACTCAAAGAATACAATGATTAGCAAAAACCCGTACACTACACCAACTAGATTAGAACAACAATTCCATGAGGCCTCATTTGAGCGATAAGAATGCAAATAAATCCAGCTCGTTGGAAAACTGATGAACATAAGGCTAATGATGATGTGTTTCCAAAAATGTGTTTTTTTACAGTAATACCCATTGAAACCCACAATTATCTTCAAATCCCGCCAAAACCTCAAACAATCCCTCTACATTAATGGCCAATTTCATATTCCTATATATATATATATATATATGAGTATTTCTAAACTTACACATTAATATATATTAAAATATATAGATGATGTGTCAATCAAATACAATGATTATTGATTGAATATATTTTTTGTGAGTCACATATAAAAAAAAATTATATTTAACTTAAATAATTTTTGATATATGTTTATGTATAATTATAATATTTTTAATATAGTGTACTTGTAGTATTTTTCTTCAATTAATAATAGAGTCAAAGCTTCCTTTCCTAAATCACATAACCCTACAAATCAACAGCAGCCATCAACGCTGTGTTCTTTCCCCGAAAATCCCAACTAAAATTATTTTTCTTTCCACCTCAGCAATGACAACAGCTGCTCGCTTCTAAGAACCTTCCATGTATTTCTTAAAATAAAAAAAATAATAGAAAATTGGAATTACTATTTAAATTTGTATTTTTTGTAATATTGTATAGACTATTGTTAGATTTACATATTTATATATATCAAAATATATAGATAATATGTCAATTCAATATGTAAGTAGATTATTTATTGAATATAATTTTTTTAGACTTATATGTAAAAATTATAAGAATTTTTTTTTTATTGATCTTAATATTTTTTAATATATATTATTGTATAAGTATATTATTTTTCAATTGCATATAATCTTAATTTCTTATAATAAATTTTTTGAGAATTATTTAATTTTTTTTGACAATATTAACCTCACATAAATAGTTGACATTAAATCTTTACTTATATGTAAGAAATCTAATATCCATATAAAAAATTAGTATATGTATTTTTATTAGAAAAAAATAAATAATTTTCTTACATTTGTACTATTTTCTTCTTAATTAATTTCATGCTTGTTTATATAATTAAAAGAAATAGGATATTATTTTATTAATATTTATTTATTTCTATTAAAATAATAATTATATTGAAATGATATCAAAATCTCATTATATGTATATTTCTGAATGTTGCATCAAAAGATCTATAATAGTATTTGAGTATTGATACATTTACATACTAATATACATCAAATATATATATTATTTGTTTATTTAATGTGTAAGTAGATTATTAGTTGAATACAATTTTTTATAAATCTTGTATATAAAAATAAAAAAAAATAAAATTTTTTATATAATTATAAATATAACATTTTTAATAGTATTTATATTAAAAGAATGATAAGGGGCAAGTGCTTTGACAGTTAAAAAACACGTATACCGGAAAAGTAGGTCCGTGGGAAAAAAATTACGCAGGGGCAACCGTCTCCCGCACAATGAACACGTGTCAGAAAACCGATTCCGCGGGAGCAGTTCCCGCAGGCCTTAAGTTGATCCGCAATTTCCTCCCGGCTTCGCGATTCTATTGGACAGCATCTCAATTTGAGTGCCCAGCCGGCCTTCCTGCGTTACAATTTACCGCCGGCTTTCTCCCGCCCGAGCGCCTTCTTCTCATCCTACAGCTGCTGCTCCTCTCCCTATATAATCCCAAGCTCTAACTCACTCGCTCCCATCTTTCGCCTCGATCTCGTGACCCTCTCGATCCGATGACGATCTCCGGAGACGATGGATTTTCCGCGAAAGGGAGCTGGATAAAGCGGAAGCGGGCAAATCGCAACAGCCCGCAGATCTTCCATCGGCCTCAATCGGACGAGGAATACCTCGCCTTCTGCCTCCTCACCCTCGCAGGTAACGGATCGTTCCCCCTTCCATCAAATATCGATCACAAGTGCACGATCTGCGGCAAATCGTTCCCCTCCTACCAAGCCCTCGGAGGCCACAAGACCAGCCACCGGAAACCTAACTCTGCTGGCGATCCGCTTCCGGCCGGATCCGGCGGCGGAAAGGGGCATCTGTGCCTGATCTGCAACAGGACTTTCGAAACAGGGCAGGCGCTGGGCGGGCACAAGAGATGCCACTTCGACGGGACCATCGGAAGCGCCGCCGGAGCTGGATCGCCGGCCGTAGCCTCATCTGAAACAGGAAGTTCGGGGATTCGCGAATTTGATTTGAATCTACCTCCGGCGATGGATTTTGGTTCTGAGATCGGGATCCGGTGCTGGCGTTTCGAAGAGGAGCAAGAAAATCAAAGCCCTCTTCCGCTGAAGAAGCCGCGTCTTCCCATCTTGGCTTAGGTCGGATTCTTTACATAGGTTTATAGAAATTACTGTATATTACAACATATTATTACCCAGAAAAAGGGCGAATAATTTAAATTCTTTGTTTGATTAGTTCATTTATTTCTTGTATGACTGACTATAAACAATAATATTAAAAGTATTGATTTATTATTATGGGTTGTATATAGTTGTTTATTTTTTTGGTCAAATGTTTTGACTAAGATTATGAATTTTTATATTTATGCCTTCGCGAATTTAATATCAACAATTAATCATTATTTCTCATTTACAAATTACAATAAATGAACAAAGATGTTTCATTTTGAAGAAATAAAAAAGATTTAATTTAAATTAACCATCTTCTTGGCCCATAATTACTTAGTTCAACTTAACTAAACTAGTAATATAACATAATAATCCCTATTTGTATTAAAATATCATTATATCATCAATTAACTGGTTAACAACATGATTATATGATTAAAATATTTCACATATATAAAATAAAAACAATAAATTGTTAGTAATTCACTAAATGATGCTTTTAAATAATAGCTAATTAATTATGCATTATACCTTATAGTGATAATCATTGATTAAGAATTATATGCATATTATTTAATTAAATTTTAATCAATATTTTTATGCATAATTACTAATTAATTATGCAAATAATTGTGTTAATTATTATTGTAAAAAATGCTAGTTAATATCACTGTAAAGTTATAATCTTAGGATTTCTATACTTATGGTAAGCTCTGCGTTTAAAATAGAAGTTTACAAACAATGCAGTAGCATCAAATATTCAATTGTTTATGAAAATTTAATATTAGAAGTTAAGTGATTGGTGATTAGGATATATAATCAGTCTCAATTGCTTATATTAGCATCAACAAAACTCCTTCCAAGTTTGCATTATTAAACTGAATGCAAGTATAGTTTTTTTTTTGTTCTGTTTTGCTTAAATACTACTGCAGGATCATGCGATTGTCATAGTGACGATAACTATGATTAGGTAATGTATTGATTGAGAAAGTCAAAATAATAATGATCAAAAGTTGTAAAAAGTTCATGATATACATATGACATAATGAATTAAACATGAATTCAATGACTATCATAATTTCGTATCATTGATTCTCACTTTGCTCGTAAAAATATAATAATGACCTTTTATCTCTTGTTATTTGTATTAATTCTTAGAACATGTTTGGTATTTAGATTTACATAATGTTTCATATTAAAGTACCTTATATTTCAATTTTTATATTCTCAAATAACATTAGTTATTCAACAAATTTTCACATATTTTCATGAAAAAACACATTATATTGATAACTCATTTTGATTTTAGGGCACAACAATAAATTTTAATAAAATTTGTGTTCCATTTTATTTTTTGGTTATAATCTCATAATACTCATTTAAAGCCAATTGCATGAGTTAGTCAAACTCTAGTTAATAGACATAAATCTACTATAAGAAATTATGAATATTTAAACATGCAAAATATTTATTCACATTGAGTGTTTAAGCACAAATTGTATTATTATTTATTCATTTTGAGTGTTTAAGCACAAACTGTATTATTATTTAGTTAAATATCTATGCCCACTTAGTTAATAATATTTGATAACTCTAAAAAATGTTAAAACTAGCATAACTATATAATTTGTTATATATGATCTTAGAGTATTATAATAATTTCAATTTTATTTAATTATATGTGCAAGTTGTTTATTTTTTTAATTAAAATTAAATAATATTTAAGATATTATCTTTCTAATTATAATATATGAAATTTACTTTAAGCAACACATACAAATAGACTTATCAATTTTTTTGTAAGGATAATGGTGCAATATATTTTTTATGAACTCTCATATAAAAAATAAAACTTTTATAAAATATGAATAATTAATATTATTATTTCTTAGAATAATTGCTTATGATACACAAAATTGTGCATTTAATATTAATGGGCTATTTTCATGAGATAAAATCAGTGCAAAGTAATATTTTTCCAGGTAAAATTGATATTGTCGTTATTTGATACGAAGCAAACGAGTGAAAAAATTTTACACTGTATTTCGATTTTGATACACAAAATTGTTCATTTAATATTAATGGGCTATTTCCATGAGATAAAATCCATGCAAAGTAATATTTTTGCAGATAAATTTGATATTGTCGGTATTTGATACGAAGCAAACGAGTGAAAATTTTGTACACTGTATTTTGATTTTACATTACTATAATAAGCGGAAAGTAAAACTATTATGTTCAAATTAAGCAAAATTTAAGAATACACAGAGTAAAGCAGCTGAGAGGTTTTTGCAGCGAAGATTAGGGTTCATTTAAACGGACGAATCTTTGCCTGAACAAAACAGCAGCATCGCTTAGGGTTCTAATGAAATCTTTCATGCCAGGTTCAAAAGAGGTTCGACCTAAAACTTTTTTTCTGATTTCAAATTTTCATAATTATTTCTCTCTCTAGAATGAATTTCTTTTTTTCAAAATCCTAAATAATTAAAAAAAAAATAAAAATACAAATTTTCTTAGTAGACAAATTTTCCTCGGTCATATTTAATCTAAAAATTATAATCATAGATAATTTTATTCCAAATCAAAAAAATTAAATTTTCTATAAAATTAGCATAAGCAGTAGAATAATCAAATTATTTTAATTTAAAAACTTAGGAGTTGTTTGGTTTACCGACATTTGAAAAGTTATTAAGATAGCATGTTATTCAGATAACAGGAGCTATTTGGTTCAGTGTTATTTAAATAACAGATGTCAGTGTTATTCAGATATATGCTGTTTGGTTTAGTGTCATTTATGTTATATTACACATGAGGTACGAATACCCCTAAATTACAATTGATTATCATCAAGATTCAACAAAGATTCAATCCCCCCTCTTCAAGCAACAAATCCTAATAACCATTCTTTATCAATCTTAACTATTATCCAATTTCAATAGACAATCAGTTTTATTCTTATACGAGATCACTTAAACACCCGGAATGAACTCGAACAACCATGAGGATCCAATTAGTGTTCCCATTAGCTAACAAAATTGATGTTTTGAGGCATTGGAAGCCCCCATTTCTACTTGAGATGGAGGCAATCCTGCCCAACAACTCTTTACTTTATGCCCACAAGCAAACATAATTTTTGAGCGATAACACGTACTTTTCTAGAAGATCCGTCAAATTGGCAACCAAATACTTTATAAACATCAACTTAGACCTATTGCCTTTAGTTCTTGATGCACTCTCCCACTCGCCGACCCCAAAATGAAAGTTTGGAATCGATTATCCTCAATTTCCATTAGCGAATGCAGATTAAATAAAGACTATTGCAAACTCAATGAATCTATGAACCTTTTGATAGTCTCGAGCCGCTGCTGCCATCACATTATCGAACGCCAAATTGGACATCGTCGACCTGAAAGAGTCGGGATCCATTTTTGCCGATGCACGCGAGCAAGTAAAGGTTCTTCCGGTGAGGTATCGCGGAGAAGGACGAAGGGACGAAGCGATTGACCTTGTGAAGTAGCTCACTCGGGACGGCGACCCCTTCCATGTGTCTCGGTAGCGACGGCAGACAAAGCAAGGCGAGCGCGTACGACAGCGACGACGGAAGCGATATTGGCGTCGATATCTCCAGGAGTCGCGCGAAGTACCCTACCTCTCTCGATAGATTGTCAGTAATGCTATCTGAATATCAGTCGAAATTGACCGACATTCAGATAACATTATACGATGACATTTATGTAATTTTTGAGATGTTATTAATTAGATAACATCAATCAAACAGCTCCCATCTTAGGAACAATTTTAAATAACATAGCATTGTACTAGATGTGAGTGAACCAAACAACCCCTTCTATAAATAAAGATAATAATTTTATAATATATTCGAAATATAATATCAACATTTTAATAATAAAGAATTCGGCGGTATATGAAATTCCGCATAATTTTCCATAAAACATGTTGAACTAAGCACCTGAGCCACATCACTCGGAATGCTCGAGACCGAACTAATCTAATTCTTCAGCTCAACCCAGAAAGTCCGACCTCAGAAATGCGCGGACTCCAGTCGGAGGAATTTGATTTCTGAACCTGATTTCTGTTTCAGCAAACAATTTAATCGTTCGAGTGTTCCGATCGAGGAAAGATCGAAGCTCCAGTATTGGTTTTTCTTCATTATTCGCGATTTAAGGTTAATATCAATCCCCAAGTCTTCTATTTTATTAAATTCAGTTTGATCGATTGAGGGTTATTGTGATATCCGAATTCTTGATCTCTTTTATTTTTCGAAACCGGGATTTCTGTTGGGATCCGACTTCATTTTTTGAGGTTCATCGTTTTGATTTTGATTTTTTGTGTGGGTGAATTTATCATTATTTTGGGTTTTGAAATGGGTCTGGGTTGCGATTCGTCGATAGAATGTTTGCGTTTCTTACTGGGATTCTAATGTTTTTGACGCGCGCGATCTCGATATCTTTTTCTGAATGGCTCAAAAGCCTTGCTTTTTGTGGAGAATATTTCCATATTATTAGGGTTTTTTATTGTGTTTGGTTCTAATTATCGTCGCTGCGCGGTTTATGATGCTGCATAATTGTTTATATTTTGGTGAGATGATCTTGTTTTTGTCCGTTTTTGTGCCACTTTCTCCAACTAATGATTTTCTGTACCATTATGTAAACTTAATTGCAGCTGATAGGCAGAGTTAAATTCTTCTGAGAAGTTTTGTTTATTCCCACTAATATTTAGCCGCTCAGCGGCAGTGGGCGTAGCTGATTTGTGTTCACGAAATTTGACTTGAAGATGCCTCCTCAGAGGCAGTTCTCTCGAGTGGACACTTTGGACCTGAAGTTGCAGATTTTCAAGAAACTTGGGAGGCAGAAAGCTGAGAGGTATTTCTTTAACTTAAGAAGATTGTTGAATCTGAAGCTTAGCAAGATGGAGTTTGACAAATTCTGCCTTAGCATCATGGGGAAGGAAAATGTTCGGTTACATAATTTTTTCATTCGGTCAATACTAAGCAATGCTTGCTTCTCTCATGGTCCACCAAGTAGGCATGCAGCAACAGGCCATTCTCGAAGTACTATAACATCAAATGGCCAGTTTAGTGACGTTTTGCCAGTATCTCCTCGAAAGGGAAGGTCTATTACTAGCCGGGATCGCAGGCTTAATGACCGCCTAAGCCCTCTTGGACCGCACGGGAAAATGTCATCTGGAAATGCAAATGAAGTTACCAACTCATGCGATTTGCAAAGATCAAGAGAGCAGCAAAGTGCACCTGAGTTAATATCTATTGGCAGCAAAGCTTTGTTGGAAGTTGTATCTGTGGAAGATGGAGAAGAGGTAGAACAGGTGAGGGGCAGTCCAAGTGTCCAGAGCAGAAGTCCTGTGCGAGCTCCCTTGGGTATTGTATTGAATTCTGGAAACTATAACCGTAGAGCTATCTCTAGTGGTCATCCTTCCCTTTTACATCTCTCTACGCCAGATGCACCCGATTGTTGCCAAAGCAGTTATTTGCTGCCTGATATGCTATCTTTGAGGAAGCGATTAGAGTCTAAGTTGGGAACCGAGGGTCTTGATTTGTCTGTTGACTATGTTAATCTGTTAAATCATGGGTTGGATGCATATTTAAAGAAGATGATCAAACCATGTCTGGAGCTAGCTAGCTCAAGAAGTGGGACAAAAAGCAACATTCAACACACATTTAACGGACCATGGAATGTAGAAGACACACAAAAGTCCAGCCAGTACTATTCTGCATCATTGACTGATTTTAAAGTGGCCATGCAATCTTGTCCTCGACTACTTGGAGTAGACTGGCCTGTACAGCTCGAGAAGATATGCATATATTCTTCAGAGGAGTGAACTATGCTTTACACTTTGTTTCACCTTCAATTTTTAATGCCAAGTCCTCAAATAAGCAGAAAACTGATGGCTTTGTAATTTCGGCTAAGTTGTATCTCTTGCTGCTTATTCAAAGTAGTTATAATTTCCCATGTTCTTTGTCAATCATGCACAGCCTCTCACAAGAGTTTCAAGTTCAAGTTCATCATATCAAGTAGGGAGAATAAGTTCATTTGTTTTTGCAAATTGAAGATCCGATGCAGTGGTTGTGTCTTGTTTAAGCAGCTGTCTTATTGTTAGGGTTTGAGTTAAATCAGTTGCAATTCTACCTTGTTGACACAAGTTTTCTGCATCCAATCAACTATCAACAGTTAGTTGATTTAGTTTTATGAACTTTTTTTAATGTTTTTTCTCTGTAAATATATAGTGGAAATATCTTTAGCACCATAGTTGGTTTAGTTTCACTCCATATCTTTCCAAATTCAGAATTGTCAATTTTAGTTTATGTTTTTAGGCAATATAACATCACATTAATATCACTTCTCTTTGTTTCCTGTAATTGTTTTAGTATTATGATCCATTAGATATGTAAGCAAAAAAACTAGCATGAAGATAACATGACACATAAGAAGCTATGAACAGGCATGTACACGGTCGTAACCTGTCTAACCATAGTTGATTTTTATAAAAATTGTATCTTGAAGGCGTATAATAATAATTGAAAATCTAAAAATTTTGTTTCTTGACCATACAGTGTCTAGAAACAAGCATTACAGTATTTCTATGCTAAATTAAATCGGCTTAGAGAAAGGTGAAACATTTAGTATCACTAGCTTGTGTAAACTCTGAATTTTGTCTTACCTTTGTGCACCCCATTCCTCACATTTTTATGCCCTTGCAATAAACTGTGAATGCCTAAGATCTTTATGTAGTCATCAAATTGTTGTGGGTAAACTAGATTTTTTTGAAAGCTCTTTGCGTAAAATACAATTTGCCTATTGTCACTTTAAAAGAAGGAAACGTTATTACATCTGCTGCACTCCAGCGCATTTTGTTTTTCTGCACTTTACTTTATGTTTGTCTCATTAGTGGTATATCCATTTTACCAATGAATACTCTACGATGGATGATGATGGTATCTATAATTGAGAAAAGAATAAATGGCTCTAGTTTTTTTAGATTCTTAAATCTATCTTAAAAGACTCTGTTTTACTAATATGAACCAACTGATAGCTATCATATGATTCAGAACAGCTACAAGAAATATGCTTATTATGGGGAGCAGTAATTGGTGATGTATCGAAATAATAAGGCCTTTTATTCTGCAACATGCAGCTGAGGATGGATTTTCATTTCTATCACTGGTTTATATTCACCTTCTTGCGTGCATTTTGAGATAGGCACTAAGTTTTTGTCTTTTGGGAAATGTCATTTAATTTTAAAATTATATTCCATATTTTGTTGAGGTTGAGTATTGGCTTTATGTGATTTGTTGCTCCAGTGCTTTTTCTAGTCTTCTAATTTAGAGGGTTCCTTGAAAAATCTAATATCTAAGTAGTTTATTTTCTCTCTTATTTATTTCATCAAGATTTTCTAACATGCATAGAGGCTATAAAACGATAATCTATGAACTGTTGAACAAACAACCACAAGAATAGAATAGAAATGCTAAACTTTTAGTTTGTCAACCAACATAAAAGCAGAATTACCTAATAGAGTTGTCTGCATCTTTGTTTCACTAAATTTGCCCACAAAAATAAAATGAGGTTGTTAAAACGAAGGGAGATGATATGGCCCACATTCAAACTTTTTGCAGGACATTCCAATAAAGGGTTGGCATTCAGATTTTCAGAGTTCTAAACTAATAGGTCAGTCATTGAGCTAATAGGTACAATCGCTAAGCTAAGTTGCTAATTTTAAAAATATGGTTTAAGTTTTCAATTAAATCTCTTGTGCTGGAAATTTTGAGAACACCAATAAAAATTACCAATTAAAACATAAAAATAGAAAACCTTAAATATAAGCACGCTTCAATCAATTTGCATTTTAAGTTTTTCATATAATTCATTAATTTTTGTCTTATTTTAGTTTTTGAAATACTTAATTAAGCATTAGTAACTATGTTGTCATTGATATGCTATCATAAAAATTAAGAGACGAACCTGAATTGAATAATGATGTCTTATGCTAGTCATTTTCTAATGTCATTTATCTTTTTTTTTTGATAACACATATATAATGACAAATGATATTGGATGTGCAAAGTATAACACCCCGCTCAATTTGATATCAATTATGGATGAATGCATGTTGCACTCATAATATCAGTCATTGATTCAATATTATATGTTAATATCGTGATACCAATTACTTACTACCAATTTTTGTATGTTCAACATGAAAAAATAAAAATATAACAACAACAACACCAAGCTTTAATCCCACTAAGTGGGGTTGGCTAACATGAATGAATATGAGTAAATATATTCAATTTGATAAAAAAAACTCCAAATATGAAAACTAAATCATCATCTATTTCTTGTGTTCTGTCATTTATCAAAATAATCTATATATTAGAGTTTAACATCTTATAATTTCAATTTGACGTTGACTATCACAAAGTATTTAAAAGGTAGTGTTTTATGAAAATGTTAGCTAATGGTTTTTTTTTTTTTGATATTATCAATTGAAATAATGTCAAGCTCTTTATGATTTTTGATAAATTTATATTTAATTATTGTATGTTTAGTACGGGAATGCTAGAACAAATTCTGCAGTTATATAAGTTAAAATATTTACGTCCCCTACTTCTTGCTATCATAAATTCACATATCATTGTATATAGAGTTTTAATGCGAATATATGCGTGATGTGTAAAGAATTGGTATATTTTAAAAGAGAGGTTCTATTGATTTTGCATTCAGCAAAATTGGTATTTGAATGAACAACTAAATCATATAATGTAAAATATGTCCGATACTTTAATTTTAATTGATTTGAATGTATAAGATATTGAAATATATGCCTTACGGCAGTAAAATGATATTTCATGAGATTGAACTAAATCACGCATAAGCCCATATTGCAACACGTTATCTAGTATATTATATGCAAAATATTAAATAATCCAATCATACTCTTAACAAATTAATGTCGATCTAAATGTAAGTTAATTGAAGTGCGCATAGGGATTTCAGATTTAAATTCTTACTCGCTTAATTTTTCAAGTAAATCATTTGTTTTTTTGATTTTACATATCAAATTATCATTCTCTTAATTTTTTGATTTGACCCTAAGAGGAAAATGAATTCTCATTTTGGACACCTCAAAGTCCTTTCTCATAATATTTGAGATGATGCATATGAATTCATTTGAACCTGTAAATAATCTATCATATGCAGAATTTTGAATAACAACCGTATCATCATATATGGTTTTTGATAGAGCAGGGGTTTTTCTCTGCCTTTCCTAAAGTCTGTATATAATAAAAAATCGCTACTTTACTGTATTGAGCGCTAGGACAATACAAATCATATAGTGTTTTTTTAAGCTTATAAATACGCTTGTAAATTTATGTTTTCAAAATCAGAATTATTTTATATAAGCTTGCTCACAAATAGTGACATCTAAAAATTTAGATTTTGCGTCTATTTAAAAATATTTAAAACCTTTTAGTTTAGTAATAATTTACGAGCCTTTAGTTTAGTAATCTTTGCAAATGAATTTTCATAGTCAACATGTTTATCTGGGAAAATCATTGAGCATTGCATTTTTTTTAATCACCATTAATTTCTGAAGGTCTATTTATTTTAATAATATTCTTGTTATTAGGTTTATGTATTAGCTCTCATACATGCAATAATTCAATAATGATCACCTAAATACCTCTTAAATTTCCTTGATTTGATCAGCATGGAAACTTAGCTATTCAACTGTTTAGGTATACTTATTTGTTAAAATTCTAGAAGAGATATCATTTATAGTCTTATCGGTAGGATGATATTTATTAACTTACATTCTTTCTATTATATATATTTTTATTATTCTTATCGTCTCAAGTTTTTCAATTATAAATTTATCATCTCTATGATCAAACCTGTGAGAATCATCCAATGTGTCATTGAATTTTAAGTATGTTGATTCATCAACAAATAGCTTTCTAAAATTATAAACTTGTAAGCTTTTTTAATACTTGAATATTCAAGAGAATTACTGTGCTTCAATCTATTATCAAACTTATCTTAAAAAAATTTTCCATTTAAGATATAATATTTACATGCAACACACAACTAATAACACCAAGTTTTAACCCCATTAGGTGTGATCGGCTATATGAATCCTTTGTTTCCATTGTGCATGGTCAAATAGAAGCCCTCCCTAAGTTTTAAATAGAGAAAATTCTTTCTAATGATTTCTTCTCATATCTTTTTTGACATTCTTTTTCCTCTTTTTATATGGGCAAAATTCATATACAAATTTAAACATAGGCATTAAATGATTTAGCTTATTATGGTTAAACCTTCTAATATGATATTCTTGATCTTATCAGTTATTAGAGCCACTTCAATTTTGCTACAAATGAATTCATTTCTCATGTTATCCTTTCGAGTATACCCAATCATCCACTTTAGCATCATTTTATCCTTGAGAGTTTCTTTTTTGTTGTACAACATTCAACACCCATATAACATTGTTGATTGTATAGCTATGCTGTAAAATTTTTCTTTAATTTTGAGTAAGATTTTTTGGTTGCACAATAATTCAAATGCACTCTATTTTATCCTACAAGCTTGGATCCTATAATCACATTACTCTTTATTTTGAATAATTGAACCAAGGCATTTTGAACCTCTCACTTTTTGATCATATGATCTTCAATAATTTGCTCGAGATTATAGCTTCTATTACAATTAATGTTACACTTTATATATTTTAGTTTAGATCTACAAAGATGAAACCCTTTAGACTCCTAAGTACTCATCCACAATTCAAGTTTTGGCTCAACTCCATCCTTGATCTTATTAATTTGCTTTAACTCCATCTTTGATCTTATCAATTAAGAATATTCTCTTACAGATAACATGCACCAAGGAACCTCTTTAATGTGTGCAATAAGAACATCCATAATTTAGGCAAAAAGATATGGATTTAGAACAAAGCCTTGATGTAATCTAATAGTAAATTAAAATCATTAGATAAGCCACCGTATACTCCAATATATTATAACCTTATCGTACATATCTTTAATAATATCAATATATGCCACATAAAATTTTGTTTCTTTTGAAGTTTCTCCAAAGTACTACTCATTGTACTTTGTTATGAGCTATTTCAAGATCAGTAAAGGTTAAATGAAGATTTTTTTTCTCTAACTTCTATCAAACTATATCTACAATAAAATGGTTCATGTTGCAAGAAAATAATTATTTGGTAGTTGATAAATTCTTATGCATGCAAAATATTATGAATAGTTATGTGTGCTAAATGTATGATATAGGCCCAATTATGCAAGTTAAACTATCAAAATTTAGTATACCTTCAATAGCTAATAAATAAACATATAAAGCAATTTAAAATAATTAAAAATTATGTATTTTTAGCATGTTACTATTTCTTGCATTTCTTTAATTTCTTTCATTTAAATGGGCAACTCACCCACAACATCCTAAATTTTTTAGATCATGAATAAAATTGAGTTGACAAGATTTATAGCCATAACTTAATTTCCTTTAATAAGTATACTTGGTTAGTTTTGTTTTTCTTAGTTTTATGCTGTGTTACTCTCTTTTTATAAAATTCTTGAAGTTTAATGATTTTTTATTGCTTTAGTGAATTGCCAATTGATTAAATTAAGATATTGGAATTGAAATGAGAAATAAGTATTTTCTTGCCAGTTGATCTCCATTTTTTGATGCTTTTCAGTTTGGTCATGATAGTTTACTCTAAATTTGGTATCTTAGTGACAATCGGTTTAGGTTTTGTGATGATACTTCAGAATTGACGGTGATGCTGAAGTACAAGATTGTGAAGCTTAATCGATCCACTTTGTGTTATGACAAAGTTAGATGAAGTGAACCTTATTTAACTTGATTTGAATGACATGTTGCTTGGGAAGGACATAATGCTCAAGAGCTTGTCGTAAACGGAGAAGATACAGAAAACAAAAAGCTGTGATTCTAGATTCTCCTTTACTGCCAAATGAGTTCTTGTAGAATTGCTTTCAGGAGGAGACTATGACAACTTTGTGGTTGAAGTTAAAGTCTTTTACAAGTGGAAGAGATTAACAATAAAATTTTATTTGAAGTAACAATTATACTCTGTAATGACCCGAGGTCATTACTTTGCAAACTAAGTCAAATCCCTCCTTAGAAATCAGAATCTCGGAGAATTTTGAATTAGGGCAAACAAAAATACCTCTAGATAGAAATAAATTTTTAGATCAAACTGTCATAGATTGAGAGAAATCAGGATAACGAAAACTTCCGCGTAATTTTTCCGAACTTTTTAAATTCAGTAAAAATCAAGAATATTGAAATACGTGTCCGAATTTATCGATTTTTTGTGTCGTTATGTTAAGAACATTATTTAATAAGCTGCTCCTGAAGTTTCATTAATTTTGGATCGTCGGTTTAACTGAAATTAATTTTTGAAGTTTAAAACTTCAGAAATTATTATAAAATAAAATATTTGTCTGAATCAAAAATTTTTGGAGCGAGGGTTTTCATTACATTATAACACATCGGTGTTAAGTTTCGTTGTATTTGGGAGCCAAACAACAAAAAAATGCGAAAATTTAACTTTAATTAAATTTTTAAAATAATTTCTCAAGTTTTTCATCTCCCCCCACCCCCATCTTTTGACCCTTCATCTTCTTCTCCCCCCTCTCTTTTTATTTTAACCCTCTCCTCCTCTCATCTCCCAACTAGCAGCCCCCTCCCTCTCCCTAACTAGCAGTCTCCTCTCCTCTCCCAACCAGCAGCGCCTCTTCTCTCCCAGCCAGATAGCCACCAGCCTCGGCAGCCACTCCGGCCACCCCACCCCATTCGGACCCTCCAACCCAACCAGCCCTCTTTCCGGCTCTCCAAAACAGCAGCAGCCCTTCTTACCCCTCTCAAACCCCTCCAAACAACAGCAGCCCTCCTCTTGCCGGCCACTAGCTAGCCACTTCGGCCACCTTCTGCAGTCGTCCGGCTCCCTCAGCCTCCCGACAATACTAGCCTAGGTAAGAGGAGAGGAAAATGAGGTAGAAACATGGAGATTTTACTATTATGTATTTCATTTTATATACTTAATATTTCATTATTATGAAATTAGATATGATAAATTTTATGTCATCACATTAGTTTTGTTATCATTAATCAATAATGATAAACAACTGCATATGTTATAAGGTGACTATTTTTTTATTCAGGCACTTTTCATTGTAATATTTTATAATTATTATTACTTTCTATAATTAATTTCTATCATTTTCATTTTGTCTTTTACTTTCGTATATTATTATTATCTTAATAAAAATACTTACCTAATGTAAAAGCGAAAATAAAATAAAATGGAAAAGAAGATAGTAATTACTTCTAGGAACATTGGATTAAAAAGACTAATTTAAAAATATCTAAAATCTAAATGCAGATTCAAAAGTCGAACTGTCAAACTTTGGATCTTAAAGAATAAAGATACCCAGTATATGACATGTATTATATTTTACATTTTTATTGTTGCTTAGCTTTGCTTCTTCGCTTTGAGCCAAAATTTATTGAAGCTTGGTTGGTTGTTTGGATCCAACGTCGTTTCATTCATGGTTGGTTATTGAAAAAATACATTAAGTAACTAACATTATTTTTCGTGGTTGGTTATTGGAAAAATAACATCAAGTAACCAACATCATTTTATTCGTGATTGTAATATTCGTGGTTGGTTATTGGAAAAAAACATCAAGTATCCAAATCATTTTTCGTGATTGTAACATTCATGATTGGTTATTGGAAAAATAATATCAAGTAACAAGCATCATTTTATTCGAGATTGGTTATTGGAAAAAAGACATCAAGTAATCAATATTTTTTTTCGTGGTTGTAACATTCGTGATTGGTTATTGGAAAAATGACATCAAGTAACCAACATCATTTTATTTGTGGTTGGTTATTGGAAAAAAAAAACATCAAGTAACCAACATTTTTGTGATAACACTTGTGGCAGAAAATTTTTATTTCTTTTGCGCTATTTCTTTATTTTTTATGCATTTTTATCCTTATATCTGCTAATCGTATTTCTGCTTTTATAAAAATGTAATATCATTTTATTTACTGTGGTACTTAGTGTATTCTCTAATTACTTGGAATCCCAATCCCGATATTATTTTCTGTACAATATCAGGCCATGTACTTCTGGAAGAGCCTGGACAAGAACTTTAAATCTTAAATTATCAAATCGCTAATGGATCTACGACGTCGCTACTTTAACTTTTTATCTCTTTATTTTCTCTTTTGTTGAACAATGTTCGTGATGCACGATGAAGATCTTTTATTTTGTAATATCAAATTTAAAATGAATGAGAAATATCATTGGCTTTTGTATGTGTATGCTCTCTTCTGTCAAATTGCTTAATATGATTCTGCGGTATATGAACACCCGAATGTTGGGCCATCACATACTCTATCTGATTTCATAAGTAAAGATAGTAGTGTGTCTGGTTGAACTGAAAAGTTTTATTATAAATATAGGCTGATTAAAGGCAAATACAAAGATGGAGATTTAGCTCTTGCATTGATGCAAATTTTGCCAACATTGTACAAAATATTTTTAGATTTAATGCTTTGTGGCTGTGAATTCATTTTGTTGGAGGATGTAACGCAAGTCATATTATCAATGAGCTTGTTTGATATGGGTGGGCAGAGTTCAAGGCATGTCGATAGTTTGGTTTTTCCGAATATCAGAATATAGGTAATTTGATGATTATAATCGAAGGTTAATATTTAAGTTTATGAAAAAATTATTACATGCAATTATTGCAAGAAAAGAAGCCATTGTAAGGTTGACTACCTAAAATTGAAGAATAATGATTAGGGAAATCTGAAAGGTTTGTTTAGGCTAGTGTTGCTGTTGAGGATATGTGGGCATTTTGCTTATTAGTAAAAATTCATAGTGGTCTTTTACGAGTGTATTCTTGATTTAACATACACGTTCCATATAACACTTAACAGATTGATTCTCCACTTCAAAACTTAATAAAGGTAGAGTTGTTCTGATTGGTATGATGTATCATACAGTATTGCTGGAATTGACATCGTGAAGTTCAAGATGTTTGATGGGTTTGTGATGCCTCACAGATGTTAGATATGTTCTGAAGTTAAAGAAAATTAAATTTTCCTTAGCAGCTTGGAGGTAAAATAGATAGATATATTGGCAAAGGTAACGCTCTTAAGGTTGCAAAAATTATCAAATAACTGTAGCTTTCTTCTCTATGGTCTGGGTGTCAAACAATTATGGTATGTTAGGCTAAGTCATAAGAGAGAGAGCCCTGAAAATGCTCAGAAAAGAGGTCTGCTGTGTTGAGAGCATATTGGTCAAATAAAACTCTATGAACAATGTATATTCAAGAAGCTTAAGAAAGTCTCTTTCAGTGCTGCAGTTTATTGTACAAAGGGAATTTTGGATCACATTTATTCAAATCTTTGGGGTCCTTTACACGTGTCTTCTAAAGGTGCTGCTCAATATATGCCCACATTCATTGAAAATTATTCTTTAAAGTCTAACGATTGTTGTTGAAAGAAGTCTAAAGTAGGGCAAGATTTACTCGAAAATCGGAACTTGCTCGAAGTTTGATTCAACTCCAAATAAGATCGAATAATTTTGAGCCGAGTGTCGAACATGAAAAAATTATTATTCGATTTTGAATGTGGGTGACTTGCTTGATTAATGATTCAAGATCACTTGAAGTTAATAATAAATATATACTATTCGTAATATCAACTAAACCAAAGTTGTGTCAGGTGGTTGAGATTGCAAGTTTAATCCAAATATCACAATTTTATTTTGGCTTTTTGTATTGTGCATGTATTACAAACTCGAGTCTAACTCGGATTTGGAGGCTTAATGCTATTATTTAAATTTTAAAACATAAAATTAAATGGAATTGACTCAATTTCAAACTCTACTCAAAATGAATGATTTTTTAGTTAAGCTAGCTCAACCCGAATCCAATTTTAGTCGAACCAAACCTGAAAATTTTTAGTTTGAGTCAAGCCTGACTTTCTTAAGCTCAACTCGTAGCCAACCTTTCTTCTAGTTCTTAAGACATTTAAACAATGGAAGATTATGGTTGAAAAGCAAATTATCAAATCCCCTTGTATTGAGAATGAATTTGTTTCTAATGAGTTCAATTAGTGTCAATGTAGAAAAAGGTATTGTGAGGTATCGTACTTGTGTTGGAAGGCCTGAACAAAATACAGTGAATAAAAGATATATCGGAACTATTTGTGTGAGGACATGATACATGTTTTTTGCTGCAGGCTTGATAAAAATTTTGGGCTGAAGCTTCTTTAATTGCATGCTATATAATCAATCGCTCCCCTCTCTTTGTAGCGATCTCATGACTCCAGAAAAAGTATGGTTAAGCACTCTTATTTTCTATAATTTGTAAACTTTTGGTTGTATTGCATATGCTCTTATTAAAGAGGGGAAGTTTGATCTTTAGATTAAAGAAATGCTGTGAAGAGTTAGATTTTTGAGCCCTAATAAATCTAAAATCATCCATAGTAGAGAGATTGTATTTGATGAAAAGCTCATTTAATTGGGAACGAGAGCGTATCTCTTATTAATGATATCTGTGATAGCAGTATACAAACTCTAGATAAGGATGAGACATGAAGTTCATTCCTTTCTTTCAGATTCACCTCAAAAAATTACAGAAATAGAGGAGCCAAAGCCTTTAGTTAAGCAATCATATTCCATTTTTAATAAATAGAGAAAAAAGATCTAGTGCAAGGGATTTTGTAACGCCTTTATGTTCTCCTCGTCAAGGCATATATGAAGCACTTTGCAGCGGAAACACTAAGCAATTATCGGTTTTGTCACCTTCGGAAACAAAAACAAACAAGTAGCAAAAATAGAAAAAATAGAGCGTCCAAAACACACTGATTTTATATAAAGACTTCAACATCTGGGAAAAATCACAGTCACATAATGAAGAACTTTATTATGATAATCAAGAAGAAGATATAAGAGTTTTTACCAGTTCAGCTTACAACTTCTTCACAGCTTACAAATTCTAATAGCCTCCAGCCACCACAACAGTCTCAACCTCATTTAAAACCTAAGCATCTCTTAGATATTTATAGCCCTCCAAACAACCCTCAAAAGCCTCCATGTGACCGTAGAAATTGTTGGATATTTGCCACATGTCATCCACACAATAAAAGGCCTTCAGGCTCCTGCATTCGCTGCCTAACGCTTGGGTACGCCTAAGTACCGGGGTCTCGGGTTGCTTTAGCTGGGCTAAAGTACACAGAGCACTTGGGCGCGCCCATAACTCTGCCTAGAGCTCCACTTGGTTCTGCTACTAATGCTTGGGTGCGCCCAAGCACCTAGGTTTCTAAGATGTTAAGGTGGTTAGGCGATTTACTCATGAGGATAGAATGGAAAATGAGCTCATATGTAACAAGGTTGGAGTGACTTCAATAGTGGATAAGATTAGAGAATTTCATCTTTAGATTGTTTGGGCATATTGAGTGTAGGCCAATCAATGCTCGTATTGGAAAAATTGAGTATTTAAATTGTGCCTATGTTTAAAGAGGAAGAGAAAAACCAAAAAAATATGGGAAGAACCATTAGAAAGGATCTTGTTTATTTGGAACTTAATGGGTTTCTATTTGATTGTGCGCAATGAATACATAGGGTTCATGTAATCGACCTCACCTAGTGGGATTAAGGCTAGGTGGTGGTGTTGTTATTGTACTTGCTATAAACACACATAGACACATTTATATATATATACATGCATGCATATAAATACGAAAACAATGGGTGTATATTATAGGAAGGATAAACCAAAATATTTTATGGTTGTATCGTGTGACATGCTTACATAATTGGTATTGTTGACCTTATGCTTCTTAATATTTTACTATAGTTTGAAGGATAATTGCAATTTTATTTTAGATTACAGGTATCTTTTGAAGAGGAGACAAATAAGAAAGAATCTGAACTTTAGAACAATTGTCCAGGATATAAACTATAGAGCTTTGCAAGGAGAAGGCTTTTTTCTTCGGGAGCTAGAATAACAATCGGCCCAGTCAAGAGATAAGTTTTTGTTTCTTCTGATGGTGGCAAAGGTGGTATGGCTTCTACTTGCTTTTTGGTTTCTCTTGCACCCTTTTATAGTCATTCACCGTAAATTGTAATATCATGCTATAGAAATTTTATAGACAACAATGCTGGCTTTCTCTGCCCGTCACTCTTTCCTTTAATTGTTAATTCTGAGCAAGGGTCATTATTCTAATCACAGGCAGAAGAGTTACTTTTTTTTGTAATATATTATACCAAGGTCATAAATTTGATACATTGATTGATAGTTTTTTGTAAACCTTATAATTTGTCATAATCATACTTGAAATAAAACTCAATTGGTGGTCATTTTTCTGTCGATTAGGGGACTGTTCTGTTGCGATCAATGCCCAATTACTGAAAACTGGTTACTGATAAAAACTATTTGTTACCTTTTCACCTTCATCAATGATCTGTATATGTTTGAGAAGTGATGAACAAGCAACAAAAGAAATTGTTACACAATTGCAATCACATTGCTCGAACAAGTTTCATTGATACCCTACTGATTAGCTGGAAATATGCTAATCCAAGCTGTGGTAGCTAGGGGTTACTGAATCAAAGGGGGATTCAAAGTTAGGTTAGAGCATCAAATAGTCAAATTGAGTTATTTTCTGAAATGATCTTCTGATTATTTCTAAAAGTTCAAATTAGTCTAAGCTAAACTTTTCTATCCAGTTTGAATAAAAAAGTTAAATTCATGAAGAATTTTTTTAATAATTTATAAAAATAATTATGAAAATAATTTGTTGTTAAAATAGTTTTATGCAAATTTATATATGATTATTTTTATTTTTTTATGTTTCTAGCTGTATTTTTATTTATAAATATCTAATATATATGAGAAGCAATACCAAGCTTAAATCCCACTAGGTGGGGTTGGCTACATGAATTCTTTGTTTTGTTTTTTTGTGTATTATCAAATAGAAGCCCCTCCCAAAATTCTAAATAGAGAAAATCTTTAACAATGATTTTCTCTCTTGTTTTATTTGGTCTTCCTCTCTTAATATGTGCTAAATTCATAAAACTCAAAAATTCTATCAGTGCATTGCACAGTCTAAGTTTAATATGCTCGAACTATCAATGAATATCTTGTTGAGATGGTGCTGCTGATGAACATAAATTACTCTTAAAATTTCACAAGCACATCATAAAACACAAGTCGTGGTTCGGTAAAATTCATTTACGTTTACAAGGAGGATATGAGAAGGTACTGTTAAATGGAATAGGAGAAAGAAGTTATAAGCAACAAAGGATTCTCTATTGTCTCTAATGGTTGCACTTCAAAAATACAAACAATGGCATCCCACAAAAAGAAGAAAAGATGCAGTTGCAACACACCCAAACCCTAAAACCTCTTAGGAATATATTAGTCTCATAATTATACGAAAATGCCTCCATAAAGCAAATTTTGCGAAACCGTCATGAAAAGACGTTCGCCTGGTGCTTGGGCGCACCCAAGTGCTGCCTCCTTGGCCCAATATGTGCAAAACAGTCGGGCACACCCAAGCGTTCGCCTCTTGAGTTTAGGACACTCTAAGACCCTCCAACTGTGCATCGGGCGTGATTAATCGCATGCCTCTCAGGTTTACGATGCTCCAAGACTCTCTCCCAACAATGCGTTGGGCGCTCCGTCTCTTTGCCAATTGAATAATGACAAGAAAATCAACCAACTTTAGTAGTATCTACGAAGAATATTTCTGAAATTGCCAGTGTTTAAACTGCTCAAATACTACTTCTACTCGAATATTGGAGTCTTTCTTTTAAATGCATTTCTAACATCCTGTGTTTACAGCAGTCTACTTGTGATTATCCATATTGGCTTAAGGGGTAAACTAATAAAAGTTTCTCATTGGGTGGTAGACTTTGTCAGCTCTGTTGATTCAAGTTTAGGGTTTAGGGTTCAAGTTATTTGAGAATTTAGCAGATCGCTCTGTGAGAAGTGCAGGTACCTTGAAGCAGATTTTTCATATGGTCAATCTGAGCTTTAACCAGATCTTCATCTGATTGATATATTAGGGTTTGCTTATATCAAAACTCTGGGTATTTTATTTGTTTGTGGTGATGATGCTATTTTTAAGCAATCTTTGTACTATTAAGTGTGTATATATCTATCTATATCTATATCTATATATCTATATATATATATATATATATATATATATATATATATATATATTTGTGCTATAAAATATTTCCGTCCATCTATGACATGTTACAAGCTTTAAGCTGTGGCTTGTCTTTGCCGCTGCAACTCTTGTCGGCAAAATATTATACTTTCTCTTCTGTCTCTGAATGGTTCTTTGTTTGACGCAACGCATCTATTCTTGTTCCCTATCTTTGCTGTTTATCCGTATTTATATATAGAAAATTGATTAGATGCCTCATTTTCAAAAATTTTAGTTAATTAATTATTTTTAATATATTTATAATTATAATTTTAATCATTCAATCTTAATTATTATCTATTTAATTTTAAATTTAGATGTATTCATTATGTTGTGGTTATAGAAGAGGGCATTAAGTGGGGATATTGTAGCAAAATTATATATATATATCTAAATAAAAAAAAGATAAATATTTATTAAAATATAAAAGATTTATTTGATATTTATACGTAGAAAATATTATATCAATCTCTTCTTTTTATTTGAATTCATAATTTGGGATAATAAATTATGAGTTTTAAACATTGGGCTGCAATGCCACCATATGTATATATACTCTATACTAAATAATCAAGAAGTTGAAATAATACAAATTTTCAAAAACTTTATTTATTTGTAAATATAAATATAAGAAAACGAGCGTGTTAGATTTTGACACGTGTTCCATAGAAATAATGATAAATTATAATTAAATAATAGTAATATATAATAAAAAATTATGCATAATATTTCTTACGTAGGGGCCGGAGCGAGAGTGTGAATGTGAAACTAACCCTTTGCTTGTTCTTTATATGTTTGACAATATTCTCTAGGAACTATTATACTTAATAATGTGAACATATTTTAATAAGGTGTCATTGCTCACATATACTTGGGCCTGGGCCCGGCAAAGCTTTTCTTACATGGGTTGGGTTGGGTTGGGCGTACTTGTCTAAGCGAGTTAGTTAGGTGTGTATTAGATAGTGCTAATGACATTTTTTCTTAAGATAAGCTTTGATCTAAAAAAAGATCAGTCCTAAACACAAATAATCCAAAGACTAATCTTTTGAATAACGTTGGGTGGGCCCAGAGCTCGTGCCCAATTAGACCTGTTAAAAATATCTAATCAAATATATAATTAAAGCTAAGAAATTTATGATTGAAAATACTTTAAAAAGTTAGGCAATATTGACATTATTCATCAATATGGATTCAAAGCCCAAATATTGTTTAAATTACAAACAGCTATTATTGAACAACAAAAATATAAAACCTAAAAATTTAGATTTTTTATATTTACTAATTATATATCATCATAATTGAACTTTCTATTAATCATATGATAAAAATGAAATTGCATTGTATATATATATATATAATTTTATAAGCTTAACATAAATAAAAAAATGATTTGCATTAAGAATAATTTTTTATTAGACAACATATGAGGTTTGCAAATTTTCTCCATATAATAAAAATTGAATTAACTCTTAATATTAAAACTATTTACATATAATTAGTTTAATTAAGAATGTTAATAAATAATTAACCATACTGAGTTTATAATTCTGTAAAAATGAATAAATAGTTATCTATAAATATTTTAAATTTTAAATACAACAATTTTATATTTTTTATGAAAATTAAAACCGTACTATTAAAAAATACATACTAAAATAATATGTTATTTTTCAGTCTCATTTTTTAAAGTTTTTGAATATATTTTAGATAACACAGAAATAATTTAAATTTGTAAATACTAATCTAATTATTTATTTATTGTTCAAAGTACTTAAATTTGAAATTCCGCACTCTTAATTAAAGTATAAATAAGCGGATTTTGGTAAAAATTTATGGTAGAGATCAATCTTAACCGGCATATTTCACTGCCCGGTCACATGTTACACTTCCCACCGCCACGTGCCGGTTACTTAAAATCTTTATATATACCCCAAGTAAGTCAGACTCCCAGCATCAGTGAAAGGGTGACGGAGTTCGGAAGAAGCAGCAGAGAACGAGGCGCATCTCCTGAACTTTCGTTTTTTGTTTTGTTTTGTTGTTTTGTCCGAAATTTCAATCCAAGATTCCCTCCACTTTTCCCTCTCCTTCTTGTCGTCTTCATTGGAGTTCCATCAGATGAAAAACCAGAAGATTCGAGCAATCGCGGCAAGCAATCGAGCCATGGAATGCTGGAATCGTATGATTTTACCTATGAAACGAGCTCTGATCAGCGCCGCCGCTCGCCTCAGCCTACAGAATTCCGGTAAATTTGATAAAAAACTTTGGATCGGAGGAGTGTTTAGGGTTTCGAAATGCGACGATCGGGATTTTCTGAAGTTTATTTTTGGATGATTTATGTTTTCTTCAGGGCCAAGAAAGCTGAGGAAGGAGGTGAGCTCTTGCGAGTACGAGGACGTTCACGTGATGTGGGAGATGCTGAGAAAAACGGATCGGGAGATCGCCCGCTGCCCGCCGTTGAATCGCCGGCGGAATTTAAAGCGCCGACGGTGCCGATGGGTTGTGTTGGATTGGGTTCCGTACAATATCTGCGCTACGATCTGATCGGTAATTCACACTGCCGATAAGTTTCAATCAATTCGAGTCACCACAGCTTTTCTTTTTTCCTTTTTTTTTTTTTTTTTTTTTTTGTTCCTCCTTCCCTGCTCGCTGTTGTGGGATTCGGTGAACCGGGATTTCTCGTCAGCAGTTGATTTTACAAACAAGAGCAGTTTGGATTTGAAGCTTCTTTCGGGTACTGTATTTTGTTAATAAATAAGCGCATCAACAGAAATTAGAAAATAAGTGGGGAGAAGGGAATTTTTAGTTGCGTACTTGATAGAAAGTATAAGAATTAATCTGCTTATGTAATATAAAATTACGGTCTGGCTTTTTGTGATCGAAGGTTGGAAGTTTCAATCAAAATAAATAAAATTAAACATAATCGATGATCCGTGCATTGATGCATAATATGTATGAAATGCGAAAAAACTCGAATCACAGTTTTTGACATTTCATGAATATTTAAACTGGAAAATCAACATAAAAAATGTTTGATGCGTTCTTGATTAAGATTATCAAAAAACAAAATTAAAAATACTGTTTTTTTTTCCTCGGATGAAAATCGAATATCCGAGCTTTAATGCATCTATTAAAATTCAAATTCAGCAAGCCTAAAATTGTTGGAATGAAGATCGCAATTCTTGATCTTTCATGAACATTTAAATAGGGAGACAAACTTTATTTTTTTGAAGATGTAAAATGAAAAGAGATCATATCATTTACATAAATTCTAAAAGATTATGGTTGTTTGATAATCTATGATTTACCATTTGATAATCAAGATAATTAAGTACACATTGTTTTTCTTATTAAATAAACCTATAAGGAATCAAAGGTTAATTATTGAAAGATAACACAGGAAGTTGTTGAACTTAAAAAGGAGTTTTAATTTAGATAAATCAGTCCCAATTAAGTCCCCATAAGCTTATCAACCTCGCAAACCAGTCGTCGTCAGCATCACTTAAAATCATTAATGATAATTAATGATTCGGAAGATAATTAAGAATAATTAACAAACTTAATCACGACATAAGCTCCTACAGTTTCTAGCATTAAAAAATAAGGACGAAGAGGATATTTCCAGATGTATTCCTTACACGACTTTTATAAATCTCTCATTATTAATTCTAACAAATTTTCTCTTAAATTCAAGCTAAGTAAGAAAGTACATTGATTAGTAAGAGCTCACTTGGTGAGTTCTACTTATTATCATTCAAATCCAGCTCATTTTGATAAAAGAAGTCAGCAATGTGTCACCAAGCCATGAATCAGGTTTTATATTTTGAGTAACAAAAATTTTCAGATCGAGTCTGACATGACTGCTCGAACTCGTCTCGGATCTACCCTAATTAAGTGGTTACATAACTAAAGGCTGCATAATTTTTATTTATCTATCTACAAATCAAGATAGGTGGATTCCCATTTCAAAGGAGTTCAGTTTATTTTTTAAGTAGAATGAGATAATAAACAAGTAAAAGGCCTATTTTGTATGGACCCTAGTTCATTATTAGACAAAGGACTTTAGTATCTCCGCTCGATTTAATCTGTTGATTACTCATAAGTTTAAGTTTTCAGCTAAAATTTTTCGCTAAAATTCGTTTTCGTCAATTTCCTCTTGATTATGCTATAACAAGTATGACTGATTAAATTATTTTGGGAGTTCATTCTACCAAATATTGGCGAGAATCTAAAAATTATTAATCAAATATTCGAATTTTCTCCTTCCCGTAACCAACGGTACAAGGAAGGTGTTTTTCTTGCATACTTAATGCCATTCATTCCTCTACACAGTAATTATCCACAATCAAAACCTACGGTTTCAAAAGGAAGAGTCGACGAAAAGCCCGGATCAAATCAAGCTTCTGATCTATTGTATTTGGTTTATAATACGGTAAGACATAACTAATAAAAAAAATGATTAGACATTTAAAGTTTAAGTACAAATTAAGGTGATTAAATACATTGTTTGATTAAGCGAATATCACGTTAGCCATTTACAATTTTTATTATAATCAGAGCATTTGGCATGAAATAAATAAGGCTCACATGATTTAAATGATTGTTTCATCCCTGCATAGAATAGGTTAGCAACATATTTGTGAAAAATGCATTAAATAAAGGAAATATGATCATGTCCAAATGATTCATATGCTAAGTAAAGAGACAGTGTAGATAATTATTGTATATTATATAAGAGAAAACTACACTGTAAAGATTGTGAGTAAAGCTGAAATATTAAAATATTGTAAATCAATATATAAAACAATTTCAGTCGAAAGAGTAAACATAGTCATAAGACTGTAATAATTATTTATAATCAATAAGATTGTAAGAAATACAATTTATGATTTATTTATCTTATATTTGGCTATGTGAGTGCAGAACACGTGAGGAGTTGAGTACGTCTACTCAATTATAAGTAAGTGAGGTCAACTATAAACACACATATTCCCCCTCATAGGAATAGTGTGGTCTCCTGATACTCTAATAACTTGCCCAGGCTTGATGACAGTTGAACTATATTCCACCAAATAAAAACCTTTCTGAAGTAATTTTAAATATTTTTTATATGCACAATGTCTTACTGCATGATTTTAAAGAATTTATTTCAATGCGTTACAGCATTTCAAGGATTATCAAATTATTGTAAACCACGTGATACCTATTATTTTCTATTTTGATTGTCTATTCTAATGATCAGGATTAGTCAAACCTATAAATTAACTTAGATGTTATAGATCCTCAGTTAATTTAATACATATATAATAATAATAATAATAATAAGGTGTTGAAAAATAATGATTTTAATTAAACTTTATATAATGACAAAATAATTTATAGATATAAATATTAAGTGAAAGTTAAAATCTATGCCATTGAATAATTTTAGTTACTTAAGATTGATAATGATTCAATTGCTATATGTAAATTAAGGGATTTATCAAATTAGGTGCTACAAAATACAACTTGTTTATAATTGAATTAAATATGCTAATTTTACTATTGTTAGCTCTAAGTTATCATACTTTCCAAGTTATGATACTTTGAATTATATTCTAAAGTTTAGTTTATTCTAATTAATCTAATATCTTCTAACATTCTTCTCAATAGCTTAGATCTATATCTATACTTTCATTAAAATTTTATTAACTACAAGTCTATTAGTAATCTTAAGGTTTAGATATTCTTTATTACTATCCATACATTATTGATTCTAATGAAGATCCATTATATGAAGAGTTTATTAAATAATAATCTTTTAATCTAATAATTTTGGAAATCTCATTGTTAATGCATAATGTTTCATATGGCTATAATAAGTGAGTTTATTCCTTACATAAAAAAAAGTAAGTTTGATTTAATAGGTTGATTGCCTAAAGCATCAAAATTCTATCTTCTTGAATTTAATATAATTTAAATAAAAGTTATATCTTATTCTAGTTGTCCATAATAGGGTTGGATTTGATTACAAGAATTCAAATATAAAGTTCAATATTTTAAGCTCTTAATCTTCACTAATAAGGTTAGAGATTTAATACAAGCAATGTGATGAATTTATCATTACGTAATCTTCTCTAACACAGTGTTTTAAGGTTCACGTAAGCATCAATTTAATTTAACCCTGCTGTCCTAGGTTCTAAGAAACATTAATTCATTCATTTAATATATATAATTTTCAATGGTTCATAAAAGAATGCCACAAATGCAAGTTTTTCATACAAAATCCATATTTATATGATCTAATCATCAATAGTAATGAATCCGTATTTTAGTATATTTTTATGTTATTTCAACTATGGAGTGGGAAGATTGCAGAATTTATGAAGATTTTGGAAACTGGGTACTGTGGTGCGCTACTGCGTGCTACAGCGTGCCTTCGTGCCAGAAATATTGTGGCGCAGGCACTACAGCGGCCGTAGAGCCCTCGGCTCGAGGGCTAGGCACTACAGCACGTTACGGTGCTCCTTAACCGAGAGTCAAAATTCTTCCAACAGGGTCAGCCTGCTCGGACGTAAACTGGAAAGTCCTCATATGGAATCAAAATTCTTCCGATTTAGGGCACCTTGCGGATCGTGCCATATACCGATCGAAAGGTCTTTCTGAGACCTTTCAATTGATACCTAAATCGACATATTTGGATAGCTCTAATGTCATTAAAATTGATGCCCTTACTTCGGGTATCAGAAAGAAAATTTGATTTGAAAAATATTGTTCATCTTCCTCCAAAACTGAACTCTGATCGAGCTCGTTTGAACTCGATCGAGCACTTTAGGGTTTTGCAAATGAGGAATAATAAGCAATCGAGCTTGAAATGAAACATTTGCATGATTAAATTCATGAGAATAAAAGTACCTAGAGTTTCGATGATGAAGGTGTTTTAAGCTTGGGATGAAGCTTCCTTAGCTCTCTGATGGATCCTAACAGCATGCAAAGAGAGCAGATGGTGTCTAGATAAGGAGGGAGGAGGGATTGACTTAACCATGGAAATAAGCTTGTAGAGAGCTCCTCCATTGATTGAGTGGGTGGTTGTCATTGCCATGCTGCTACATCTGCACTCATAGGGGATGACATCCTAATGGGTTTAGCCTGATAATAGGTGGTGGGTCCCACCACTTAATTGCATAATTAATTATTTATTAATATATTTTAATAATTAGAATTATGCTATTAAACGAGCTTCAAAAAATCCAAAAAATTCACCCATAATTAATTGGGATTGAGGAACTCAAAAATAAAGTCGAAATCTTAATCATAGACATATTTAATTATCTTAATATTTTGAGTATTTAAAATATAATAAAATATTTCAGGAAAATTTGACGGCTCCCAAAAATTCTCAAAATTTCACCTCTAGCTAAATTGGGGGTGAAGAGTTCAATGGTAAACTACGATTTTGATTTAGAGATTAAAATAATTACCATAATTTTCTAATTTAATAAATTTATTAAAATAATCAGAATATTCAATTGAGCTCCAAATTGCTCCAATTTTTTTTGGTTTTGCTCAAAATATCGTATGGAGACAATTAGAGATGATTAAAAGCTAATTTGAGTGATAAATAAAGTTTAACAACTTTCAAGTCATTTTATCAAAATGGATCTTATTGAGCATAAGAATGAGATTAAGAAGAGTGAATTCTTAGAGGTAGATTCAATCTAAACAGTAATGTTGTACTCCATGAGATCTCTTAACTTAAATATCTTTAATTGGATCAGGAAACTTAATAGGTTGTAGTAGTTCAATCTTTTCTTTTAGGATCGGGTATATAATGATGTCTAGAATTGTATGTAGACCATACATTGGCTTTGGGACATCTATGTATTTGGCTTAAATTTGTAGAAATCAGACAACATATGAACAAAAGTTACTTAATGAAAGTTGTTATAAATTCAGAGAATTTTAATAATGCTTCTCTCACAACAAGATTTATTAAGATTATCTTAGTTTATGTTACACCTTAAACTAAGATTACCTTCATTTACCAATGAATCAACATTTGCTGCTAGTGTTATTATTCCTAAAAAGGGGTTTTCTATATTGTTGTTTTACAAATATAACTGAGCTATAAATACTCTTATTAATAATATTTGATCTTCCATGAAAATGCTACTTTCATTTTTCTCGTGGTCATATGAATTCAATGCTGCCTCATTGGTAATGGAATGTTAACCATTAAAATATCCTAATAAAATTTATGAGGTCTTAGTCTCATTTGAATAGTTGCATTTTGCAAGGGGTTTAATTTAGAGCATGTTGTTGCTAAAGCTAGGATTACTTGAAGTAGAAATGGATCTAGATAAGGCAGTATTTCAATGAGAAATTGTGAAAATAATTAAACTAGGATCTATAGTAGATGAATTGAAGATAACAATAATTTATCTAGATAAGAACGGGAGGTTAATATTCTAAAATTAGAATAGCAAGGCATATGAATATTGTATAAGTAGAAATTAAAGTTTTCACTAAAAGAATTGCAGAGGCTTTTAGAGAGTATACATCTTAGTAATACAGATCATCTTTTTCAAAGTTAATAACTTTTGCAGACATATCAAAATTATAAGTGATTCGTCTTATTTAAGTCAACACAAATGTACACACGATATTACTTTTTATAAATTTATTTAATTTTATTATTGCTTTATCATCATTTTGAGCTTATTTCTTATTGACATTAAATGTGCTCTTTCCCAAATGATGTTAAGGAACAAAATATTATTTATTATATCTTATGAATGTACCCAAGGGTTCCGAAACGATAACTGAATTAGGGGCGGGGATAGTCTATCGGGAGTTATAAGGGTGCTAACTGAAGCCTTTGGGGGGCCAGTTGATGAACTTATTTTTTTGAACCCTGCCTCAACGTTCTGCCTTTGCGCATTAGAACTGCCTTTGTTATTTCATAATATCAAAACAGACACAAATATTGAACTTTTATGCGATTATTAATTTATCATTTGAATTTTGTATGTGACACTAATATAGCAAGATGTTATTTGCAAGAATTTTAATTATTATTATTCACATAAAACCATATTCCCCTATAATTTTATTAAATCTTTATTTTCTTTTCATTTTTATTTAAGTATAATATTTAATATCTTTTGTACTTAAAATATGCATTAAGATTTTATTATTATAATATCAAACCATGTACATCTAGAAGATGCTGAGATAGCTTAATGATATTTTAAAAAATTATAGTGCAAACTAGAAGAATAGATTTAAATATTTTATGTTATACTTATAAGAAACATTGATGATGTGAAAACATGTATCTATTATTGTAATATTCAAATTAATTTTATTTTAAATTGAATGGATAATATTTTTGCATTTTGTATGACTTTGGATGTTTTTGTATTAAATGTTATTTTGCTTAATCGCTCAATATGATCTTACTAAGATATAAGTTCAAACTACTAGATAGTAAGGCTCAAAATCCTTCCAACTATGCTCTTTCTATCAATTTTATATTATTTTTTAACATAAGCAATTATTGTAATTGTATATTTATTAGCAAAAAATGTTTATGTACTATATATATATATAATATACTTATTTAGAGTATTAAATATGCTCACATTTGTAAGCATATATACACACAATTCTAAGAATGATTAAAATGATAAGAGTTTTTTTCTGTAAGTATGCAAAAACCACAATAAAAACATCCACTAAATTCATTTTCTCAGCAGCATGAATCCCATCACACCTTTAAAAAAAAAAAAATCCAAATTATAAACAGTTTTATTATAACAAAATACTAACTTTATTTTTCACTCTCAATTCTTGAGATGAGGGAAGCAGTGGGAGACATCCACTTTAGGATGCTTTGCCTCAGTATGCTCTCTGCACTTGGATTCTGATGTGGTGCACATAAATGTTTGCATGCACACCTTGCACTGTGTACCAAAAATATTCAAATATAAAAAAAATAAAAATAAATAAATCAATTCTCCATAAATATAATTCATCCAGGAGTATTTCATAGTAAAAAAAAAAAAGCATAGGAATCATTAGAAGTTTAGATTGATAGCACAATTAAAGTCATAACCCCAAAGCACTTGTAAATACTAATCTAATAACATCTCATTCTGCTCCATATAATGTTAGCCTAGAAAACAATACCCTAAGCACTACATGCATGGCCCTCTGTCAACATAGGTTAAGTGTGATTTATTCTAATTGACAACCTAAACATTATAGGAGAACCCAAAATATTACAACAGCAATAACACAAAACCAAAGTCCTTTGTTTCTTCTATTGTGCAAGATTAAATAGAAACCCTTTCCTAAGTTTCAAATAAAGATTTTTCTTCCCATATCTTTTTTGGTCTTTCTCTTTTAATATGGGCAAAATTCATACACTCAATTTTTCTAATAAGAGGCATTGAATGGTCTACCAAATCCATATAAGATGACATTCTCTAATTTATCTACTATTTGAAACACTCCTATTGTGAAAGATGGTAATTGCAGCAGAATTTTTTTCACCTTGGAGCCAATTCGGACAAGAACGATTATAGAAAATAAACATGCAAAGAGATACTCACAACACATAAAAAAACTGAAGAGATTTTTACATAAAATACTTAATAGGAAAAAATCATAAAACCACACTAAGAAATTGCCATATAAAATAGGAAGAAATTATAAATTTATCAGTCTAACAACACTTGTGCTTCACCATCATACACCACCTTACATCATGACATAACTCTAATAAATACTAACTTGAAATAAGTTTCATAAATAAGTTATAAATACATTTAGCTATTTCGTACTCTACAGCAACCTTTAATAAATATTCAAATGAGGATTATCTTCAAATTAAATGCAATCAAACGTCTGGCATGCCCAACACCATTTATGCTTCCGTTTGTGCTTGGGCGTGCTTGGGTGCCCAACCCTCAATTTAAATGGCTGAAAAACTCTATAACAATGCTTATATCTATTGTTCAAAATTTAGATTAGAGGCTCATTTCAGAAATAAAGTTAATGATTTCAAATTTAAACATACCCTAAATATGTTCAAACCCTTCCAATGTACAAACAAATGGCTGCATACGCGGATTTCTTTACAGAGAAAAGTGTAAATCAATCAGAAACAAATTTTCTAGCCAATCTTATGATTGGCATTAGTTTATAAGATAACACTGAAAGTTAATATACATTTGTTAACATTCAGAAATGTAAAACTAATAAAAAAACTTTTAAGAACTTTTGATGCTTTTAACTTCATTTTTTCAATCGAAAAAGTTGTGTTTTAGCGTTGCATCCCATTCATCCAGCCAAAAAATTAAATAGGGATAGAGATGGTGAGGTAAAAAAAAGAACTATGCTAAAGAGCCACAAAAATATCTAAATTTTGCCGAGAAATCACGGAAGCAAAAAAATAAAACAGAATCACAAATCGCAACAAAATAAAAATGATGAATATCAAATTTACATGAAAAATTTAAAATTAGGAAAAATCACAAAGCAACATCAAACCACAGAAAATCACTATGAAAAAAATGGAAAAATTATAGAATTCTCACTATCTCGCTTGGAAGAAGATGATGACTGCCCAACATAATTTTTAACCATTGCCTTTAACACTATATAGACAAGGCTATGCTACCAACTCAAATATTACAAAATGACAAAAATAACCTGAAAAAAAATTCGTCCAAAGAAAACAAAGGATAGGATCGACAGTGCATCCCGTTTCTGAGTTGATCCAATCAGGTTCCACAAAATACTAAAAATGATTATAAATGAAATGGGCATTATATTTTTCAAAAAATATTAAGGCGATCCACTGTTTTCTTATGAACTCTCAACTTTTCTCTCTTCTGATATGTTATCAAGAATTTTTTTCAGCCAGATTCTTACAATAAAATAACATTTTCTAAGGAAATATAAATTGACAATAACATTTTTATGTATATATAGCTGTTTAACCCAGTCATTACTGCAAAAAAAAAAGGGAACATTTAAACACATTAATTCCACGTTGGTTTCCATTTTTGTTAACCTTTGCCACTAAAATTTATTTTATGCTGATTACTTGCTAAATTCTATTTTATGTTGCTTTTTTGCTAAAATCCAGAGCTAATCAAATCAAATCAATAGCCATTTAAGCTAATTTTTTTTTTTAGAATGTCTTATTTTGAGTAAAAAAAAAAGAGCAAACGAAATCAGACACTATTTATCTTCACGTTTCGTGAACTGTTGTGACGTTTTCGCAAACGACGCAGTGATCTTTGAAGGAAATGACCGCCAAGAGGTAAGAGAAGTTATAAAAGTTTTTAGAGGACCCTCCACGGCTATTTTTTACACTTTCGAATACCTCCCCAGTTCTCCAATCCCTCGATTTCTCTCATCAACCGACGGAATCCTACGAACCATCGGCAACATAAGGAGAACCCTAAAGTATTCGAACTCACCGTCGATCAAACTCCAACCTCCTGACACCTCCAAAGACCATGAACGATAGGACACGAGCAACATCAAACTTACTACTGCTGACTACCATCACACCTTCCGAAACTTCCTTCTTCCTCCGCTGAACTCTGGAGCTTTGCCCGATCGCATAAAACATATCAACTTTGTGAGTGCTTCATCTAAGTCAACACAAAGGTACTCAAGATATTATTTTTTGCACTTAATTATTTTTATTGCTGCTATAATTTTGTATATTTAAGCCTTATTTATATTATTGATGTTTTGCCAAGTATTTTATTTAAATTGTCAAATTTATGTCACATATCAACGGAGGAATAAGATGTGTTGTGATGAAAATATTTGTATCATGCATACTTACGTTCAGTATAGACATACAAGGATGGGGCAAGTCCTATATCTGGAGAGAAAAGAAAGTTATACCTAACCTTGAGGGGGCAAGTATAGAAATGTGATGCATATTGAACCAACTATGATAATATAGATGTTCTTGGTTCCTCCAGTGTTTTGCCCAACAAGACAATGTTGAAAGATATATGATTACTGTTTATGACATAGACATGCTTTATCAATTTTCTTACCTCTGACGTAATTATGGTATGGAACATTTACTGCTGCCAAATAATCAGTAAGCAAAAATTTATAACATCTTTATGCTTTATCTAAATTTTCTGCAATTTTTATCATTTGTCTTTATATTTGCACACCGCATTTGATATTTAAAAATGTGTAACATTTAATATTTTTGCTATTTAGAGTATTCTCTAATTATTGAGAATTCAAAGCTAGACATTATATCTATAATGTCAAATCAAGTACAATTTGAGGAGGCTGAGTAAGCTTGATGACAAAGCGTACAAGGAACTCATCATTCAGAATTTAAAGAAAAAACTTTAAATTTATTTCATTTTATGTTTAAGTATGTTGAAATAATTGTTTCAAACTATAAATGTGTGGACAATATAGTTTTGAATGTTTTCTTATAGTAAATTGAATGGAAGATTATTAAATTGTTTCTTGTATGGCTCAGAATATTTAATTACTGTATTAAATAGTATTTATTTATCTGTTCAATATGATCTCGCAGGAATGAACCTAATATTGGATTAGTTTTACTAACATTTGTTCATCACAATAGGCTACACTACAAGGACATAGTATTATTTTCTTCTATCCATTGTGAAATTTTAACAACTCAGGTAAACAAACACTATAAGATAAGGTATCTTTTTATTTATAGCATTCTTAAACTTGAATCATGAGGTGGAGTAATGAACAATGGTAGATTTGGAGACAAATTATCGCCTGACCCTTGGTGGCCTACAACCCTCCTCCAACTCCATCATTCGGCTTCGACGTTCTCCTTCACCTCCGGCGTTGGTATGTTGATTCATCGACCCGTTCTGCATTAGCTTGGTATGTGTTGTACTTTCGTCAATGGATCCACACACACATCAAATTAATTCGAAACAGGTGTCCTGCGCCCTCCTCATTTGTGGCTTCGGCTTAGCTCATGTGGAAGGGTGGAGACCTTTTGTGCGCTCAAGCTCCCTTTGTCACTTGAGACCTGCTATCAGATCTTGACATGAACATTTCATAGCTCCCTAGATTGGGTTGGCTAATCCTTTGTCTTTCTCCTTATGAAGTTTCAGTGACCCTTGCTGCCATACTATCTATGAGAACTTTGTCCTTCCATGAGAAAGAACTGCACTTCTATCACTAGGGAAGAAATTTGTGAGATAGCTTGCTCATTTGAATTTCCCTTCTTGGAAAATTCTTGGTAGATGGGTTGTCCATATAAAACATTCATAACCATTTAGCAACATAGAATTTGATAGGTAGTTGATTGATTGGTTTGATTAGCCACAAAGATTATGTACACAACTTCTCCCGCTCTATCACTCAAATGAAGGGTTTCTCGATACGACATCTCAAATGGTCCCCATCGTTTGATTAGGATGTAGAGTCCCTAATCAAACCTAATTAGGTGGATTTTCCAAAATTTCAATTACACCTCTAAGTGAATCAACCTTGTAGTCCAACAGCTCAATTTTTGGAGATCTACTGAGAATCAACATGGCAACAAAGAGCTTGATGCATCCCTTGGTGTCCCACATCCTAGTTGAGCTGAATATCACCAAGAATCATTCATATCAGGCCTAGATCGGTGCTAACTCTTCTAGGTTTTGGCAGCCGATCACATTTGAAAATTTTGATAAAGTATTGCTTGCATTATCACACTAATGGTCATGCGATTTGAAGAAAAGGTAGATGAAGAAGAAATAGTTTTCATTAATCAAAATGTAGCATTGCATAGGTGTATATATATATATATATACAATAAGAGGGTTTGGAACAATACAATCTGGTTCATCATGTGTTATCAGGTTCACGAGCGTCTAGGTACCCAGTCCTCAGTCTGGCACTGGTAATTGCGTCTGGGCGCCATCGGTCTGATTGGGCTTGCACCTAGGTGCACCTGGGTGCCCAGTCCTTTGGTTGGCGCTGGCAATTGTGCCTGGGCGCTGCGTGCCCAATCCTTTGGCTGATATGTCTTGATATTGCTATTATTCGCCCAGGCGCCCAGACAATGCATGTGTTGACAGAAATTGTTGGCTGATGTCTTTGGGCATGAGCATACAAAACATACTCAGACTAATCTAAAATGCTATAAAAATCTGAACCACATTACAAGCATTGCGTGTTTAACAGGTCTTGATCAAAGCTTAGACTGCAGCATATCAACAATACATATTATCTGTCGGAAGGGTAATCACAATCAGAAGATTGCGAGCTACAGAAATTTCAAAACGTCTTTTATGTTGTGTAAAAGGCGAGGATAGCCTATGTGACAGTAAAATATGCATACTCAATTATTTCTAACTTGTTCCCATACACAAACCCTAGGATATATTTCCAAATCATAAAAAGATATGGAAGGAAATCTATTCAAGCCCCTTTTCAACCTTTCATACCACGCTTTGCCGGAACCCAAAAGATCAACAAAATAAAAAATAACTAATAAAGAACATGATCTTAAGAAATAAAAAATTAGGGATAAGTAACTCATAATAGTCAATCTTAAGCATTGGCATGTCTAACTTCCAAACGTTGATTTTTTATAACATTACCACATAACCTCATGATTCCATTCACTTGCAAATAATTAATATGTATTAAAGATGATTTGAAAGCGTTTATGAAGACTTCAAAAGATGCGAAATTAAAAATCTCATAAAAAATGAACAGGGCGGTATGCAAGAAATTCCGAAACGGTTTGCAGATTCCCTCCAGTTTAATAAAGGGCTGTGAAAACAAAAGGGAACAAAAGAAACCTGGATGCTCATGGCCTTCTTGTTGGAATCCAGCTGACTTCCTGCGAGAAAAAAAATTGAACATATTCAAGATCCGGGCGATCAAAGATGAGATCGCCATCGCAAAGCAAAAAGATTTAGAAGACAAAAATATCGGATCGAAAAAAATTTACCCTTAGCTGCTTTATTCTTCTCCAAATTCTTCTCTCGAGCCATCTTTGACTTCTGTCCGTTTCCTCCTCCCATCTCTCGCTCTCTCTTTCTGCTTCTGAACTACTGAAGTTAAGAGAGCGGAAAAACAACTGCGCAGACCGCGGAAAGGTTATTTGAGCGTCGCCGCGTTAATTTATTAGTGCCTTACTTTAATTCGACTTTTAAACCTAATTAATTTATTATCATTATCAATTAAGTCATTATTAATCAACGATGTAATTAATCTTAAAAACATATTAATAAGATAAAAATAATGATAATCATCCTATTATAGCATTAACGATATTATAGATATATAAACATTTGATTAAACTTAGGATTCAGCACACGAATTCCAAATAATTCTTAAAAATATAAAATATGAGAATCATCAAAAATATCTATTTTAAGAAATATTTGAGAGCTGAATAATATATTTCTTAAATTTAAAGATATTAAAACATACAAATTTTGAATGCAAATCTTAAGCATCTAATTTTGAGAAGCTAAGAACCAAATAGCTTTGAAATATGCTTGGACCCATCATGATCAAAATACCAAATTCATCCTAAATTTCATTATTTTTTGTTAAAATTAATCTAAAACAAATCATCAGTACACAAAATTAAACCAAAAAATTCATTAAAATCTCTATTAATTATATTCTTTTCGGGTATCAAGAACATGCTTAATCATCTGCTCATAGAGGGATTCAATGACAGCAACTGAAAATATAATCCAAAATATGAAATCTCTGTAAAAAGGAATTCAAAGACAGCAGCTGTATTCTGTACAAATTTGCACAATTAAAAAGAGAGACTTAAAACAGAAAATCTCTCCAAAATAAAATAAAAATAGTTCTAAAAATTCACTTTTGGCAGTCAGTTTCTTCTGCGAATTTTCTCTCCAACTCGGCTCTTCTCCACGCAGCCTGAAAGAGCAATAAAGAATGAAAAATGAGATTTTCTTATCACAAAAATTATCACCAACTTTACTTAGAATGCAACTTTACTTAGGGAAACACAGATAAGAAGAAACCTTGTCTCTCTCAAGCTTTGAAAAATGAGGCTTAAGAGAATTTCTTAAGCTCAAACCTCCCCATGCCTCTTGAAGCTCCCTCTCCCTTGCTTCCCTGCGAGCATCCACATGCTTAATGGGGTTCACCCTCTCAAGCCTTGGCTGATGCTTCACCAAATCCTCTTCAAGACTCTCTTTCACTGAACATTTCTCTCTTTCCAACCAATGGACAGGCTTGACAAGAACTTCATCCAGGCTTGCTTGCTGGAACTCATTGCAGGCATCATGCCTATTTTTGCATACAAAAGGCTTGCTAGATTTCAATCCATTCCCAGTTGTTATCTCTCTCAATTCTTCCTGACAAGCAGCAGGTGCTGAGCTCTTTTGTTTCTGAGAATTCTTAGCAGCCTGAATTTCTCTTTGGAGTTTAGACATATGCTTTACCAGAATACTCCCCAGATCATCACAGCCTCTAGTTGCATCACCAGGAGCCTGCTTGTCATGTTCCGAGGAGCATGGGGCATCATTCTTCTTTGCCAATTGAGCTTCCTGAACTTCTCTTTCAAGCCTTGACACATGCTTCACCAAGAAATTTTCCAGACTAGGCACACTGGCCTCACCTTCCTTGTCCTTCTCAGATGGACACTGGCTGCCTTTTTGCATCTCAAGCAGGGCAGCATTCAAGCCGCAGGTAGCGACAATAGTGGCAAGCGACGATAGCCCTTCTTCTGGCAGCTCTTTTAGCCTATCAACCATCATGCCCACAAGGGCTTCTGATGAATTAGAACTAGTGGTGCCTTGGCATTCTGATTCATAGTCCTCAGGATTCTGCCGAATTTTCCTTAACAGATCCCTGAATTCTTCCTTACTGGAAGTAGAGGAGCGGTTGGCCAGTGTCAGGAATGCTTTCCTGACTGCCGCTGCGACCTCCCTATCCACCTCAAATTCGGTCTCAAAAGAGGCAGTGACTGCGTGTGAAGACGATACTTGGCATGGTCTCTTTGGGCAATTGGGTCTGTCAAACATCATAACTCCCATCAGCTTCGCTTCTTCGAAAGCAGCCGTGGCACACTGGTCAGCCTTCTCCAGCTTGGTTTCTGCCTCTTTGCTTTGGATCCTGCATGCATCAACGCTTTAGTAGTAATGAAGAGTTGATGTGTCAAAGAACAAACAAAGCTCTTCTTTTCATCACCTTGCTGCTTGAATAATTCGGCACCAAGATGCTTCTACCATCGCTGCTTTGCGAGCTTCCATGGCTCTTCTTGCTGCCTCCTGAGCTGCAATCTTCTCTCTGGCTATCCTTGTATAGTGAGGGCTGGCATTGCCAAGAGTTTCAACTAAGGACAAACTCATCCCACCTCCTTCCTGCATGATTCAGAAGTAAGTCACTTTAAAGAGTTCAAAGCAGCTTAGGAATGGAATGGGGAATGTTAATAATATGAATGCACCTGGAGAAGCCTTATTTTTCTCTTCAGGAATGAGTCTGTCTTTTTTCTGGGAAACCAGCTGAGAGGAGAAATGGATTTTCGATGAAGAGGCTTCTTGATTTGCAATGCAAACTTGTTCATCGAGCTTCGATTTGAATGTGCAGTCTCTTTCATTTCAGTATTCTGAAATTTTATTAGAGATCAACTAAACTTTATGTATGAATTAGAACTCTCATTTTTCTTCTGAAGGGCGGAGTTAGGCTGTTATAGAATTATGGCGGTTTCTTCTAAAGAAAGTTATTTTTAGCAGAAACATATTGAAACTAAAGAATATATGCCATACATAATGTTTGGTGTATGTCTCAAATCCAGTTTGAACCTAACCCACAGTAGACATATAATGGGGTCCAAAGAATGCAGCACACTTTCGCAAGGATACATGGCACCAATCTTTCTCTATATGTGTATATGATCATTTTTGTTTTAAATAATCAAAACTTATGGGATAACAGTAGATTCAAAATTTTGATGCAAATAATGATGAATGCAGTGGCATTGCTGAGAAAATATAGAATGATAGAATTGGGGAGAAAGATAAGCCAGCTGAGCTGTCAAGACATGTAAGAAGAGAACAACTATGAAAAGATCTTTGTCGCAGACTTATTGAAACCAAATAAAGTATCATGCAAAATGTTTGGTATGTGTCTCGAATTCAGTTTCGCCTCAACACTTAGGATCACACATATAATGAAGTCCAAGAAGCGCATCACACTTTTGACAAGGATTCACCGCCCTAATCTGCTCAATATGTATATATGATATTTTTTGTTTTTAATTATCAATAACTTCTTGAATAATAATAGATTCCAAATTTTGATGCAAATAATGATGTGCAGCGATATTGCTATGAAAATAAAGAAGGAAAGAATGGGGGGAGAAATGAAATGAATCATGGGGTTATCATCTAAAGATGCATGCTATCATCTAAAGATTTGTGACGTGCTTGAAATTATAAAAAAATATAGTGCTAAATATGAAAATAGTAAGAAATTTGTGGTGTGTATCTAATAATTTCAAGTTTATATTGCAAAACATAAGTTCCTTGCCTAAGTATAGAGTTTCTCCCACATAAAAGAATTGTATGATTATTAAAACTTTTGTTCTCATGCAAATAATAATAACCCTCCATAAAAAAACTACATGAAACTTTTGTTGATCATAGCGCATAAGCTTTGAACTATTTAGAAGAAACTAACTAAAAAACTTATTTTTGTTTTATTTTTTAAGATTTTGTTTATCAGAACAATGGTGTTAAAATACAACATCATCACTTCAAGAAAGTGATTTGTTTTCCAATACAGTTCATGATTGTAACCACATTGCGAATTTTTATGCCTCTTTTGTTGGTGGCGTAGATTTTACTTTTGAGTTTTATTTTATGATATGGATAGGAAATGGCAGGATTTTTTCAGGAAAAAGAGCGAATTTTATCTAGCATCCAATCTTACATATTTGCAAGACCATCACCCCGCTTAGTCTCCATCAATTATTGCAAATGGAAGAGATTTCATTTAAGAGAATTTATCAGGTGCTAGTTTTTTAAATCACAATCAGAGCAATGAAACTCATAAAAATGAAAAATCAAAGTAAAACCTAGAAACAGAAAATCAACCGTGTAATGGAGATTCTAATATCAAGAAACCCTAAATCACAAATAAGCATAGAAAGAGAAATCAATCACAATTAATATTTTTACTAGAGACCTTAACCGCGCTTCCGAGGGCCGGCGTGGATGATTCCATTTCTCGGTCTTTCCTGTCGATTTTCGCCGCTTGGGAAGCGCAGGCGGCTTCCATGGCAGAATGAAGAACCTCGCAGAGAAGAAAAGAACGATGGGAGACAGCAGAGGAAACAGGAAGAAAATCGAAAAGTAGCCGTTACGCTTTTTTCAGGTCGATTTCGACTCAGATTTGTAACTCTTCTTCGCCTCTCAGTCTATAAAATATGCGGATGTCCGCATTTGAAAAAAATGTGCGCTATCGTTTGGAAATTGTAGATAAAAAAAATAAATGCGTACAAAATGCCTAAACTTTTGTATTTATTTTACTAAAATCTATTTTTTTTTTTCATAAGCGTGATAAAATTTTTATTTACCTTTTTTGCAAATATATTTCAATACAAATTTTAAAAATAATATTTATATTATTTTAATATAAATAAATAAACACTAATACAATAAAATCCAAATCCAATTTTATGAATATTTTTGAGTGCTACGTGTTTAAATAACATTTTTCATATAAATAAATAAATATATATATATATATATATCTATCTATCTATATATATATATATATATATATATATATACTAAAATAATTTTTTTAGTATAATAAAAAAATAAATCAATTGAAAGTGTTTTAGTTTAATCTAAAAGTAAGTAAGATTACAAACAAATTGAAAAGAGTGAGAATATATATAAAGATTATATTATTAAAAAGAAAAAGAATGATAAAAATTTTCAAAATTATTTATTAATATATATATATATATATATATATATATATATATATATATATATATTAATTTTTTGATGAACAAGCTAACTAACTAACAAATCATCATGGCTAATTGGAGATTTACTTGTTTGGTTGTTCAATTTGATTTAATTATCAATATATGTGGCATCTAAATAAGAAAATGATAATAAAACCATTCAACTTTAGAATAATATCTTGCATTTTTAAATCTAGTTAAATAGAGAATTGATTTTAATTAATGATAATTAAGCCTTTAATCAAGTGTATTGTAATAATAATATACTAATTATATCATAATAGTTTCATTTTCCCTAAATTTTATTAACATGATTTTAAAAACTAACTTAAGAAGTTGATTAGTTGAGATGTGAAGGTTAATTAATAAAAAAAATAAACTACAAATATTGAATATCCGATTAAATAAATAAAGAATAACAAAAAATATAAATAAATAACATTTCTCTTATAAAAACTGCGAGAGCAAGGCTATTAACTAACCTCTGCATGCTCCGACACAGTTAATGCATCAATTTAGTATTAAATCATAATAATTAAGATTAAACAGTTAAAATTATAATTATAACTACATTTAATTGTCTAAAAAAAATGCTATAGCATTTTTTATATTAAAAATATAATTTTGAATAAAAAATTAAGAGAATCAAATGTCTATTAAGAAAATATTCATACAATAAATACAGAATATTCAAACTGAAATAAAGAAAACTCTAATTAATAGCAAAAAAGGCTTCCATAGCCTCTGATCAAAACAGACTTTAGCAGCACCCAAATTTTTATAACACAATCTTCGATATTTGCAAATAAAATGCCATCCCATAACACATCAATCATCAGTAGGGATGAGTGTTCGAGAAAAGATGATCAAACAAAAGAGGGGGGCAAATATATGTAGAGGCAGATTATAAAAATATCAAAGATTGGGTGTTATATATGAAATTATAAAGATTTGGCTATTATTTGCATAAAAAAATCGAATAATCAATGTTAAGCAGGGATTATTCAGAGTCAACAGATGCCTGACAAACAGGTAAATAGTATGTATCCAACTGCCAGTACTTTTGACACAAACCCTTCCAGGTGCTGTCCTCCGACACGAATTCCTTAACAGGTAAGGGAATGAACTGTGTGCTGTAACCAATATTTCCAAGTTCTAAAGCAACCAACTGACAGTAAACTACATGAAAGAAGGCATTGCTGCCGCAGAGACCATTAAAGTAGGAATATATTCCACCTGGTTTGAGCAGCCTGCAGAGATGATGGTGAAATTCTCTCATGTCCTCGTAGTATTCGCCGTATGTATCGAAGAATATTCCTGCATGAACGAAGTTGTCGAAAAGTTTAGAAAAGGTTTGAACTTTATATCATATTATTTGACCTATAGCAATAGTTGTTACAAATAACTATCAACTCATCAGGCAACATCAGGCGAATACAAAAGAATATAAAGGCTAAATGGGATATATATTATATGCTGATAGCTGGATTGAGTGCGATTAATGCTCCAGCACAGCACATTGCAATCGGTTGTTCAATGGGGAAGCTAAGACTACTTCTTCCTCAAATTGTTGGAATCCTAGTATTTATCGGCCTTTTGGCTTTTCTATGTATTTGTGATTTCCTTATCGTTAATTTTTGCTAGCTATTTTGTATGTCTCTCCTCATCAAGATGGGGAGCAAATAGCATGTGTTTCTAGAGTGTATATATTTTTTTCTTGAGTTTAACGGAATACAGTCTGGGCTAAGGCCCTTAACAGATTAAAAAAAAAATTCAGATGGCAGATCGTGTTTGCTTCTTTAATATCTAAGAGAATTCAGATGCTTTTGATGCCCAATCACTATCAGCATATCTAAATAATCCGAGTTATATGTAGAATGTACCGGATACCAAGCTCTTTGTTCCTTGCAATTATCATGAGCTTTCTTGGCTGCTACATAGTGCATTTAACTTGAATTTTGAATCTTAGTAGCATATTAAGAGCATACACAATATATGGGCATGTTGTTGTCAGATGAGCTTCGATAAACTGTGTTATCAGTCATATTCCTTAAACGACGATAACACTAAACCTTAGTCCTTTTGTTTCCATTTTCCAAGAAGCCCTTCCGCAATTTCTATGTATTCCAATATCTTTCCATGTATTCCTATTTATCGTTTAACATGGCAAATTTCATATTCCTTCAGGAGGGCTTTAGTGTTGTTTAATGGAAGATTTACCAACTTTCTGCCTCTAATCTGACGTTTTATAGAAGGCTTCATTTGTGAAATAAAAATTTCAACTTCTCTTTAACTATGTATTTTAAGAAAACTATTCATAATACCCAAATATATCATCTCAGATACGCAGAGATAACAAGTTTCATTTGTATCTTGAGTCTTGAAGTATAGTATAGATTCACTTTAACCCTTAAATCTTGCTCTATAAAGTAGATTTCAAATCAGATATAACTAGATCTTAGGGCTTACTTTAACTTATACAAGACTTTTAGCTTCAGAGGGCTATCTTCTTGTCCTTGCACTAGGAACCCTTAAGAAGGTTGCCACACATAAACTTGATACTTCAAGATACCCAATAAGAAATGCTTTCACACCAATTGATTAAATTACCACTTTTTGTTAGCTGCAAATGCTCTTAAAATCTAGTAATAAGGTGCTGTACTACTACTAAAGCAAAATTGTGTTTTATTTTAACTCCAATTATTGTGTATATTTAAATGGGTACTACTATATAAACCATCAAATAAATAAAAGCAAAGTTTGATGAGGTGATGGTCTAAGAATAAAATGGGGAATAGTGAGATAAATTTTTTAGGATGGGTGATACAAATTTTCTCTTTATATCTTTAATGATTGCACAAATGTTGTCAAAATATTAGTTGATTTATTAAGATAAAGCATTTTTCTTTTTAGATATTAGCTTTCTTTGTGTATTGAAATCGTGTTATAGGGTTAAGTTTTGTCTTGTAGATTATTTCACTCTAATAACATCTTTTCTTTGTGAAGATGTTATCTCTAATATATTGTTTTTCTCAACACCTTAATTTCTTCTCACAAAACTTCTTTCTAAAACTCATACTTTGAAGTTACTTTGAAGCTTTATGCTTTAGTGATTTGTTCTCTCCATTGGTGGATTTAAAGATGAAACCATTTCTTGTATTATAATTTGAGCCGGTGATGCAAGTTGATCGTTGGCTTCTTATTATCATTTTAATGACAACAATATTTCATCTAATGACTTAACAACATTTTCTCATCAAATGCAGCAGTCGAACTCCACATTTATGCTGGTCACGAGCATTTTTGAGAATGGCACAGCATACACAATCAAAGACTCAAGTACGATTCACATACAGTTTTTCCCACTCTAAGCTTCACTAGTGTTTTATTTGGCACAAATTTAGTTGGCATCTACTTAAACAATAGACTGCAATATAAAGTTTCCATCCATAATCTTATAAAATGTTCCTTCTATATTTAATATAACTCCTATTGTCGCCATAACAGTTCTTATTTTGCTTTTAGGAACACCATTTTGCTCAAGAGTGTACTGAATAGTGAGTTTTGCCCAACAACTTATTGGTGGAACTTAATGAACACATTACAGATGTGTTCTTTACAACTACCCCTTTAAACAATGGAGGCGCATCCAGAGGTTTAGTATAGCTCTTATTATCTCCATAACAAATTTAATTTTGCTTTAAAAAACACCACTTTGCTCAAGAGTGTACTAAATAGCGACTTTTTGCCTAAAACCTTGCTGAAACCGAAACTTTATGAGCACATTATAGCTGTATTCTTTACAACTAGAAACAATCACGGAGGTGCATCTAGAGGTTTAGTATAACTCATATTGTCTCCAATAACAGTTTGTATCTTGCTTTTAGAAGCACGATCTTGCTCAAGAGTGTACTGAATAGTGAGTCCTGTCCAACACCTTAGCATAACACATTACAGGTGTATTTTATTACTACTACTCTTGAAATGATCGAGGAGGCGCATCCGGAGGTTTACAGGTTTATGATAGGATGATTCGGGCTAGTTGGGGGGAGAAGGAAAGTGGGATGATAGTTTTTGGGAAATGGCATGATGTTCTGCATCAGCTTAGGAGTTTTCATAGTAGTTGATCTCACTTATGCATGTTGATTTTTTTTTTTTTAAGGGTGTCTTTCTCCTATAGTAGATTAGATTGAATTATGTCGGTATATGACCGTTTAAAACAGCAGTGGTAAAGAATACACCTGTAATATGTTCAGAAAGAGTTTTCCAAATGATTTAAAGTATGCACTAGAACAAATCATTTCGAATCTAATTCAAGTAAAACCAAATTCACAAATTTTGGGTTAATCTAGCTTGACTCGCTCAAACTTGACTTAAGACCATTCCTTGTAAGAGTACCACTTTGCTCCTCAATTTTCATCTTCCAAGTTATCGTTCTTAAATCCTATGTCAAAAAAGTTAATTCTTAGTTGGCAAACTATTAAATTGTATATGTAAATGCATCAGCAACTTAGTCTCTCAAATTCATCTATTGACACGTATAAGCTATTGAAAGCATCTTTTAGGAATCTAGTAACCCGTAACCATATTAAAATAGTTATTATTAAATCCTCAATAATCAACGACTTGGTTGACTGGTAATGCCTTAGCATCTAATGCAGCCATTCAAGTTTGTAATGTTTGTATATATATATATATATATATATATATGAAAATGCATGTACATATATGTATGTATGTTAGTTGTGTACTTCCAATTCGGTCTAACCCTGTGCCCCACTACAGGGGATCTAAGAGTGGGGAGTGCTATTTGGCAAGGATTGATTACTATATGTTTGCAAAAACAAAAAGATAATGCATGGAGATTTTGGATTTTTTTCGGGGTATTTGGTTGACCCCACCTAGTTGGAGCAAGGCTTGGTGGTGGTAGTGGGGCAATGGTGATGTTGGTGTTGTAGTTTAGTTGATGTAATATTTTCATTACCTTTTTTTCTTTATAAAACAGCTAATCCTCTTTCTCTCGTGGTTTCTCTGAATTAAATTTTTCACGTTAGTCTAACAACTCTTCATATAAATACCTACATAAGTGCATACACACACACAGTACATGTAGGTGGGTTTTGCAGGTAGTGTGGAATTCATATTTTGACATGCAAGGCTCTATATGTAGAATCCTCCACGTAGTATCTTAAAATGGATAATTCCAGATGGCTCTCAGAAGACAGAAATTTGTTCAGCATGATACTAAGTTCTCATTCTTGGTTGAATTTCAACTTTAATATCATTTTGCATAGCTCAAAACCTTTTTCATTGAGAAAATGTTTCTGGTGGCCTCACACGCTTCACAATTTTGTTCTAATAAGCAGCATGATTACATTTAAGTTGTGGCATCAAAATGTAATCTAATGAAAGGATTCAGCCCTCTAAAACCTTAAAACATATTAAGCGATATTTGAAAATAACATAAATCTAACGTTTTAAATCTTTACAATACCTGCAAATTCAATAAATCATAATCTAAGGTTTTAAATCTTTACAATACCTGCAAATCCAATAAATCATCACGAATTCTAAATCATCAAATCCTCTCTTTATGTGGATTTAAGTATGTAACTTCTCATTCACTTGCAATTTAAGGATTTAACATGAACTAGCAAATCTAGTATCAAAAATACGAATTTCCCTTCTTAAATTTAACCCTGATTGCTGCTAAGAAATTTTAAAATGAGAAATTTACTAACCTAAGAAATTCAAGGTTGGTATGATATGACACTACCTCAAAATTGAACTTGTTTCAAATCCCAACACACCCTAAGAAAATCTTAATATCTCAAATACTACTGCGCAGATTACCTAGAATCATAAATTTAGCATTTAATGCAGAAGAATCTGGAAAATGTATAGGAACTTAACAGCTCTGGAGAATTAACATAAGAATTTGGTTAACAACAAGATCTAATCTAGTCTTAGACAATGAAATCTTTAAAAAGACAAAAAAATTTACCATCAAAAGACCCAAGCTGAGGTAGAACATCCTGCCATTTCCCAAATACTATCTTTACACTCGCCTTCTCCCCCCACCCAGCCCGAACCATCCTATCATAAACCTCCGGATGCGCCTCCACGATCGTGTGCTCGAGAGGCTTGTACCTCTGAATGGCCTCATCCACAAGCCCCATCCCGAACCCTACATTGAGTATTCTCCCACAATGCTCTCCGGAACGGCAGATCGCCCTCGCATGAGCCTCCATCAGGGGCTTCTCCCATTCCATCATGACCGCTTTGCTCTCCCCATCCACGATCCTATCCTCTCCAAACGCCACCTTCTTGCTCAGATACTCTTGACGCAAAGCTCCGCCTCCACCTCCACCTCGAGCGATGGTGCCGAGGACGAGCTCGGCCTGGACGGCGAAGTTGAGAAGGACATCGAAGGCTTCCTGGTGAGCGTTCTCCATTGCGAGATCTCCTGCAGATAATTCGGAAGGGGAAAGAGCGTTCCACGGAGCGCCTGAGTCGAGGAGCCGTCGGACGGCCCCAACGTGGCCATTTGCAGCCGCGTGCATCAGAGGAGTCATTCCATCAGTGTCGAAGAAGGAGGAATCAGCTCCGGCGACAAGCAATTCGCGGATCTTCGTGCAGTCACCGGCCATGGCGGCCGCGCAAAGTAACTCTTCGGCCGTCTTCTCCATTTCCAAACGACAGTGTTGGCTCAATGAGGCTGAGCCGTTCTGATGAGAAGCACATCTACTTTTATAAATAAACATTTTATCTTAAAAAAAAAAAAACATAAATAATATGGACAATGCTACTGTATCCCCTCTAATACCCCCATTTTTTTCAGATGACGTGGCATTCAGCCCGTCAGCTTTTTTTTCCCTACAAATATAATCCCACTATATACATCCTGCTTTCGCCTAAAAAATCCCGCATCTTTCTGATCTTGCATTTGCGCTCCCGATCTCTTACCGCTAGGACATTCCACAGAGGGATACGACGTCCTTATCCCCGGAGTGAAACCATTGTCCCCCGGTGAAGCTCTCTCGATCGTCTTCGTCTCAGATGGTCGGTCTATCTCAATCGCCAACCCAAAAAAAAACCTAAACTTTGATTGAGATTTTTGGTTTTTACCTCTATCCGCTAACGTTATCTTATGTCCATCCATTATTTTCTGCTCGATCGCACTGACAGTCGGACCATGTACTATTCTAACTGGCAAATTTGAAGTAGCCTAGTTTGCTGATAAATAAAAGATGTAAGCGATATGAATAGAGAAGCTAGAAAATTTCTTGACATTGATTTTTTATCATAATAAATATGTCCAAAATTCACATTGATGCTCAAGTGTCTTTGTAAAATATGTAAGCAACTTGTTCGAAATATTTTGCTTAATGTATGATAGAGAAACAAATGCTAATCTTATCTCCAATAATTTTTATCCCTTTCTCCCTCATAACATTTGATAGGGTAATTTTGGTGACTTTTTCTGCAAGTTTTTGGTGTCTTGGTTTATCGGTTGGTTTGTCTTTGGTTGTTGGTTATTTTGTTTGTTGGTGTGTCTGATTGCTGGGCAGGTCCTGTAATGTTGGTGGTCTGTCTAAGTTTGGTGTTGGCTCTCTCGAGCTTTGTTGGTTCTTTTATATGGTGATTTTATGTAACAATCTAGATTGTTACTTAGGCTATTTATGACTAATCCAAGTTCTAATTAGGATTTCAGTGCACTAATTAAGTCATTAGGAACTCACATCTAAGATCCAGTCCAAATCAAGGATCAAATGGATCAAATCTTGATTTTGGGAATTTCTAGAAACCCTAGAAATTGACCTATTTAATTTGACCTCAAATTAAAAACTCTGACTTCGCCATTGCGTTCACCACCCCCAAATTAGCTAGGGGTGAAGTTTTGGAGGCATTTGGAAGTCGTTGAATTTTCGTCGAATATTTTAATATTATTTAAATACTCCGAAAAATCAAATAATTAATTACTCGTTAAAACAAAAATCCGATTGCGCTATTGCGTTCCTCACAACTCAAATAGCTAGGGGTGATTTATTGGAAATTTTTGAGAGATATTTAATTAATAAATTCTAATTAATAAAATAGGTTTGAAATTAATTAAATAATATATATATATATATATATATATATATATATATATTAAATCCAATTTGCAGTATGGCCACATGCGTGTAAACCACAGACCGCCTCTGCCTCGCTGGACCAAACATCCGATCTAGCTTAAACCGGATCTGCACATTCAAACAGGTTCATCCTCAGCGCCTCTCTCGCTCGCGTCAGGGCGCGTATCCAACGCAAGGGGCACGTGGTCGTCCTGCGAGCGAGGCTCACTCGCCGCCCAAGCCAAATTTTATCCCCAATCGAGCAGATCCTTGAAAGCGTGAGATTCGAAAGGCGCGAGTATAGACCGTGTGAAGCCGTCAAACCCTTCAGGACCCTAAGGTACATTCTCCTCCTCCTAATTCGTTCCTTATGCATTCTTCATTGTTGTTGAATCTAGCTTTTGGGCACGATTAATCGAACTATCGATCGATCGCGCTCGTAACCGTAGCGTGGGTTAGAGGTGTTGGGAGGGGAGACGAAACGCCCTTCCAGATCTACCGTACGATTATAATGCAAGTCCAGTCATTGGATTTTATCAGAATCACTTTCGAACTGTTTGATTTTCCGGTTCAATCCACGTCGTTAGAATTTAGTAGAATCAATCTGATCCGTTCGTTCCGCGCGCCAGTGTGTCATCCGCGTGGCGTGATCTAAGTTGGCCCGGCTTGCGTGGCGGATTGGCAGTGGACCACGTGGCTACTCATGGCTGCTGGTGGGGACCACTTGGTAGCACTGAGAGGACAACTGCTTAGTGTTGTGAGGCCTACTGTTGCATCGTCGACAGGCGTGGGTCCCACCTGCAATAATTAAATAAATTATTATATATATATACAAAAATGAATATTTCAAATTAATGTTAATAGATGTATTAATTAATCAAATAGATTAATTGATTTAAACAGTAAATGTAATATTTATTCAATTGATTAAATCAAATTAATTCCAAACTTTAAACAACCTCAACTTACAAAATACATATTCAAATTATACAAATAAATATATCATTTTTATCAGTAAAAATTAAGGAATATTTTAATGCAATTTCTAGTAGGATCAACATTTCACATTGTGACATTTTAGGGTATTATATAAATATAAAATTTCCTCAAATGTTCATTAGGTCATAATTTTATGTGTGATCATCCAAACATACTCAATATGGGTCTTAAAGTAATCATGAGAACCTCTAGATTAACCTAGTAGTGTTCAATTCTCTGTTTGGATTAGTATTTGTTTAATCACTTTTAGGACATATCCCTAATTACCCGAATTAATCCTAGAACTTCAATTAACCATAATTTGATCAATTGAGCTCCAAATTAGATCTTCCAATACACCATTTTGATTAGGAAGACCTAATTAATAATAAATTGTAAAAATATTTTAGAAAAAATATTAGATCTCTTAATCAGCTCTAATCACCTTAAAATTTTGATTAGTGAAAATTAGCATAATTAGGGATCCAAATTGAGTGATTCAAGTTTTTGATAGTTACTAGAGTATATTAGAATCTAGTGGCATGATTAGTTTAGTGATTTTATTATTATTTTCACTAATTACTCACTAATCACACTTAACCCTAATTAAATCATAACTTGACCAAATAAGGTCCAAATTGGGTCTACTCCTAATTAAAGTAATCAGTGGATTATAGGGAAGCTATAGCCATTTAATTTGTTGATTTTGGACATCAAATAAAAAAATTAAAATTTTGACCCCCTTTATGAAACCCTAACTTTCATAAATAACTCTAAACTTGTTTTGGCTATAACTTATCCAATACTTATCAGACTTTAGTGATTTTAGGTTTTATAGAACCCTTAGATAGTAAGCTTTAATAAATTGATAGAAAAAATAGATTTCATTAAGTAAAATCACCAAATTGCCCCTATAAGTCAAATTTTTTAATTTAATCTCATAATGCTTAATAATTATCCAAAATTGATGTACTTACTGTCTATCCTCATATTAGACAGTAAATAATTATTTTACTCTAAAAATTTCTAATTTAAAGCCCTAAATTAAAAAGTAAAATTTTAGATTCTTAAGGAGGGACAAAATGGTCATTTTGCCCAATTTTAGGGTTAATTACCTTTAGGCTTTAGATTCATATTTTAATAGCTAAAATCAATAAGTAAAATAATTTAGAGTGAAATTTCATAAATTTATGTCATTTATTAAGTCTTAATCAAAATCATTAATTTTCCATAGGAAAATTCTAGGTAACCTTTGGTTATATGATGTGAGATAAATCTCACATCATACCCCTTCATTTAATTTCTCATCTCTTTTCCTTAATATCTTTCTTATAACATTAGTTAGGTTTTGTACTTGAGTGTTCATCTTAGTATTTAAGAGCTCATTCTTTAGAATTAGGATTAGCTCTTAAGTTAAAATTCATCTATTGAGTAAAATGAGTTACTCAAAATATGAAGCCTTGATTTTTATAGTTTATCAATTTTCATAGTTTATTATTGATTATTCAGTCCTTTAACTTTAGATTTAAAAATAGAGATCCATCCTATTAAGCGTGACTTTACTTAATAGGATTTACTTTAATCTTAATCTGTGAGATTGGGTGGTAAAACCTAGTTCTTTATGATCACCTTTGGATTAAGTAATTGAACATCAATATTTGGAGTTTAATTCTTAATCCTTCCATCTTTATTTGTTCTTAATCAAGATGAGTTTGGGTTGCTTAAATCATCAAATAGGTCAATGGATTTATTTTTTTTTAACTTATAGTTGACAGTGATTAATCAAATTAGGACTTGGCCAGCCCTAATTATTTGAAACTCATAAGGTCGTGAATCTAAGTTACACTTGATAGTATGAATTTGAGATTCAGAATCTGCGTAACTTAGAGTAGATGGAACAAATAAATTAGACAACAATGGATATCACCTGGGTCCTAGTAGAGTCTTTTGCTCACTTTAATATTTGATGCTTTGCTTACCTTGTATCGAGCTTTATACCTTGGTCACATATATTGGATATAGGATACTTGATAAGTACCTCATGTCATCTTTGAATTTGCATAAACAACATTTGTATTTTATCGGTACTTTCAGTTCAGTAGAGTGTGATATAATTAGTCTGCCTCTCAGTTCCACTTATCTCATCTTATACTTCTTGTGTGGCTGTTGGCCCAATTTCAATATGGAAGTACTAGTTTCAGGTGCACTTCTACTCAGTGTTTCTGCCTCTCGGTTCCACTTATCTCATATTATACTTCTTATGTGGCTATTGGCCCTGTTCTGATATGGCAGTAAGTGAGTTCTTATGTGTTCCTTTCAGATGGCAAGTTTGGCCACAGTGCAGTATTTCAGCTTATACTTTATGTTTCAATTTACATTACTATCATTTTAGCACTTTCATATTTATTGTTTTACTGTATTACTAGCTTTATTTATTTATAGGTTGCTAGTCTTATTCATTACTTATATCTTTGTAGGATGTTAGTTTTGCTTTTCAAATTTTTTAAATGTTTCACATGTTCATTTTACTTAATGTCAAATAGCATATACTTGTATTGATCATAAGTATGTTTAGGTTGAGTTTTTTTTTCAGTTATATTAGTACTTAGTCTTTATTTTATAACTAACCTTATTGCAGCTATACTTGGTGGTATGTGCTTACTTCCTTATTTGTTAAGTTATAGACTTATGGTTTATAACTGTCTTTCTCTTTCATATGTATTCTACTCATTTACTGCTTGTGTTTAATTTAAAGTGTACGGTGATAGCTAAATTAACATATTAAAATTGCAGCCTAAAATGTATTTAAACATTTTATCTAATCAAATTTTTCTTTTGTTTGGCTGAAGCCATATCATTGTGAAACTGACAATGGTAGACTCTGAGTTTTTTGAGGTTGTGGAGCCTTCTGAAAACAGAATTCAGGAGGGTCAAGTTGATTGAAGATCCTTAGTTTTCTTTTTTGATTTGTGAGAATGAGTGTTTATATTTAGTTTCATTTTCTGCTTAATCCTTTAATTTCATGTTGTAATAATACAGGGTAACTTTATTTATTTTGCTACTTTACTGATTCTGAGTTAGATGTTTAGTTCCTTATATTGTAATGAATGAATGTTTACTATTTTTGCTTCCGCACGCTGCTCTCTTGTACTTTTCATTTAGTAAAATTATACTTGGAGAATGGCAAAGTCCTTAATTATGATGGATTATGATGAGTACCTAATCTAATTATAAGTAGGGACCTTGTCATTTAAGTGACCCCTCTACCGTAATCATGTTAACTTCAGAGTTAAAATGATCACGGCGGGGCTGGGCCACCACATCTTATCCCCAATAACATATGCAGCTAAGTTCTATGTGCAGCTTGCTGCTCTTTAATCATTTGTTTCATGAACACAAGTTTTAATTTTTGCATAATTCTAAAAATATTAAATGATATTTAAGACTTCTTGAGAGGACTTGTTATAATTTGCTTGAGACAATATTTTAGCTAATATTGTTGGTTTCCATTTCAGTTAGGGGCAGCGGCTAAACAGAAATTTTGAGGTGGTGAGGTAGGAATAATAATGGGAGGAAGGCGTTAATACTACATCATGTGGAGAGGAGGAATGATAGTTTTTATATGGCCTTTGGTCACACAATTTCCTGAGATGCACTAGGATCATATAAAAAAAATATGAGGCAAATAGAATTGAAACAAAACCAACAATATTAGCTAAAAGGTTGTCACAAGCAAACCATAACAAATCCTCTCAAAAAGTTTCAAATGCCATTTAATATTTCTAGAATTATGCAAAAATCAAAACAAGTGTTCATGAAACAAATGATTAAAGAGCAACAAGATGCACATAGAGGTTAGTCGCATATGTTACTAGGGATAAGATCACCATCGGAAAGGACCATCAAAGCTCAAGACAGCCAACACCAAACTTAAACAGACCACCAACATTATAGGACCTGCCCAGACAGCCCAGCAAATAAATACACCAACAAACAAAACAGTCAACAACCAAAGATAAACAGCCGACAAACCAAGACATCAAAAACTTGCATAAAACCACCAAAATTACCATATCAAATGTTATGAGAGAGAAAGGAATAAGAATTACTGGGGATAAGATCAGCATTTGTTACTTTATCATACATTAAGCAAATATTTCGAACAAGTTCCTTACAAATTTTACAAAGACACTTAAGCATCAATGTGAATTTTAGACATATTTATTATGATAAAAAACCCAGTGTTAAGAAATCTTCCAGCTCTCTATTCATATCGCTTACATTTTTCATTTATCAACAAACTAGGCTACTTCAAATTTGCCAAATAGAAGTGTACCTGGTTTGGCTGTCGATGCGATCGAGCATAAAAGAAGGACGGTGAAGAGATGTGGAGGTGCGGAGAAAGAAAACAATGAACGAACAGAAGATAACGGTGGCGGATAGAGCTAAAAGCCAAAAATCTCAATTAGAGTTTAGGTTTTTTTAGGATTGGCGATCTAGATGGAACCAACCATCTGAGACGAAATCGATCGAGAGAGCTTCGTCAACAGACAATGGCTTCGCTTGGGGGATAAGGACGTCATATCACCTACGAAATGTCCGAGTGGTGCGAGATCGGGAGCGCGGATCAGAAAACTACATGATTTTTTAGGGGAAAGCGGGATTAGGATTTTCGGAAAAAAAGCTGACGTGGCCTAAAGTGTCACGTTATTATGCATACATACATACATACATACACACACACACACATACATACATACATACATACATACATCATACATACACATACACATACATACATACATACATACACACATACATACACACACACATATACATACATACACACATATACACACATACATACATATATACATACATACACACATACACATACATACAGATATACATACATACACACACATACATACATACACACACAAACATACACACAAACATACATACATACATACATACACACACACACGTACACATACACACACACGCGCGCGCGCGCACACAGACGGAGACAGAGGGACGCGGGCGCGGGCACACGCATACACGCACATACAAACATATAAAAATGAAACCCATGCAATGCACGCGAAAAATTTTCAAATATCGCAAACAACACAGTGGGAAGTCAACCAAACTTTGTCATGTGCTCTTAAACATAGTGCTTATAGGATGGCAAAAGAATATCACTATTCACCTCTCCGTCTTGACAGAAATGAATATCGAAAGCCTAGAAAAAAATTATAATTATTAAGAGGCGGAGTCACCTTTTGTTTTGTTTTGTTTTTTTTAATTCAACAAAATGAGAGCACTCGAAGCCAAGTGGGAGAGATGCTGGAAAATAAATAAATTATAGATTGATTTGAAGCTTATTAAACAAATTGATTGAAACAAATTAAAATCATTTAACAAAACAAAACCCTCCCTGCCTCATAGAAAGATATTATATAAAAGATTTAAATAGTGTCTGCGAGCAATTAAGTGTAAATGACTATAGGTCTCTATTCTATTATTTTTCTATTGATGCGTGCAATCAAATGTAAGATATTACAATTTTTAAAATATTTATGTGATTCTACACCCATGAACATGTTCAATCGAGATTTATTAAATGAGAACATTATATAGTTGCTTGGGATGGCAATGAAAGTGATGCAATTGTGTAGTAGGGTTAATGTGTCAATATAACACAACAAATGATGAAATAACTCTCATAATAAAGACTTTCATACATGCAAATCAATTTAAAAAATGAAATTAAGGAAATTAGAAATACTAAGAGTAGAAATTTAGAAAAAAAAACAATATACTTTTTATAAATCTCTTTCAAAATGATAATAAAATAATATTTGGTCAAATATATTAACACAACCAACAATATTTGTGACTTTTAACGAGCAACAAAGAATAAATTTATATTTTCTAATTTGATAAAGGAAACAAACAATTTCTTATTTGGGTAAGAACTACAAAACAAACAAATAAGGGACTACCCAATGCAACTACAAACCATAAAATTTAGAAACTCGCACAATGTGCGAGGTGACAAAAAAAAAAAAAAAAAAACACAGAAAATAATATTGTGAAAGACGCACAATTTGCGAATGTGGCAACACAAGAAAAAGTAAAAACAAAATAAAACAGTAACATCAAACTCGCATAATGTGCTGAGGCGCAAACACATTGAATGATAAAATACTATTGCATAATAATGACATAGAGGCAAATTATGATATATGTGAAATATTAAATAACAAAAAATATATTGACTATTCAAAATTATTTTGATGAAATTTAATTAATTTATTAAGCTAATATTTCAAACCACGGTCAACAAAATAAATTATTTAAAAAAAAATCAATAACAATTCAAAATGGGAGCAAATATTATTATTTGCAATTTCACAAATTTCTAAAGACTATACATACATTATTGTTTGCCAAAAATAGAGATATTAAATCTAAATAATTATACAACTAAAGCCACACTTAATTTGGAGGTTATTTTATTATCTTGAAAAATCAATCCCTCTCCTTAGGCTCAATTTTCCTTTCAATATAGAAACCTTAAAAAATGAGATTAAAAAAAAAACAATAATAATGCAATAAATGTCATTCAAAATATTATTTACTAAAAAACCCAATAGGATCACTATACTTCTTCCAATTGAAGACAATATGCAAAATTTATACTAATAAGTACTTTAGACTTGCAATAAACAAATTAATCTATATAGTTCTCATTATTTTACATTTAAGCAGCACTTTAATACAATTATCTTATTCCACCACCAAATATTTTCACAATCACTACTACCTATGTGATGTAAAAGAACTACACATTCATATTCATATGTAGCCTATATAAGAAATACTTAGAAGTATAGTAACATTTTACATAATATTCAAATAAATAAAGAAAATTATATTATAATAGTGCTATAGGACGTACAATAGTATGTCTTACATTATAGAACTCATCATCATCATCAAAATATAAATAAACATAGAAAATAAAAAAAAATAAAAATAACAATATTGCTAAATAAGAATGAACATACATCCTACTTAAACATATGAGTTAGATATTTGATTTTTCGTACCCAATCTTTACAATTTTAAATAATTACTTGTATGGCACCCAAATATTACAACCAATCTTCAAGACATTTTTTTAACCAAATCATTCCTCGGACATTCATACAAAACACAAAGAAAAGCATTTTCGTACATTCATATGGAAAAATACATTTTATAAAAGTATGCATTAAAAAGAGAGTAGCATTGTTAGATTTTTTTGCCTCGCCCCTTAATAGGATCAACTATGTTTTAAGGCAATTCATGGTAAAGTTGTTAAAATGATCTGCTGCCCTAGATCTAGGACTATTATAAGAAGTATGCATATTATAAAAGTATGCATTCATATGAGTTAGTAATCAATGTCATGCTAAGAAATGGTTGTCATAAATCTAATGCAACCTTCCAATTTCTCAAACAAAATAGCAATTAAGGCCATGCAATAGCAGTGTTTCCAATGAAAACAACATAAGTTCATGCATTGGAGGATATATAGATGATGACATTAAGTTCATTTAAAAGCCTAAGAAACAAAAAAAATTTACCAACATGAATTTCATGCTATAATATTTTTTAATTCTGAGAAAAGGTAAAAAGAAATATAAGGAAACAAAATATGACCTTATCATAAACTGGAATAAAATAGTAACAATTTGGTGCGCATTGTGTGCTCTCTTTAACCAACCCATCCAGTGTTTGGAGCTCAACCTTGGAAAAAGAACATAAGCCAAGTATTCATACAATTGGTAAAGTTTAGTGTAATCAAAAGCATAATTAAATATGATTGAAAAGAAATATGTGGTGATTGGTGATTGAAAAATAATGTTATCATTAGCCTCATATGTATATGCAGAAAGCTTATTTATAGATAAATTTAATTTTATGTTTAAATCAGTTCAATTTTTTCATACTTCATGTTGAAGTAGATATACTAGAAAAAACTTGACATGTATTTCAAAAAAAAAAACTTGTTGGCATGGAGTTTTCATATGGTAATAATGGGAAGTTTCTCAATTATACCTTAAAAACTACATCTCGGCAATATGAAGCCAGAATAAATAAATAATAAATAAATGGCAGCAAATACACTTCAAAAATTTAGAATAAAGTAGTTTCACAAAAATTCCCACTCATAAAAGGTCTCCTGAATTTGTTGAGACATTATATATAGGATGTAATGAACTTACTAGCATTTTGGATGTGGTTGCAGCCACAAAAATTAAAAATAAAAAGATTGATATATTCTCAAACAAAATATCATACTATGATATACGAATAATCCCATTTACGATCAGAGGGCTTCAATAACTTTGTCAGCCCAGAGCTTGCCTAGCATATCAAATTAAATAATCAGTAATCAAATTAATCTAATGAACGCCATCAATATGGCAAGAAACTTCAGCACTATCATCAACTTATATAAAAAGGGTAAGGAAACAACGGGATATAGCAGAATCACCTCGACGAATCACCGCATCCAACGATAGAGTTCGCGGCGGTTAGGGGTACTGAAAAGAGCAAATAGGGGAGCAGATTTAATGGACATTTTGAGGGTTCGGTGAGTCTTCTCTGCATAGAAGGAGAGGAAGAAGGAGAAGATTAGGGATGACGCTTCGTGTGACAAAGGAGATGGTAATTTGAGATTTTGGCGGCTACTTGCGTTTGATAAAGAGGAGATGAAGGGACTCCGAAGGAGAGGCTGTTATTCGCAAATGGAAGCCTCTCGTTCACTCGAAACTTTTCTCTCTCCCATAAGCATATATATACTTAAATATATATATATATATATATATCAAAAAATTTAATTTATAATTTATATATACTAAATATACATTATATTAGTTTAATTATTTCCAAATAACTTTGCAATATAGCATATCCATATTAAACTAAAAAACAACTAAAATTAGCATACTAACTAAATAGCTTAGCAATAAAGCTTAACTTATTATTGAATCCCTCAAGCTAATCTAGAAACGAAAACAAAGAATGAGCATCAAGCCGGATGAAGTCGCCAACAAAAAGAAACAAGTGAGAAAAAACAAAAAGATGCAAACAATGACGATTTAGTCTCCCTAAAGGCACCACACTTGCTAGACGGTGCTCCAAGCATTGTCTCAATAGCATTGAAGAGCGGTGCTTTCGTAATTTAAAGGACGTTGTAACCAACATAACATAGAACCAAACATCTACATAACATGACAAGGCATACAAAAGAAACCCTAAAAACCACACCATCATCATTGATCTCTCCATATGCTAATCTCACATGATCATCATCACCATTATTAAGCCATTAAAATGTATTTTTAAAACTTACAGATACCAGATGTTTAGGAATCCTAAAAGATAGAGTATGCTTATCAAGATCATCATCCCTTAACCAACAAGCTATTGGAAACAATGGGATATATGATTGTTGTTTTAATGGCTAAAGGTGGCGTAAATAACTCGCTTTCCATCAAATTACATGTGGAGATATCTAATATACTAGATGAAGATTGGTTACTAGCCTACAACTTGAAAGAGACTTAGAATCATTAGACATTAATTCAATTGTCAATCACATTAAGATTAACTTTCTTAAAAGAGAAAATCAAACCTCAAGTTTAGACTCTTAAATTGTGGCACTAAATCTCTACTGAATATTACAATCCCTCAACTCTATCTAACTCTAGTTTCTAAATTTAGTTACTTAGGTATAGTAATACCCGACATTTTACTCAACCTATAATATCTGTGCAACCAATTACTGAAGAATCGCAAAAGCAAAATACAGTTCTAATTAACATTAAACATAAGGGAAAATAAATATTACGCATGTTGATCATTTTACCTGGATCCAAAGTCATGTTTATACATAAATGTAAGATTTAGAATGTTTGCAAAAATTGTATTAAAGATTAAAATGTAGTGATAGAATTTGAATAAAAAAGATAATTCTATTAGCACACATTTTAGTTTCATTATTATAACCAATATCATAATAATTGTATACTATAACATAAATATCATAATGTAGTATGCCAAAGCCCTTAGCCTTCACGTAAAATAATTAATGCATATTGTTCCCTAAAATTCTTATTTTGATTCATGTAGGGCACAAAATTAATTTCTACAGCAATAAAGTAACAATCATATTGCCTATTTGCATAAAACATACATATTGTGCATCACCCTCAACGAATATTGTAAGGGGGTTTATGGAGTCAAAATACACAAGAAATCATTCGCATATATCGGGTTCATAGCAGTTAAGATTTCATTAATTAAACTAATTAATTAATAAATTTTTAACTTACTGTTTAATTAACTAATTAATTATTAATCACAGTTAACCATCCTAATTAATCTATAGTTAACCGCTAAACTAACTTAGTTATAATAGTCTACTACTAACCCTTATATTATAACATAACATATATATGTATACCTATAGTTATAACTATATACTAAATATATATATATATATACAACTATATGATTATTCAATTAATTTTTTCTGACTTAAGTATAAATATAATAAATAAATATATATATATATATTATTTATAATTAAAACTAATTAATTAAATAGGTGGTGGGTCCCACGGCAGAAGGCACCTAACCACGGCGCGACACGTGGCATGGCGGCCCCACATGTCTCAAACGGTGGAAACAGCCGCGGGTCCTACTGGACACGCCGCACCTCGGTACAGGTCGAGGAACGGGCGTGGGCCCCACTGCCGTTGTCTTTGAACAGACAGCGGACCCACCCCTCTGCGGCCGATGGGATACCGCGGGCCCCACAAGAAGCGTGGCGCCACATAAGGCAGCCAGCGCGCCGATGGGCCCCACCAAACTGTGCCCGAAGTGGGCGGGTTGGCCCTACCAGGCCTGAGCAAGCCGGAGCCCAAAACCCTGCGACAATTCCACTCCTACCGAGCTAGGGCTCCGGATTTGGGCCCCTCGCCTGTGCCGGAGACCTCTAGGCCGCACGGCCGATGATAGCCCACGCTGGGGATGACATGCCGGCGGCTGAACCAGCGCCGCGAGAAATTGCCAACCCTAACGAATGGGGCTTGGCTTCACGTGACAAGCTCGACGATGCCAGCTCAGGCTGGAGTGATCGGACCCGATCGAGTACAATCGGGTCCGCTCGATTGGCAATCCAGGCCACTAGGATACTATACGAAACAATAATCAAGGAAATGCGTAAGAGATTCGAGGTGGAGGGGAACCTGGTTGACAGACGGTTGCTGAGGATTAGGGCCTGCAGAGCGTCGGCAGGGATCTACTTCGTGAAAACTCCGCGTCCGAAGCTTGGGCTAAGCCTTTAATGGCTCGCTGACGAAGGTTGCGAGGCTCCGAGGGCGAGGAGTGGTCAACCGCGGCGGCGGATACGCCGCGTGGCGCGGGCGTTCACTGCGAGGGAGACGATCCCCGAGCCGTTCGATTGAGTCGATCGAACGGCTCAGATCTACCGCTGGATCTAACAGCACTCGAGTAGATGGCACGCGCATATTCAGAAGATGTGGGAGCCACGCTATTAGTTAGGATTAAATATTAAATTATTTTAATTATTAAATACTTAATTTCTAAATTAAAATTAAACCATTAAATAGCTCCCAAAAATTCCCAAATATTCACCCCTAGCAAATTGATGAGTGAGGAACGCAACAACGAAGTCAGATTTTTGATTTAACGAGAATTTTATTTTCCCAAATTTCGGGGTATTTAAATATTATTAAAATATTCGTCAAAATTTTGACGACTCCCCATTGTCACCAAAACATCACCCCCAGCTAATTTTGGGGCAATGAGCACAATGGCGACGTCCAATTTTTGATTTGAGGTCAATTTAGACATGTCAAATTTTAAGATTTCTGGATTTTTCAAGATCATAATTCGATCCATTTGACTCCTGATTTAGACTAGGTCTTAGTGGATTACTCCTAATGACTTGATTAACACTTAAGATCAAGATTAGGATTGCGATTAGTCCTAATTTACTAGGGCAACAACTTAGGTTGTTACAGGCTCCCCCACTTAAAAATGATGTTGTTCTCGACATCACGCGAGTGGAAAGAAGAAGGCAAGAATAAAAACATTAACCGAATTTGAAGCTAAGGATGCTAAGAAAGAACACCTGGATTCTCGAAGAGTATATGATATTTGGCTCGCATATCTGACTCCTTCTCCCAACTGGCTTCGTTGCAAGAACGATTCTTTCATTGAACCTTGATCATCTTGATAGCACGGTTTCTAAGCTGCTTGCAATCTTGGGCCAAAATTCGAATTAATTCCTCGGCATACGATAGATCAGGCTGGCTTTGAATTTCTAGGAACTGAACTAGGTGAGATGGATCTCTGAGGCACTTCCTTAGTGACGATACATGGAATACGTTGTGAACTGCTGCAATGTCGTCTGACAGATTTAGTCTGTAGGCGGAAGAACCTATTCTAGCTGCTACCTCAAAAGGACCAACATAACAGGGGCTAAGTTTCCCTGCTATGCCGAATCTGAAGACTCCGTTCATTGGACTGACCTTTAAGTAAGCGAAGTCTCCAACTCTGAATTCTAAAGGACGAGGGTGCATGTCGTGATATTTAGTCTCGCGGTCTTGGGCTGCACGAATACCCTGTTGAATCAACTGAATCTTCTTATTTATTTCTTCTACTAATTCAGATCCGTATAGCTGAACACTGCCTGTTTCTGACCACACCAATGAAGTACTACACTTCCTGTCATACAGGGCTTCATATGGAACCATCTTTATGCTGGCTTGAAAGCTATTTTTACAAGCGAATTCTACCAACAAAAGGTGATCTTCCAAAGATCCAGCAAAATCAAGGATACATAGTCTAAGCAAATCTTCGAGAACCTGATTTACTCATTATGTTTGACCATCCGTTTACGGGTGAATTGATGCACGGCTTGCCAGAACTTGGAGGTGAATCGGCTGTCTCTATCAGATACAATGGATTTGGGAATTCCATGCAGCCTGATTATCTCCTTGATATAGAGCTTCACAAGTTTCTCAACTGAGTCTGTTTGCCGGATAGAAATGAAATGGGCGGACTTGGTCAATCGATCAACTATGACCCAAATCGCATCGGCTCCAGATTTTGCACGAGGCAAACCCATAACGTAGTTCGTCGATATATCTAGCCATTTCCATTCAGGAATTTCCAACGAATGAAGCAACGCATCGAGCCTTTGGTGTTCTGCCTTGACCAAATTGCAAGCGTGGCACTTTTCAACGAACTCAGCCACACTTTTCTTCATTCTTGGCCACCAGAAGGACTGTTTCAGGTCTTGGTACATTTTTGAACTTCCCAGATGAATTTGATATCCGGAATTATGGCCTTCAATTAGCACCTCCTGATGCATGGACCATTCTTGGTTTTTCCACATATATTTTTGTGTTTGGATGATTGTATGTGTTGCAATCTTTATCTTACAAATTTGTGATTTCTAGACTAGCTTGGTAACCGTCAACGCATTCCCCATTCCTCAAGGGCTTAGGAGATTTATAGAGATCTTGTTCTTAACATATAGAACTTATTGGTAAGATCAAACCTAATTTTATAGACAAATTTAGTTAATTGTCTCTTAATGACCAAAATCTTAATTAGCGATATTAAGGTTAATTCTAGTCCAAATTAGTTGTTTAAGGTGTCTATCTTCTTACTAGATAGTAATGTAACATTGGGAATTATTTATATTCAATTTGGAACACTAGAACTTGATGTCTCTATTTAGACTCTTAAGAAGAGGCTTTTCGGTCATTTTGGCCAAATATTGCTTAAATTGCAATTAAAGTCTAGTAATCTACCCATTGCCTGTAATATTAGTTAATTAAATGCTTATAACCAATTTAAGGTAATATAGACTTGTATTTTAGCTTAAAGTCTAGTAATCCCTAGTTTTATCATAATCTTATTAGTTAAGTGAGTTATTTAGATTCTTAAAATGGATTTACCATCCGCATTTCCTTCATCTAAATCAGTTGTAGTCAACTTAGACTTAATTTAGACTTTCAAATATCCATAAGTAGAATCTAAAATCCATAAACGATCTCCTTGATAGATAGCACATTTATGGAATCGAATGTCGGTACGACGGCCACTCTCGATGGCTTGTTTAAAATTTAGGTACTCATCTTTCGTCTAGGCAATAGATACGTCTCTGTGAAATGTGGGCTCCACATTAATCATTGAGATCATTGCACTCAGTTGGTCACTGCGCGCTGATTTGATATCCATCTTATGAAATTCTTCTTCCAGAGGACTCTTAGAGATAAGAGTATTAAGAGTAGCATGACGGCTCAAAGCATCAGCTACAACATTTGCGTTTCCAGGATGATACTGGATATCAAGGTCATAATCACTGATTAGTTCTAACCACCTTCTTTGTCGACAATTCAACTCCCTTTGAGTGAATATATACTTAAGGCTCTAGTGATCGGTGAAGATTGAGCATTGAATTCCATATAGGTAGTGACGCCAAATTTTTAGAGCGAACACTACAGCGGCTAGCTCGAGGTCATGAACTGCATAGTTCCTTTCATGAGGCTTCAGGTAACGAGATGCATATGCAATGACCTTTCCTTCTTGCATTAGCACGACGCCTAAGCCTACACCAGAAGCGTCAGTATAGATTTGGTAGTTCACACCCTCTTTGGAAAGGTCTAAAACAGGGGCAGATGTAAGCGTTTCTTTTAGTGCTTGGAATGCTCCATCACAAGCTGGCGACCATTCAAATGGTACAGCCTTCTGGGTGAGTTTGGTGAGTGGAGAGGCTATTTGAGAAAAGCCTTTCACAAATCTTCTATAATAACCGGCCAAACCTAAGAAGCTTCTGATTTCTATCACTGACTTGGGTTGCACCGATTCTTGGATGGCGCTGACCTTGTTCTGATCTACCCTGATCCCTTGAGCATCTACTACGTGGCATAAGAAGGCGACAGATTCAAGCCAAAACTCACACTTTGAGTACTTGGCATACAACCGGTGGCTTCTCAGTTCTTCCAATACTGTCCTGAGATGACATTCGTGTTCTTTCTTCGTCTTAGAGTATATAAGAATGTCATCTATGAAGACGATGACAAATTTGTCGAGGTAGGGCTTCAAGATACGCTGCATTAAGTTCATGAAGATTGAAGGCGCATTTGTGAATCCGAGTGACATCACTAAAAACTCATAGTGGTCATATCTGGTCCTAAAGGCAAGCTTTGTTATGTCATAATCTTTTACCTGCAGCTGGTGGTATCCTGATCGCAAGTTGATCTTCGAGAACACCTTTGCTCCGGCTAATTGATTGAACAAATCGTCAATGCAGGGCAGCGGGCATTTGTTCTTTATGGTTATTTTGTTCAGTTCTCTGTAATCAATGCACATCCGCATTGACTCATCCTTCTTCTTAACAAATAATACTGGGGCTCCCCATGGGGATGAACTAGGCCTAATAAGACCTTTCTCTAGCAGCTCTTGCAACTGCTTATTCAGCTCTTGCAGTTCTTTAGGTGCCATATGATAGGGTGCCTTAGAAATAGGTTGGGTGGTTCCTGGAACAATGTCTATTGCAAATTCTACTTCCCATGTAGGTGAAAGACCGGGTAGGTCTTCGGAAAAGACATCATCAAATTCGCAAACGACGGGATTTTTGGATAAGGGAACGTCTTCCTACTTTTCTCCTAATATTGTCACTAGGAAGGCGCTGCAGCCTTTACTTAATAACCTCTTGGCTTTGATAGCATTGATCAAAGAAGCTCTTGTACTGAAGTCCCCAACGAATGACTTTGCTTGTCTACCGTCACCCAAGATGATCTTTTTCTTCTGGCAATTGATGGTGGTGTCATGCTGACTTAACCAATTCATTCCCAGGATAACGTCAAAATTTGCTATTGGTAAAACTATAAGCTTGGCTTCAAATTCTGGTTCTCCAGTATGGATTTGTATCTTGCCGAACTGATGAGCTGGCAACTGAGCTCCGGATGGTAGTCCTACGTTTAGAGGACTTGCCAGACGGTATAGTGGCAAGTTGAGAGATTTTATTCAACTCTCAGAAATAAAGGAGTGACTAGCTCCAGTGTCAAATAAGATGCTACAGTGTTTATTATTTACAAAGATTGTACCTAATTACAGATGCAATAATTTACTAACTACTTTAAGCAAGTAATACTAAAATGTAGATTGGTTCTCAGGTGTGTACCTGACACCACATTATTATCTTCTGCCGCCTTAGTAGGGGTGAGAGCATAAACTCGTGCTAGACCAACCGTCTGTTTGTTGTAAGGATGCCGGATAGGTGGTCTCGGAGCATTTGGGCGGGGGACAATGGTTGTCTCACGTCGTTGGCTAGAAGGAGAAGGTGGCAGTGCTGGGCGGACTGTTGCAGGCTTTTGGAACAAATCGAAGACTCGTTGTCGTTTGGAGTGATCGATCTGATCGTCGTCGATAGTATTGGTGTAGTTGCACCGATAGTAGGAGTGACCTGGTCTCCCGCAGTTGAAGCAATTTCCAGTCTTGTGGTAGCATTGTCCATAGGGATGGGGACGAGGGCAACCATCGAAGAGATATGCCGACGAGTTTCCTGCTTCAATCTGATATACCCTAACTCTTCTAGGGTTCTCGCGCTGTGATGTGATCATTCCATAGCTGCGCTTAGGTTCAGATGCCTCATCGAGTTCTACCATTTTGGCGGATTCCAGAAGTTCCTCGAAGTTGGTAGAGCAATGGGAGACGACTTGCCTCCGAATGAAGGGCCGTAGTCAGCTCCGAAAGCGATGGCATCGATCAGATTATGTAGGGACGAGGTTAGAAGCGAACCTTGATAGTCGCCAGAATTCAGACTCATATGCCGAAATTGAACGGCTTCCCTGCTGCAGCTTAAGGAATTGATCTGCCATCGAATGTCTGGCAGAAGTGGGGACGTACTGTATTTGAAGGAGATGAGTCGTCAGGCGGATTACTTCAGAATCCGAGCACTTGAAGCTGGTGAGATTTTTCTCTACCATTTTTATCCAGTTCGCTGTGTCAATGGCGAAGAGACTTCCATCAAAGGTAGGAGGTCTGAGGCGCAGAAAGCTATGCAGCAGTCCATCAGCGGACTGAACATGATGCTAGAATGAGTAGTGAGGAGCTATAGTTGTCTCAGTGTTTGAGCAGCTCTGGCTCATTTGAGCTGTTAATAGTCGCTCCATTTGCTCTGCCTGTCAGGCTTGTACCTTGGCCGCTCTCTTGGCTTGTTTATTATGAGAGTCCACCATGATCTTGACCACCTCTAACAAGGCATTCACCTCACTAGAGGAATTGTCAGAGGTGGCGGGAGAAGAGCTCTATCCGGGATTCATGATTTCTTTTCTGTACGATTCTGAGTTAAAGACGAAATATTTTCTGAAAACCAGAAAATAGGAGATTGCAACACTTCATTTCTTTTATTAATCGGAATGAAAATGAGAGTACATCATCGAAAGATAGTAAATAAAACATAAGATAGTGAAAGACAGCAAATGGAAAACATAGAGTCTATCCTATGTATTCTTCGGTGAAGGTCTGGGAGAAGCCAGAGTAAGTTATCTAATAGCTAAATTTTGATATATATCCTATGAAAATAACTTTGCACACATCTAATACTCAACTTAAAGTTACTAAAAATTATAGAGATTAAAATAGAACTAATTGCAAATTATAAGGATAAGAGCAAAACTTCAAAAATATAAAGACTACATTAATGATAATTGCAAATTATAGCGACAGGGGCGAGATTTATTATAGATAACTATTTTTCTAACACCTAAAACATGCATTTTAACGAGAAAGTCACCCAACACACAACAATGAACTAACAAACAAGCGCATCAAATTGATTATAATAGCTTTGTGGAAAAAAGTTTTGAGAGAAAGCTATTTGGTAATTTGCAATTTCCAAGTGTTATGTTATAAAACTTGGGAAGTAAAATTAAACAAAGACATCCTATAAACTAAATTATACTTATAACAAGAGAGCTAATTCACCAAAATTTGATTTAACACTCTTAAAAAAAATAACAAAACATGCTTAAATTTTTCACCTCATTGATCCAGTAAGAGTAAGAGTTTAGCAGCTTCAAACCTCCCAACTTTCGACCAGCACTCTTCTGCTACAGGACGCCTATTCCGCAGAAATTTCAATTGGGTGATACTTTGATTCTTGGGCTTTCCATAGACAATGCCCTTCGGCACCAGCCTCCTGGGCCCTTCGTGCCTGATACAAACACGGTAGATCACAAAACCCTACAAAAAGGACAAAGCAAGGTAGGACAACTATAAATATTCAAGATTCAACAATGAAAGAGTGTGTCATTTGTTTTAATTTCTGCAGCATTTGTGCATGTCATGCATGTAAAATAATGCCCTAGTGAAAATAAAACACACAAAAATGACAGAAAGGATTTATTATGAGCCGTTTTTCCTCCGCTTATTTCTTGCAAAACAATAAAAACTACAAAGCGTGTGATCTATTACTTGATAATATTGTTCAAAACAATATAAGCAAGTTTATCATACATTTGGTCCAAACACTTGAAATACCCTAGATGGCACAATCACATAAAAATTATAATCAAATTATAACAGGCATGAAATTGAAATCATCATAATTTACATTTTCAATACCACTTTAAATTACTAAACAATAACTGATTATACATAAGTATGAAATCTCATAAATGTTTAAAAACTAAAAAGCCTATGATATATTACTTGATAATATAATTCAAAACAATGTAAGTCTTACTTGTTCCCTCAAGTTTATCATATATTTGGTCCAAACACTCGAAATACCATCGCACCATCACATAAAAATCAAAATCAAATTATAACAGGCATGAAATTGAAATCATTATAATTAACATTTTCAATACCAGTTTAAATGTTTACTAAACAAAAACTGAGCATACTTATATATGAAATCTCAAATGTTTAAAAACTACAAAGCCTGTGAACTATTAGTTACTAATATTGTTCAAAACAACATAAGTAGTACTTGTTACCTCAAGCTTACATAAAATTGGTCCAAACACTCGAAATACCCTCGATCGCACCATCACATAAAAATTAAAATCAAATTAAAACAGACATGAAATTGAAATCATTATAATTAATATTTTCAATACCAGTTTAAATGTTTACTAAACAACGGATCATATATGAAATCTCATATATGTTTAAAACGAGTTGAAACAAAAAGAATGCAAGCATTTATCCATTAAGTTATCTCATAAATGTTTACAAAGAACCGGTGCTGCTCACTACTAACCCCCTGCTGCCAACTGTCTTCGTCCATTTCAGAAGGAATACATGCAATTTATATCCCACAAGCAAAGCTACAGTTGGATTCCAAACAAGCATAAACTCTCTAGACATATCAATTTCATACAAAAACTTGATAGTGCCCAATATTCTACTATGCTAATCAGCATACACGGCCTTAATGGTGTGCCATTGTTGTCTAAGAAGTGTGATACGAACAGAATACTTGCTAGGAGCAATTTGGTTGGTGAGTCAGAAGATTAAATTAAAAAATGCATTGTCAAGAAATGCATGCTTAAGGATTTTCAAGTACTCTCCTTTAAGTGTTGAAGCTTAAAGATAATCAAACAATAAAAAATTCAAAGTGCATCCAATAAAAAACAATATTGCTACCAAAGAGTATATCGGAGGGCACCAATGGAAGCCAAAGAGGAACAACAAAGCCCATCTTTTCAGAAAATCGTAAATGGAGAGAGGCTTTGATGAAGTTTGGTGTAGGACCAGATGGGGCAGCTGTCCAACAACGGCTGGTAGAGCCCAATGCATTTTCAATGTGTTCCCTTTTCCCTCGGTTTGGGTAAAAAAGGAAAACAAGCATTTATCCCTTAAGTTTTTTAATTCCACCACTTGCTGTAAAATTTTTTATTCAGCATCAAGCACTAGAGAAATTAAACCAAAAGCTTGTGCTTTACAATCCAAATATACCCAACCAAACAGCTCCTTGGAGCAAGGATTTCTCTGGTATCCAATTCTTATAAGTGAATGTCAACTCTAAATCAGATCACATGAATCAAAACATAATCCAAGTACTTTTACTTCTGCACAAGAAGTCTACCAATCATTTTGTACTTTAAAGTTCCTTTCACTCATAAAATTTCATTTTCCCTAACCAATAACTCTTATTACGTATTCTATTTAATTCTTTTGATGTACCAATAATAAGGGGCTGATTGCCACTTATGAATTACGAACTATTAAAGTATTTTTCAATTGATCCCAATTCTTATGAGTGATGGTCAATTATACATAACATGTTATAATAAAAGGACTGCTACAACATAAGCAAAATAAAAGTTTTATAGTTTTGTGTCGGAAGAATACCATTAATCATGTATTTTTAGCTCCTTTCACATTTTCAGTTTCCCATGCTAATTGTTTTTATTAAATACTTTTGTGAATCAGATTCTTATAAGATCAATTCTAAACTACATGATATAAAAAAAGCTGTGTAGTACATAAGCATAATCAAAGCTTTTGCTGTTTTGTGCCTGAAGTGTACCATTAAATTTGCATTGTCCAGCTTTTTGTTTAACCATATTCATTTCCCTGCTAAAAAATTTATTAAGTATCCTATTTTCATCTTTCAGTGTACTAATGGGCCATTTGGCAGCCAAATTTTAAGGATGCAGTCTTAATTCAGTATAGGATTAAAATATCATCCAGCTAAAGTCAAATGATCTTCCGCACAATTTGTTAAAGGCTTAAGCATGCCGACCTGTGATGGCCCATGCTAGACTGGTAACAACCAACCTAACATCGGGTGCATCTTTCCACATGATCATATTGACGGCTAAGTAAAATAACAGTTAAGCAACATCCAGAGCCACGGAAGAATAAAGAAATATCATTCGTTCAATTTAAAGTAGATAACATCCAGAATTATTACATAAATGTCATCATACAAAAGTGTTTATCCCTCGAAGGGCAACTAAAATTTATTATTATTATGCGCCATACCTCTCTTTAACGCCTCCTCTAGCTATCTCTCTTATCTAGCATTATAAAAATAATGTCTTAGTGTACATTCCAAATACAAATGATATTAAATAATATACTTTTAAACAAAAGCGGAAAGCAAAAATGATAATAATTGTAGAAAATTATAGTTTATTACAAATAAAAGATAATCATAACTCCTGCAAAATAAATGTTTCTTAATCACATGCCAAATTTTAAATAGTAATCACATAAATATACATGCTTATGTTTATGTCTTGGTATCATGAAGAAACAGTAATGGTTCTGATAGACAAAACCAAACCTTGAGGCTAGGTTCAATAAAAACATATAATCATATCCTTCACCTGGGCCCCCTCAAAGGCTCCAGATGACACCCTTATGACTCTTGAGGACTAGCCCCGTCCATAACCTATTCATGCTCTGTTTCGGAACCCTTTGCAACATTCATAAGATACATAAACATCATTTTGTTTCTCTTACATCATTGGTAATAAGAATAACGCATTAAGTAGCAATACAAAACAGGCTCAAAGAAATGCTTAAGCAGCAATGAAAGTAAAAGCATATAAAGTAATATCCAGTGTACCTTTTGTGTTTGACTTAACAAGACGAATCACTCATAAACTTGATGTGTCTACAAAAGTTATAATTGAAATCTTATTAAACTTTGCAATGACCTATATATAAGATTTAAAACTTATATTCTTGTTCCTAAGCTTGATTTTAAATTTACAAACTTAGAATCTCCTTTAAGAAGATTATCTTACTCAGATTTTTAGAAAATTTTAGACAAACAATATTTTCCTAAAATTTTTAATTTTGTTCTAAATTTCATGCAGATTTGAATGCATAAATACAAGGATAATGAGATTTATAGGTTAGAATCAAATGTATTAAATTACATTAAATAGATTAGATTTCGTTCACATGTTTCAATACTTGGCATTGTTAATTTGCAGATCTAAATGCAAGGATTGAATGTAACACAATCACACAATGCCTCAATTCTAAAATTGTAGTAGTTCTAAATCTGATTTTTTTAACTTCAAACTTCATCAATAGTTATCTTTACTTTTCTCAAGGTTTATCATTATTCACAGAAGTCTTGAAATGAACAACAATTCTAATACTTCCACTAGACTAAGGAATTGAAAATAATTCTATTGCAGTGTTTATGTGGGCAAATCCTTAAGTTAAGCTTGAGTGCAACCAAGTTATTACCTATTGAGATCATCCTTTTTCATTATCTACAAACCTGAATATAGTTATATATCACAGTTTTAATTCAGATTCCTAGTATTTGCATAAACACCAAGGTAATAAAGTATAATTTCTAAATGAGGTTAGTACATTACATAGATTTACCTAGTCTAACGCACTCATATAGAAATCTAGTTGTATGTGACATCTAAAATAGCATAGCATACAACTGATTTATATTTTCCACAAAAGACAACCATAGCTCATGCATATATATCAACTATAAATCAATAGTACAAAAGCTAAATCGAAATCAAACTCCATGGTATCCTCTACTAGGAGGTTCAGAAGCCTCCTGGGGAGCACATCGCCCCTAACAAAAGTAAAAGCACCGTGACAGGCATACAGCACACAAAAGTCCGCAACCTGATTCGCATCGCGCGATCGGTGGAAAAGATGATACGAAGGAAAGCATCGTGAATGGAGTGTCCTCTCCCAAAGGCGTCGGAGCCTACGCATCGCTCCTAAGCAGTCACCCTCAATAACAACACCGTCGACCTCCACCTCAGTAGCTAGGAGCGCCTGCCGCAAAATAGTCACTACATGTATCTCTGCCAAGAGAGGAAACTGAGCCTGTAAACAGTCTCCCGCAGCAACCAGTAAATGTCCATCAGGGTCACGAACGATAGCTGCCCCAAACGCAGTAGGCTCATCGTAACTGTAGGAAGCGTCTATGTTGGCCTTCAACCAACGAGTCGGAGGGGGCACCATCTGTAGAGGGTGGAGGGGCACTGACGGGCCATGGAACCCCTCTTCCTAGTAGACAGTGTTGCACAGGCTAATGAGGAAAAACTGTCTCGGAGTGGAGGCCCCCTCTTCCTAGTAAGGAGGACTACCAGAGTATCACGCAAGCGATGTAGCATCCGCCCACCATCAAAGAAATGGTGAATGACTGCCAAAGTTTAGCATGGGTGATCTTCCAGTAGCCCGTAAAGAAAGAGGGGGTAATCCCATCAATCTCAGGGGAAGGCCAAAGTCCCTCGGGGCTGCCCAGATTTCTGCGTCTGTGATCGCACATTGGAGAGAGATGGAATCTGCGTCACCAATAATGCGATATGAAATCAGATAATCTAGGCAATCTCGTGCAGGACAAGAGGTGCCCCACTTCCTCTGAAAAAACTCAAAGAATTCTTGGCAAATCCGCAACAAATATGAAGTAAACTCTCTGGACTCCTCCTGTAGCGTGAGTACGGTGTTCGACTTGTGATGCCACGTCGCAAGTCGCAGTAACACTGTCGTACATCGGTCACCCTGAGAGAGCCACCGTGCCTTGGCTCACTGCTGCCACCAGCTCGCCAACCTCGCCTCCACCTGAGAGAGCTCTTGAGTGGTGACCTGGAGCAGCTGAACAAGCTCTAGGTTACTGCCCCTATCAGTGGGCATGTCCTTCGCCTAAGCTGCGTCAAGATCGAGGTGAGCTCCGTCTCCCTCCTCCTCAGGTTCGGGAGCGTGTCCCGTCCCAATTTCCCGGGCAGTGATCTGAAGCTACCCAGGGAAGGGGTGCACTACAGCACCCGGCAAGAGTTTCATCGCATCCGTGCTGAGAAGGTACCGGTCCAAGCGCTCCCAGATGCACCTCACTCCCTCCGATTGTTGGTCCACGTGTAGGGTGGACCTACAAAACCTGGATTGTGAAGGTGGCAGACATCCAGGACCTCCTGAAAGTCTGTCTAAGCAGCGGTAACTCTGAACGGCTTCCCACCACATTTCTCCTCCTTGGAGAGAATGCAATTGAAGTCTCCTCCAAATACAAGTGGGCAGCCCTCGACCCGCACAGCTAAGATCATCTGCCACAGCTCTGTGTACAGGTTAGTCGACGCGTAGGCGGCGCCGAACTGAAAACAGGCCCCCAAGCGCAGCGTGATGGTGGCGAGGACCAACTGGCTACAGGAGTGATGAAGCTCGCACTGCAAAAAATCATCAAGCCAAGCAAGGATAATACCTCCAGAGCGACCCACAGAAGGCTGCACGACAAAGCTTCAATGCCACCCAAAGAGGCGATCCGCGTCCCGGCGAGTAAAGGACTCGACCCGGGTCTCCAATAATGCTATCAATCCCGGCTTGCGCTCCGAGATAAGCTGCGAAAAGTGATGGCGCGTCGTCGGCTTCTGCACGCCACGACAGTTCCAAGTGAGAATTTCATTCATTGGGGAATTGGGGGAAGCTCCCTACTTCTAGAGCGAAGGCTTATGGGCGGAGGTACCTCCATGATGGGGCAGGGCCTAGGAGAGTAATTCAGCGGTGGACTAGCTACTCGTGTGGGGTCGGGGGCTGCAGGAAAGGTGGGAAGAGATGTAAGAGCAGTGGGCTAAACTGGGGGGATGTGCAGTGCAAGCTAGGGTTGTGCCTGGAGTGCAGCTAGAGTTGTGCCTGGAGAGGTGGCATTGTAGAAGGAGGGCGAAAGCTGGACAGGCCGTGCACAAGACCCTCAGGAGCTACGGGCTCGGGCGGCTGAGTCCAAGCTAGACGCGGTGGGCTAAGCGTGGGCCTGGGCCGGGAGGGAGCTAAGGGGCCAGCTGCAAGAGGTGAATAGGCTCTGACCGCATGTGGGCATGCGGATGGGGCAGCTTGGACCGAAGGTGGTGGGGGGCCCGCCTAGTGGGCCGATCGGGAGGAGGTCGGGCGGCTACTAGAATATTGACGCACTGGAGGCCGCCCACGCTGAGGTTCTCGGGTTGATGGGGGACATTTGCGACGTTGGACTATAATCCAATCGGTGGTTGAAGGCATTGAAGCGACCACCGAGGGATTGGCGGGTTGGATGTTGGCAGAAGTGTTGCTAGGACATGCCTCTTCTTTGTGCCCAGCATGTAAGCAGGACTTGCACACAATTGATATTCCTTCATAGGTGATTTTTTTGCTCAAATATGCCATTCCATCATTGATGCGAATAAGAGGGATGAGGGATTTAGATAGGTCTACCTCCACATAAATGCGAGCAAATTCGCATCATTCCAAGTTGAAAGTTGGCCCGTCGATTAAAAGCGGCTTGCCAATTTGAGATGCGATTCTTGTGAGGTTGATTAGCCCGCATAAGCTAATGGGGAGTTGCATATCCCACCTTCATGGAAGGATGAAAACTTTGGATCCACTTGGCCAAGCCTAGAGCATGTCCCCCCACACACCATGGTCCATTAGTGAGCACTTAGTTTGCCACCTCAGTTTCCTCGAACTTGACTATAAGGCAATCAGGTTTCAGAAGGTGGATTGCGAAAGCTCCAAATTTTTCCCAACGCAGCCGAAGTTCGCTATCAAGGACCAGGAACGAGATGCGCCTACAAAAAAGGTGAACAATTAGGGCGCCTTCAAACTTGTTACTCACTGATCACAGCTCTTCGATGTCCATGACACAACTGCCATCGGGTGCAGTGAAGGAGGCAATATTTCCCACATCCGGACACTCAAACATTTTCTTCAGCTCCTAGGTTTTTTTTTTAAATTCTGCGAGTTCTTTGAGACCAAATCGCAAACAGTTGGCATGCAGTTTTGGGATTCCACAGCATTTGAAATATTAGCATCAATGGGTTTAGAGATCGCAGCTTGCAAACCTGAATTTATGGACAGCCCAGCACCTTTTTTTTATTTTTCCATGGCTTTTTTCCTTGCCTCTACAGCTTGAATGGAAACTGAGGCTTCCAAAAATGAGAGGAGGCCGCCGAAAGATCTAGATATCTCCAAAGGAGCAGCCAAGCCGATTATCGTCGCCACTCCTTTAGGTGCCGCCGATGCACCGGAGTCAACTTGAATGGCTGAGCACAAAAGTGGGCCGCTGGAGCTCGAAGTGGCTAGAGGAGGAGAAGATGACCACGCAGTTCATGCGGGGTCCAGATTCAGCGAAGCCCGGTCGGCCGGCCACAACGCCGCCAAGTCTGCCGTGCCCATTGTCGGTGGAGGAGACTCCTCCAAATCCGCCGGCTCAGAAGGTGCAGCCGAACGAGAGTCGGCGTGAGCCACCGGGGTCAAGACCCCCGATTCTCCGGACGAGGGGCCAGCCGAGACGCGACCAACCGCCAAGTACGCCGGTCCTCATTGTCAATCCGAGCACATATCCAAACTAGCCGCAAGTTCGAGAGCAGCGAGGGCCGATTCCCCATCCATGGCCGACGACCCCCCTAGGGCTTGGGGGACTGCTCTCTCCCTCCCTCAACTTTTTCCTTTCCTTTCCTTCTCATCCGATCGTTTGATATTTTCAACCTACGTATGCATGCCAAATTAATATACAACCTTAACAAGTATCCACATAACATTTTGATTCATGATTCTAGGGGTTTAGGCAAAAATTCATTATCTGTTTATCTGAATCCTGATTCCTTTCTTTTGTATCATGGATCTAGGAGTAACTTATAATAGAATAATTTAATGATTAAATCAAAGCTGAGATTTGACATTAACAAACTAGATTAGAGTATGCTAATAATGCAAGGAAAGAGATGTTAACTTTTTGATCCAACATATACTAGATTAATTGAATGATGCTACCTATGTGATAATCAAAATATAAATTTCAAGGCCAAAATAATTTATTCTGATCTAGTCTGCTAATATCTTTTTTAATAACTTTAATATTAACTTTTGTTAATATGATATTTATTTTGCTAATTTAATTTGAGACCCAACATAAAGTATTACTAACACACATTTAAGTTTATATCTTTATATAAAAATCAAAGCAGCAGGAATTTCGTACCTCAATTATCGGAAACTCTACAGAAGCCGATTGCTGAAGAAGAAGAGGAGAGAAGGGATCGTGCGGAAGAAGTCAGTTGCGTGAAGATGTCGTGCGCAGAAGAAATCAAGCGGAGCGGATGTCGTCGTCTCGTGCGACGCAATAGAGAGAGCGGACGTCTCTTTTTGAGACGTTGAAATCGTCTCCTTCCGTGAGCTTCTTAGCCTTTGTCGTCGGCTTTCATCTCTACCGCTTCTCTACCGTAGGCCTTCGGCGTCGTCCCTTCGTGCGTGAGGGTTGAGTGGTAGGGGAGAATCGTGGGGAGAGCTCTGTCAGTTGAGAGGAAAAAAAGACGTGATCGATCGAATGGGGAGAGTCGAACGGCTACTTGCGGGTTAAATAGGACGTGAGCATGTAACGCACGAAGAAGCGTCCGCTCCGTGCAGCTTGATCAGCCGAAAATGCCCCTCTGATTAAATCCCATAAATTTTAAAAGCTACTCCTACGCCGACTCTGCCCTTCCCTGTTGAAACCGTTAGCTTAAATACTAACGATTTCATTAATTGGCTTTGAGAAACTTCCTCAATCAATCAATATGTAACGGAATAAACAGAAATTTGACAAAAATAAATTTTGGAGGGAGTTTTTAACCGAAAACAAAAATTTGTGGGTAATAAACGGAAATTAGACATTACGCGAAATTAACGTCTTTCTCATAAATGACCTAGAGTCATTTCTTATAAATGACCTAGGGTTATTACACTACCAATCTTAATTACGTGACTTGTGAGTAAGATTATTCTTTAAATCAAGCTTATGTTAAGTTGACATGAGGTTAAATATTCATATTTTCAAAAAAAATTCAAAAAAAAATAATTAAGTGCATATGAGGCATAACCAATTCATTAGCAGGGCTAACAAAAGCCAAAAAATTAATTTGATTATTAACATAAGTTATGCGCATGTTTGGTTGCATGTTATGTGCACAGTTATTAAAATTGCATGTTATTCAAATAGCATACACTTGAGATAATATTACTACTGAAATTACAATGAGTATATGTTATGTATTTTGTAAAAATATTATTAAATAATATTATCTGCATATTAAAACACCATTGTTTTCCTTCTTTTTAAGATCAATAAACTTCATCAAAAACAAAACCTAAGAATAGGAATTAAGATGAAGGATAGAGGACAGAGGTCAAAGAAAACAATTAGCTTCCAAGAGAAACAAAAACAATGAATTAAATATAGAGGAACAATAACCCTGTTCTTTCCAGCAAGGCGCACAAAAACTTCAAAAACTCTCAATTTTGCTAGAAGCATGAAGACAAAGAAGTTAATTAAATATTGAATATTACTATGAAATAGCTTTTTTTAATTAAAAAATTTTAGCAACCTACCAAATTGTCGCTATTGTGATGTTTATAAAAGATAACATAGCATTTCAATCAAATGATAATGGACCAAATAACACCTTAATTGCAGAATAACAAAAAACTCGGTCCACAAATCCAAACCAAAACGTTCCCCATCTCAATTCAGCATCTCTATTTATATTTTGGCAGCTTAGAATAGTTGTTCAAAAGATTTGAACTAAGATTAGATTATTAGATAAAAAAGCCCTTAATTAATCATCAAGAACAATGTTTATCAATCCTTATAATCTTATGTCCTTGATAACTATTTGGATACTATTTCCTAAATCATTTGAAGCCATAACAAAATATTTGTTCAAAATTCAATTAACATAATGCATGCTCAAGTTAATGGTAAATTTTGCAGTGACTTTAAATGATAATTAGCATGTGTTGGTTTTATTTAAGCATTAATTACTTTATTAATGAGTGTATTAATTAGATTTATTATTTCAAATTTTCATATATAGTTATAAATGTTTTTACTAGGATGTCTTCTTTCTAATTCTCCTGCAACTTGAGTATTTTGTTACTTCAAAAGCTTTGTGCTCCTCTCTTGTGCTTCCCCATCCTATACTCCTGCTCAGTTATTTAGTTAACTTGTGCTTGCTTCTATTATACTTTATAGTTTTCTCAGTCTGCTAAAATTTTTCAGAAAGAACATAGTAATCTCCCAATATTACAATTCCTCTATTTTTTTTTTCACTTCTTGCGACTATGTACTCCATAGTCATATGCTTCTGCTGAATAATTTCTAGAAATAATTCTAGAAATATTTGTTACACAGAAGGTTCTAAAAATATACTTAACAAACCTTAATTTTGAGGAGCGATGCTTGAATCGTTGTGTTGTGTCATTTGGCTAAAACATCCAATTGTTGAAAGGTTGTACATGTGCAAGGAATTTGAAGTATCCTTGTAACCATCAATTCACATATAACTCAGAAGTCGGCTTTGACACATTGTCACACCACAGCTGAGGAAGAGTTGGAGAAGATCAGCAGAGCTCATGGTGTGGTGCTCAGCTTTAACGCTGGATTGTATAACGATTACTAGTTTTTTGGATAATCATGAGACCAAGGATGAGCCAAAGAAAAACAAGTAGCTGGTATCATCAGAACATCTAACCCAATCCGCATAAGAGCGTACTTACTGCAGTGAAGGAAAGGGCTGGAATAGTATGCCATTATGTAGAGTATCCTTAAATAATGTTGAATCCATCTAACTGCAATCCAATGTTCACTTGTAGAAGCATGTTGAAAGTGGGATGTTGCAGGTCAATGAGCCTCGGAGGCTGAGCCATATATATTGTTGCTTGAAGGTCGCCATTGAGAATGACATTGATAAAGTTGTCTTCCAAGCAAGTAGTAGGTAGAAACAAAGACAAGAATACTGTAAATTGTAGTGGGTTTGATTACTGAACTATAGGTTTCATAATATTAAAGATCGTACTATGGTTGTTTTAATGCAGAATAGCTGTTTACAGTTGATAATGTTAAGTTGATTTTTGCATGGAATTATAGACCGTGTAACAAATGCAATAAGGCATTGATTCATCCACTATTACAGCACTCCCAATGGCTTATTTGAGAGTTTGTATGTGGTTGGTGGTATATGTGCTGTGGTCACTGATGAAGCCACTTGAAGATATTTGGTTGCACAGATTTTATGTTTTAGTGATCATGTACAAGATTGTAATGTCAAGAGATGAGTGTTGGCGATGGTTTGTCAAGTGATGATCAGTTCTGAATAGTCAGAGCTGCTTATATTATCATTTGACTGGGGTAAGAAGGTATGGTATTTGTTGGGTGGTTGGAAACAACTTTGGCGTGCAGAGGACGATCCAATTTACCAATGTGTTGGTTCTTTTGTTCAGGTGCTCCATTCTAAGCTGATGCGTATGAGGTAGATGGGCGATGGTGGGTGACCAATTTATAAGGTATTGAAACGAGACAATTGAGTAACCTAAAGACTTGCTTATCATTTGTTAAACAAGCAACTCAACTTGATATAGCATTTGTATCCAGATATAGAGGTGTTTGGGGCAAGCATTGATACTTCAATGTAGTTCAAATGTAAAGGTCTAGTTATATTTGTAGATATATGTGGTAGATGAAGTTTGTAGCTCTTTGGAAGCTGATATGGAGGGAAGAGTTAAGGTTCTTAGAAATATTAAGTTGTTGGGGCATTAGATGCTTGCTGGGTTGCTATTGTAAATTGTGTGAAGAGAAAAAGCAGCAATTGGAATGGCAGAAGTGAGTCCAGCAGCATAATCATATGTGGTAGAATTATGATGCATAGTTTGCTGCAACGAGTGTACTTGGGAAATGGCTGCTTCTGCAATTTGATTTTCAGGGTATATCTGTTCATAGTGAAACTAGAATGCGCGTAAATTGATCAAGGTACAGAATCTTGATCTTGGTAACGAACGAAGTGGCCAGCGCCAAATATTCTAGGCATTAACAAACTAAATGAAGATTGGTTGCTAGCCTACAAGTTAAGAGAGAAGTAGAATCATTAAACATTAATCCCCTTGTCAATCACAATTAGATGAAAATAACTCTTTACTGATTTCTACCCAATCCCTCAACTCACGCTATCTCTAGTTTCTATCACTAGTTAAGTAGTTACAGCAATACCTTACTTGGCAATCAATACACCTATCCTCATGGGAAACGGCACTCCACTCACCCATAAATATTTGTGCAAACCATACATTTGCTGAAGAATCGCACCAGCACAATGCAGTTATAAATAACAAAAACATAAGGGAAAAGAAACATTGTGCATGTTGATCATTTTGCCTGAATCCAGAGTTATGTTTATACATAAATGTAAGATTTGCATGTTTGCAGAATTTGTATTAAAGATTATATTGTAGTGATAGAAATTGAATACAGATAGATAATTCCATTGGCTCACATTTCAGTTTCATCATTATAACCATTATCATAATAATTGTATACTATAGCATAAATATCATAATATAGTATGCCAAAGCCCTTTATCTTCAAGTAAATTAATAAATGCATATTGTACCTGTATACATAAAATTCTTATTTTAGATTCATGTAGGGCATAAAACTAAATTCTACACCAACAAAGTAACAATCACATTGCCTCTTTGCATAAAACATACTTATCGTGCATAACACCCCATACAAATATCATAAGGAGGTTTCTGGAGTCAGCATACACAAGCTATCATTCATATATATTGGTTTCATGGCAGTTAGATTACATGCAATATGTTTAAAAGTGCCATTTACAATATCATAGAAAGTGAAAACCATTTCATTTGAATTGCACATAAATCACCTTAGCAATAGTGCAAAACTAGTACTAAAGAAGAAATAAGTTTATTAACATTTGGAATCAAAGATGTAACAAGATAGTAAGATTGGACGCATCAAAGGCATTGCCAAATATCAACTTGCATAAAATATCAAATACAACAGATGGAGGATAACATGACATGACAAGCCAAAGAGCAACAGGATCTTGACAGAACTAAAAATAAGCCACTTGCCTTCTTAATAGCAAAGGGATCTGAGAGATCCAAGAACCCGAGCTGCTACTCTTCTTCCTCTCCTCCTCCTCCTCATCAGCATCTTCCCTCCAGAACTTGAGAACGTGAAGACTCTCTTCCTCGGTTGACCTCTGAACGACAATCCGAGAGGCGAACCCCATCTGCCTCATCTCCAAGCAGATCTGGGAAGGATTGTTGGCGGCGAGAGTGACCATATAGAGCCAACCTCTCTTTGACAGCAACCTGCGCACCACGGGAAGGATCCTGTCAATAACGCTGCGGCCATCTTCGCCCCCCGCCCAAGCGGCAGCGATCCCCGCGCGCCCGACCTCGTCCTCCGGCGTCGGCACGTAGGGCGGATTCACGACGATGACGTCCATCATCCCCGAGAGGCGCTTCTCGATCCCCGACGCAATGTCGGTGCAGACAATCTCGGCATCCACGCCGTGGGCTACGAGCGTCTCCGCGGCAGTTTCGGCCGCTTGCGGGTTGATGTCCGTCGCGAAGTACTGCGCGACGGAGCACTCTCGTTGGAGCATCAGTGCGAGGGATGCAATGACGTAGCCGCTGCCGCAGCCCACCTCCATGCAGAAGGTCGGGCGCAAATTCAGGAGGTTCGCTCGATCGGCGAGAAGCGCATCGACCAGCGCGAAAGAATCATCGCAGGGTTCGTATACCTCCGGGTGCCGGCCGATCAGCCTGATCTGGGCAGTGTTCCACTGCATCTCCGACGAACTATCGCTGTTAACCGAACCGCGGAACGATCAAGGTGCTTAACGGACAATGTTGATCGAGGCTAGAGATCGAGAGTGGAGATCGAGACTGGAGATCTTGGCTTCTGGGTGAAGCCGACGGTGACGCAGTAGCAGATCATATTCTAGGGTTTGTGTCCTACGGTTTGAGAAGAGAGCTCCCAAGCCCAAAAAAAAAAAAATGCAAATAATTTTCTTATCAATAAAAACAAAAATTAAACACATTTATTACTCCTAATATTTTAAAATACATATATTTTTTTAATTTTTTTTTTTTTTTTTGTAATATTTAAAAAAAAAAATAATATACTTACACAATAATATACACCAAATTATTAAGTATCAATATAAATTTTTTTTTTTAATTTTTACATATTTACCATAAAAAAGATGTATTCAATAGATTTGATTGACACATCATTTATATATATTTAGTGTATACTATAGTATAAGTATAGCAATACTCTAAAAAATTATGTTAAATACATAAAATATTATTAAATTTATATTTAGTACACAAAAATTATCATACCATCACCCATGCCTAACATTTTTGTCTTTGCGATCGACTATATTATCAATAAATTTAGAAATATAATTTTGAATATTAAATATCAATTATTATTAAGTGTTAAACATTAAATTAAGATATATTAATAGCACTATTCACAATCCTAATTTTTTTATTCGACAACTAAATTTTTTTAATGGAGATTAATTCGTAATTTTTATTAAAAAATTTTAATTATTATAAATTTAACACTAATTTAAATTAATTAATTTTACTAATCCAAAATTTTATTTTGCATATCCTCAGTCCACATCTGAAGCGAACTTTTGCTTAATATATTAGTAAGATATTATTCTTCCCTGCCTTATTCAATTAAAAATCTCTCTGCCTTATAATGTTGAGAATATTGTTTAATATTCTAGATTTATTATTTTGTATTAGAATATTTCTATATTTTTATGAATTATAATTGCTGAAAATTTGTACACTACTATATATTTGAAAAGAATAAACAGTTGAGCGCATTTGAAGAATGTGGCAATCAAATGAGAACAGCTCTTTCAAACTAATTACTTTCGTTGGAACCAACAATTCCGTTCATCCATCTTCTCCGACAAACGATTCCAATGAAAAGTTCATTCATTCAATAGATTCAAAAAACTTGTTCAAACGATCTATTTGTTGGTTTCGTTAAACAAAACCATATAAAAAAATTCAAAACGACTCAAATGACTCGTTCGAACGAATCATTCCCTAAAAAAAATTTACGAGAATTTTACCTCTCAAATTACTCAAAACACACCACTCTTATAGACTAATTCATTTCAAAAAAAAAAAATTATATTTTGTATAACATATACAAATATTAATAAAATAATATGATTATATTATAATCAACTTTCACTACAATCAAAAATCTTTTACACTCAAATTTTTTTTTGACAAACAACCCCCTAAATAGTTTAGGAAGAAAGCAAGTAACAAATTTAAAAATTCTTCCAAAATTGAAATAGCCATTGAATAAACAGCTAGCTTCTTGGTTGCTGGCAGGTTAAGCATAATTTCCAACATAGATTAGTGCATCTGCAACGCTCAGTTTCCAACAACATCAAGCCTTGACTTGTGCATCTGTCATCACCCATCTCTGAAGAAATACATGGTAGCTTATATTCCAAACAGCAAAGCTATAGTTGAATTCCAAACAAACATCAACTCTCTTTATACAAAAGCTTTGTAAGTAGAGACTTCTTCATATAAAATAAATGTCACAAAAATTCAAATATACCCAGCCAAACTGCTTGGAGCAAGGAATTTTTTCAGATCACACGAAAAATACAAGGCAACATAAACAGAATCAAAGCATTCTTAATTCTACACAAGAAGTGTAACAGTACTTTAAAATTACTTTTGCTCAAAAAAATTCCCTTTCACTCACCAACAACTATTATAAGTATTTGATTTAAAACTTCAAATGTACCAAAAATAAGGGGCTTACTGTATTAAGTATTTGATTACACTTTTCAAATGTACCAAGAATAAGAGCCTTATTGCCACTCATGAATTACAAACTATTGCAAGGATTTCTCAATTGATTCCAATTCTTACAAGTGAAAGACAATTAAAAGTACTATGCTACAGAATAAGCAAAATCACGTTTTAGAATTTAATGCCCCTCTCATTTCAAGTTTTTATAAATCCAGTGTTTTTTCTAGCTACTCTCACTTTTTAAGTTTCCCAAGCATAACAAAATTATTCACAAAGACAGCGAATGTGTCAGACAATGTATTCTGGACTCTGAAAACAACTTATGAACCTTTTCGTTTAGCGTAACCATTTACACAACCATATTTACAACTATTTCTGTAACAATAGATCCTTGCGACAGAGAAGTGTCATTGCGTCAATAAATGAAAGACAGACAATTTATAGACGCTAGAACAGAGATAGGACTGAAACGACTGTTGAAATTCTTTCCCGATGGAGATGCTGGCTAATCATTGATAACAACTTAAAGCCAGATATCAAACAACCAGAAAAAGGACTAGTGATTGTGTCTGCCAACTTTGTTAAAGGGTATAAAATTTTCAAATGAAGAGATGATAACTCAAAAAAAATAAAATAAAACAAGATTGCAGACACAAATAAACTATTGCTACATTCACAACAAAGACGAAATTTTCATACTGCCACACTAAAAACACTACTTTAGATATCAATACTAAAAGAAACTTCATTTATAATCCATAAGAGAAAATAGAGAACTCAACCAAAAACATTCTTCAATGTTCTTCATAAACAAAGACATGGCAGTAATAACATGTTAGAGAGAGCATAAATAAAGAAAGTTTCACATAAGAGGACAAAGAGAGTGGAAGAAGAGAGGGGGCCAAGACCTGCCCATCTCCTCAGCGGTATCGGCGAAGGGAGAGGGTCTGGTTCCTCTTCCAGGTGGCCCGGCGGGAAGGGCGGTTCTTGTGATGGAGGTGACCCTTCCCACGCAGGCCCCTGTACTTCTTGCCCGCAGAGGTAAGGCCACGCAACTCTCGGTGTTTGTGCACCCCGTTGCAGATCCAGTTGATCCTTGGGTCATTGCGGATTGCATTGTGAGCTGGGTCCACCAGGATTATCTCAAAGTACTTGTATGTTGAATCCTGCATGGTATATAACATACTTACTAAGATATATTGAGTTGCATTTACATATCTATTACCTAAAACTTGATATTTCTCCCTATAAAACCAACTTAGCAGCATCCCTGCCCCACCACAGGGAAGATGTAGGTTACAAGAATCATTTGTTCCCTTCATCATTGACACCTGTGTCTTTATCCAGTACCCAAATATATCTATAAGATCAACAAGTTAGCAACTAAAACACTATGTACTTTGTCTCAATTATGCATGAAAATTAAATAGCAACCCCTTCACGTCTTAAGCTAGATCAAGGAATTAACAAGACAATTTCATACATATCAGTAAAATCATCCTAAGTAACCAGGGTGAGATTTTTAACAGATAACTACAATCCAAAAATTAATGAACTAACAGAAAAGTGCATCTGCACATATACTGCATACAAATCGCTGAGTAATTTACCAAACAAAAATATTGTAGGGCTGAGGCTTTTTTTTGCTCTTTTATTTGAGTATAACAGCTTTGGTAATTTGCAAGTTTCAAGTGATATGTTATAAAACTTAAGAGCTAAAATAATATAAAAATACCCTATAACAACTACATCATACTTATAACGAGAGAGTTAATTCAGCAAAATCTTAAATTTTCACCTCATTGATCCAGTAAGAGTTCAGCACCCTCAAACCTCCAAGTTTTCGGCCAGCTCTCTCTTCTGCTACAGAACGCTTGTTCCGCTGAAATTTCAATTGGGTGATACCTTGATTCTTGGGCTTTCCATAGACAATACCCTTCGGCACCGGCCTCTTGCGTCCTCCGCGCCTGACACGAACACGATAGATCACAAATCCCTGCAATAAAAACGAAGCAAGGTGGGACAATTAAATATTTGATGTTCAACAATGAACGAGTGGTATTTGTTTTAATTTATGCAGCATTTCATGCATACAATGCATGTAAAATAATGCCCTAGTGAAATAAAACACACGAATAAATGGAAAAAAGGATTTATTATGAGCTGTTTATCCTAAACTTATTTCTTGCAAAACAATAAAAACTACAAAGCCTATGATCTATTACTTAATAATATTGTTTAAAACAATTAGTATTTGTTATCTCATGTTCATCATACATTTGGTCCAAACAATCAAAATACCCTTGATCATGTCACAAAAAAATTAAATTCAAATGACAACGTGCATGCAATTCAAAACATCATAATTTACATTTCAATACCAGTTTAAATGTCACAACTAAACAAACACTGATCATACTTAATTATGAAATGACATAAATCCTGAATAAATGTTTGTAAAAATCTTAATGAAAATGTAGAATTTATAGGCTTAATGAGACTGTTATATATGAATATTTAGATCTTAGATATAAATAAAGTTTAATTCGACAGAAAGTATAAAATTGTACTAATTTCGAACATGTTGTGAATGTTTTATTGTGAAAAGTTCATTTTATACAGATGATTTTCTAGGGCTACTAGAAAAAATATCAAATGCATGACTTTGGAAGTTATTCTATGGAAAAATATTTCAAAACATTAACAGAAATTTAGTCAACTTCAAATACAGAATCTAAATTAAACCAGCCTATTTAAAATATATTCTATTTATCTAGAAAATATACAGCCCCTTTGAAAAACAACAAGATCGCATTATCACCAGGATAATGATTATAGAAAAATCAGCAACATTTCATGCCACAATCATAAAATAACAGACATTAGAAAAATAAGTAAAGAGATTTCATAAATACAGATGAACAATCTCCTAACCAATCATGTAGTAAAAATTCTAGCTCAAGGAAGCGTATATCATGTGCAAAGAATAATCTTTTAAAAAGATGATTTTAAACCATATCAATTAAAACTTCACACCACTCCAATAATCCAATAGATATAATAAATTAAAATGAAAAGTACTACAATTTGTATTTCGATCTTTCTTTTGCAAATTATTGAGTTATAGTATAAAAGTAAATAAAAAACCTCAATAAATAATTAAAATCAATTAACGCAAAAAAGACTTTTCCAATAACGAAGTGGCCTATGTGCATTCGTAGTAAGCATCGAATTTAAAACAAACTCAATAATTAAGTGTTAAAACATTCACAATTAGAACAAGTCCCGTGAATAGGGAGATGCATCACAATGAAAGTACACAACAAAAGAAAAACTTTATAGTTCCAAAACTTGACATGTTTTGAGCACAAACAACCAGCACAAATTGACTTCAACAGCATACAAAAGTAAAAGAATGAAATGAAACACCTATAGAGCATTGTAGCTCAAAAGCTACTCCTACAATTTATGAACTTGGACAAAACATAGGACTCCCAGTATGGTTATTGGCATGGTGAAGTAATCCTTTAGTTACAAATTTTAAAGGTCAAAGATTCCTCCAAAGTTGTTATAGCCTTTTTGATTAAAAAACTTGTTTCTTGGTTCTTTGCAGATTAGGCATGATTTCTAGCAGTTATTAGTTCGTCTACAACACCCAGTGTCTAACAACAATAACATCAAGCCTTAATTCCACTAAGTGGGATTGGTTACTCAGTATCTATTCTATCTCAATATTTGAACACTTGTCTGAAGAGATGTTTTGTAACTTTTTTTTATAAAACTACATTGTCAAGATGAAATTTTGAAAAGACTACCATTGCAGCTTCTTTAAAAAAAAATTGTTGTCTAAATTTTGTCATACAAAATGTCACCACCTCTTGAACTACCTGGCAAAACCACCTACAGTTGCCTACCACCAACCACTAGTTGGATGCCACCATTAATCCTCAAGCATCATCTGCAGTTGATATTGCACACATTCAATGTTCACCCCGCCAGCTCTCTTTTGGTTAACACACTTGCGACAAATGCTCACCACATACAATGTCCCCAAGCATTTCTATTGTCACAAATCACAAAGCAATTACCCACTGTCACAAACCACTAGCCTTGCCACAAGTGTTCATTGCATACAGTCTGCCCCAATCATTAATTTTGTAACCAATCACAACACAACCACCCACTGTCACCAGCAACACTCACTACTACCCCCTACAACCAATCAGTTCATATACAGATGTATTCCAATTCTCAAGGAATACATGTAATATGTATCCCACGCAGCAAAATAATCAAATTCCGGACAGACAAACTCTCTAGACACATCAACTTCATGTATAAGCTTTGAAACAGGTTCATGCATAGAGGCTTCTTCATATAGAATAAATGCCACGAGAAAAGCCTAGATTAAATCAATATTACTTCATAGCAGAGTCCAAAACATTCTCTAGTGGGAATGCCATTTAATTTACTTAATGAAATTTAAATTTGACATTCCAAAGTTTTTCATTAAAATTAAAAAACATATTAAATAATTAGCAAAGCCCACTCTATTTTTCTATCATATTTTATTTATATTAAACTTTTAAGTGAGCTGCCAATATTCTCTTACGCTAACAAGCCTCTAAAGCCCCTAACGGTGTGTCACTGTTGTCTGAGTGAGATACCAACAAAATAATTGGAAAGGGCAATTTGGTCGGTGAGTCAAAAAATCAAATGAAAAAAATGAATAGTCAAAAAATGCATGCATGAGGGTTGTAATATACTCTCTTTTTAGTTCATTGATAGAATGATTGAAAATTAAAAGCTATGAAACAACGAAATCCAAAGAACATCCAATAAGAAAGACTATTGTTATCGAGGAGTTTAAATCGAGGGCAAACACCCGTTGGAAGTCAAAGAGAAACAAAGAAGCCCAAATTTTCAGAAAATTATAACTGTGAGGCTTTGATGAGGTTTGATGTAGGACCAGAAGCAGCAGTTGTCTAGCAACGGTAGGTAGAGTATAACATATGATCTTTAAGGTATTCACATTTCCCTCGATTTGGGTGAGAAAGGAATACAAGCATTTATCCCTTAAATTATTTAATTCCACCGCCTACTGAAAAATCAAACCCAATGCTTGTGCTGTAAAACAATACAAATATACCCAACCAAACAACTCCTTGGAGCAAGAAATTCTCTGGTATCCAATTCTTAAGAGTGAATATCAAGCCTAGATCAGATCACATGAAACAATACAAGGCACATATTACAACAAAAACAGAATCAAAGTAATCTTAATTTTGTACATAAAGTGTACCAATAAATTTGTACTTTAAAGTTCTGGTTGCTAAAAAAAAAAAAAAATCAATTTCCCTCACCAATAACTCTTATTAAATAGTCTATTTAGTTCTTTTGCTGTACCAACGATAAAGGCTGATCCCAACTCATGAATTATGAAATATTGCAAAAAATTTCCAACTAATCCTAATTCTTATGAGTGAAGGTTAAATATAAATAACATGTTAGATTAAAAGAACTGACCTACAACATAAGCAATCAAAGCTTTATGATTTTGTGACTCAAAAACATCAATAATTATGTATTTTCTAGCTCCTGGTGCATTTTCAATTTCCCATGCTAATTATTTTTATTAAATACACTTGTTGATCAGATTCTAACAAGGTCAACTCTAAACCACATTAAATAAAAAAGAACTGTGTAAAACATAAGCAGAGTCAAGGCTTTGTTCTGTGCCTTAAGGGTGCTATTAAATATTCCAGCATTTTGTTCAACCATATTCATTTCCTTGGCTAATAAAATTTATTAAGTAACCTATTTTTGCCATTTAGTGCATTAATGGGCCATTTAGCAGAAAAATTTTAAAGATGCAGTCTTAAATCAATATAGGGTTATCGTCCAACTAAAGTTGAATGATCTTCCACATAATTTTTAAGGGTTTAAGCATGCCTATCAATCTTAATTGCATTCCTAGTAAACAATATTATTCTTAAATTCAAGCATAAATTAAGGTGGGGTGAAGTTAAATACTAATACTTTAAGAAATTCAAAAAAAAATTAATGTGCATATGAGGCATAACCAATTCATTCGCATGGTTAACATAAGCCATAAAATTTTTTGATAATTAACACAAGTTACGGGTCTGTTTGGCTGCATGTTATGCGCAACGTTATTAAAACAGCATGTTATTCAAATAGCATGTGCTTAAGATACCGAGACTACAACAGATGTTTGGTCAAGTATTATGTATGTGTTATGTACTTTGTATAAACATTCTTTGGTAACAATACCTCGGTATTAAAACACCATTTGTTTCCTTCTTTTTAAGATCAAAAACCTCACCGAACACAAAACATAATATCTCAAATGAAAATAATGGAGGATGGAGGCCAAAGAAAAAAAATAGCTTCCAAAAGTCAAACAAGAACAAAGAATTAAATAGACAGGAACAATAATCCAGTTCTTTCCGGCACAAAGCATAAAAACCCTAAATTTTGCTATATCACAAGTATGAAGACATAGAATTTAACTAAATATTGAATGTTACTCTAAAATAGCTTTTTTGAATAAAAAATACTATAGCAATGAACTGATATAACATAGTATTTCAGTCAAATGACAATAAACCAAACAACACCTTAATTACAGAATGGTATAAAAGTTCATCCACAAATCCAAACCTCAAAGTTACCATCTCAATAAAATTATAATATTAGACCAAAAAGCCGTTAAACAATCATCAAGTACAATGTTTATCAAATCTTAAAAGCTTAAATATTTGGTAATTGGATATTATTTTCTAAATCATTAAAAAGTCATAAAAAAAAAATTTTGTTCAAATTTTAATTAACATAATGCATGTTCTAGTTAATGGTAAATTATTGTTAGTACCTTTAAATGATAATTAGCATGTGCTTGTTATATTTAAACAATTGGTAATTTATTAATGAGTGTTCTAACTAAAGTTACTATTTAAAATTTTCATAAATAGTTAAAAAGGTTTTTAATAGTATGTTCCCTTACATTTCTCCTGCAACTTGAGCAACGGTTTCTTTAAAAAGCTTTGTTCTCCTCTCTTATAAATGTTTGCTTGCTTTTGTTGTACTTCCTAGTCTTCTTATTCTGCTGAAATTTTTCTGAAAGACCTTTGTATTCTCCAAATGCTACCGTTCCTTTCCTTTTTTTTTTCCACTTCTTGCAACTAAGTACTTTATAGTCTTCGCATTCTGCTGAAATTTTTCTAAGAACTTTGTGAACACCTAGTATTCTCCTGCTTCTTACTACAAAATGCTCAATTCGGCTGACCTTTAGAGACTGCGCAATCTAGTATCAATTTATTCTAGGCAAATAACAACGACTTAGATTTGTGTTAAACCCATGTTACTTACAAATAGGTTTTGAAAGCTTTCAGCATTTACACGAGCACATCCCGCATAAATCAGGTTACTAAACAACCACTAAATATTACAGTGATCAATTCAATGGAAAACTATAAAACTAACAAAGAATAATAGAAAAGCCAGATAAAGCCTGCAAAGAAAAAAAAAAACAGCTGCCAACCCACAACAGGCAGAAGAACATTTTCAAGATATAAAAATTGACATTTTTCAGATACAAAAAGCAGCTCAATAATTATACTACTTTCAATCAAATGTAAGTCAAACCAAATACTGGATGAATAAAAAAATTATGCAAGAAACTTGATATATAATAAACACCGTTAGCTTAAGATCCAGATCTAAGAACGAAGCGAAAATTCTCTTGCCTGTTTCGCCTTATAGCCGAGACGGCGTGCCTTATCGGGACGAGTGGGCCTAGTAAGCCTAACAATAGCGGGGAGTTGGCGGTATTCCCAACAGCGAATTCTTTGGAGAAATCGCATCACATCGCTTTGCTTCTTCCTCCATAATTCAGAAACGTACTTGTATGCACCTGATTCGTTTAAATCGCCGAAAACAACAGAAAACCTCCTTCAAACAGATAGAGATGTAAAGCCCTACCAAGCATTATAAAAGTAAATAACCTACCCATCGTTGGAGAAACTGAGGAATTGCTCCTCCGGGAAAAGACTAGGGTTTGCTCCAAAGAACTGGCGGCTTTATCGAATGGAGCTCGGGCTTAGGGTGTGAACTCTGGCTTTTATATGAGAAACACGTAAAAGATATAAATTTTACTCAAAATTATTGAAATAAAAATATATTTTTTAATATATATTTCTTAAATTATTAGGTTATTTGTTTACATGTTTTTTTTGGTTTTTTTATTTAAGTTTAAAGAATATATATATATATATATATAATTTTAAAATGTTTTTATTATTTCACTTTAATTCTTAAAATTTATAATTTTAAAATGTTAATTTATAATTTATATATATGTTTTTAAATCTATCAACATTTTATCATGTAAATTTATAAATCTTATGTACATGTTCTTAATAAAATTTTCTTCAAATTAAAAAAATTATTTTTAGCATTTTAATTATTAAATTAAAATCAAATATTTTAATTTATATAATTATGAAATACAAAATTTGTAATAAAACATAATTTAGCATTAAAGAATACCACTAATATAGTGAATAACAAGTAATTTAGCATTAAAGATGTGTTAATTAGTGTTCTCATTTGAGAGTTCACTAAATTTGTTATTTTTTATCATTTAGATGGTAGATGTATTGATTTCAAAGTTGTTTACTTCAACCTTAAATCTTACAATGGCATTCAGTATCCCCTACCTCATAACTGTAGGAAAAGCATACTCTCTCAATGCTCTCCCAAGATTGTTTTGGTGCTCCTCCCTAGAGTTATCTTCTAAATTATCCATTTGTACTGAAATAGAATTTGCCAGAATCAGTTGTCTCCTAATTTGTGATAACGTACATTCGATTTACGGATCAAACAAAAAAATTCTACTTTTTGTCTACGCATGCATAACTCAGGTTTATACACTAGCAAATTTCAAATCCACATAAAAGTGATTAAATTAATCAGAAAGAATAAATCAAATTACGGAGATCAAAAATATATTCACAAATGCTTAAAGCACTATTTACTAAGGGATTGTCTTTAATACAATACAACTATTCCCTGGCAATGAAGTCAAAAACTTGGCAGACCTAAATTACATAGTTTGAGCTCGCACACAAATGTACGTGGTATGAAATAACATGAGATGATGAGATTCTGATATTTATCATCCCTTGAGAATGCTATGTGTGATGTTATCAAAGCACATCTCCTTTTATTAATGTTTAAATAGTTAACAATTGAAGATTTTTGTCATAATAATTAAATGAATATAAATTAAAGTGATTTTATAAAGAAATTGAGAAAATTTTGTGAAAGTTAGGATATAAGCATGTAGTTCATAATATATATGTGCATGAATATTCCTTTCTTAGCTACATGTCAAATTTTTTGTCTTAGTTTAATTTTATAATCAAGAGGTATAACCTTGTCATTTAAATATTGAAATTACTATGACATAATCTAGTGCTTTAGATGAATACTCTTAGGTTCAATCTCAACACATAGATATATTTATGATCATTTTATAAATGGAAGTTATCATTATGTATAAGCGATAAAATTCTTATTTTATTTTATGATCTTAATTACATCTATGGCTCACATGCTTCAACTCTCAATTTAGTTAAGGTAATGAGACGCGAATCAAAATGAGTTTATGTCACTTTGCTTATGTAATGGCCACCTCTTAACCGTTATAAAGTTAACACTAACTCAATTACGATTAAGTGAAGGTCGTTATCAATATCACAGATAATAAATGAGATATCCATAATACTGATTTTGAGGTGAGCAAGATCCTGTCACAAACATAAGTAATAAAGCTGTGTAGAAGATAAATAAAAAAACATCCAGATATTTTTCACATTTATCAATTCACATACAATACAAAAATAAAATAATAAGAAAGAAGCTCATTTATTACATTTTGCTATATGCGAGTAAAAAGAAATTTGGAACAACAATTTCTTTTTGCACGCCACATATTTACTTTGACCTTCTATCACAAGTTTATATCTCAGGCACCATGTATGATCTATAACCTGATTCTGCCATAAGTATATATATGATAAGGCAAAACCAACAAAAAAAAATATTATTAAACTTATAAAGTCTAAGCACAATTTAAACTGAAAATAGTATATTATTGCATTTAAGAGATATTATTAAATATAATAGTAAAATAGAATTCAAACTGCATATAACTGAGCGGAAATTGAACTGTAAATCTAACAGTAAAATTAAAAGCAGTAAAAGCTATAGCTAAAATAAAAGTACTAACAGAAAATTAATTGAAAAAAAATTATAACTGAAATAATTAAAAATAAAGTTGTACAGAACTGAGAGTAAAGTGAAACAGTAATAAAAGACAAATTGTTGAAAACAAAAATCTGTAAATAATCATAAACTAAATAAAATACTAAAATAAAATCAAATTGTATGCCACTAAATATACATATGTAATTGAATATACTGCAAAATATTATACCTTAAATATACATAACCATGATGTCACATGACATCCCCCAAATTCTATGTGAGCAAATGTAACAATCATAGGTTGTTATCTAGCTTAATTTCAACTTAATCGTATTTTAATTATTATTCTATTAAGTTTATTTTAATTATTATTCTATTAAGTTTATCTAGTTAATAGAGCTAAACATTAACGATTTGGAGTTATTCGGAGATCAATCGAATATTTAGATTATTTTAATATATTTAATTAATTAGAAAATTAATATATTTAATTTGACCTTAAAATTTAAATCCGACTTTGTCATTGCACTCGTCACCCCCAAATTAGCTATGGGTGATATTTTGGACGTGTTTGGAAGTCGTCGGGTTTTCGCGAATATTTTAATGTAATTAAATGTCCCGAAAAATAGAATAATTATTTAATCATCAAAATCAAAATCCAACTTTCCTATTGAATGCCTCACCCTTGAATTTGCTAGAGGTAAATTTTTGTGAGTTTTCGTAACCCGCTTATTCATTCAATTTTTTTAATTAGAAAAATTAAGTTAATTAAGAAAATTAGACATAAACAATTATATCCATTTTTCTTTTCTCCTTATTCCCTCTGCGCATGGGGCCCACTCCTTTCCCTAGTTCAGCGCCCCTTACTTCTCCCCTACGTACGCAAGGGGCTGAAGCCCCATCTTCCTTCTCCATCTCTTATGCTCAAGTCCCTTCTCCTCCATGCTGATGGGAAAGCTCATTCTCAAGCCATACCTCTCTTCCCCTTTATTTAGTCCTCACTCCACTGTCCTCCCTTTATTTGGCCATCAACTGAAGTTCCATCTTCCTCCCCACTACACCCTAAGCTGAAGGTTATTTCTTTCCAGACCTGAAGAAAGCAGAGTTCTTTTCTTTCTTTTAAGACCAATGTATCCATTTTCTATACTCTTCGTTGGCTACTCTATTTTTCTGATTTATCAAAGTATTGTGAATGGCATTTTCATTAGCTATTGTATGGAGTATAGGTGTGATCATCGAGCCTCAATCGTACTCAAATGAGTCTGATCAAAGTTCGTTTATCCATTAAAAATTCTATCAAAAGTTATAATAATTTTGTATACATGTAGATATGGCATTATTTTCTGCTCGTTAGAATGATCCATTCATGCTGATTTTGGTATCAATGAAAATGTCTCGGAAATACCTTTCCAACGGTATATGGCATCGCATATAATGTGCTTTAAATTGAGAGTATTTGTAACAACCCAGGTTGTTACTTAGATCAATTAGGACTAATTTAATTCCTAATTTTGATTCTAGGACACTAATTAAGTAATTAGGAACTCACCTCTAAGACCTAGTCCAAATTATGAATCAAATAGATCAAATCCTGATTTTAGAAATTTTTAGAAACCCTAGAAATTGACCTATTTATTTTGACCTCAAATCAAAAATATGACTTCACCATTGCGTTCATCACCCCCAAATTAGCTAAGGGTGATATTTTGAAGGCATTTGGAAGTCGTTGGATTTTCATCGAATATTTTAATATTATTTAAATCCCCCAAAAAATCAAATAATTAAATATTCATCAAATTAAAAATCTGATTGCATCATTTCATTCATCATCCCTCAATTAGCTTGGGGTGAAATTTTGAAAATTTTCGGGACTCAACTAATAGTCCAAAATTTAAATAAGAAATTTTAAATAAAATATTATTATTTAATTTAATTGGACCGGCCCGTGGGACCCGCCTAGAAGTTATCGGGTCGGATCATTCGATTCGCATTCAATACCTGTTTAGCCATAACTGGTCTGATCCGTTATTTCGAAGAATTCAATCCGAACCTTCAATCGTTTGACCAAATCTGACGGCCCGGAATTCTCCTCCTTCGATACCAGGGCACGCGTCATCCCCAAGCAACACGTGGCTGAAAGCGCTCCAGATGGCCTCCTGTAACAACTCAAGGATGTTACCCAGCTTAATTTTAGCTTAATGGTATCTTAATTTAGTTTATATATCCATTAGAATCAATCCCTAAAGATTTGGTGCGATTCAGAGCTAAATCAAAAACTTTGGATTATTTTAATATTTAATTAATTAGAAAATTAAGGTATTTAATTTGACCTCAAAATTAAAATCCAAATTTGTCGTTACGATTGTCACCCTCAAATTAGGTATGGGTGATGTTTTGGACGCATTAGGAAGTCATCGAATTTTTAAGAATATTTTAATATAATTAAATACCCCGAAAAGATAGGATAATTAAATAATTTTCTGAATAGAATTCCGACTTTGCCGTTGAATTTCTCACCCCAAATTAGCTAAGGGTGAATTTTTGAGATTTTTTGAAGCACATTTCAAAATTTTGAATTTTTGATCAATTAAGGAAATAAGTATTTAGTTATTTATAATCATTTTCCCCTAATTTCCTATTTTTCCATTTCTTACGTGGCTGCCCATCCCTTTATGTTCGGCGCCCCCTCCCATTGCACGCAAGAAGGGAAAGCTGAGATTCATTTCCTTCCTCCCATGCCTCCCCTCTCCCTTAGGCCATACCTTCACCTCTCCTATTCTCTCCTTTAAGAAGGAGCTTAGATCCTTCATCCTCTCCATTTGCAAAATCTGAGAGCTCTTCTCATATATTCCCCCATTGTTGAGCTTGGTGCTGAAGAAGAAGAAGAAGAAGTTTCTTCAAGCTTTACAAGTCTTCTTTCTCCTCTTTTAAAAAGCTAAGGTACCCATTTGCTCATCTTCCGTATCTTCTTCATGTTGTTATTATGCTAGTTTGTATCTTTATAAATCTATGATTGTATAAGAAAGTCATTGAGGTTCATTAAGGCATCATATTACTTGAAAATATCATGCTCTATTTTTCGTCTATTTTGTGTACCCGAACCTTTGACTTTATCGTTCGTATAATTAGGATAATCCGTTTGTGCCGATTTTGGTATCGATGGAAAGTTATTGGAAAGACTTTTTGTAACAACCCAATGTTGTTACCCAGCTTAATTTTAGCCTAATCATATTGTAATTATCATTCCATTAAATCCCTCTAGTCATTAGAACCAAACTCTGAAGGTTTGGAGTAATTTGGAGCTCAATCGATTATTTTAGAATATTTTAATAATTAATTAATTATAAAATTAAGATATTTATTTTTACCTCAAAATCAAAATCCAATTTTGTCGTTGCGATCATCACCCCCAAATTAGCTATGGGTGATGTTTTAGACGTGTTTGGAAGTCGTCAAATTTTCGTAACTATTTTAATATAATTAAATGCACCGAAAAATAGGATAATCCAATAGTTATTGGAATAAAAATCCGACTTCGCCGTTGAATTCCTCACCCCAAATTAGCTAGGGGTGATGTTTTGGAAATTTTTGGAGTGTGTTTCAAAAATCTGAATATTTAAATAATTAGAGAAAATAAATAAATTATTAGATAGTCCCCAAATTAGGGGAAAAAAATAAGTAATTAGATAATCCTTCATAACTTTAGAAGTTAAACTTGATACCTTATGATAGGAATCACCTAAAGCAGTTAGAATGAAACTTCTCCATTGCGGTAGAATTCAATATTGAGTGATCTTTTGATCACATCCTTGGAGCCTTGTGTAGGACACACCTATTTATAATAAGGATTAATAGCTTTGATAAATCTTTGCCAATTAAATAGAACATTCTGAACTCAGATTATTAGTTGGTATAGTATAGTATACTCATATTACTGGATTCCTTCAGTAGTATTCAGGATTTGTTGATTCACTCTAATGTAGACTTATGACTAGGTGCTATCCTGAGGGATTAGACGAATATAGTCCTGTTAGAGTAAATCTTCAAAGACTAAGAGTGTTACAATTAGTAAACAAGATCCTTAGTTTGAGATATAAACTGCGACCGGGTTTTGCCTCCTATCGCAGTGCGCTTCGATAAGTGCAGTTTAAGTAAACTAAGTATCTTAACTCACTTTGCGTTAAACACTAAGTATGTTTGTAATTAAGGTATATAATGACTTAGCTTGATATATAAATTGTGGTCGAGTTCTGCCTCCTATTGTAGTGCACTTCGATAAGTGCAGTTTAAATAAGCTAGGGGTTAAATCCATCTTTCTTGCAAACTTGCTAAATATGTGTATACAATCATCCCAGTTAATAATTTTCAAATAAATTCTCAACTTTAATCAATTATCAAAGTTAGAATTTTAGGAGTCAGTGTCCTTTTAGCAGGATTCTGCACAATGGAGATGTTGAATTCATTATCGAATTTTAAAGCATTTTTTAGATTTATCTCATGTAGTTTAGAAGCATGAGCATGAGCATAAGCATAATGTGTGAGTATCAGAATAATGTATGAGTATCAGTGATGATTTATGGGTTACAGAATATTGCATAGATTTACTGGGAAATTTCAGGATGCATCGACATCATCGGTAAATGGTATTCCTAACTGGATGTATGTATACATTGGACCGTACTACTCATAGCAGTTCAGTGATATTTTGGTTGTATATCAGTAGTATACAATATTGTGGCATATTCAGATGCATAGTTTTAGTGACATACTGCATAGTTTTACATATGATTACTTAGTTTCATATTCAGTACTGTGTTGGTTTACTTTCAGTATTCAGTTTACAGTTTAGTTTTATACAGTTTTATGCTTTTAGTTATCTTTACAGTATTTTTACATATTTAATTACATTATGTAAATGATAAATGAATAACTAGAATTATTTAAACTAGTTTCGATATGTTAGACTTATTGTCTAATACGGGGTACTTTTGGGATCCGGCAATTTGCTAGATCATGAGCAGTATATTGAGTCAAGTCAGGAGGACGCCCAGGAGATTCAGGAGTCTGTGGAGCACTGGTGGACTCTTCTTCAGTTATATTTTGATACTTAGTATTTTCAGTTTAGTACTTAGTTTTATGTCTATTTTAGTAAACTATTTGTAATAATTCTGTATGTGTTTTTTTTTCTTTTCTGAGATGAATATTTTCATACAGTTTCTGTGATGAAAATTTCTGGATATTTGTTTAGACTTCTGCACTCTATTATATACTACTTATACTTAGTATTATGATGTGATCAGTATACTGGAAATGCTAATATCTTATACATATATTCAATTCCTATTGTATTTTAAATCCAATATATGTATTTGTCTAATACTTAGGATAAGGATACTTCTCGTATCTTAAGTATTAGCTCTCAACCCTCCTTGAGGTTGAGTTTGCAGCCCTTCAGAGGGGTTTAATTTTTAGCTATTTGGGGAGACGGGATATTCCTCCCTGAGTGGCGCGCCGCTCTGCCGCCGATCTGTTTATACTTCTCTTTTGCTCGCGGCGATGGGGTGGGGCGCTACACCTTTCCATTGATATATGACGCAGCTCATGGAATGCTCTGGATTGAGAGTATTTGAGCTCAAAATATGGTCATTCATAATTTTCGCACAGGCGAAATCACCGTCGGGCGCTAACGCGCGCTGTAGCACACGCAACTCAAATAGTTTTCGCTGCCGCGAGCCGCAGCGAGCTGCAGTGTCATTTCAGAAAAAAATTATATGAAATTCATAAATAAACTAATTGAACAGTAACCCGTAAGTTAGACCACTGCAACACGCTATAGCACGCCGCAGCGGGCTGCAACGTCATTTCGAGAAAAACTATAGTAAATCAAGAGAAAAATTAATTGAACAGCAATTAATTACAACGGTAAAGTCGGATTTCAATTTGCTGAAAAGTTTGGATTAAATAAATATGCTCCGTAAAATCCCAAAAATTCACCCCAAGCAAATTTGGCGGGTGAGGAATTCAACAGCGAAGTTGGATTTTGATTTCGACGATTACTTAATTATTATATTTTTTAACTCATTTAATTATATTAAAATATTTGCGAACACCCAACGACTTCCAAATGCGTCCAAAACATCACCCTTAACTAATTTGGGGATAACGATCATAACAACGAAGTTGGATTTTGATTTTGAGGTCAAATTAAATACCTGAATTTTCTAATTAATTAAATATTAAAGTAATCGAAAATATTTTATTTAGCTCTTAAATTAAGCTAGGTAACAACCTTGCGTTGTTACAATACCCTAAAATCACTAATTATTATCCAATGGAAATAATTTACATTTTATTGAAAATCCTTATATCATAAGGAGAAAAATGATACCAAGTATGTCAAATTTATATAACTTTGGAAAATTATAATTTTTGTGACTCCTAATTAGGGTTAAAAAGTGATTATAATAATTATAGTTCAAATGTTAAATTTGATTTCATATTAATGTTCATCTCATTTTTGTGAGTGAAATGGACTATTTGATTATTTAATTTGGACATTAAATGGTCAAATTAAGTCACATGAAATGATGAAATTAATTTATAATTAATTAATTAATCTTAAATATTGAGTAACTAAAATATTTATCAAAACAAAAATTAAATTACATATTATTAATCTACTCATTTTTGTGATCAAAATAGTCTATAATTTTGTATTATTTGAATTAGTATTTTTGAAGTTACATTTAAATGAATTTTATAATAATTAATCATTAATTAATCATGCTAATTTATCTAATCATTTCAGCGTAGAAATTAAGACAACATGCGGAAATTTAGGGCGCTGAATACGGGGAAAGATGGCTGCATTAATTTCTGAGTAGCGCTGATATCAGTGCTACACTTAAATTCATGCGGCGCGGCGGTCTACTGTATCGACACGCGTCTCGGCTATTTACAGAAAATGACGCAGCCAAACTGGGAACGAATCGATCCCGATCCAACTTAAATACATAACCCAAAGAGGAGCCATACTGAACTGTTTTATCCCCGCTAAAGAACACGCAGTCGGATGAATTTAGGGTTTTTTTTTTTTGCCCAGAATTTGATCTTGACGGCCCCATAGGGCGATTCACATACCGGTGAGGAGATATCACCGAGACGAATCATCCTATATGATTATCAAGTCAATGGACCTAGGGATCATCAATAAAATTGATGCCCTAACTATTGTCGGCTGAACCCTAAAATTTTAGAAAAATGGTTCGACAAATCCTAACACAATCGAGATATGTTAAGCTTGATTGAGCTTCGATATATGAATTTAAACATTGGAATATTGTTTAGTATTAACGATTCAATAATTGGAAGTAAGGATGAGTACCTGGAGGTTCAAATGGCAAGCTAGGGTTAAGGTTTTGTTGCCTTGCTGTCGAGCACCGAAGGGAAGAGAGTTTCGCAACTTGGAGCTTCCGCCTTAGCTTTAGGAAGGTTTAAAATGAGCCAAGACTTAATATTAGAGCTAATAGAGATGGCAACGAGGCTCGGTTGAACTTGCAGGAGCCGGACGTCCTTCACCTGAATTGGCAAAGGTCATGCGAAGAGGGAAGGACGGGGGATCGATCGAGACCGTCCATCTCGTGCGTTGATCCGACGGTTGGATGCGGCGGAGAAATTGAGAGTCAATGGATCCCACTTGATTTAACACAACGGTCCAAATCGAAATGATCGGTTGCACGCTGTTCGGGCTCATGCAGCGGATCCCTGCCGTTTGGATTATTCGATATTAATTATTTAAAAAATATATCATATATATTAAATAATTTACTTTAATTAATTAATTTATTATATCATATTTATTAATTAAAATTAAATAACCAAACGCACTCCGAAAAATCTCAGAAATTCTCCCTTATCTAATTGAGGTGTGGGGAACTCAAAAATGCAATCGGATTTTTGATTGGAGGTCAATTTAATTATCTTAATTTTCTGAGTATATAAAATATTATTAAAATATTCGGAAAAAATTCGACGACTTCCAAACACTTCCAAAATACTACCACTATCTAATTTGGGTGTGGTGAGTCCAATGATAAATTTCATTTTCGATTATAAGATCAAAATAAATTAAGCATTCTCAGAGTTATTAGAAAATCAAAAAATGTTGGAAATTGTCAAACGATCTTTAAATCGCATAAAATTTGAAATCGAGACTCCTAATACTATTATAAAACTAATGGAAAATAATTATAGTCAAATTAGGTCACTAATTGATAGGTAATAACACTAAGGTTGTTACAGGCGCGCCTTAACACGTTGGAGCCCCCAATGATCATTTCGCCTATGAGAAAATCGTAATGGGTCTCCTTTCTGTAACAGCCCAAACTCTTAAGCACCAAGGTATTGTCCGCTTTGGCCAGAAATGCTTCACGGTTTTGCCCTCAGAAGATAACTTCCGAGCAGGTCACCCATCCTGGGAGTGCTCCCACATGAGCACGCTTAACTTTGGAGTTCTTATCAGGAACTCCATCGTTATCTGAAAAGGCGCCTCGATGTTTAAGAGTTTCACTTATTACTACTTAAGCGGGTCATCACAATCTCCCCAACTTAAGTAACTGACATCCTCGTCAGTATCCACACATAGATCCAAGAACCATCCATTGGGTAGATAGGACTAGAGGTGACCCCTATAGGCACAAGAGGTACCCACAACCATGTAGCACCTAAACCATCATGGGTTCAAGAGGCTACTCACATGAAGTGGTACTTTGCCCTGTATGGCACTTAGCTCCTATCTTACACCCTATGGTTTGCTCTGATACCATTTGTAACAGTCTAAACTCTTAAGCACCAAGGTATTATCCGCTTTGGCCAGAAATGCTTCACGATTTTGCCCTTAGAAGATAACTTCTCATCAAGTCACCCATCCTGGGAGTGCTCCCACATGAGCACGCTTAACTTTGGAGTTCTTATCAGGAACTCCACCGTTATCTGAAAAGGCATCTTGATGTTTAAGAGTTTCACTTATTACTACTTAAGTGGGTCATCACACTTTCGCACCTAAATACTCCTAATTTTGGGCACCTCACGAGTGGTGCCATATACCGATGGAGAATTCTTTCCAAGTCCTTTCTATTGATACCAAAATTAACATGAATGAATTATCCTATCAAGTAAAAATTGATGTCCTAGGTACAGATGTACAAAACTTACACAGCTTTTGACTATTTTTCTAAAGGATAACAAGTTTAGACCGGACTCATTTGAGTCTGACAGTGTGGCACCCCACCCCTTAATCCACAAGATTAAACTAAGGGGTGGTGTGTCACTCTAACTAACCCTTCACTTATTATTGGATTAGGATGAAATCCACAATCCACCTAGTAAGAGAAGGAGTAAGCATAGAATCAAATATTCAGTCACTTTATGAGAAATTTATACAGAGTGCGGAAGCGATTTAAATAAAAGACATCCAAGCATCACAATATGAATAGCACGAAATATAACTCAGAATAAATAGCATAATAATCCAAAATATACAGTCATGAATACATGTATTATTACATCATATTATAGTTTAATTAATTAAAGCAAATAAATCCTCTCATCCTCACTTATAAGAAACTAAGCAGTAGCTCCCTCTAAAGGCTCCTCCTCTAGATAAGGCACCTCCTCTGGTGTAACAACCCAAGTTGTTACTATAGTTGATTAGGACTAACCCTAAACCTTAAATACAATTATAAGTGCTAATTAGGTCAAGTGGAGTCAACCTCTGAGACCTAGTCCAAATTAGGAGTCGAACGGATCGAATCCTGATTTCTAGAAATCCAAAAACCCTAGAAAATTGACCTATTTAAATTGACCTCCGATCAAAAAATAGACACCGTCATTACGTTCCTTGACCCCAAATTATCTTGGGGTGAAGTTTTTGTGTCAATCGGAAGTCGTCGAAATTTCTATGAATATTTTAATAATAAAAAAATACCCCGAAAATTAAGGTATCAAAATACTCGTCGGATCGAAAATCCAACTTCGCCATTGAATTCCTTGACCCCAAATTAGCTAGGAAAAATATGTTCACAATTTTATGGAATTTTTTTTTTTAAAAAAAATATTATTTTAACACTTAACGACGTGCCGTTAAGTATTTAAAGTTACCGTCAACTGTAGCTGACGGTGCCGTTAGATCGGACGGCGCCATCGCAGGCGTTGAATCTGATCCAGATCTAACGGCTGCGGGGCCGTCTCCCTCGGCCCCGTCGCCCTCGCTCGCCACGCGGCGTCCCGCCGCCCCCTCGGCCAACCGGAGTCCTCCCCGGCCTCGGCGAGGTCGCTGGCGCGCCTATAAGGCCCCGGCTGATCAACGGGCTCCGGGTTAGCGAAATCGGAGTCCGATTTCTCCCCGAACCGAGTCGAGCCCTATTTGCCGTCGAATCAGGTACTCCCCGATCCCCCTCCTCCGTCCATCTCTCGTCGTCGCGTTACTATATAATTGTAGGTTATAGTGTAGATCGACGATCAACCGGACCCGATCGACCTCGATTCGGTCTGGTTGACTCAAATCAAGGCTTAAAGCCTCGGGCCAAACCCTCGTCGCATTCGCCGAAACCCTAGGACCTAGGGTTTGATTTTGCCGGCGATCTCGACCACCTCCGGCGAAGGTCCGCCCACCGGCGTGTAGCCCTCGTCGACGTCTACCGTCGGCCGTGCGGGCCGAGGTGGTCCGGCGCCGGGAAGGCCGGCAAAAGCCGTGCCTTAGCCCGGCGCCCTCGGCCCATCTTCACGAAGAATACGAAGTCCGGGCCCGACCCGACCGCATCGGGTTCGTGTAAGCCGCGGGTGGGGCCCACTACGCCACGTGGCAGCCTCTGGGCCCGCCACGTGTCACGTGGGGGGGGGCCCACACGCCGAGCCCGCGACCGTTCGGCTTCGGCTGTGGGGCCACCAGGCCACGTGGCAGCCTCTGGGCACGCCACGTGGCATGTGGGTGCCCACTGCCCGAGCCCCACGTCTTCTCGGCTTCGGTCGTGGGGCCCTCTGTGCCACGTGGCAGCCAGCCGACATGCCACGTGGCTCGTGGAGCCCACAGCCCGAGCCCCGCACGGCGGTTCAGCTCCCCAGTGGGGCCCACAGCACCACGTGGCAAGTGGGACCCACTGCCCGGTCATCCGAGGCGGTTTGGTTTCCTGTGGGGCCCACAGTGCCACGTTGCAGCCTCTAGCAGTGCCACGTGTCAGGTGGGGCCCACTGCCCAGTCACCCGAGCTGACTCAGCACCTGTGGGGCCCACAGTACCACGTGGCAGCCTCTGGAAGTGCCACGTGTCTAGTGGGCTCACTGTCTGTTAATTAAATTATTAATTAATTTACTGTTAGTGTTAATTAATTACTATTAATGATTAATTAATTACAGTTATTGGTTAATTAAATTATGATTAGTATTAATTACTTTTGAACAGTAACCTTAATTAATTATGTATAATTAGAGATTAATTATGATTAATTAAATGTTAATTAAATCTTAAATAATAATTAGGATAATTAATTATTATTAAACAGTAAAGTATAATTAATTATTCATAATTAGATATTAAAAAATAATTAAGACTAATTAAATAGTGATTATCACTAATTACTTTGCTATAGTAAAATATTAATTAATGTTAATTAATAATTAAGCCTAATTAATCACAGATTAATTAAGGATTAATAATTTCAAAAATTTTATATAAAACTTTAGTAATGAACAGTAAAATCATTTAATTTGAATAAATGAACAGTAAAATAATTCAAATTGTATTTTTGAATAGTAAATCTTAAAAGTTTAATAACTTTTTATAGGATGATCCAAATATAGCTAATATAGGTCTTAAAATACTCAGAAAAATGTAAAGAATCAAATAATATAATGTAAAAATTTATTTTGGAATACATATAATGAGGTAATATTTTATGACCTATTTAGAGCCTCATAACTTTTTACTTAGTTATCGAAACATAGTCAATATGGGTCTTAAAATGCTCAAGAAAGCGGCCCCATCATCGTAGTAGTATTAGTTTTCTCATTTAGACATCAGAATAAAAAGTCAACCCTAGAACTTAGGGTTGACTTTAGTGAAAAATGACCACAATGCCCTTGGAATTCAAATGGCCATAACTTGGTCAAATCAACTCCAAATTCAAAAATTCAAGAAGCTATCTAACCTGGAATTCCAATGTCACCAACATACTGAAATAATATTTAGGATTTGAACCCTAAAAATTTATGTAAATGACCAAATTACCCCTAGCCTTATTTTAGTCATAACTTGATCGTTTCTCGCCTAATTTAGGCGTACTTACTATCTATCTTCAAGTTAAACAGTAAGGAATCAATTGAAACTAAGAGAATTTAATTTTGACACCTAAGTCAAAAGCTGACTCTTGACCCTTAAAGTAGGGGTAAAATAGTTATTTTGCCCTAAGATTGGGTTAAGTGCCCCTACCCTGTAGATAACATTCTAGAACCCTAAAACTAATGTTATAATCTTCTTAATATCAATTAAGTGAGTGAAATCAACCATTAAGTTAGAGTCTTAAAATGCTCAAGAAAGCGGCCCCATCACCGTAGTAGTATTAGTTTTCTCATTTAGACATTAGGATAAAAAGTCAACCCTATAACTTAGGGTTGACTTTAGTGAAAAATGACAATAATGCCCTTGGAATTCAAATGGCCATAACTTGGTCAAATCAACTCCAAATTCAAAAATTCAAGAAGCTATCTAACCTGGAATTCCAATGTCACCATCATACTAAAATAATATTTAGGATTTGAACCTTAAAAATTTATGTAAATGACCAAATTACCCCTAGCCTTATTTTAGTCATAACTTGATCGTTTCTCGCCCAATTTAGGCGTACTTACTATCTATCTTCAAGTTAAACAGTAAGGAATCAATTGAAACTAAGAGAATTTAATTTTGACACCTAAGTCAAAAGTTGACTTTTGACCTTTAAAGTAGGGGTAAAATAGTTATTTTGCCCTAACATTGGGTTAAGTGCCCCTACCCTGTAGATAACATTCTAGAACCCTAAAACTAATGTTATAATCTTCTTAGTATCAATTAAGTGAGTGAAATCAACCATTAAGTTAGATTCTAATAATTTCTGTTAAGTCTTAAGCACTACACCTTAAGAACCTTTCTTGAGAATAGGAATAGATCACATGTTAAAATTCATTCATTGGGTAAATTGGATTACCCAATGGGTAAAACTTTGGTTTTATTAGTTTTTAGACTTTCTTTTATTTTTACAACTCATTCTGATTATTTTATCTTTTAACCCTAGATTTAAGATAGGAGATTCATCATATTAAGCTTGATTTCTTAATAGGATTTGCCTTACTAGTAGATTACTTATAGAATAAAACATAGAACTTAGGTCTTATCCTTTGGATTATGTGATTAAACCTAATTCTCATAGTGTTTAATTCATAATCTATAGGTTTAGAAGATCTTGATCAGATCTTAATTAGAACGTCTAAATTTATAAAATTAGGGCGTATAATTTATCGATTTAACTCGTAGTCGTCTATCTGATTGAGCTAGATTAGAACCTGATCAGTTCTAATCCTTTTAACTTATAAGGATGAATTTCTAAGTTACACTCGATAGTAGGAAAATGGTGATCCTGAACTTGTGTAACTTAGAATAGTTAGAATAGTTAAGTAGAAAACAAATGATATCACCATGTTTAGTAGAGTCCCTTACTTACTTTGATATTTTGTTGCTACGCATTCTTTGTATTTATGTGCCATATTTCCTTGAGCATATCATATAAGATATTTGATGCATGAATAAATTGTTAGGAAAATATGTAGACTCCTTAGATTCATTGTGAAAATATTAGAGTGATAAATGGAAAAATGATAATTATATCAGCTACCTCTCAGATATTTCCTTATTTCCTAGCCTCCTTATGTCGCTAGGGGAAGGACCTATTTTATTGTGTGCCTAGTTTACTAGCCTCCTTATGTCGCTAGGGGTACACCGTTGGTGCCTTAGCCGTACTGGTGTTAAGGTTGCCTTGTATGCTTAGTTTACTGGCCTCCTTATGTCACTAGGGGCATACAGTTGGGCCTTAACCGTACTGGTGCTAAGACCCTTCGCTTGCTTTGTGTGCTTATTTGCATATCCCCCTTATGTCGCTATGAGTACACAGTCTTATGACTTAGCCGTGATGGTGCTATGCTTCTTTGGTATCCGATGGGCTAGAGTAGCTCTTTTTTGTATGGCAGTCGATGCACATATGGTTTTATATGCAGTTGTTGTTGTTACTTTTCAGTATTCTTATTCAGTCAGCTATTTTCTTGTACTGCTTTTTATATATATTTAGGATGTTAGAATCTTGCTGCTATATATATGTACCACTGCTGAGTTAACTTATTTTAATTGCATATTTTCTGTTGATCACCAGCATGTTTAGGATGTAGAACTTTTCTTATAACACGTGTTTAGTTATGTATATATATATGTCCTTCCTTATTTAGTTTGTATGCGAGGCATGTCTCAGCATCTTTCCTTTCCTTTGCTTAAGTTATAAATGATGATTTATAGCTTTTTTCTTTTTCTTTTGTATTGCCTGCTGCTCCTTTATATATATATATATATATATATATATATATATATATATATATATATATTGCCTAGATGTTGTAGAATAGTGATATTACTTAACACATATAATAATTCATCATCTTAAAATTGTAAAATACTAAAATTTCATTCTCAATTGTTTATTAATATTTAAATAATTTTGACCTTAGATTGAAAATCTGACTTCATCATTGCGTTCACCACCCCCAAATTAGCTACGGGTGAAGTTTTGAATGCATTTGGAAGTCATTGAATTTTCGACGAATATTTTAATATTATTTAAATACCTGAAAATTCGAGTAATTAAATACTCATCGAATCAAAAATCCGAGTGCGCCATTGTGTTCAGAAGTTCTCAATTAGCTAGGATTGATATTTTTAAAATTTTTGGAATATAATTATTAAATTAAGTTTAATTAAATAAATTGATTTAAATTAAATTAAATAATTATTTATTAAATAAAATTGAACGGCGCCGTCGCACTTAAGCTGTAACGTTGTCACCCTGTTTTGAAGATTGCCATTCGTTTGGACGGATGCTCCGATCCGTCCGATCGAAAGATCGGACGTTCGAGAGCTCGTCTCCTTCGTTTGCGAGACGAAGACTCGGCACGTAGCGGGACACGCGGCAATGGCAATACGCGTGTCGCCATTCCTTTGCACCTCGTACCGATCCACCGCTCTTTCTTCCCCATTTAAACTCACAATGATTAATATAGTGTTTTACTAGCTCTCAGGAGTTCTAAGAGATACCTGAAATCCTCTTCGACTACCCTTATACTCGATCTCCAGGTACCCAAATACATCTGATCTTAATTTGATTTTAATGATTATTGTTTCTATATGTAACTTATGTGTTATTAATCAATTTATACGGTCCGATTAAGATGAGAAGCCTTCGATCGAGCGAAATCATCGATCGAAGGATCGTCCCTCGTAACCCTAGCGATCCTTCTTTCGCCGCGCATCGAAGGAGACGAAGCGACAAACCGGCGCTTCTCCAACCGGTTTGCTCGCCCGATTCGCTCCTTTTGTGGACCGGTCGGCCCGTGGTTCAAATCATATGGCCACGTGTCGCGCGATTATTGGAAGACGGGTAATCCAGCCGTTGATTCCAACTTAAAATCTAACGATTAAGATTTTATTTAAAACAAGACCTAATATGAACCGTTGGATCAATCCTAAGTTTTAAGACCTTTGATCTCAGCCACCTCATCAATCCGCGGCTATCCACGTGCCAGTCCCAGAGCAAGCCACGTGGATCTTCTAGAAACGTATGCTGTTGAGTGGCGGACGCCACCTGCAGTAATATATATATATATATATATATATATATATATTTAAATAAATAGAAAAATTTTTATAAAATAAAAATAGAATAAAAAAATTAAAAATACAGAAATATAATATAAATATTAGATTTAATAAATAATATTTTAATAAATATAATTAACAGACAAAAAATTTTATAAATAAATAAATTTACAAAAAAAATTAAAATAAATAATAAACAAATTTTATTAAATAAAAATAATACAATAATTAATATATATAATAAAAAAATAAGTGTAATAATATAAATTAATAAATCATATTAAAAATAATAATAAATAACAGAAAACTTTTATATATAAAACATTAATATTAATATAAATATACTTATAAAGCAGATTAAGAAATTAATATATTAAATTAAAACAGTAAAAATTAATATATAAGTAATTAATAAATAGTCAAATTTTTGGAAATTCATAACTTACAAAATACTCATCCAAATATTACAAATATATATACTTTTTTGATCAACAAAATTAGAGGAATAATATGAAGTAGTCAAATTTCTATTTGGACTAATATTTAATGTAGTTATATTTTTAGATACTTGAATATTCACAAATTTGCCACAAAACTTCATTTATCTCTAATTTTGCACCTACTAATCGAAACCTATTAAATATGGGTCTTAAAATACTCAGAAAAATATAAGGAATAATTTAAAAGTATTAATTTTTCTATTTGGATTAAATTAAACTAATCACAATTAGGACCTAATCCTAATTAAGCCTTTAACCCTAGAAACTTCAAATAGCCATAAGTTAGCCAAGTTAGCTCCAAATGAAGTGATCCAAATATCCATTTAGATCAAAAAATCCTAAATTTTATTAAACTGCAAAAATATTTAGGATCCAACGGTTAGATCTCCTAATTAACCCTAATTACTCTAAAATTTGATTAGTGAATATTAGCAAATCTAATAATCCAAATTAAGTAATTTTAGTTTTAAATAACTCATAAAGTAAATTAGAGCCTAAATGTATAATTAGATTGATAATTTTATAACTAAATTCACTAATCACTCATTAATCACATTTATCCCTAATTATTAATCATAGAAATTAGATTAGCTATAATTTAGCCAATTCATATCAGAATTGAATAATTTCAAATTCTATGAAAACTTTATAACATAATTTACAATAAACTAATAGAAATTTTATATTTTATTAAGGGTAAAATTACTAAAATGCCCTTATAAGGTTAAATTCCCAATTTGACCTTATAAGGCATAAATAATTATATAACTTAATAAAAAAATTCAAATCAAAATAGTCATAATATTACAAATCATAATAAAAATATTAAATTAATAAAATTCATTATTTTGGCAGATCAAAGAAATTGAATTGATTAATTTTGAGTCAAAACAGTCAGGTACGCAAATTTACTTATAAGTCTTATTTCAGTATTCTTATTTGAGCCATTTTTCATTTGAGTATTATTTGCACTGTTTATCACATTTTAATCTGCAAAAGATTTATATCAAATAGCATGTAATAAAAAGAATGAAACACAATTTATATATATATTGTGGTGTTTGTCTTTGGAGGGTGCAATGCAACATTGGAATCTGTATATATTGGGCTAGCTAGCAAGCCCCTGGGAGTTATATGGAGGGATTTAGCCTATTATAGGAAGTAGGCAAATCCATAGGAAAGTGTGGCGACCGCCCCTTAATCAAATAAATGTTAAGAGGTGGTCGTCACTAGTACCACGGACATTACATTAATAACATATCCGTGATACTAATCAAGAGCTAAGCAAGACTTAATATAAATATACATATAGTATAGCAGTGCAAAATAAGTAGAAAGGAAGCATCCAGACACAGTCCACATTAATTCATTCACATACAATATATTTAAATGCAGAATAATAAGAATAAGAAAAAATAGCTATTACATTTTTAACAAAGGCAGGTCAAGAAGGTGGAAGCATATCTCCTTTAATGAGCCGCACTTTACCTTAACCTGCTAGCAGCTAAATCCTCAAGCGCTGGATCTGACCTATTCTCCTGATCTGCCATATGTACATATATGATAGGGCACAGCAAAAAAAAAAAAGAAAATCTGGTTAGACTTTAATAAGTCTAAGTACAATTTAAGCTGAATATTTTACATGTGTTATTAATGTCACCATTTTAACTTAAACACAATAAAAAGTAACTAAGCAGTAGGAGCAGTAAGCGTAACAAGAAATATGGATAGTTATAAATATAATATCTATAACTAAATAATAAATAAGGTAAAAGCGTACCCCAACAACTAAGTAAGGAATGGGCATATACATATAAATAGTGCAGTAAGTAAGAGTACTGAAAGTAAAATCTAATCCTACACATGCTGGTGATCAAATGAAATATGCAAATCATAATAATGAATCTCAACACTGATACATATAAATAGCAATAAAATCTAATACCTACTATATGTATAAACCGTATAAGTAAATAGCTGACTGAATAAATAATGCCAAAATATAACCAAATACTATCACTGCACATCAAACCCTATATACTGACTGCCATATCAAAAACTTGGCCAAATTGGCCCATATAAATATATACATCTCAATCTGCAAACATACTGAACATACTGCATGACTGAAGAAGCAGACAATACTTATGCAATATTTTTTTTATAGTTATTTTACTTTTGTTTCTATTGACAACTATTAGAAACAACTGAGGAGTCAAGCACGTCTACAAGACTATACGGGTCCCAAGCCTAACACACTCTCTCCAATGAGAATGTTAGGCATCCTGATCTCACCTTACCCCTGTCCATCGGGGCAAATGTGCACCATAATCACCATAAACCAGACCCAAAGGCAACTGTTATCCTATTATTTTAAGTTTTCATTTTCATGCACAAAGTTCTCTTATATGAAATGTACAATGAAGTAAGCTCAAATACACAAAAAATGTGTAGCACAAAATATCAAAATAAGCAAGGAACTCTACTAATATGATGATATCATTTGTTTCTAATTTATCCATTCTAATTATTCTAAGTTATACAACTTAAAAGCACGGCCTTATGAGTTGAAAATAATCAGAACTGATCATGTTCCAATTTAGTTCAATCAAAATCGACTATAAATTAAATAATAAATCATCACGTCCTAATTGATGAATTGAGACGTTCTAAGCTAAGATCCGATCAAGATCTACTAAGCTATGGATTATAAATTAAACATCACAAATTTGGGTTCAATTGCATAATCCAAAGGTAAGCAAGGTCTATAGTTCAATCTAAAAGTGAACTGATGATTAAGGCATATTCTATTAAGTAAAAATCAAGCTTAATAGAATGGGTCTCTATTCTTAATCTAAAATTGAAAGATAAAATAATCAAAATGAAACTATGAAAATCTAAAAATTAATAAAACTAATATTTCATTCATTAAATAAATCACTTATTCAATGAATGAATCTAACCTAGTGTCTATCCCTAATCTTAAGAAAAAGATCCTATGGTGAAGTGAGGATCCTAGGGAAGTGCTTTAGTTTTAACTCTAGGTCCTCATTCATGTCCGCATAATTTACAATTTCCAACTAAGGTGATGATTACTACTTAATTAGTAAGAGTTCTTATTCCCTAATGTCATAGTTTCCAAATAATAAATAATCCTAATGATGCTAAGATCTATACAAGTGGTGTACGCAATATACATAGAGCTCAAGAAAATAACATAATTAAAAGAGTACAGAACTTCAATAAAGTTCTAAGTACGAAATGTACCTTTAAAACGATCCAAACCTGAAGCTTAACGATTGATTGGAATGAGACGACAATCGCAACACCTAAAATAATTGGGCAAGGAACATCTATATCAGACTCTTTGTACTTTTGAGTACTCCTAAACAAATATGAATTTCATTTAATTCTTCCTTCAGTACATATGATAGAAGATTAAGCTACAATATCCTAGAGATAGAATCTACAAGATAGAATGTAATAAATAATAATGATTAATTTCTTGAGGAATGTGGAATTACAAGGATATGATTCCTAAGAATGAACTCAAGAGAATCATTGAATCACAACAAGGAGTATTACTTCATGAATAACAATACATTAATATTAGATCTCAATCAAATTAACATGAGAGTTGATCCTTTCTAATGAGCAAACAACATAACCTAAGTGAAATAAAAATCTCAGAAAAATGTCTTTGTTCAAAATAATTTTGTTTTAATATAATTGAGTATAGAAATTTGAAAATAAATTATCAAAGTTAGATGTTAAACAGTTGATAAGGTAGATGAAAATAAATCAACTATATGCAGATTGAACTAAAATAACTATTATTCAAAAAAATATCATTCTCACAAAGATTATTATACAACAAAGTAAAAAGCATCAAAATATGTCTAAGTAATTGTAGATATAGCATGAGATAAAAAGACACACAATACTTGTATTCTCATTGATGAACTAGTTGGAGAATTACAATAGGTTTCATGGATCTTGATTGGAAGGATGATAAGTTCAACCAAATGAAATTCTATTAGTAAAATGTTAAGATTGTGAGTGTAGAAGTAATCTTACTTGGACAGATTTAAGCAACTGATCGCATAAGAGTTCTATCTTACATGTTATGAAAAAGAATGCTAAATGTGTATTGATTAGATATCATCTCCTAGATAATGGTGAGAGAACAATTGATTCAAATTACACTAAAAGATTTAAACAATTATCTTTTATCAAGAAGTTTTCTTTATTAGATAGGTGTCAATCAAAAACATGATATAAGCCTAATAATTTTGATACTCAATATACTAGATTATACTTATGGACATAGGTAGCTTATGGTAAGAAACAAGATATAAGATTATCTAAGAGAACTAGCATTTCAATTTAACATAATTGCTCGGCCAGCTCTTTATAACTTAATTGGAAAAGATTTTACTCTAAAATATTTATGGATCTATCTACTTTACATGCAAGATTAAGATTATGCTAACATATACATATGCATATCAATGTGATGAACCCTAATACAATTATCTCATTCAACTTAACTTAACATAAAAAGAAACAATACAATTAAATTCATTAAAGAGGGTGAGGAGTTACCCATCCAACAATTGAACTATTGTAGGCAAAACAATGAAGATAGTCGCTGCTTTTCCGGCCATTAATGGAGGTTGAAGGAAGAGGTGGCATATGTCCATGCTTGGCCAAGAAGGAGGAGGAAGGGCTGCTCCTAATTTCGGCAAGAAGGAGGAGGTGCTCGGCCTTAGAGGAAGAAGGGGAGAAGGGGGGTGCTTGGTCGGCCAAGGAGGAGGAGATGGAGCTTGGACGGCTAAGGAGGGAAGGTGGGCTGCTAGGTTTGGAGGGAGTGGAGAAGAAGAATTTCAGCCTTGGAGAAGAAGATGGGGTCGGCCATGGAGAATGAGAGGAGGTGCTTGGTGGCTCAGCCATGGAGGAAGAAGAGGAGGGATTGTGTGGCACCCCTGCCCCACCGTAGTCCTGTTAACCCTTAAGTTAACATGATTACGGTGGAGGGGTCGCCAAATGACAAGGTCCCCACTTAAGATTGGATTAGACACGTGTTCTAATTCAATTTAAATAAGGACTTTGCCATTCATCCAAAAATACTATCACTAAATGATTATACATGAACTCAGAGTGCGGAAGTAATAAAAGATATAACATCCATCCAATACAGTATAAATACAATAATTCAGAATAAGTAAAGTGCTGAAAGAGAAATATAAACCTGTATTATTACAACAATTTAATAAGTTTAAAAGGAATGAAAGGACTCTCGATCTCACAAGCAAAAGAAAATAAAGCTACAGATCTTCAGGGACGGGCTCCTCCTCCAATGGCAAGCTCTCTACAGGATCTGCTACTCCAATAAACTCAGAACCTACCATTATCAGTTTCATAATGGTAGGGCCCCAGCCAACAAAAGAAAAACTGGTTAGATAATATGTCTAAGTACATTTTAGGGCAAATAATTTTATTAAATTAAATAGATATCACCATATAAATAGAACTAAGCATAATAGATGCATAAAAGCGTACAAAAGAACAGTAATAAGTAATAGTTTATAACTAAACAAATAGGAAGTAATACATACCTCCTCCAAGCAACTGCCATAAAAACAGGTAAGTAAAAGAAAAGTAAAACTGTAAGAAAAGTACAACCTAAACATGCGTATGATCAAACAAAATATGCTAGGTGACATAATTTGAACAGTATAAAACTAAACACACTAACATACTATGTGAGCATATGAAAACAGTAAGTAAAACTAGCATCCTATATAGTGCAGGAAAAACTGTAAGTAAAACAATGCTGAAATGCAGAATACGCTAGTAAAACAGTAACTGTAAACTGAAACTGCAGTGACCATCTAAGTCACCCAAACTAAACACATATACAGCAAATCTTAGCCTGATGAGCTAAGAAACTCTGAACTGAACATCACTGAAAACTCTTAGCCTGATGAGCTAAGACAGAACTGAATGTAAGTATACTTGAATTAGCATATCCATATCAGAATCCTGACTCTATAGTCAGTAGGGCGAGAGTCTATCCATCCTATTACTCGGACTAGGCATGGCCAATAGACTGTCGGACATTAAACCCTCGAAAGGTTGCTGACCCCGAATGAGTTGATCGAAGAGGTATACTAATCAAGCTACACCTTACAAACCACTTGTGAAACAAAAACACAATGCTATTTATGAATGTTCGAAATTGACATAAAATATTTATCAAATATCTTAAGTACATAATACATGTTCAAGGTAAAAGGCTCAAAAATTAAGGAATGCGAAGCATCAAAATCAAAGTGCAAGAAACTCTATCTAAAACACAGGTGATATCCTTTGTTATCTACTTTATTCGTTCTATCTACTCTAAGTTACATAAGTTTCAGAATTATCAATTCTTACACATTCTGTAACTTAGAATCACGAATCCTACTAGTTGAAGATAATTATGACTGGCCAAGTCCTAATTATAACTTAATCAAAAGATGACTATTTGGTTAAAATGAATAAATCATCGACCTAGTTTTGTAAATTAATTCATCCCAACCTCATCTTGATTAGCCAAATCAAGATGAAAAGATTAAGAATTAGACTCCAGATGATGGAATCTAATCACTTAATCTAAAGGTATAATATAAGGGCCTAAGTTTAGAACCCAAATCTCACAGATTAGGTTAAGGCAAATCCTAATGATAAATTAATTTCATTAGGATGGATCTCTATTCTTAGTTCTAAAGTTTAAAGATCAAATAATTATTTAATAAACTAAGAAAAATCTATAAACTAGAAAACTCAAGGTTTCACCTATTGAGTAACCCAATTTACTCAATAGATGAATTCTAACTTAAGATCTATTCCTAATCTTAAGAATTAAGGCTCTTAATTACTAAGAGTATCTCTCAAGTCACACATCCTAACTAATGTTATAAAACCTAAGGTATGATCTAAGAGTGATTAAGGAAAGAAGAACACTCACTTAGGACTTAGGAATTTTCTTAAGGAGCAAATTTTGAGATTTTAATCAAAATCTAATTTAGATGTGAGTTTGATTAATTTTAATTCTAAATCATTCTATTTACTGATTTTAGTGATTAGAAACTGAATTTAAGGCTTTTAAAGGCTAAACCCTAAATTTGGGCAAAATGACCATTTTACCCCTACTTAAGGGTTCAAAGATCAACTTTTAATCTAGGGCTTAAATTCTAAAATTTTCTTTTGGAAAGTGATTCTTACTATCTAATATAAGATTAGACAGCAACTAAATTAATTTTGGAGAAATATTAAGCCATATGAGATCAAATTAGTGAATTTGACTCATAAGGGAAATTTAGTAATTTGACAAAGTGAAAGTTAAATTTTCTTTCAGATTATTGATCTTTACTACCTAAGTTTTCCATAGAATCTAAATTTGCTAAATTCTGATAAGTATTGGCCAAGTTATGGCCAATACAAGATCTAGGGTTTAAAGTTAATTAAGGGATCCTTAATTATAGGTCAAAAATTCTAACTTTGCCAATTAGTGTCCAAATTAAGCAAAATCAGTGGCTATGAATTACAAATAGCCCACTGATCATAATGACATGTGGTAGGCTCAATTTGGATCTAATTTGACTAAGTTATGACCTAATTAGGGTTTAGGGTGATTAGTGAGTGATTAGCAAAATTAAGCACTCAAACACTAATCCAACCTTATAGATTGATTTTAAATGACTCTATGAGTCCTCTGAAACTTAAATCACTCAATTTAAATTACTAGATTTGCTAATATTTATTAATCAAGATTTAGAGTAATTAAGGAAAGATTAGCAAATCTAACCATTAGATCTAAAATATTTTTACATATTATTGTTAATTAGGTTTTTCTGATCTAAATAAACCTTTGGATCATTAAATTTGGAGCTAAATTGACCAAGTTATGGTCAATTGAAGATCTAGGTCTAATTAGGGTAATTAGGGTTAGATTTAAAAGTGATTAGTCAAATACTAATCCAAACAACGAGATGAACACTATCAAATTAATCCTTAGGGTTTTCTGATCACTTTAAGACCCATTTTCAACATATTTGGGTTAACGGGTACAAAGTTATGGGTTAATTAAGTTTTGAGACATAAATTTGAACTTAATTAAACCCTAATTATCACTTTGCTAAATACAGATCAAAATGCAAAATTATTGGCATCAAATAATTCTTCATATTTTTCTGATCAATTTGATATATTAATTTGCATAATTTGGATGTGTATTTTAGGAGTTATTAAGGTTTAAAAATTTGATTTAATTGATTAATTAAATTCTGTTTAATTGATTTAATTATTCTGATTTGATTTATATATATATATATATAAATTCGATTATTATTAATACTGTTAAATATGTAACGTTTATATTTAATTTCAGGACACGTGGCGCAGAGATACTGGCTGGGCAGACTGCAGCGGGCCCCACAGGTGTCTTGTTTAAGACAGCCTGACGCGGCTGTTCGACTGTGGGTCCCACCACAGTCGTGGAACGACTGAATGCATGCCACGTGCCCTTCCCGAAAGGCGGACCTCAAAGGCAGCGTGAACCGAGTTCGGGCCAGCCCAGCCCGCCCGGCTACTTCGGCAGCTTCCTCTATCTCCCGAGGGGACGAGTTAGGGCACGCGAATGGAGGTTCTTCCTGGCGTCCAAACCTCACAACCCACATGGCTATGAAAAGAGAACGAGCTTAGCTATCTAATGGTATAAGGCTCTCCAGCTGAGGTGGTCTGTGTCGAGCGCAAAACTAAACCCTAGTTTGTTCTAGACGCGATCTTTAGGAGTTTAACGGTATGTGCTGTAGATGTTTTATGAAATTGAACAAATCAAGCCATCTATCAATTGATCGAGTAAGGCTAACAATCAATCGAAGACTAAAAATAGCAATTCGAATATTCAGATTGATAATTGCATGAATAACTAAGAGGATTAGGGTAGTACCTTAACGAACGGTGGAAGACGATGGCTCGAAAACAGGCACTTCGATCTTTGCTTGAGCGATAGATATGTGCATCGTGGAGTCAAATAAGGTACTTAAAGTGACTCAAAATGGTGGATGAGTGGCAGGAGACGCGTGGAGAAAAGGAAGGTGCGCCGGGCGTCGTCGTTCGCGACACGCGTAGGCTACGCGAGGATGACGACTCCCGTTCGTTCGATCCTCAGATCGAACGGACCGCGGAGCCCGTTTGATCAAACGGCAAGGATAGAATTTCAGGGATGGTGTTAACCCTAAGCAGACGGCGCCGTTAACCCTAACTAAAATTAAAATTATTTAATTTTATTTACTCAGATTTAATTTATTAAATTTACCATATTAATTGTATTCTAAAAATTTCCAATAAATCACCCTTAGCTAAATGAAGGGTGCTGAACGCAACGGCGCACTCGGATTTTCGTTTTGACGAGTATTTATTTATTTAAATTTTCAGGTATTGAAATATTATTAAAATATTTGACGAAAATCCAACGACTTCCAAATGCCTCCAAAATTTCACCCGTAGCTAATTTGAGTGTTCTGAACGCAATGGTGAAGTCAGATTTTCAATCTGATGTCTAAATAAAAAGTCAATTTCCTAGGGTTTGGGATTTTCCAGATTTTCAAATTTGACTTTGTTGACTTCTGATTTGACCTAGGTTTCAGAGGTGAGTTCTAAATTACTTAATTAGTGACTTAGAACCTTAATTAAGACTTAGATTAGTCTTAATTGAGCAAAGTAACAACCTGGGTTGTTACAGCTTGGTCGGCCAAGGAGGAAGAAGGGGAGGGCTTGGTCGGCCAAGGAGGAAGGGAGGGCTGCTTGGTCGGCCAAGGAGTGGGGAAGAAGAAATTTGGCCTTGGAGAAGGAGATGGGGTCGTCCATGGAGAAAGAAGGGGGAGGGGTCGGCCATGGAGAAGGAGAGGGGAGGGCTTGGTGGCTTGGCCATGGAGGAAGAAGGAGGGGAAGGAAATTCGACCAAGGAGGAAAGGAGGAGCTGTTTGGGCAACCAAGGAAGAAGAAATTCAGGTTGGGGGCTGCTAGGTTAGGGTTAGGCACTTAAGAGGGAAAAAGGGAACTCTAATCGCAGCCATTAGATCAAAATCCAACGGCTGAAACTTCACAAGCCTGGATCTAAGTCAATTGAACTCCAAAAATTACAAACTTAGTATCAAAACGACCGTCTCAATGAGACGAACGCAAGCGTTAAAAAATTAATAAATTTGAATGAGTATTTTATTTTATATTAATTTTTTAAGTGAAAAACTTTAAAAATTCACTACTATAAATCCGGAGCCCAAAAAATTACGAAACTTAAAACATAGGTTTCTCTCATAATGCTTAACTTAAATATACAAAAATTTCTGAAATTTGACTTTTATTTTATCTTTTATCGACTCCGGAAGTTTAAATTTCCTGAATTTATTTAGGACGATCCGAAACTCAGATTGCGCTCAAATTTTGGCAAGAGAATCCCCTTAATATATTTTATTTAAGGATATTTTTATTTAGATATTATTTGACTAAAATCAAGATCTTATATTTTCTCTTAATCTGATTAGGTTTAGGCCTAATCGGCTCAGTAACAACGTCGGGTTGTTACAGAAAGATACACCATCAATTCCTATTTTGAGTAAGCTACCGATAGGTGGCGAGATAAGCTTTCTATAGGTTATGCCTATGGGTTTACCCATTTGGGCTCAGGAGTCTTCAGACTCGACTTATTGTTACAAATGCTTTTGATAAAATTTACAAATTTCATGATTTTCATATATGTTGATTTTCACAGCTAATTTGCAAGGTAGAATTGAATTTGAAAATTACTTTACTTTATATGCAATCTTTCAGTCATTTTCATACTTGATTCATACCTATTATAGGATACTAGATTTATTCTTATAACAATAATTTGCGTATTCCGACCTGACTGGTAAATTGAATTTTTCAGGTTTTGATAATTAAAAAGACTTAGAAGATCTACCAAATTAAAAGAGGAAGAATTAAAGAAGCAGAAGAATGTAGATATTTTTTATATTTTATTTTGTAAAAATTCAAACTGTTGTAATTTTTCATATATGTTTTGGCTCTATGTATAAAAAGACTGTAGATTATTATTATTTTATTTTGTCCTTTTTGTATATAAATATATTTTTTTTTTTATTTGAGATGAATTGTTCTTTAAAAACTCTCGAACTTCGATCCTCGGTCATCACAAAAATGTACTTAAACAATTGTCTAACCAGATTTTCCTTTTCTTTGGCTGGGGCCCTACATTGTGAAATCGACAATGGCAGATCCTCTTCAGTTAGATGAGTAGGAGTTAGGAGTGGAGCCATACCCAAAGGAGAAGCTTGTAGAAGAAGTCACTGTATAGCTATTTATTTTATATGTGAGGATGAGAGTATTTTCATTTTCTTTATTTAAACTATTAAATGATGTAATAATTCAGGTACATTGACTGTGTATTTAGATTGTATGCTTATATTATGAGTTCTATTTTTGCTATTTATATTGTGATACTTGGATAATTTACATTTCCTTAAATCGCTTTTGCATTCTATACGTTTACTTATATAGTGACTGCTAGATTGATTTTGTGTTAATCCTTCCCTAATCAGGTGGATTGTGGAGTCTATCCTAATCCAATGGTAAGTGAGGGGTTAGCCAGAGTGACACCCCACCCTTAACCTAATCCCTTAGCGGATAAAGGGTGCGGGGTGCCATATCTGGCACATGATTTTCTATCTGATATAAATCTGCCATTGTCGGTTTCACAATATAGGGCCCCAGCCAAAAAAGAGAAAATTTTGTTAGTAAGCTGGTAAGTTTTATGTGTTTTATAATATCACAATTTTTCATATTCTAAGTAAAAACTATATCAAATAAGGGAGCAACTAGCATAATAAGGTAAAGGAAAAAGCTATAAACAATAATTATAACTTAAGCAAAAAGGAGGCTAAGTCATGCCTCGAATGTAAGTTAAACAAGACATGGCATATAAGTATAAGTAACTGTACAAGTTCTGAAAAAAAATTCTACACCCTAACATGCTGGTGATCATAAGAATTATGCAAGTTAAATAACTAAACTCAACAGTGATACATACATATAGTAGCAATAAATCCAACATCCTAAAATATATATGAGCAAAATAAAGAAATAACTGACTGAATGAAAATACGGTATACAAAACATCAATATTATATATGAATCCGTGTACTAACTGCCATACAGAAAAGAGCTAATTTAGCCCACTGAATATCAAAAGGATCTTAGCATCAATAAGGAAGCTAAGGTGCAAAACTATATACTCCTAGCGTCATCATGGAGACTAAGCAGGATATAGGATTTTCTCCTAGCATCATACAATGAGGTATAGGCAGAAAACACATAACAAATTTTCTCTTAGCGTCAACAAGGAGGCTAAGCAAAAAATATAAACATAGTCTTCTCTTAGCGTCGACAAGGAGACTAGGCAGAAGACATAACTGAGAGGCAGCTCTAACACATGCAATTATTATCTTTAATTCATTTATATTAATGTTTTCATAAGGAATCTATAGAGTCTCCATATTTTTCTAAAATTTTATTCATGCATTAAAGTCTTATATGATATGCCTAATGAAATATGGCACAAATATCAAGAAATGCATAAGCAATAAACATCAATAGAAGTAAGAGATTCTACTAAATATGGTGATATTATTTATTTTCTAATTTATATGTTTTAACTGTTCCAAGTTACACAAGTTCAGGATCTTCAATTCTTACTATTGAGTGTAACTTAGAAGCTCGTCCTTATAAGTTAAAAAGGATTAGAACTGATCAGGTTCTAATCTAATTCAATCAAATTACGACTACGAGTTAAATCAATAAATCATATGTCCTAGTTTTTATGAATTTAAACGTTCAATCTAAAATTTAATCAAGATCTACTAAGCTATAGATTATAGATTAAATACCACGAGATTAAATTTAATCATTTAATCCAAAGGATAAGACATAAGATCTATGTTTTATTCTAATAGTGATATACTAATTAAGATAAATCCTATTAAGCAAATCACACTTAATAGGATGAATCTTTTAGCCTAAATTTAAGGTTAAAAGATAGAATAATCAGAATAAGTTATAAAAGAAAAGAAAAGTCTAGAAATTAATAAAACTAATGATTCATCTATTGAGTAACCATTTACTGAACAAATGAAATTTAACCTATGATCTAGTCCTAGTCTCAAGACTTATGAAGATTTGTGATGTATAATATCCTAAGGATAATTAATGATTTAGAAAGATTTTAAGGATTTTATCATTTTGACATAACTGATGATTTTAACACTTAGAATGATTTAACTATATTTTTAAACTAGTTTTAGTGCTTTAAAAGATAACTTTAAAGATTGCAGGTGCTTATCCTAAATTTTGGGAAAAAAAACTATTTTGCCCATACTTACAAGTCTAAAAAGTCAACTTTTGATTTAAGAGTCTAAAATGAAGTTTCTTACTGTCAAATGATTCCTTATTGTCTAACTTGAAGATAGACAGTAAGTACGCTCAATTTAGATAAGAATCAGGTCCTACAGATCGAAACTAAGGTTTTTGATCAGAAGGGCAAACTTGTAATTTACACCTAATGGAATTTAAAATTTTTATGCAATTTACCATTGGTTATTGTTCAAGAATTCCATAAAGTCTAAGAACACTACATTCTGAGGTCGGATGACTAAGTTATGGCTATTTTAATTTTTAAGGGCAATTCAGTAATTTTGGTCGGTTAACGGGTGACAAAATTGAACTTTTTTATTTGAAGTCCAATTTTAGCAAACTCAATTTTTATAGCTTTCCTATAATATACTAATTATGTTGATAGGGAGTAAACCCAATTTGGACGTAAAATGGTCAAGTTATGACCTAACTAAGGTCAGGGATATTTTGGTCATTCTCTAATTTTTTAGGGTTCAAATCCTAAATATTATTTCAGTTTATTGATGACATTGAAATTCTAAGCTAGTTAGCACTTTTAATTTTTAAATTTAGAGTTGATTTGACCAAATTATAGTCAATTGAATTCTAAGGGCATTTTGGTCATTTTTCCCTAAAATCAACTGTGAGATTCAGGGTTGTCTTTTTATCCTGATGTATAAATAAAAAAACTAATACTACTATAGTGATGGAGATGTTCTCTTGAGTATTTTAAGACTCATATTGACTATGTTTGGACAACTAGGTAAAAAGTAATTGAGGTTTTAATAGGTCCTAAAATGTTACTACGTTATTCGTATCCCGAAACTAATTTTTGCATTACACCATTTGATTTTTTTTATTTTTTTGAGTAAAATGAGACCTATAGTGACTATATTGAATCATCATACAAAAAGTTATTAAACTTTTAAAGATTTTGAATTAAATAAATTAATTAAATAATTTTACTATTCATTTATTCAATTTGTGTTAATTTATTATTCATTCCTAAAGTTAAAAATATATTTTTTTGTATTAATTAATTAATTAATTAATCTTAATTTGAAATTAATTAATATTAATTATTAATTAAATAATGATTAATCTATTATTTAATTAAATTAAATGTTTAAATTATATTTACTATTTAATTAAGATTAGTACTAATTAATCCTTAATTACTTTTTGTTTTCTTTAAACCTAATTAATTATATTACTGCTAATAATTAATTAGTCATAACTATATTTAATTAATCTAATTTAATCATTAATTTGAACTTTAATATTACTGTACATATTAATTAAAGAAATCTAATTATATTATAATATATTATTAGTTAATTAATATTTAATAATTACTAATTTATTATTTAATAATAATTAGATAAATCTTAATTAATTATAATTACTATTTAATTAATTATTATTGATTAATTAATAATTAAATAATAAGTTAATCTTTAAATTTAAATTAATTAATAACAGTTAGAATAATTAATTAATAATTATTAACTAATTAACTACTTACTATTAAATAGTAATTAACTAATATTAATTATATGTACTAATCTACTATTAACCTTACTTAATTAATCACTAATTATAAATTAAAAATAATTAAATTATGTCGGATCTGACGCGTGGGTCCCACAGCCGACACGTGGCACCACGCGGTTGGTCGAGACGGCTGTGGTGGGATGTAGCGGTCGGTCCTGACTGGACTGACACAATGGGAGTGGGCCCCATGCCCACGTGGCAGCACAAGAACGATCGCGGGACTGCGGTGGGACCCACAGGACGTCAGTCGTACTGACAGCGGGACCCGTTGCCGGACGACGCCGCCTAGTGGGCCCCACAGGCCACGCGTCAGCCCATGAGGGGGCGCCACGTTGCATTGCGGGCCCCACATGAACACCCGCCGGTCAATAGAGACACGTGGCAGAGCAGGGCTGTGCCACGCTGGGAGGTGGGGCCCACATGGGCCACGTGTTTGACACACGTGGACCCACGCCTACGCGGGGCGGGCCCGACCCAGCCCGAACCCGTGACCTATCGCCTTCTAAGGTTTGGCGGAAAACTGTACCCCTCGAAGAAGAATCGTCCGATTCGCCCAATCGGGTGAGAACGAGCTCGATCGGACCGTTGTATTGATCGAGCAGAGTGCGTACTTTACATGGATACTTGGATCATAGAAATCAACAAGGGATTGGGGGAGATCGGAGTACCTGAAGTGCGGGTCAACGACTTTAGGATTCGGGCTGACGAGGCAGAGGCTACCGAGCTCAAGTTCTCGTAACCCAGGGGTCGGGGGCGTCGGGGAGGTCCTTATGGGGACGGAGGCGAGGCACGCCGTGGTGCCGATGGGCCGTAAACGCGGCGGGTCGCCGTGTGGCAGCCCGGCAGATCCAACGAGGGGAAGACGACCCCGTAGCCGTTGGATCAGGGTCTGATCCAATGGCTGCAAGGGTGCCGTCTGATTAGACGGCGCCGTTAGACAATCTAACGAAAGTTACTGTTAGGGTAATGACGCCGTTATTTATTTAAATAATTTTTTTTTTCAAATAAATTCCAAATTTTTTAAATATGTTTTCCCATCTATTTGAGTGGTGATGAACGCAACGACGATATCAGATTTTTTATCCGACGAGTATTTTATTCCTCGATTTGCGGGGTATTTAAATATTATTAAAATATTCGTCGAAATTTTGACGACTTTCGATTGTCACGAAAACATCACCCCTAGCTAATTTGGGGGCAATGAACGCAATGACGAAGTCCGTTTTTCGATCGAAGGTCATTTTAAATAGGTCAAATTTTAGGGTTTTTGGATTTTCCCAGAAATAATGATTTGATCCATTTGACTCCTGATTTGGACTAGGTCTTAGAGGTTGACTCCTAATGATTTAATTATCACTTAGGATTAGATTTAAGATTAAGATTAGTCATAATTGACTAAGGTAACAACTTGGGTTATTACAGACGATCACACATAATAGCTAATGATCATGCCAATCACAGTATTTTGATAAATCAGAATAGTTGAGCTCAAAAGAGAGTAAGCAAAATGGTACCTTTGATTAGGAAAAAGAATAGAACTCTGTTTTCTTTTTTAGGAACTTAGAGGAAATGAGCTTCTTCTTCAGCATAAAACTCAGCAATGGAGGAAGGGGGAGGAGCTTGGGAGGAAGAAGGGACTTCAACTAAAGCAAAAATGAAAGAGAAGGGGTTGAGCTTCCTTCTTAAAGGAGGAGAAAAGGGAAAGTATGCATGGCCTAAGGGAGGAGGGGGATGCTCCATCATTAGCTCTCCCATAAAGCATGGAAGAGATGAGGGAAGGAGGGGGGTAGCCTTAACTACTTATGTATAGGGGAGGGAGGCACCGAATGAAGCCAGCGAAAAAGAAATAAAAGAAAAATGAATTTTCTTAAATAAATAATTATTTATTTAGTTTCTATTTTTTTTTAATTTGATAAAAATTCAGATTTAATAAACGCACTCCGAAAAATCTCAAAAGTTCATCCCTAGTTAATTTGGGAGTGATGAATTCAACGGTGAAGTCGGATTTTGATTCTGACAAATATTTAATTATGTTAATTTTTGAGGTATTTAGTTATATGAAAATATTCACAAAACTCCGATGACTTCCAAACGCATCCAAAACATCACCCACAACTAATTTTGGTGGGGGGGGGGGTAGGCTTAGCTACTTGCGTATAGGAGAGGGAGGCGCCGAATGAAACCATGGAAAAATAAATAAAAGAAAATGTATTTTCTTAAATAAATAATTATTAATTTATTTTCTTTTTTTTTATTTGCAAGAAATTCAGATTTAGTAAACGCACTCCGAAAAATCCTAAAAATTCACCCATAGCTAATTTGGGGGTGATGAATTCAACGGTGAAGTCGGATTTTGATTCTGATATATATTTAATTATGCTAATTTTTGGGGTATTTAATTATATGAAAATATTCACAAAACTCTGATGACTTCCAAACGCATCCAAAACATCACCCATAACTAATTTTGGTGGGGGGGGGGGGTAGGCTTAGCTACTTGCGTATAGGGGAGGGAGGCGCCGAATGAAGCTAGGGAAAAATAAATAAAAGAAAATGTATTTTCTTAAATAAATAATTATTAATTTATTTTCTATTTTTTTTTAATTTGCAAGAAATTCAGATTTAATAAACGCACTCCGAAAAATCCCAAAAATTCACCCCTAACTAATTTTGGGGTAGTAAATTCAATGGCAAAGTCGGATTTCAATTCTGACAATTATTTAATTATGCTAATTTTCGGGGTATTTAATTATATTAAAATATTCGAAAAAATACGACGACTTTCAAACGCATCCAAAACATCACCCCTAGCTAATTTGGGCGGGGGGGGGGGGAGGGGGTAGCCTTAGCTACTTGCGTATAGAGGTGGGAGGCGCCGAATGAAGCCAGGGGAGAAGAAATACAAGAAAAATGGAATTTCTTAAATAAATAATTATTAATTTATTTTCTATTTTTTTTAATTTGCTAAAAATTCAGATTTAATAAACGCACTCCAAAAAATCCCAAAAATTCACCCCTAGCTAATTTGGGATAAATTTAACGGCAAAGTCGGATTTAAATTCCGACAATTATTTAATTATGCTAATTTTCGGGGTATTTAATTATATTAAAATATTCGCAAAAATACGACGACTTTCAAACGCATCCAAAACATCACCCCTAACTAATTTGGGCGGGGGGGGGGGGGTAGCCTTAACTACTTGCGTATATGGGAGGGAGGCGCCGAATGAAGCCAGGGAAGAAGAAATACAAGAAAAACAGAATTTGTTAAACAAATAATTATTTATTTATTTTCAATTTTTTTAAATTTGCTAAAAATTCAGATTTAATAAACGCACTCCGAAAAATCTCAAAAAGTCACCCCTTGCTAATTTGGGGGTGATGAATTCAATGGCGAAAGTCAGATTTTGATTCTGACAATTATTTAATTATGCTAATTTTCGGGTATTTAATTATATTAAAATATTCACAAAAATTTGATGACTTCCAAACGCATTCAAAATATCACCCATAAGTAATTTTGGTGTGATGATCGCAATGGCAAAGTCAGATTTTGATTTTGAGGTTAAATTAAATACATCAATTTTTTCATTAATTAAATATTATTAAAATATTTCAAATATTCGATTTAGCTCTGAATTGCACCAAATTTTCAGGGATTGGTTCTAATGATTAGATAAACTTAACAGAATGATAATTAAAATGCAATTAAACTAAAATTAAGCTGGATAATAATGGGGTTATTACAGTATGTCATTTTGTATATTTTGTTATTTAGTTATAAATGTTATTTTATAAATATTCAGTTTCTTGTAGCTTGTTGCACCTTAAATTATTTGCATGCTTACAATAATAACTTATTATATTTAAATATTTATTTTATATAATCAACTTAAAATGTACTTAGATATTTGTATAACTGTAATATTTTTTTTTTGTTGGTTGGGGCCCTGGTATTTGTAATACCGAGAAATATCAGATTCGGAGCTATTCGTTGGTGGTTCTGCTAGAGAGGAGCTTGGACAGGAGGAGGATCTTATTGTTGCTACTTAGTTAGATTTTATTTCTTGATGGGAGGATGAGGGCTCTTTTCTTTCCATTTAAATATTCAGTCTATAATAATTATTAAATTTGGATATATTTACTTTCTGCTTTTTGATACGAGTTACTGTTGCATTTACCTTTCTATACTATGCTGCGATATAAATGTTATATTATACTATTTTCTGCTTCCGCTACTTTAATATGTTGATGTATGTTCTCAGTTTCAGATGACAAATCTTCTGCTCAAGGCAATTTGGGTTATATCTGACTCTACTTAGGTTAGAGATTTGCCATAGTTGGAGTACCGTACTCCTCATGATTATGTTAATATCAGTATTAGCATAGTCGCGGAAGGGTACGGGGCCCCATAATTAGTATTAAAGAATATTAAAAGGTGTCATAATGGGGTCTGTGATTCTTTTAATACATAATAGATCATTCTTCTGAATTACACACATCAAAATATAACATCCATAACATGGTACCATTAGTAACTCCATGCAAAATGTAGGATGAAAATACTTATACTAGGTAAATTAGTCACTCCTAATTTAATTAAAGGAAATTTATAAATTCTTCCAATATAGCCAAATGAATCATGAGGAATCCACCTTGGACTAGTATTTCAGCACCTTCGAGTTGGTTTGTAGCTATAGTTTCAAGTGGAGGCAATAAGACCCATGTTAAATTGAAGGAATTTTAGCACAAGGAGTCCATATTATGGACAAACTTCTTCACCAATCAGCATATCGAGGACTTGACTTCCTAATCTATGCAAAAGAGTGGTTGAGCCGGGTAGAATCAGTCCTAAGGCACATAGGGTGTCCAGAGTCCATCTGCATTGACATTATGACATATCAAATGCTGGACTATGCGGGAAAATAGTGGTCCGATACAATTAAGAAGCTCGAAAGGAAACACAAGAAAAAGCGTAAGAAAATGACCTTTGAGGACTTTCATTTTGCATTTAGTGCTTAGTATCTTAAGAGTATTTGAATATTAGTTAGCATGATTGTCATTCTCTGTTACTTTATGATACCAGTAGTATTATTTTTTTTGCATTTTCTTCATCTTATGTAAATCTTCATTTCAAAGTAATGAGAATTTCTGACATCTTCGAAGCTTGAATTATTGTATTTTTTAAGATAATTCTGAAATTTGGATTTATGTTGCTCGATCAAGATGGATTCTGAATCTCCTCCTGTGGTTACGCTCATTAAAACTGCTGTCGCTTCAAGTAGTTCTTCCGACGAAATAGCCCACTTTAGAGGAATTGTGGTGGCTATGTTAGAAAACCAAGCTCAGCAAGCGCTGGTTATGCAGAAATTAATTGCCGATCGCTCAATACCAGCTACTAATGCTGCTTCAGCTGTTCCTATTCAGCAAAACCTTTTTCCTTCCCATCACTCTGTAGATGGTCTTCTTCACAACTTTTTGAGACCGAGGCCTTCCACTTTCAGTGGGAACTTGTCTCTGATGGACACAGCCGACTGGTTGAAAACAGTTGAGAAGGATTTAATTAGCCTAAAAATCCCAAATTCTGAAGCCATCCGCCTCACAGCGCATCTGTTTCTTGCCGAAGCAGAGTACTGGTGGGACGATATTCGAAATACCAGATTTGTCAACTACGAACTTGAAGACATTCATTGGGTTGAATTTGTAGAAGCATTTAAGGAATGATTAATACATTCAAAACTGAATTAGTATCCAATTCAACTTATAATCTTCACAAACATTTTCTTTAATATACATCAATTTCAACTCCCTGATTAAATTTGTATATTTGGTTGTTGAAACTATGAGAATTTAGTGAGTCTATCGATTATTAACGTTGTTGTATTATCTTAACATTTATAATAAGGTATACATAATACAAAATTCATAACCATTTATTATCATTTCCATTCTAAAACTAAAAGGAGTCGAAGTAGTGATTCTAGTTTATGATGTTCCACTTTAAGAACCTATATAATTTATATTTAAACACAAACTTTATCACACCCTTCTTAAAATCTATTCACAAAAGGAAAGTTTTCAAATATTGGCATGTTTTTGTGTACTTATGCTGAATCATACAATCAACAGTACGAGCTTTAGCGAGAAAAGTTATTTTGAAAGACAAACAACCGCATAATATCTACTACAAAATGCAAAACCTTCTGAATCCAATGTGAAATTCACTCTGAATCAAAATTAATTCAATGTGTGAAGATTTATACTCTTAATCATACTATGTAGCTTTTCTAATATGCTCAATTGAAGGTGATTCAGCAAGCAACTTGTGAATAATAACCTGTATAAAGATATTTATTACAACTCATTCCTCAATGCTTTATTTTTTAAATAAGACAAAATTAAATAAATAGTGTAGATTTTTATTCTTCTTTTGATTTAATGCACATGTGACCATGTTTACTTTTTATAAGCTAAAATCCTATTTTTTGCTTAGTGTACATATATATACTATGAATATTGATGAATAATAAATATATTTTACATTTATTCATATTGATAACTAAGCAAAAATTATTATTACTAATTTTAAATAATGAGCATGGTAATTATGAACTTTAATTATCTTAATGCATCATTATATAATTAAAAAAATTTTCATTCAATAAGAATAATTAATATTAGAGCTATAAATAAATATTATTTTAATCTTTGTAAGAGATTAGAGTTGAGTTGTTTTAGGTTAAGTTTAGATAAATAGATCTTATAATTTTTAAATTTTCTTACAAAAATTAATATTAAATCTACATTTATATATACTGTAAATCATAAAATATATATATATATATATATATATATATATATATATATATATATATATATATTAAATATAAATCATACTTATATAAACAATATAAACCAATTCCAAGACCTATAAAAATTATACACGCAATTCGCTCCGCGCTTCCCTCAAAAAAGATAAAAGAAACCCTAAATCATATCCGCAAACTTGGCATTTCGAGAGCCGAAACGCCCTCACGCCGAGGCCTGCCTCTCTTCTCTTCACTCGTCCTTCTCTTCTCCACGGACCAGGTACTCTTGAAAACTTGAGATTTCATTTTGCTGTTTTTGATAACCTGTATCTCATTTCGCTTGAATTACATTTTCTAATCTGCGATTGCTTCTCCTTGTCTGTTTTCTCTCTGCTGTTCCCTTCACGTTCTTATGAATCAGAGTTGCGGTGATCTAATTAAGCTAAAGATGAAGTTTTAGCTCATTATTTTGATGGCTCAGTCGGTTAGCTCTCGATAAATAAAATATTTACTGGTATCTATCGTTTATATAATATAGTTATAGCTGTTATAATTATTACATGATTATATTAATTGAAATGTGATTGCGATCTCTCATAGACACAATAACTTAAATTGTCTTACACATCAATGATTATTAGTCATTAGATGTTTACTTAAAAATAAGAACAAATAACTAGTGCATTTGATAACCATTCAGTTGCTTTCCTTCATGTGGCGATTGGGCACAATGATGCCGTATTTTGGCTGCATTGTAGCATTTATATTCTGCATCAAACAATGAAGGTCCACAACCATTGGATGCCATTATGTATATGCTTCTCCATCTCATCCACATAAGCATTTGTATAGTTTGTTTTAAGCTCCTATGATTATATTCTTGACATATAATCTCTTTAATGGATTTCATTATATTTTAATAACTTATGAAGTGAATATCTATGGTTTACATTTTTGATTGAACAGTTTGATTGCGCCCCCACTGAATATTTTTCTTGGTACTCCCCTGCTTGCAAAGATGTTCTTGAAGAGGTAAATGCCTTTTTCCTGATTCTATGTGATTGATTCACTTGGAGTTTCAATGTTTTATTAGCTATTTATTTTGATCTGATGTAGTTGTATTCTTCCCATTGCATCATCCATTCATGCACATTGAATAATAAACAGATCTTCATTGTTTAACTTCAACCATTTACTTTTCATTTTGTTTCTTCATGACGACATTGTCATCTTTTTCTATCTAGTAATCATTGTAATATATGTTATCGGTTCTCATTATTAAATGTATATTGATGTATTTTCTTTTGTCCAAAGGAAATATACAGACAGCGCTGATGGGCGAGAGATGGCGTTGACGCGGTCTCAGCCTTTTGGTTCTGGGTCATCTTATTTCGGGGTTCCTGATCCAGGTCTAATGTACAATGCTTCTTTTACTTACAATGGCGAACCTCCTCCAGTTCCAGCCGTTTGATTGCGAGGCCTTCCTTTCGATTGCACAGAGGCTGATGTCATCGATTTCTTTCGCGGCCTGGATCTTTTGGATGTTCTTTTCATTCATAAAGGGGGCCGCTTTACAGGAGAAGCCATCTGTGTCATGGTATACCCTCTTCATGTAGACTTTTCTATTCAGAGGGATAGGCGAAACATGGGCAGAAGGTATGTTGAGGTTTTCAGAAGCACAAGGCAAGAATACTACAGCGCCATTGCAAACGTGTTATCGGACACAAAGGGCGAGTCTCCGCACTGTGCTCCTCCCAAGGCAAAATCCATTGATGATGGGAAGGATTTTATTGAACACACGGGGATCTTGAGATTGAGAGGCTTACCTTATTCTGTGGGGAAAGAGGACATCCTGGACTTCTTCAAGAACTACGAGCTATCAGAAGATCGTATTCATATTGTGCTCAATGCAGATAGCAGAGCGAGCGGAGACGCTTATGTGGAATTTGAAAATGCAGATATCTCCCGGGCTGCAATGGCGAAGGACAGAATGACACTAGGGAGACGCTATATTGAGCTGTTTCCTTCGACAACAAAGGAGATGGATGATTCTCTTTCCAAAGGGAGATGAGGTTTGGCTATTATAATTGTAAAATTTTCCTAGATTTGTGGTCAGTTGTTTATCAGTGACTTTTTTGCTTGTCTAATTTGGTTGTGCAGTATTGAATGATATGCTAATTGTTTGATTTTTATGCTGTTAATGCTGGTTTAGATGAGCGTATTGGCCTTAAAAAGAATCCCCTGTTTCAAGGCATGCTCTCAGGCTTTCATGTTTATTAATTTCAGCATGTCATTAACAGTTCCTCTGCAACTTTTATCATGCATGAAGTATATAAATGAGTGCTGCACTGTATAAAGAGCAATATTTTCTTTTCTTTATACTCCTTAAGTGCCTCCAGTTATCGAAAAGGAAGGGAATTGACTCCCATTGTTTGGATCCCCAAGCGATAAAATCCTTCTAGTGAAGCTGAGAAGAGTTGAATTTTCCCTCTGCTTGCCTACTTTACTACATACATACATACTTATCAGATTATTTCGTTGAGCCACGTCATCTGATCATAAGCCCATATGAGGAGGTTGAATAAACAAATCTAGAGAGAAGTTCTCTTAATAGCCATAAGAAATTCTCTTAAATTGTTTTTTTCCTGAAAGTAGAGGCTCCCTCTTCTCAAACCAGCACTTGTAGATAGTATTGTAGAGGCTCATCTTCTCTGGATTTGTTCAGGCTTTTTTTTTGGATAAAAACAACTACAACTATAGGAGCAAAACCGAAACACAAATCACAAGTAAAAAGAAGATGTGACTGTTCCTCTTTTAGAAGATATAGTTAAAAACTGAGTAGGATTAAATATATGTTATAGGCTTACCCAATCAGACTCCACGAAATAATAATAATTTCCTTTTTTATGGATAATTAAAGTCTTGTGTTTAGTGTTCATATCATATTTTTCAAAATCTTATGTTTAGGGAAGTATTTCTCAGACTCAATTGAAATTGGTCTTACTGTTGACTTTAAAGATGAACAGAAAAAAAATGAAAAATATTTGATTTTGGCAGTGATTAGAGGTTTAAAGGAAATAAAAAATATTGTAATTTGTAGCCCTCACAAATTTTCGAAATAAAATAAAATAATATTATTTCACAAAATTTAAGTTCTTCTAATTTATAAACACATAGAGATGCTATTTATAAAAAAAAAATGCTATACTTAAATAAGAATATATACTAAAAAGTATTTATGATTAATAGAATTTTTTTTTTAATTTTGGTATATAGATTTTAATTAATAATTTATTTACACATTTATTTACACATTATTTATATATTTTGATGTATATTCATGTGTAAGCATAGTAATAATTATAAAAAGAGAAATGCTATTTAGACCTATTGACATAGTATCAAAAAAAAATTTATTCAATGTAATTTAGATATTATTTCATTAATATTTATTTATTTATATTAAAATAATATAAATATTATTTTTTAAGTTTGTATTAAAATAATGTTCACATCTCATTTGATGAATTTTTCTGGGTATTATATCGCATCTAAATAGCATTTCAAAAGTTCTATTTAATAAATAATTCTCTTTTTACAATTCTAAGAAAATACAAAAATAAAGCTCAATAATTCAAAAAATAAAATTTTTATTCTTTAATTATACATATTTAAATAAAAATAATAATTACTTATTATTTTTTAAAACTATTTAGAGATTTTAATACTAATTTTTTAATTAAAGAGATAGGGAGTACTAATATAATAATATTTACAAATAAATAAATATAGTTTCACAAATATGAATTTTTTAATGAGTTTTATTAGATAATTTTTATGTATCTTTTAAAAAATATGAATGATTAGGATTTAGAGAGCTAAGTGGAATAAAAAATTATTATTAAATTCATTTTTACTTGTGAAACTCATAAAAATATATATTTTAAATTTTAAATCTTAATCATCTATACTGAGAGATATTTGGGAGTTAAATAATAATTTTCTTTTTTAATTATAAAAGGACTTAGAGTCAATCATACACTTTAGAAATAATAATCAAAGTGTTTTATGTAAATATTAAAATTTAAATGCAGATTATGAATTTTATAATTTTTTTTTGTATTATATTGAATTTTTTTCTTTCAATAAAAGAAAAAAAAAATGCAATTAATGGATTGATTGTAGGCTTAAACTCTAACCTCAATTTACATTTTGATGCTTTACTACATTTTTATTGCTCTTTTTAATATTTGAAAACATTAATTTAATCACATAACAAATTTATAAATAAAAAATTTACTCATGCAACTCCACCCATTTAAGTCTATGTTAAATAAGTAATAGATGATGAAAAATATAGATGATGTTGTGACACATTTGTTATGATTTTCAAATTTAAATTTTTGATGTGTCTAACAATTCAAATCTCACTAACCTCATATTTTGCCTTTATTTATTATCTTTGTGGAGAACAATTGTCAAATTCCTTCAAGTGACAACTTAAGCCAAGTAAAGTCTGATGAATTTCGAAGCATTTCAAGTGATCCATCCCACCTGCCTTGAAATAATGAACCTGATTCTCAACTGAAACCCAACTTTGGCCCGGCTCTTTTCTCAGCTTTCGCCTTCTCATCGCTGCCCTCACTTGATTTGCTTCCTCCGGCATCCCGCCCTCCGAAAACATATTCGAAATGAGGATATAAGACGCCGGGTCATCCGGTGCTAGCTCAATCAAGCGCCCTGAGGCCAGCATCCCTAGCCTCAAATCACCACAAAACTTGCAAGCATTCACCAAACTTCTCCAAAGCATAGGCTCATCCCTGAACTCGCTTTTTTCGACAAACTTCATTGCCCTTTCCGTATCCCCGCGCCTGCCTAAGAGATCAACGAGGCAGACCTGGTGCTCTAGAACAGGCTTGATGCCAATGCTTTGGAATATTCTGATGCCTTCATCTAAATATCCTGAGTAGCTACAGGCTTGCAGAATTGACACTGCTGTGCTCTCATCTGGCACTGCTCTTTCCCTAATCATGCTTTCATAACACAGCAATGCTTCTGTGCCTCGGCCATGGATTGCATGAGCTGAAATTATGGCATTATATGAAACATTGTCATGTCTAGCCATCTCATTGAACTTAGCAGATGCATCTTCAATGCACCCACACTTACCATACATAGAAATCACTGCATTTCCAACACGAATATCTTTGTCGAGGCCTGTCTTGATCCCATGAGCATGAAATGCTTTTCCTTGTAGAGTTGAAGTCTGATTCGCTGATATGCATTGAAGCTGTGCGATTGTTATGGCATCCGGTTTCATCCCAAGAGACCTTAGCTTGCTAAGCAAAACCATTATGCTATCTTCTGCTCCATGTGTTTCCAAAGATCCATCTAATAGAACATTGAAAGATGCTGTGCTGATGCTCGGAAGACTATCGAAGATCAATCTCGCTGCTTTTGCTCTCCCGCATTTAACATAAGCATCAGCAAGAGCAGTGCTAACGAAATCATCCGAGGAAAACCCGAGCTTAAGAACACAAGCATGAATCTGAGGCAGTAACTTGAGATCTTTGTACCTAGAACAAACATCTAGCACTGTACTAAAACAACTGGAATCAAGAGCAACCCCGAATTCAATCATGCATTCTTTGAATCTACATAGCGGGAGAATGGGGAGAATAGCAGTCCAAGTAACCAGATTCCGAGCTTTCATTAAATCAAATGCTTTCTCTGCATCTTCTGCTAAACCATGCATTACGTACATCATGACAATGGAATTTCCTACTGATAACTCACATAAAGCTCCATATTTGATGGCTAGAGCATGAATCTGCCTTCCTGCACTTATATCTGCACATTCATCACAGGCACTTAAAGTATTTGTAAATGTATATTCATTGGGATCAAGGCCTGATTCTAGCACATATCTGAATGCTAGAAAGGCTTTCGCCCAATTTCGATTTCTCTTGTAATCCAAAATCAACGAATTCAAGCACCAAGTATCGACGTCGATGATTTCGTCAAACATGAACTCCATGCTCTCAATTTTTCCATTGCTCGCGTACATCGAAACCAAAGAAGTCCCAACGGCAACACATGCGTCAACGCCAATTTTAGCAGCCAGAGCATGGATTTGCTCGCCTACAGGCAGGTCTTTTGATGCCCGTAAAACACAAGAACAAGTGTGCTGATTAAACTTCTCGCCAGACGCATGCATTTTTTGAGATATTCGTAACGCATTTTCAAAGTCATTGACAGAGGAATACCCGTGAATCAGGGAAGTCCAGGAGAAGGTGTCTCTTTGAGGCATTTGATCGAACACCTGAAGTGCAGAGTCCAGGAGGCCGAACTTTGAGTACATGTTGATGAGGTTGTTGCCATGGAAGGCGTTGGAGGCCCTTGATGATTTTATGAGGAAAGCATGGATGGAGAGGCCCAAGCCGAGGTCTTTGAACTCGATACATGCTTGGAGAAGATGCAGCCAACTTTGATGGAGACTGGATTGCTCAACTGAAAGGGAGTTAGTAAGGTGGATAGATGCTTGGAGTGAGAAAGGAAGCGCCTTTGTTGGCGGAATGTGAATTGAGGAAAAACTAGGGTTTATTGGGTTTAAGCCTGGTGATGGAGAGATAGGAAGGTGGGGTTTCAGAGAGGGGAAGGATGGATGGGGAAAAAGCAGAGACATGGGGTTATGGGGTGAGTTCTCTTCCCAAAATAATATTTATTTTGTATAAAAGTGAAAAAGTCATATAATTATCAAAAGGAAATTTTATCTAATTAATTTATATGTCTGTAATTTTATTGTTTGAATTTATAAAATAATATTTTTTAAATTTATCTTATTTTTATGTATATTAATTGTTAAAAATAAGCATAGTAATAATTTAGATTAACATTAATGATTTGAATAATAATTTAATAATATTGTAATTTAGATTTAAAATATGAATAAATAATTCCAATGGTATATATGAAAAATATGTTTTTGAATTTATAGAGCTCTCATTCAATTTTATTATGATAAATTTTGTTCTAATTATGATTAAATGTGTATTTTTGGATAATTAATAATTTTTTATTATATCTAAAAATGATATATTTGATAATTATTAAACACATGCTTGATTAGTTAAACACCAAGATTATATTTGAATTATGACAAGTAGGAATATTCTTTATTCCATATGTATTCACATTATTTTCTTATATATGTTAAGGATTCTTGCATTGAGTAAAAAGAATAATAATGAGAAGGAGGCTATGAAACTGAAATTACTTGTTTTTGTTCTAAGAAAGTTAGTGATGCATTTAGCAAGATATGCACTTGCATTAACACCAATTTAGCCTTTTTTATTTTATTAATTTAATACATTTAATGTATATGTAAGTGTTTCAAATTTTTTATATTTTTAAATTTATTATTTATGTGTTTTTATCCATTTTTGATTTGTGTGGCCATGGTTTCATCTCAGATGATGGATGATCAGAAATTCTTATTGTATTGTATTTAAACACCTTGATGTAATAGAGAAGTCAACATTTAGAACCCTAAATCAAATTTGTGCTTAACTTGAAGAGGTTCGTTGCTGTTTCATGAGCTTCTTTTGGGGAATATTTCAACCTTAAGACTTGGTTGCTTAGGGTTCTATCCCTCATCTTCCTCCTCCTCCCTTCTTCTAAAGCTTGCTCTATGTTGCTTAGATCTAAGATTTGATCAACCAACTCCTTCAATTAATGTTGCTTAGGGTTCTATCATTTGCTAGGATATAAATTTTGATGCTTTAAAATATACTTGTCAAATATTAAATAACATTTTGATCAAGTATTTATAAGTAAATCTTGTATAAAAAAGAAAGCAAATAATGAGATTAAGAAATAATTTTAATTTTACAAATTTATTGAGCAATAATTATCATAATACCAAGAGAGCGAGAGAACTATAAGACTAGGTTAAATAAATTTGTTACTTAAATGATATTATTATATTAAAATTATTATGAATATTTTTTAAGAACATGTTAAATATTTGTTAATTATTTACATCATTTGTTATTCATCACTCATTTTAATACCTGAAAATTAAATATTAAAAAAGTTGATCAAAAAATTTCCAAAGTTTCTAATTCATCGCACATCTTCGGTACCCCAATCGATATCATTTTTTCTTATGTTATTTATTGACTTTAATGAATTCATAATTATAATTTTAATTACTTATTCTCAATTATTATATGTTAAAATGCTATGCTTAAAATTTTTAATAGTGCTATAGTACCGAACGAAGTATTGTAGCAGCATCCTTACATTTATATATCAAATTTTAGGGTTTTGATTGCAAAAAGTTTCTCCTCTTAGCCTCTTTCTCCTTCTCATATTTTTCTTACAAAAATTTTATTAGCAAAAATATGTGCAAACCGTTTAAGAGAAGTACTCAAGCAAGAAACTAATGACCTAGAATGAGAGAGAAAATCAAGCTAAGTACGATGATTCCACTCCTTTGCTCTTGTGTAGTATCTGAGAGACGAGGAGGGGCGTTCCAGTCTTTCATGGTTGATGTAGGCCGGAAAAACTAGATCAAATAAATAATAGAGGAGAAGCATACCAGCAAGCCAAGTAAAAACTTTTCAGCATCCAATATTTGCAGCCATAAAAAAGCAAGCTAGCTGAAATATCAAGATAAAAGGACTGCAGCATATCTATGACCATATAGACCAAGCCAAACCAAGAACTTAACTGATTATAGGATAGTAAAATGAACACCCACAGAACGAACATGCAGGCAAAAGAGAAACCAAATAAAACTAACGATAATCAAAAGTAAAACTTCCCAAATTGAGCCAAAGGGAAATTAACTGACATAAACTAGAGACTAGTTAATCCACCATCCAACCCGACCAAGCATAGAACCCCAGTTTACTAAAGCAAATAGACCAAGTATCATACAGCAGAAACCAAAAACCGACCAAGGCACCATCAATGGTGAGAACAACACAATTGCTCAAATGCCAGAAAAACCAGTCTCGCTAACAAAACACAAAATAGCTTTGAGTAATTCCATTTTTGAGGCATAACCTTTTTTTATGCATATTTTGAACAACACTTTCGGAATAAAGTGTTGACATTGCCAACACCTTCTCTTCCAATCCGAAATCCTTGCATACAGTCGAAAGACTTCACTTTTTTCTTACTCCATAAAGCTTCTTCTCGACGACGACGTCGCCCTTGACACGGGCATTCTGGGAGACATGGAATCCAGCCTTAAAAAATTGAAGATTAAGGTTTCCTCCGATCTGGTCACCGAAGTCATCTCAAAAATTGCCGCTCTGCAGTAACATCCGTGCCCATCGATGGAGATCCTTCAGACAAGAAGAAAGAAGAAAAAAGTGGTAGAGGATTAAACACCGTCCGTCTCTTTTGATTTGCGATTCAGGGTTTTTACGAATTTGATTGATAATGTTTCCGTGTAAAAAGTGTCGCTTGTTAGCCCCTCTCCCCCTTCTCTTCTTTCCGAAACCCTGCCCCAAGCCTCCTTTCTGGACCGTATCCTTGCAAACAATCGAAAGACTTCGTTTTTTTTCCACCCAGTGCCCTTCTTCTACTCCGCCTTATTCCATGAAGCTTCTTCTTGACAACGTGGCCCTTGGCACGGGATGTCTGGAAGACATGGAATCCAGCCTTGAAAAAATGAACATTAGGGTTTCCTCCGATCTGGTCACCGAAGTCATCCGCTCTTGCAAAACCCTACCTTTTTCGACCAGGAGCAGAAGGCTGCTGCGTTTTTTCATCTGGAGCCTGCGCAGGAGCAGCGAAGCTTTGGGCGATGGCGTTTTCAACTGCGCAATCAGGGCATTCGCAGAGATGAAGGATCTAACTGCCATGGGGATTTCCATTTCTGAGCTTCAGAGGAAGGGATGCAGAATGGATGATGAAACCTTTGCCATGGCTTCAGAAGCCCTTATCAAGGCTGGGAAGCCGGACGAAGCCATTTTCTTGCTCAGAAGCATGGGGGAAAAGCCTACGTTTTTCGTCTTATCAATTGTTCAGTCCCTTTGCAACAAAGGGCATGCAAGGAAGGCGGAAGGCGTTGTTTGGCATCATCACATGGAGGAGATGAAGGAGGAGGAAAAGGAGGTCATTTGCCAGAGCCTTCTCCATGGTTGGTGCATTCATGGGAATGCAAAGGAGGCCAGGAAGGCTTTGGAGAAGATGAAATCGCTTGGGATTAATCCGGGCTTGGCCTCATACAATGACTATCTTCTCTGCATTTGTGATCGGAATGTGAGATTCAATCCATCCGGGCTTGTCTCTCAAGCAACTGAGATAATGATGGAGATGCGATCATTCAGGGTCATCCCGACCAGTGCTAGCTTCAACATATTGTTGCGGTGCTTGAGCCGGGCTCGGAGAGTGAAGGAAGCTTGCGAGATCCTTTCTTCGATGATGGAAGGGGAGGTGGAATCTTCCCCGGATCAAGTTACTTACTATGTAGTCATTAGGCTCCTCTATTTGACGAAGAAGATTGGCAAGGGGAATGGCATTTTGAGTCAGATGATTGAGAATGGGATGGAGGTCGAAGCCCGGTTCTTACATGGGTTGATTGGAGTTCTTTGTGGAATCGAAAACATCAAGTGTGCTTTAGAAGTGTTTCAGAATATGAAGGGTCGGTGTAAGATGGATACAGGGCCAACGTATGATCTATTGATAGAGAAGCTTTGTAGGAATGGAGAGTTTGATGTGGGGAGCCGCCTTTACGACGAGGCAATGGAGAATGAGGTTGTCCTCCGGATTTCAAAGGAGCTGTTAAATCCTTCAAAGACTCAAGTTTTCAAACGGACTAGATCGCAAGAGAAGCTCCTCTTGGGCAAAAACAAGAGCAAGGTACTGGGAAACCGAAGAACTTTTTTTGCTAGATTAAGAAATATGTAATGAGTTTTCATTCAGTAGTGTTCGTGATTCATTTTTTTATTAGTCTATGATTAACTGAATAAACTTGCGTATTTTCTTTCAAGTATGAGATTGACTTTATGTAACATACAAACTATTCAACATAAGCTCTTTGAAAAGTAATATAGAAGCACCATCAAGCACGAAATGAAGCTTTTTTATAATATGTGTGGCTAGTGGGACTTGAATCCATGATCACGAATATCAATTCCTAAGCCTCAAGCTTAGGCATATTACCATTGTTTAATTACAAATGATAGAATCCATGTGTGCAATTGAAGGAAATTTTGTTCATTTCTTACCATTGTTATTTTCAGTAGTTTTTCTTTGTATAATCATTTTTGAATTGCCAATTTAAGTTACTAATATGTTGTCATTATGGTCATGCTAAGTCGTTGAAAGAAAAGCTCGATGAGCTCGGGTGGGACATAGCCTATCTCTACTTTTGTGAGCTGAGATCAAGCTAACCAAAATCAAGCCTATTTGATTCTACCTATTCAGTTTCTCACCCATTCTTTAAAAGAAATTAAAGAACTAAAGAAATCAAAAGATCCTTTTTATTTGGAACTTATTGAGTGCTTTTATTTGATCATACACAATATGGAAACAAAGAATTCATGTATGTATATATATATATATACACACACACACGTGTGTGTGAATGGTGTTGCAGCCCAGTGGTTGAGGGCATGAGGCTCAGAATTTGTTATTCTATGTCATGAGTTCAAATTTCACCGACCGATGCCACTGCGCGCCGCAGCGCCAAAGCGTTCAACAGGAACGCGCCACGACACACCGCAATGCCTGGGCATTCAAAGGTGGGAGCCACGGCGCGCCCTGGCACCCGCGGTTTAGCAAGCCTATTTTTGGAGTGCCTATAAGTACTTTCTAAGCCATTTTTATGATTAGAATAATGAAAAATAGGTCTCTAGTTGTTTAGGGTGTGTGGTGCTGTTCCAAATAGAAGACTAAAGCTCCTAAGGTTTGGGTAAGAATTTCTAAACCTTAAAAATATTGTAATCTCATCTCCAATAGTGAAATTTTTTCAGCTTTCCTTCCCGTGGACTTGGGTGTTAGCACCGAACCACGTAAATTTCTTATCTTATGATGTGATTGTGTTTGCTCAACATATACATACTTTTTTTCGCATTGATTGAACTCTATAGATAACAACAAGTTTTGTATATTAAAGAAACAAGATAAGATTCATTTATTTTTTATTACGAATTGTGTTTGCATGAGGTTTTGGAATAAGTTAAACCTCAACCAGTCAATTAATAGAATCAAAAATTTAAATCCAAAGATCCTGACCACAACACCATTCAGTTTAATTATTTTTCATTGCCTTTATTTTTATTTCAGTTTATACTAATCATAGATATAATTGAAAAAAATACATCTTTAATATATATATATATATATATATATGTATGTATATTTAGATTTGCCTGCATAGAACGTTACTTTCATGTCATGTGATTAAGAAAAGAGAGAGCTTAAAGTAATTTAGTTCAAGTATTCAAAATAATGATAAAATAGAGAACGATGTGATTAATAAGATCCAAGCTAGTTGGATGAAATGAAAGAGTGCTAGTAGCTTTTTGTGATCCAAAAATATCACTCAAATTTAACAGAAATTTTTATAGAGCAGTTATATGACCAGCTATGTTATAAGAGGCTTAATGTTGGCCAACAAAGGAAACTAATGGATAAAATAAGTGTGATGATTGAGTATACTCGTATTGATAAAATCAAAAATGAGTTTATTCATAGAAAGATTGGAGTGGCTTCAATAGTGGATAAGATTAGTGAATGCTGCTTAGATGCTTCAGGCGTATTAAACGTTGATTGCACAACATCTATTAAAAAAATTGAATTTATGAGTTTATCTATATTAAAAGAGGAAGAGAAAGATCAAAAAAAATATAGGAAGAAAATATTATGAATGATCTTTTCTATTTGGAACATAGGAAGGAGCTCAGTATAAACAAAGGATTCATAACAATATGTTGTTGGTAAATGTGACAGAATTTAAATGATATTGTGACTTTCTAAGCTTGACAAAATCAATTAAAAATCTTTAAAAATTTTAAATTTCATGCTTATTGTGAAATTTAACTATAATCAGAGTAAAATTTTTTAAATACACAATAAGAATTTATTTTTTAATAAAAATACTTAAATACCTCAAAAATATCACATATATTTTTCTTAGTTGATTATTTATTTTAATAAATTTTATAATTATAATTTGACTAATAAATCTCAATTATTATGAGTTAAACATTAATTTTAAATGTTTTAATGATGTTGAGACTCTAAAAAGAATATATTTGAAAATATTGTAGTAGCTCTCTTTTTAATATACTTGATTTCATAAGAAGTTGAAGTGAAAGAAAAAAAGAAGATGAACTTTATATAAGAATTAAATATATGACATGTAAAATAGCACTAAATAACAAATTCAAACTTTAAATACTTTATTTAGCCATATATATATAGAATCTAACTAAGCTTGAGACTTCATTTCGTACTCAATGGCTGCAGCCAAGTGAAATTTTTTGGGTGCATTCAATACAAACTTTAAAAATAGTATTTGTATTATTTTAATGTAAATAAATATATACTAATGAAATATATTCAAATTATATTGGATAAATTTTATTGGGTGTCATATCAACAAGTCTAAATATCATTTATTATATTTATTTGTGTTTGAAATGTATGTCTCATATTATTTGAGAACAAAACAATGATGTGATTGACTCAAAAGATTATATTTTTGGATCTAATATTGAACTTTTGATAAAATTGACCATCTTTTTAGTTACTTTTACCCCTACAAAAATATGATTTATTGGGGTTTTCTAGTCCTGAATTTAAATTGAAAAAATATTACTTAGTTTTTAAATATTTTTTAAAAAAGTATAGATATTAGTATTTAAGATTTAAAAAATATATTTTTATGAGCCCACAAATAAAAGTAAATTTAATAAAAAAATTTTATTTCACTTAATTCCATAAATTCTAATCATCAATACATTTTATAAAATATTTGAAAGACTTTAACAATTCTCTTTAAATTGTTGATGAAGATTTTTGGGAGGCATTTTTGTGGGTTTTCTGCTCTTTCATCGAAACTCGCAGCTGCAGAAACTAAAATTATATTATTTTTATTGATTGATGCTTGTGCTGAAGGAGCTTATTAATTTTCAATCCTATGGTTTCACTTTCATCTACGCTATTATCTAAATGGGACTCTGAAGCTGTTTCTGTTCTTCTTTTGGTTTTATGGCTTTTTCTGAGATTACTGTATCGATATTACCGAATTTATGAGATAATTCTGGCTGCTTTCTACTTCTCATTCATGGATTCATTGATAATCCATTGGTGGATTCTGGGTTCACAATTTGTGCTGCGAAACTGCAAACTGGCTTCATTTCAATGATTCTGCTACTTAACTTTGTTTATTAATGATTCTGTGGAGATCTGGATGGTGAATAAGTGAGTCTGAATCTACTGCAAGCCTTTTTCGTATCTTTTGACAATTGTATTTTGTATATTTCTTATTAAGTTCTTCAAGAAAAGAAGAACTATGAACTAGTTGGTACCTCAAAATGCTCATCCAATACACCATAACTGACGTGCTTAACACCAATCTTCTTCAAAGTTGTTTCCCTCACCGTTACTCTTCCTGTGCTCCTCAGCTGCGCAGCTGCTTCACAAGTTTGATAAAAATCAAGTCATTTTTTGAAAGAAAGTAAGCTAAAAATTGAATGTCAAATGCTTATACCATAATGAAGACGGACAAGGCATGAGTTTTGAGCTTGGGGTTCTTCTCCAAAGGGACCTGTGAGTCTCGAAGAAAGGAGAAGAGTCTTGCAGCTGAGGGTGCAATCTCGAAAATCCTGAAAATCAGGGCATCATGATGCAGTATTTTCAATTGATTTCAGGTATTCAAAGCATCTGCAGATAAAAGTTGAGTACTTTAAGAAGAACTTGAGGCTGAGATCCGATGCGTTCTTCTTCATGGAGATCCATGACTTGAGCACAACAGCTTCTTCTTCTTCGCTGAAGGCTACAGGATCGGTAAAGCTATCAGAAAGTCGGCTCATCTCTTATCCTTTCTGTGTCTCTCTCTGTGTGGGAGTTCAGAGGAATTGAGCTGCATAAAAATGGCTTATTTGTGACCTTTGGGCTAATAATTGTACTATGTTAAATAAAGCATATTCTATCATATAAAAGATGCAAGAGAATAATCATAAAATTTTTATCTATCCATGCAATTTAAGTTAATAATATATATTCATGTTGACTATCTTTCATAATTCCATGTTGTACAATATTTATATAAAACTTGCATTTATCTAAGATAATGCTGAAAATACTCTTTAAGAAAATTGATTTAAATTAGAAAAATAATGCAGAGCTCTCTTGTAAGTAGTATATATATATAAATATTGTAATTATGTTCCAAACTTTCTTCTACTTCATAAATTTGCAACCAACTTTACTCATTTTATGAGTTGGAAGGTGGCTAAATAGATAGTTTGGATCAATCTCATCTTCTTTTAGAAAATTGAAATAATCGATAGACTTCGGGTTTAATTCATCTTTACTTTCTTATCAATTAAATCGTTTAATTTTATTACCTTAATTCAATTTATTTTTGTTAAATTGAATTTAATATGTATCTAATTGACCATAAGAAATTTCAAAGATTAATTAACTTGATAATAAACATTATCTTGAAATGGAGACAATAAAGGAAAAAAAATCTAAATGAAGCCATTAACACCATCTTTACCTGATTGAAGGAGACGGAAACAGAGGTTCGATCAGCAAGTCTTCTTCTCAATGTGCATATTTCTTAAACATATAATTTAATTAACATATATAGATCTGCAATTATTTTTTAAGCAAGCAAATTCATTAAAAACATTACAACATATAAATATATAGGATTGTTTCTCAAGTAAACAGCTTCATCTTCTAAGAAAAAGTCAATCTTCCCGTGAAATTAGGAGTTATAATAATATTTTTCAGCTCACCAACCTTACAAATAAATTTTTTGATTAAAAAAAGTTTCTCTCTCTTTCACTCAAAATTTTGAACAAAGAGAAGAAGACGATAAAGAGGATAACTCTCTCTTTCACTCAAAATTTTTTGTTATTCGAAAATAGAAACTCTCTTTATTTCAATGACTTTAGGGTTACAAACCCTTACACAGATAAAGCATAAATTTTTTTTTTTTAACTTATAGCTTAATAAAAGTTTTTTGTAAATTTATAAAAAAATACCTGTAGCTAATGATGCTTTATTTGCTCATTTTTAAAACCTTGTTTTTAGAGGATAAGAAGATAGTTCAGTCCCAAGTCACCGCAAAAATATCGAACTAAAGAATGAAGAACAAAAGCAGAGATTACTGTTGAGATCGGTAGGGTTATACAAACAAATGATGTAGAACGATACTTGAGAATATTGAGCAAACCAAATTAAAGTAAAGGAAGAAAATAGCATGCAAACAAACACAACCACAAGAAGACGATATACGTGGTTTGATGCTAACACCTACATTCACGGAGAGAACAAAATTTCACTATGAGAGAGGAGATTACAATAACTTTAGGATTACAAACTCTTACAAAACCTTTGGAGATTCTTCTTCTACCTTGCAAAATGTAGCAGCTTATCACACAAGAATAATAGAGGCTAATTAGGTTTTTAATTTCCTCACTCATTCACCCTAAAAAAGGGTTAACAAATTTATATAAATGGCTCAAAACAGCCCAAAATGGGCCGTAGGCGCTGCAGCACTCTGTAACGCCTGACTTTCAAATTGAAATCGCTGCAGCGCGCTGGAGCGCCTAACTTTCGAATTGAATCCGCTGCAGTGCGCCGTAGCCCACTGCATAACGCGCTATAGCGCCTGCCACCAACATGCTCCCTTATTTTAACAATTACAGATATTAGAAATTAATAAATCTAGGCCAACAGCCAACAAAAAAAAAAAACTTAAGCTAGAGAAGAAAATCGAAGAAGAGAATTAAATAGAGTAATTACTTGATAAAAAAACCGACTTAAGAGATGGACCCTACTTTATAAAATAAAAAAATAAAAAATTTGAGAAAATTTTATTCTCAAATTTGACCTTCACAATTATTTCTTTGACTTTCTCTCTCCAATCTCAATATATATATATAATTAGAAGCTTATTGTTATTCATAGAGAAGGTATCATTTGCGATGCTAAAAAATCAAGTGAGATACCAAAGGAAGATAATATTTGGGCTCATCATGAATTGAAGATAGTGCCGTTTGTCATGGATAAGAATATTTATTTCTTGATTGCTTGCAACATTCATAGGTGAAAAAGCTTGTAGCTTGGTGATGGCTTGAATCCAAGATGCCAACATATATTCATTTGCTTGAAATCATAGTATTATTCTTTATAGGACTTTTCATTTATAGGCATAAAAACAAAATACACGAGTATCCAAACTTATTAAGAAAAGCTTGCAAATTGTAAATGAAGTATGTGAACCTTGAGAAGGGGCACAGCAAAAAGCAAGCGATTGTTTCCATATTTAAGTCTGATTGAACTCGAGGCTTCATCTCCTCCTTTATAGCCACAACAAAGTGATCATAAGCTACTGTCCATGCAGTCTTCACTTGTTCACTCCACATATCATGAGCTCCCCCTTTTATTGTATCCAACAATGCTCTTCGAGCTATCTATAAGAAATAAGAAAAAAGCATATAAAATATTTAAAATTAGATATCATAGAGTACACACCTCAACACATTGCTAGAGTGGGCCCGACTCTATTTGCTTGGAACAAGAGTTATATTAAGACATATTTTAAAAAAAGTATGCCAAATAATGTATTATATGAATTATTCATGGTACAATTGTTCTTATTTGTGGATTCATAATAAGATTTTTCAATTATATTAGTGTCAATTTAAATCATTTGGGCATATTAAGCAGATGTTCATTCCCATAGAAAAATATATGTATGAATTTTGTCTATGATAAAAGAGTAAAAGACTATAAAAGGTAGAGTAAAATTTGGAATAAAGTTTGTATGTCAAATTTGAAACCAACAAAAATTGTTTCCATCTCTACCCAGTCCCGTGCGTGCAACACTCGCACTTTATGCTAAGCTAAAACACATTTTTTTTGCTTGATTTTATCATTTTCTTACGTGTAACTGCCAAGACGGTAAGTGGGAAAAAATTGACAAATGTCATCCGCCCCCCCTCCAACCCTACGGGCACGCCACACCCACCAGTGCACTGCACTCGCGTGCTTATTTGCATGAAGGCACATTTTTTACAATTTTTTTATCATTATATTTTAGAGTAACAAAACTCAAAAAGCTTGGAGCATTGAGAGGAGCTTTTATTGATGGAGCAAAATGAATATAAAATCTTGCAATTCAAATAAGAGAATATATTAAAATGGAAGATATACATCAAAATGTTCATCTAATACTCCAATTTTGAGATGAATGTCACTAATTTTCTTCAAAGTTGTCTCTCCCACTGTAACTTTCCCTGCACTTCTCAGCTTTGAAGCTGCTTCACCGATCTGCAATTATACACTCACAGACAAATATTGAGATCTTTAGGTTAAAAATTCACATTTTTTAGTGTTATTTTGTTAATTAATTCTTGAGATGCAAATACCATAGTGAAGACGGCCAATGCCTGAGTTTTGAGCATGGGGTTCTTCTCTAAAAGGCACCTGTGAGTCTCGAAGAAAAGAGAACAATTTTGCAGCTGAGGGCTCAATCTCGAAAATCCTGAAAATCAAAGCATCTTAATGTGAAATTTCTCAAAAATTTTAATTTTTGCATGACATTCAAAAATTAGATGTTAGCAAATGTGTACTATGAAGATGAAGACTTTGTGAAGATAAAGCCTTTGCCGAAATGATTGTAACTATGAACACAAAATTTTGCAACTATTCTTTAAGAGCCCAAGAATATTTATTGAAGGTTATATATAGATCAATCCTACCTAAAGCAAAAAATAAAAAAAGTGTCTCTGGACAAAAGTTGAATTTAGTGCCTAAATATTGGGCTCTCTGTTATTAAGCAATTTGTCCGAAAGGCGGACGCTTGGGCGCGCCCGATGCGCTTTCTAGAAGTGTGGGGCTTCGTTACCTGAAGATTGACGCTATGGCGCCCAAGCACCGAGCTAACATTATAGCACGGAGACAATACACTTTAAACTAGAGCTGACAAGTTTACCAGAAACTTGAAACTCGCTCCAAAGTCGCTTAAATTTTGAGTCAAATCGATTTCGAGTCAAGTTAAGAAAAAAAATAACACGAATTTGGCCACTAATGAAACCGAGAAACAATTCTTCAAATATAGTAAAGTTTTTTTATTTTATATATTTCGAGTTAGCCATGCTCAAACTATTTTTATTCAAAATTGACAATACTTGAACTCGAGTTCGAGTCAAATTTGAGTCATGCTCAACTCAAAAATTTTGAGTTTTATGAGCTGACTTGTTCGAACTTGATTCGAACCCAACATACTCATAAGCCTCCAGGGTTTCATGGTGAGGATTACTCTTATTGTATTTTTTTTCGATGTCATAGGAGTTTTGCTACATAGCTCTCATGTATCTTCTAAAAAATATTGATGCTTAGAATTTAGAGAGTTAAGTGTAATAAAAAATTAATATTAAATTCACCTTTACTTGTGAAGTCCATAAAAATATATGTTTCAAATTTTAAATCCTAATTATTCATATTTTTTAAAAGATATTTGAGAGTTAAGTAATATTTTTATAATTTAAACTATGATTATAAACTCACTAAGAACAATAGAATACATGTATAAACAAAATAATTATATTTTTGAGAGTAACAAATAAATAAATATTTTTATGTAAATTATTTTTTAATTGTGTTAATCCTGAGCACTAAAAATTGTAATATGAAAGCCGAATACCTAAGTAGAACTTGAGGCCCAGGTCTGCTGCGTCCTTCTTCAAGGTGCTCCATGACTTCACCCTGAAGGCCACAGGGACAGCAACACCCTCAGAAATTTGGCTCATTTTTGCAACTCCTTAGGAAGATGTGCCTTTGGTGTGGCCTTTTATACGCTTTGTGGGGGGCATTTTCGTAAATCTGGTATTTTTTAATATAGTATTTTATTTTTTTAAATACAATGCTTCCCAAAAAAATCAATAAAATATATAATAGATAACAAATGTGAGGAAAAAAAATAATCTTATGAAAAAATGTGAATCTATTTAGTATTTGATAAACATTAGAATGTAATGTTATCCAATACATAAGAGTATTGTTACATTTACATATTAGTATACATCAAAATATATAGATAATATATCAATTCAATATGTAAGTAGATTATTAATTGAATACACTAATACGCAAAAATTTATTGATCATTAATACTTTATAATATATATTTTTGTACAAGAATAATATTTTTCAATAAATAATTTAATTTTGTGAAAATATGAAAAAAATAAAAAGTATAATTTAAATGGTGGGCCCCACCCAAATTGATTTAGTTGTTAATTATTCTATTAATATTTTATTATATTTCTTAATCAATATTTTATTTATATATTAAATTTTTTATTATGCTTTTTTTTTTTTAAATTATGATTTTATTGGAGCTTGTATTTTTTCAATATTACTTGGTAGACATATTATATAAAAATTATTAAGAAAATGTTATAATATATATATATATATATACTTACACAATTAGAGAGAGAAAATAGAGAAAATAAGTATATATATATATATATATATATATATATATATATATATATAATAAAGGCTCCTTAATACATCTTTCACAAATTAAATTTATGAGATATCAAGACTTTATGATAGTTTTTTGAGAAATTATCTTTCCAAAACAAAAATAAAAATAAAATGAATAATATATTAGTACTTAAGACTTTTGATTATTATATTATTTATTAATTGATAAATTTAATAAATATACTATTAGCAATTTTGCTAATTTATTAAGTATTTTAAATAATAGCATTAATAGTTAATGGATTTATAACATAATTAAATGATTAAGAAACTAGCAAAACATATATATAAATAATGTAATTATAATAATTATTTATATTTTTAATTGGTTACTGAAAATCACTAGTATTATTAATTTATTAAATAATTAACAAATTGGTAAACTTATTATTGTTATTTATATAATAGTACTAAAACTTGATTAAAATAATTAAATATTTGTTATTGTGAATAGTATACTTAATTAAAAATATATTATATTAGGTGCAACACATTCTTACTAAATGCTTTAATAAATTAAGATCAAGTGTAACATTAGTTGTTACATTTTTTGTGTGAAAAATAAATTAGCTAATACATTTTTAATTAAATATAATAGTCTTAATCTAATTTCTATAATCAATTTAAGTCTTTATGCTAAGAAGTTATATTTTGATAACAAAATCATAAGCTATTAGAGTTAAAATAAACAATATATTGGTACTTATGAGTATTGTATATTGCAATTATTTATAAATTAATATAACTAATAAATTAACTATTAGCACTCTTACTAATTTATTATGTATCAATAATATTATTTATATTTAATGGATTTATTGCATCATTAAATAATTAAGAAGTTAACAAAACATAATATATAATAATATAGTAAAAATCAACTAGTATTATTAATTTATGAAATAATTAAATAGTTAGTTAATTTATTGTTGTTATTTAAATGATAGTACTAATTTTTAATTAAAATAATTAAATAATTGTTGTTATAAGTGATATACTTAATTAAAAAGTATTATATTATGAGCATCACATTTTTAGTGATCAACTGTAGCATTGGGTGCTCCCTTTTTAGTGAAAAGAAATTAGTGCAATACATTTTTTTTGATGTGTAATTATTAAAAATTTATTAAAAACTTTAATATAATTTTAATAATTAAAGTAGGTATTTTTATCATGAAATTATCTATAAGAATAAAATTGTGAGGTCATTAAATTTAAAATAGACAATATATTTGTACTTAAGAGTTTACATTGTTACAATAATTTCTAAACTAGTCTATTTAATAAATTAATTATTAGCAATTTTGTTAATTTATTAATTGTTTTCACTAATATTATTTATAATTAATGGATTTATTACATAATTAAATAAAAAATATTTATCAAAAAAATTAGAAATAAAATAAGTATATTAATAATAAACAAGTGTCATTATTAAATAAAATAGAATAGTATTATGCAATTATTAAATAAAATAGAATAATATTATTAATTTATTAAATAAATTATTATTTATCTAATAATACTAAGATTTTATTAGAATAATTAAATAATTATTGTTGTGATAGATATACTTAATTAAAAAGGTATTGAATTTGGTGCAAGCCATTTTTGCTTAGTGGTACATTAAATTAAGCTTAAGTGTAACATTAGTTGCTTCATCTTTGTGTGTGAAAAATAAATTAGTGCAAAATTATTTTAGTTAATTTTAATTAATTTTTAAAAATTATAGTTATATTTAATTTGCATAATCAAATTAAGTGTTTTCTTATAATTACTTTCTGATGATAAAATCATTATATAATTGGATCAAAAAGAATAATATATTGATGCTTAAGAGTTTAGACTATTATAATTATTTTAAAATATTTATATTTAGTAAATTAATTATTAGCAATTTTGTTACTATATTAAGTATTTTTTGATAATAATATTTATAGCAAATGGATTTAATACATAATTAAATAGCTAAGAAATTAGCAAAATATAATTAAAACAATATAATCATAATAATTAATAAACAAGTGCAATTATATAATTTTAAAATTATTTTTATTAACTTCAAATTATTTACTATTATTAATTTGTTAAATAATAAAATAGTTAGTTAATTTATTATTGTTATTTAAGTAGGAGTACTAAATTTTGATCAAAATAATTAAATAGCTATTATTGTAAGTGATGCTTTATTATAAATGTATTGCATTCGGCGCAACATGTTTTTTATTGGGCAATATATGTTTAAATCTTTTTTATGAAAAAATAAATTAGTGCAATATTTTTTTATTTGGCTTTAATTATCTTATAACTAATCATAAATTTAAATATTAAGTATTTTCAATAATATTATTTATAGTTAACTATTTTATTACATAAATAAAAAAATTGTTAGGATGATTTTGTAAATGTGGATTTTGTGTAAAAGTGAATATTGCTAATTACAATATATATGTTTATGATAGAATCTTGCTCAATTCATGATTAGTATCATGGATATTTTATTTAATATGTGTGATACTAATGACGATCACCACCTAATCTTAGTAAAGTTAAAGATAACTCGAGGACGGTTAAGAGGTGGCCGCCACAATTGGTATTTCTATTTTTAAACTTTATGTATTTTTATATATTATTAAAAAGTTGAAGAATTTTATTTTATAAATATTTTATTTTTGATAAATATCTTATTTTATAAAATATAAATATAAGTAATTTTGAATAAATGAAATAAAATCAAATGACAATTTTATAATTTTTAAAACTTATATTTATATTCAAAAATATTTATTCAAACTAAGTAATTTTTACAATTTTATTTAAAATGAAATTTTTGTTTCATTTATATAAATTTGGGATATATTTATAAAATATAAATATAAGTAATTTTGACTTTGAAAATTATAAATTTTTTTCAATAAATAAAATTCTCATTTGATTTTATTTAATTAAAACTTATTTATTGAACAACCAAATGGCAATTAAAACTTATAAATCAAATGACAATTCTATTTATTGAAAAAAAATTATAATTTTCAGAGTCAAAATTACTTATATTTATATTTTATAAATATATCCCAAAATTTTATATAGATGAAACAAAAATTTCATTTTATAATTCATCTTACTTCCTTGCTGACCATCTTAGATAGTATTTCCTCTTACTAGTTTTCAATTCCTGAAAAATACTTTTACTAATTCAGGTAGAAGTACTGTGGCGACCGGGGATCGAAGTTCGAGAGTCTTTAAAGAACAATTCATCTCAAATGAAAATATATATAATTTTATGATTCAAAAATGACATAATAAAATAAAATAATAATCCACAGGCCTTTTATACATAGAGCCAAAATATATATGAAAAGTTACAAGAGTTTGAATTTTTCAAGTTTTGAAATAAAATATCTACATTCTTCTGCTTCCTTTATTCTTCTTCTTTTAATTTTGACAGATCTTCTAAGCTTTTTAATTATCAAAACCTAAAAAATTCAGTTTACTAGTCAGGTAGGAGTACACAAATTGTTCTTATAAGAATAAATCTAGCATCCTATAATAGGTATGAATCACATATGAAACTGACTGAAAATCTGCATGTAAATAAAATAGTTGTTAAATTCAATTTCTGCCCTGCAAAATAGCTGTGAAAATCAACATATATGAAATAATAAATTTTATCAAAAGCATATGTAACAATAAGTCGAGTCCGAAGACCCCTGAGCCCAAATGGGTAAACCCATAGGCATAAATCTGTAGGAAGCTTTCTCGCCATCCGTCGGTAGCTTACTCAAATTAGGAACTGATGGTGTGTCTTTCCTCTGGATTTTCCTACTTCCTACAAGAGGCTAAATCCATTCTTATAACTCCCAGGGGCTTGCTAGCTAGCCCAATCTGTACAGATTCCAGTTTTGCATTCCACCCTCAAAAGACAAGCACCACAATATATATATATATATAAATTCTTTTTGTTACATGCTTTTTGATATAATTCTTTTGCAGATTAAAATGCGGTAAGCAGTGCAAATAATACTCAAATGGAAAATGGCTCAAATAAGAATACTGCAATAAGACTTATAAGTAAATTTGCGTACCTGACTTGTTTTGATAAAATCAACCAAATTTAATTTCTTTGATCTGCCAAAATAATGAAATTTATTAATTTAATATTTTTATGTTTGTAATATCAGTTTTCTTAATAAGATGAATATTTTGATTTATTTTATTAAGTTATTTTATTATTATGCCTTATAAGGTCAAATTGGGAATTTGACCTTATAAGGGCATTTTAGTAATTTTACTCTTAATAGAATATCAAATTTATGCTAATTTATTAAAGATTATATCCTAAGGTTTCTATAGAGTCCAAAATTATCAAATTCTGATATGATTTGGCTAAGTTATAGCTAATCTAATTTCTAGGGTTAATAATTAGGGTTAAATATAATTACTGAGTGATTAGTGAATTTGATCACAAAATTATCAATCTAATTATATATTTAAGCTCTAAATCACTTTATAAGTCATTTAAAACTAAAAACACTTAATTTGGATTGTTAAATTTATTAATATTTATTAATTAAGTTTTTGGGGTAATTAGGGTTGATTGGGAGATCTAACCGTGGGATCCTAAATATTTTTGTAGTTTACTGTAAATTAGGATTTTCTGATCTAAATAAATATTTGGATCATCTAATTTGGAGCTAAATTGGCTAATTTATAGCTTATTTAAAGTTCTAAGTTAAATTAGGTTAATTAGGGTTAGGTCCTAATTGCGATTAGTTTTATTTTAATCTAAAAAGTAAAATTTAATATTTCTAATAAATTTCTTATATTTTTCTGGTTATTTTGGTATATTAATTTGTATAATTTGGTTAAATAATTTAGGAGTTATGGATTCTTAAGGTTTTAGGATTTTATGAATTTAATTAATTTAGAAATATTTATTTTCTATTTAATTATTTATTTTATTTTATCTGTTTTTAATTAATCTATTAAATATTATATTTATTGATTATTTATTATTATTATTTAATATGATTAATTTATTTATAAATTAATTATTCTTATTTTTTATTTATGAACATATATATTAATTATTGTATCATATTTATTTAACTAATTAAAATTTTATCTAATAATATTATATTTTCTGTTTATTATTTAATTTTAATTTGATATTTATGTTATATTATAAATTTATCTGTTTATATTTTTATTTATATAATTTATTATTATTATATTTATATTTATATTTTTTTTTTCTGTTAAATATTTTTATCTATAATAAATATTACTTTTTCGTATTTATTTAATTTATTTTATTTGTAATATATATACACGTATATATTATTATTATTTTTAATATTATTTATTAAAATAATATTATATTTATTAAATTTTCTATTATGATTATTATATTTATTTATATATATAATAATAATTACTGATTTATGTATTTATATTATTTTTATTTAATTCTTTTCTGTAGGACAAGATGTTTGGCGGGCCCCACGTCGACGTGGCGCTCCGCTATTCGCTGAGGATCAGCAAGTGGGCTCCACGCGACAGACATCTGTCTTCTAGAAGAGCCACGTGGCATCTTCTTATTCGCGCGGCGTCTGGCGTGGGTCCTGCGTAATTAAATTTTTAAGTTTTTATCAGAGACGGGTCGGGCTCGGGTCGACCCGGCCCGACCCAAAAATTTTCTTTTCTTCTTCCTTTATTTGCAGGTGACAGAAAGGATGCCGAAAATGAAATTTAGGGTTTCAATTTTATTCTTCCTCTCATCATCTACGATGTTCAAATCACACGGCGTCGAATAGAGCCTGTCCTGGGCTTTACTACGGTGGTTGGAACTTCGGCAGAGGTGACTTGGAATGGCACCTAATGTTAAACCTAAATCTAAAAAAAAAGTGCCACTACAAATCTTGCTCGAAATAATTCAATTAGACTTACATTTGATTTGATTTGATCGATACTTAATAAATAGCATGCAATTAGATCATAGATTTAACTGAATCAAAATGTTTAATGGAAAGGCATAGTACCTCAATTGGGTTCGTCGTATTCTTCGAGTTGAAATGTTAGAAGGATTCGAAGAGAAGTGAATGCAGATTTTAAGATTTAGAGAGGTTAATCGAGATCTTAAAGTGAGGCGGAAGAGCGGTCGAGGAGCGACAGATGGCGAGCGAGTATGGCGGGAGGTGCCGCGTGTCGAAGGCCCGAGCGACGCGCGTCCTGGGTGCCACGCGCAATACGCGCGTGGAAGAAGATGGGCTACCGTCTGATCATCAGACGGTCCTGAGCAATCCCGTAAACCTAACGGTGCAAGATGGATGACGTTGCTTTAGATAGACGGCGCCGTTTCAAATTAATTAAATAATAATTATTTAATTTACTTTAATAAATTTAATTATTTTAAATTTTTAATAAATATTTTCTAAAAATTTAAAAATATCAATTCTAGCTAATTAAGGGCTTCTAAATACAATGGTGCACTCGGATTTTTGATCCGATGAGTATTTATTTACTCGAATTTTTGAGTATTTAAATAATATTAAAATATTCGTCTAAAAATTAATGACTTTCAAATGCGTTTAAAAACTGCACCCCTAGCTAATTTGAGAGTGGTGAACATAATGGAGGAGTCAGATTTTTAATCTGAAGTCAAATTTATTTAAATATTAATAAATAATTTGAAATGAAATTTTGGTATTTTACAAGTACATAGAAGTTTATAAAAAAATACATTATAGCATCTTATGATGCATAAAATAAAAAACAATATTTTTCAATGAAACATAAATCAATAGAAAATAAAAATTTGCTCAACTTTGTAATAATAAATATCATTGAAATATGCTGCATAATTTGTTTAAAAAATGACGTAATGAAATTTTATATTTTAGCTTATATCACTAGCTTTTTTGTCGGCCTCTTAATCAGACTGAATCTCTCGATGAGACCATTTTATAAAATATCAATTACTCGTTAGTAATTGTACTTAAACTATTGGAATTTTGTGAGTATTTCATCTCGATCCACAACTCCTTTACGATGGGTTAGATCCCTCCTTATTTCAGCTTCGGTTACTAGTAAAACTTGTCTGTTAACAAGTCAATCTCAAACTTCCTTCAAAGACTTTCACGATTATAAACATATCTCACAAGCTGTCATGATAAAGATTTGCAATTTATATAGTGGTTAATGTGTATTAATGCAAAAATCATATTATTATATAAAAAGAAATATTGGCTTAAACATAATAGATTTGATGTAAAATTTCAAAAAATCTACGTATCTATAATTGTGCACTGCTTTTGTTAGTACTTCTGCTAAATTGATTTTGTGTTTATTTTTGAACTTCAAAATTATAATCACATAAGTTTGATTTAAGAAGAATGATAAAAATTTGTTTTACAATTATAATAATTTAATAATAAAAAATTTATAATATAAATAATACTACTTAAATGAAAATAAACATAATATGAATAGATGTATAGTAATAATAATAATAATAATAATTTTAAATGAGATTGACTTAAATAAATAAATAAATAAAATGGACACGAAAAGGAAAATACAATAAGAATAATAATAATAATTTTAAATAAAATTAACTTAACAAAATAAATAAATAAAATGAACACTAAAAAGATTTTACAATAATAATAATAATAATAATAATAATATAGACAATAATAAAATGATATAAATAAAATAATAATAATACTAGTATAAATATAAATAAAATGGTAGAATTAAAATGATAGAAATATAAATTACATAAATAGTAATAATAATAATAATAATATTAATAATATGATTAATTGATAATATTATTAACATTAATATTAAGGATAAAATTATTAATGATAATAATATATATATTTTTTATTATTATCATTTAATGATAATAATAATAATAATAATGGCTACTTTATTATTATCATTATTAAATAGTAATTATAATAATATTTATTATTTTTATTATTTTAAATTAAATTTATAATTATTATTAATGAAAATTAAATATAAAAGAAATATGAAGAAAAATAATAAAATAAAATAAAATAAAAACATCTCTTTCTCTTTCTCATTGTTGGTGAGGGGATAGCTAGCAGCATAAACTAGAGCAGACGAGGCGGCATCAGCGAGAAGCAGGCGAGGCGGCATCAGCGAGAAAGGAGGAGAGGTTTGAATGTGTGGGCAGAAGGGGATGAGTAAGGGTATCTTTATAGGAGAAGAAGGGGAGTGGGAGGCCTGGCTGATAGCTCGTGGCAGTGGGAAAAGAGAGCCGTGCAACGCACAATTTAAGGATGACACCTGAAGCATGCCCTGGGGGACGTGTGTGGGAGGAACTAGGGGGGAGGAAAGAGAGGAGAGAAAATATTTGAAATAAATTATTTCAATTAGATTTTTTATATTTTTTCCGTCCTTTGATCTTTAAAATTAACGAAATTTGACATAGAGGTATATCTCGATGAGATGAACACATTCGAATTAAAATTTCTGAGTTTAGAACTATATTTTGTTTTATATTAATTTATACAGCTTAAAGCCTTAAAAATTAATTTTGGTAGATCTAAAGCTGAAAATTTGATAAACTTCTTACATAGTATATTCTTAATCCAACAGCACTAAAATTATTGAATTTGAACATGTAATTTTATTTTAATTTTGCTTAACATATACACATATTTTGTTCTGTATTGTTGAACCTTACCGCTGAACATCCCACCAAAATATACAAAATATACTTATTTTAAATAAAAATTACAATTATCTATTCTTTCTAAGTTATTGCAAAGCTAAATAATAATAAAAAAAAAAACTGACTGCTAGATACAAATCATTAACATTGACTTTTAAATCATAAAGACAAAATTCATGCATATTGACCTTTTTTATAATCCATTTGAACAAATAATTGACCGCAATATGAAAATATGAATAAAAGATATAAAATTCCCGCATTTATATACAGTGAATTTCATTATTCAATTATGAGGAAATTTTTGCGTAATCCTTATCGGGAGTCAATGTACATTGACATTTCCTTGCACATCTGCGAGATGAGTTGTGCACCGTAGAAGATAGGGATTTGGGGGTTTAACCCCTTAAAATCTTCTCATTGAATCCTCCCCTCTCTCCCAGTTCAAAAATGAGTAAAGTGGCTAAAAAGCTCCTGTCTTTCGACATACATCCATCAATCTCTACTCAGAACAGCCTTCAGCAAAGCTTATGACAGCAAAAAGCCAAAGCCTTTACAGTTTATACCCTTCTTCTTCTCCTCCTCCTCTATCTTCTTCTTTACTTCAAAAGTATTTTTGTATTCTTTGAAGAGTGGGGAGGACCCGCGTGGGAATAGTTACAAATCTTTTGAAAAGGACTTCGCACCTATAAATAACTCCATATTGTTCTTAAAAAGCTTCCACCTTTGTTCCTTTTACCAGTGTTCTTTTGGGCCCGTGGCGAGCTTGCGACGAAATGAAGAGCCTCCGAGAGTAAAAGTAGCCGTAAGGTCTGCTCCTTCTTTTGACTTTATTTTTAGGTTTTTTTGTCATCGGAAATGAAGTCAATTTGCGCCAATTTCTTACTTTACCGAATACATATGATTACAATCATCTGAAAAATTTCTGCTAATCTATTGATTTATGCGTTTATTGGGTATAGATTAAGTAGGTATTTTGTTTTTGGATTAGGTTTTTGGTTGGGAGATGAGCGGGCGTTGTGGAGATTGATGATCCATGTATTGATAGAAGTCTTATTATTGGGTGAATAGTGCCTTCTTTTAGTTCCTTATATATGATCGTTGAAAATATTAGAATTCTGAATGATTTTAAATTATTTGCAAAATTCACTCTTTAATAATCTCTTCTTATCAATAGAATTCAATTTGAATTGCTACTGAAACAGAATTTAATTTGACATAAATATTAGGTAGTGATTCATTATTTGCTATGGGATCGTTGTGGTTATTGTTTTTGCTATGCTTCCTTACAGGAAAAAAAATCTATTTGATTTGAAATTGATGTTGGAGAGCAGCTGGCACATGGATACTTAGAAAAATAATGTTGGCATCGCATGGCAGAGTGTAGATTACTAGGAACCTCTTTCCTTTATTTGCTTGGTGATATATTTGTAATTGAAGATATGGCCTCAACATTGCAAAGTACTTTTTGGATTGTGTAATTAAATATTTAAGGGCTCTTTGTGTGGAATTTGACTTGTAATTGGCCTTATGCCTAATTATGTATTACTGACATTATGTTTAATGTGTTGCACAAGTGAAGAATTGATCCACCTTTACGTCTCAATATTCCAAGCATTTAATTTTCATATAGTATCATTGACTAGCTACTTTTCCATCATTCATCTATGATGTGTGAACAATCGCTTATTTGACACTACGCTTGGGCACTTATATGGAGACATTTGCACACTTTTTTCTACATTCAGGCAGTGCAAATTGACACATTCAGAAATGCCCATGCTTTGGAACAAATTTTAAAGGATTTATATCATAAAAAGATTCAACATTTTTTTTCTCTGACTATCGGCAAAATCTAACGCAACCCCTTATTTCTTATTTAGGACTTGGGACCCGCAACTGTATACTTAGGGTGATGCTCAATGTAGTTTGTACTAATTGATGCCATTTTACTTTATAAGAATTGGTAGATATCAATGTACTATTAAGATTATATCATATAGTACAAAGAGGGTATGCTTAAATGGATAAATGGCTTGTTCATTATATTGGCATATATCATTCATTATAGAGTAAGCAATGAATGCAGTTATTAGTTACATACCAAAATTAATGCAATTAGCAAAATTTTATGACTTGTTTGGCAACTCTCAATCCATATTTTAGCTTGATCATATTTTGTGCAAAATATTACAATCATTAAGAGGAAACTATTCCTATAATGTCTTAAATCTTTTGAATTTTCTATTACAACTTTTATTTATGTTGACTTTGATGTTTAATATATAATTGATCAACAAAATAGAATGCATAAAATACAACAACACCGCCTCCACTACCAAGCCAGAGTCCCACTAGGTGGGATTGGCTACATGAGTTCCTTACTTTCTTTGTGTATGATCAAATTGAAGCTTCTCCCTAAATTCCAAATAGAGAAAATCCTTTATAGAGTTTCCATCGTGCCTTTTTTGGTCAACATGGGCAAAAATTAGGTACTCGATTTTTCTAATAGGGGCATTGAACGGTCTAAAAACTTAATATGCTCGAATCATCCATGATGACATTTTCTAATCTTATCCATAATTGAATCATTTTAACCTTGAATTCATTATTCATTCTATTGTTTTGGGCATACCCACTCATCGACCTTAGCATCCTCAGCTCTGTAACACTTATTTTATTGTTAAGTTTCTTCTCCGTTTGGCAGTATTTAGCCCCATATAACATGGCCAATTGTATATCTGCTTTAAAATTTTCATTTAATTTTGAACAAATTTCCAAGCTATATAAGACTCTAGAAACTCTCTTTCATTTTGTTCAACCATTTTGTTTTTGAACCTCTTGCTCTTCTTGATTACATGGTCCTCAATAAATATTATGTTATTGAGATCATGGCTTCTGTTATGATTATACTTATAATTTATATATATATTTGTTAAAGCAAAAACCCTTAGATATCAAGGTAGTTGTGAGGACTCGATGCCGGGTTAGCGGGAGCTAATCCAGCACCGATTCTTGGGGATAACAAGTTCCCTAGCCGCATGATCATATTGAGTGATTTAAGAGACAAATATATAGACATCAAATATAACTCATTTATTCATTAATCCATAAGTCTTGATTACAAAGATCAAAATAAAACAAAAGTTACAAACTCTTAAAAGAGTCAAAAAGAGCGATAAAACAGCAGAAAAAAGAATCAACACTGCTTGGATCTTAGCACCCTTCCTCTAGGACGAACTCCTGATCTGGGCACGTTTCAAAAGTGCGAACATTTGAATACCATCTAATTGTGAAACTAAGTACTGATAGATGTCAACTTTACAATTGTTAAATAATAAGCAAAATAAACAATAATTTGATAGGAAATAAAATCTGTATAAAATTATTCTTGCAAATCTATTTCAGTTGCACTGAAACTTTAGTATGAAAATAATTACTTAATTTTAAATTTTTTGCATTTTTCCTGACTTAAGCAAGGGGAGGAAAGAAAATTCCTTAAGAATTTTCTAAAAAACTACTTAATTTTAAATTTTTCGTATTTTTCCTCCATTTGGCATCCAAAAATAACGAAACTTGACACTGAGGTGTGTTACGATGTAACGAACACCATCGTGCCAAAAATTTTCGATTCGGACAAATATTTTATTTTTAATTAATTTCTAAAGTTTGAAACTTCAAAAATTAATTGAGGCTGAACCGACGCTCAAAAATTGATGAAACTTTTCGAGTAGCCTTTAAATAATATTCTTAACATAATGACATGAAAATCGATGAATTCAGACAAGTATTTAATTTTCTCAATTTATTAGGTTTAAATAATTAAAAAAAATAAAACTGGAGTCTCCGCTATCCGAATTCTCCCAAACTATGACACTTTGATCTAAAAATTATTTCTATCTAAAAGAAATTTTGTTTGCCCTAAATTGAAATTCCCTGGGATCCTGATGTCTGAGGCGGGTTTTAGCCTAATTTGCGAAGTAACGACATTGGGTCGTTACAGTAGTCATCTATAATTAAGTTTTGTTTTCACTCTTTCTAGTGGGTCGTTACAGTACTCAACTAATAGAATGTTATTTGTAAATAACATGCACTAAGGAATCCCCCTTGAATTTGTTCAACAATAACATCTATAATTAAACAAAAAGTTATGAATTGAGAGCACAACCTTGATGTAATTTAATAATAACAAAAAATATTAAACAAGGCACCTTGCTATCGACACATTATAGTCATATTGTACTATTTAATAACATCAATATGCTTTACAATTTTTTTTTCTTCCAAGGTTCTTTAAAATCATTGGTTTTTCTATCTTTTAATTTGGTTAGCTTATATACGTTTCTCTCCATCAGTAATTTTTAATATGTTATAGAAAATTTTAAATACTCAATCAATATCACGAACTTATCATTTTAGATTCAGAACTTGCTAATTTATTTATTTTTATTTTTATTATCCTTCTGTTTAAACAATTTTTTTTGACATATTTATTTCATTAATTTTCTTATTTCAACGTCTTATTTTCATCACAACATCTTATGTCCATCACAACATTTTTCCTATTTGTTCTTTTTTTTTATTGACTAATTCACTAAGTATACCTCTAGGTACATTGCAAATTTAAATAGCAATTGAATTTATATAAAGATGACTTCATCTTCAAAATTTCAGTGTCCAGGTTTTAAAGCTTCATTTAAAAAAAAAAATTCTTACTTACTTTCCTAGTATATCATCATTTAATTTAGGACATATTTTAAATTTTATATTATTTTTTGTGCACCATATTTTCAAATCTTAAAATAATAATTGATGTTGGGTTATCAAATAACACTTAAGATAATATTACAATCTTTGCAATATATATATATATATATATATATATAATCTTTTTTATTTAAAAGAATAATCAACTTGAATTTTAGAAGCTTTATTTTTCTAAGTGATAATATATTTATCTTCTTGAAGTAGTTTCAATTATAGGATCATACGCGAAGACAAACTCTAAAATCATAATTTTTTCAAAATCATTTTGAATACTATTAAATTTTTAAATCATTTATTTTTTATTGTTGCTTTATCCATTGTTAATGATATTTACTTCACACCTTCTTAAATTTCTATTTAGAATTGCTTTGACCTTTTTGTTGAAGAACTCTAGAAATTTCTGGCCATGTTTGTTCTCATCTTACGTATTTTCCTGTGTCTACATTATGCAGAAAAACTTCATTTTGATGCAAAAATAGTTTATCCTAGGATGGGTTGGTTGAGCAAGATTTTTAAAGGCTCGAGCCATAAAATCTCTGAAGGGCAATACCGTGAGAAATATAATGATGACAAGGCTTTAAATGAAACCTCAGATGCTATGGTAAATACATTTTTCAACAATTTTTTACCCTTTCCTTTTATCAATACTGAACTAATTTGTCATGTTCTCATGTCTTTCTTAATAGATGCACAATTTTTGAAATAATAAAACTGTTTATTCCATGGTTACTAGATTATGTGAGTTTGTACCAGTTACCTTGAAAACTGACTTTTTGTCCGATTGTTGATCTAAAGAATTGATAAATGAACTGGAGTTTAAGTATTAATTCCCATTATTTGTTAACTCTATTTATGGTGATATATACTCTTGAGAAATGCTAAATTACATTAAACTCATTATAACTTCTTAAAAAATGCAACAGAAGTAGAGTTCTTTTTATATTTTTGGTAGTGAAGGCTTACACAGAAGCGATGCACCTCAAATGGGTAAAGGAGGCCAAACGCCCTTTTGAGACATCTGTTTGACAAAACTGCTATTTAAAAAATATTTCATAAAGCACTCTTCTCACAAATTCTTAATGTCTTATTACGGTAAGAGGAAGTCCAACCTGACTTGCTTTTAGCTTTAGGAAAATTATTGATAAAATTTTGTTTTTTCAAACCAGTATCATACAAGATTGGATGGAGACTACCTGTTATACATGAATTTTTGAAGTTGTACTTTGTCTTAGATCTCCGATACTGAGGTCACTAAACTTTATCAAGCTAAGAGTAAAATCAATTGTAATTACCCTAGGTCATTTTGAGAAAGACATTAAAATCCCGCTAAAATCAAATTCCGTTATTCCCGCAAATTTTCGTTTTTCTTGTTAACAATAAAGATTGATTAAATCTGTAACTGAGGAAGTTTAGAGAAATTTATACTCATAATCTTATTATTGATTGTTGAATTGAATACAAGTAAATTATTAGAAACTTACAAAACAGCCAAACATTTCAAAGGAAAGAAATCAGCAGTTTTAGCAATAAATTCTGCCTCCGAACGCTCCATTAAAAGCTTTCCAGTAACCCTCACGCGTTTCAACATTTTTTTTCAGCCGACGCACAGGCGTGCATTACATACGCACGCCTTATTTAAGTTCGAAAGCCGCTCCCCATCCTCACAAAGCCTTCGTACTCCCTTCCTCCCTCCCTCACGAGTTGTAGGAGCGTACTTGACGAGACGCATCGGCACCCGACGTCGATTCTTCTCTCCCGCACGAAGGAACATCATTGGAAGCTTGCGGTAGAGGCGCAGACGAGCGAGAAGCCAACGCCCTCACGACCCCTTCTTTCGCACGAGTTCCCTGCGCCCGATCCTTCTTTGCTCGACCGTTCGACCCTCTGTGCCAACCCTTCTGTGCGTTTGACCGAGTATAAGGTACGATCTCCTTGCCCTTCTTCTTTTACCTTTAGCCGATCGAGAGAAAGAGAGAGCCGATGCTAGGAGTATCAATTTAGGGAGATCAGTAAAGCACGATTATTCTATTTTTAATAGAGTTGCCTGTGAAGTTTTGTAGGTATAATATATACATATATATATAATCTTATTAAATCTTCCCTTATTAAATCCATGATTAAGTGAATTTTTTGAGGGAGATTAAACAACTGATGGTATTTTTTAGTAGATCTATTCTAATGGGCAATGTTCTATTTTTTTTTATTTTGCTTGTCATACTAAGGCGATTGTTTATAAAGATATATTAGTCGTTGCCAAGAATGGATTGATCATTTCGAGAGATTGATCAATTCGTTGTGTTCCAAGATCATTAAAATGAACAAACCTATGAATATAATCAACACTTTCTAGACATCATTTTGACATACATTATCTTGTAGATTGATTTTATAATGATTTTATCTAATCAAATAATCAATCTCTTGGGTCTATGATTTAACCTACTTGCTTGATTTCTTTAAGCATTTTATTAATTAAATTGGTCAAGAATATGATTGATCCTTTGAAATTCATAGTTCCTAACCTAGGTCTTAAGAGATCTAAAATATTGAGAGAACTATAAATTAATCAAGATCAACTTAGAAAGGATTATATATGCTTTAATAGTAAAGACAGATGTTGTCTAAGAGACTAATAAAATTACAAAAATATAATTTTTGCAGACACATCGAGTCTCTTATTACCACATCAGAATTGCGTGTGATTTATTTTATTGTCTACACAAATGTACACTGGATATTATTTTTATGCTTTTTATATTTTTTGCTGCTTAAGCATTATTTTGAACTTATTTTATATTGCTATTTAATACTTTACTCTTACTGCTAATCATATAAGAGAGGCAAAATGATGTTTATGTATCTTGTGAATATTGCAAAGGGTTTCGAAACAGAGGTTAAATTAAGTTAGGGAAGGGGTTAGTCTATCAGGAGTTATAAGGGTGCCATCTGAAGCCTTTGAGGGGGCCCTATGCTTAAATGCATATATGATGCCATCTGGAGCCTTTAAAGGGGGCCAAGGTGAAGGTTGCCATCCAGAGTCTTAAAAGAGGCCCAGGTGAAGGTGCCATCTGGAGCCTTTAAGGGGGCCAAGGTGAAGGTCATGCTTAACTGCATTTTTATGAACCCAACCTCATAGTTCTGACTTTGCTCATCAAAACTGCTAATATTGTTTCATAATATCAAGTCATAAACATAAACATGAATTTTTACGCTTTTATTGTTTTTCCATTTGAAACTTGGCATGTGACAAGAATATTTATTTTGCAGGAGCTATGATTATCTTTTTGAAATAAATTTATACTTCCCTACAAATTTTTATCATTTTTGCCTTCTGCTTTGCTTTAATTATATTTTTAATATCCTTTATATTTAGAATGTGCACTAAAGCATTATTTTTATAATGACAGATCAGATACAGCTGGGGGAGGTTGATTTAGTTTAAAGTCGTTATAAAGAGGCATGATGTGAGAAATTAATGAATTCTAACTACCCTTAAAGGGACAATCATTTCTGTATAAAGTTATTTATATAATAAATTCTGGATGTTATTTACTTTAATTTGAATGAATATTATTTCTTTATATTTGAATGGCTCTAGATGTTGTTTAACTGCTATTTTACTTAATCATCAATATGATCCTGCGGAAAGATGTATCCGATGTTAGTTTGGTTGTTATCAACCTAATATGGGTCATCACATCAATAGCTCAGAATCTCAGAATGAGGGTAATGAGGGAAGTATACTTGGAATGATACAATTTCCCATGGATGAGAAAAATGGAAATTTATTCTTGTAAAGATAATTTTATCTGTGCATAACATAGAGGGTAAAACAAAAAGAAACCAACCTTTACTTTTTTTATCTTTTTAAATATAAGACCTCATTAAAAAATGTAATTGAATTATGTTGAAAAACTGGGGTTTCAAGGTATATGGGATTTGACATTGTTTACATTTATACGAAAATACTCAAATCTTGAGACAAATGTATCTTGAGCTTCAAATACAAAGTTGAATTTAGGTTTTCATACAAATTAAAACTTCTCATCTTAATTAGGTTGGGGGTTATGGCACGTTCTTCAAAAGCTAGGAAGTTTCCTTAAATACATTCTGCTTTAATCACTGAATGTATACATCTTATGACACCATCTAAATATAATCAACTAAAGAATATAATTAAAGTATACAGCTGTTTTCACATGTCAATAGAATGTAAAATAGCATTGCAATATTGCCTTTCTTATAACGATTATGGAATTTATAAATCAGTAGCTTTGCACTGCCTCGGAATAGCAAATTGCTTCATGTTTAATGTGATGCTTTAACTACGTGCTTGACTGCTTGTTATTTTACCAATACATTTGACATTCTATATGATGGTTTTATTCTTCTTATATGTACTGAATATATCAATTAAACGATTTTAATTTGTCCAAGCTTGAAAAATTCTTGAAGCTTTCAATTGATAGAAGCTTTTTGATGGATTAAAACGATATTTTACTTGTTTACTATGCTTCTTAAACTTATCAAGATTTCCTGACAAACTTTGTAACTGCCTAAATCTTATGCAAAGCTATGAGAATGTGTTATATATGCTATACTTGAAATTTGTTGCTTTTACTGCCTTCATTTCATCTTTTGGAATTTATGTGATTGAATTCTTTGTTAATCAAATGGAGGTTCAAGTGTCTTACAATCTATTGCTTCATGTTTGTAAGCTAATTAATTCCTTTTGAATGAACTATTGAGTAGCACTTCTCAGGATATGAAAGTGAAGATATGGACCACGCTATTGCACTTTCCCTTTTAGAGGAAGAGCAAAAGAAGGCAAAGGCTATTGGTTAGTATTATGCTTACATTTATTTTGGCTGAATTTTAATGCTTATGGTTTGCTGCTCTCTATCATTTTCAATTTGTCCCACTTTTGATATAATAAGGTTTATACTCATTTAAACATCATTTTTAAAGTAATGAATCTTTTGTTTCACTTTACTAATTGATCAAGAGAGGTAAGAAATTGTATATGATCACTCTCGAGAGAATCTAATGGGATCACTCTCGATGGAATCTAAGCTACAAATATTAAAAAATATGAAAATATTCATAATGGAGGTTAATATAATATCATTTAATATTATGCTAATAGTATGTAATAAAAGTTTTTTTTTTGAAATTTAAAGGTTTAAGTTTGAATTGTTAAGTTTTCTTCAAATTTTGAATTAAAAAATTAAGAATGGATTTAAATTTTGGAGGGAAAATTTTGGCAAATATTACTTATTTTTCTTGGAGCAATTATGGAGCCATTTTTGAAATTAATAAATCTCCCTCCAGTAGGAGTGGCTGATCCCCTTAGTACGCACCTCAATACTCTTGCAATTATTGAGTTGTTTAATTTGTAAAGAGAGATAGGTGTGTCGTGGAAATTACAATTGAGGATAGATTGAAATGAGAATCTGAATTGCCTTTTAATGTTTTACTTTCTCCCTTTTTTTTTTGTCTTCCTATCTGCAAGGGTTAGAAAATGATCCCACTCCCTACTTTCAAACCTCTTCCCCTCTACGTTCCCCTTTTTTCTTCTCACTTTTCTCTTATCTCCTATTTGTTTTTTTTCTCTTCTCCTTAGCTGCACGCTGATGTTCCTTTCCAGCCAATTAACCGCTTTTTTCCTCTTTTTTATAACTACCTCATCCTTAATTAGCTACAAAAACTATTTTTCATACCCACCAGCAGATCAGTCCTTTCATTTTGCTTAACTTCCTCCCCCTTCCCTAGCTACCAAAAACTTCTACATAACCCTTCAGCAGATCATCCTCTCTCTTCTTATTTTCTCTAAAGTGAAAGCACATAAGAGTACGAAGTGGAAATTTTTTTCTTCATTCAATCCTATGAGATTTTCATTCCATGAAGCTTTTTATTAGTACAAAAAGGAGGGATTCTATATGCAGCAAAACATTCAAAATTTCTACTCTAGTAAAATTCAAACCTACCACTATATGCTCATAAATTTAACCTTTTTACCATCTAAATCTACTTCCATTTATTATCCAAATCTAACCCTTCATGAAAAAAAAAATCTTTCATGATTAAAAGGAAAAATAGGCCAAGGAAAAGACTCAATATGCAAAAGATCCAAGACTCGTGAAACTGTCCAATGACATAAGCTTTGAATCTAATGTCCATGCACAAAAGGTTTAAAATAAAATACAAGTAATATGAAGTTTATATTAATGTGTATGACATTCTTAATGAGCATGTTCTTGGTGCATGTTCTATGATGATATTCTTATTATTGATAAAAATTTAATATATTGAATGCAATTATTATTGTAATGTAAGTTATAATATCAAGGGTATGATAATTGTTCATCATGTTATCAAGAAGAGTGAAAGATCGCATATCCTAGTTCAGTCTACACATTGATGGTGGAACTGAGGATTATGCTTTTAACAAGATTCAAGCAAGCTGGATGAAATGAAAGATTGCTTCTCAGGTATTGTGTGATTAAAAAATTTTATTCACATTTGAAGTAAATTTTTAGAACAACTATAAAACCTTTAATATTTTATAAGGCTGAATGTTGTCCTATAAGGCACAAGAATACTGATTATTACAGTATTGAAAAAGGGTTTTGTTGCATAGATGAGAATGTTGAGTTAGATGAGTGGGTATATTCACACTGATATGATGAGAAATGAGTACTTTTGTAGCTAAGTTGGAGTAGCTATAAATGAGGATAAGCTCGAGAAAATCATCTTAGATGGTTTGGATGTGTTAGGCATAGATTACTTGATGCCTCAATGAGAAAAATAGATTTCAAGAACTTTGATTAAATTAAAAGTAGAAGAGGATGTCCTAAAAAACTTAACACGACACTTAGGAATTATTTTACATATTTGGAGCTTTGTGAAATACTTAATGACAAGGATGCTCTCCATCAGCAAGCCAATTTTGTGTTTATTTCAGAGGAATGTTGATGAAGTGAACTCAACTTTAAAGCTTATTGCTTTTGCAAGTCAATCGCTTGGCATATTATTTATCCATTGTTCTTAAGATCATCATCATCATTAGTCTTTCCAATTAGTTTAGGGTTGGCCTTTCAAATTTCCATTCCTTGTTCATTTAACCTATTAAATTTGTTTTGAGCAGCAAAAAAATTTTCACTCCTTCCATCTATATAAACTTTGATATCACTTCTCATTGAACTTCCGACATTCTTTTAGGTTGTCTTTTGTTAATCATTTAAGTTTGCTTTGCACTTTTTCTTAATAAATGTTTCTCCCATTACTTTTTTGTAGCTTTACTTTACAGATCACATAGTTTTGTTTCTCTACAAATTTTTTTTGATGTATTTCAAAAGTTTTGGCGGTGCAGTGTTTCTTACCACTAGATTACTATTGTTGTAACTCTAAGAATGATGCTACCCGTTCTTTTATAGGGATAAATTCTAGTAGACTAATAATTGCTTTTTAAAAATATATATTTCCAACAATTGTCTCTATTTCAATTTCCGAACAATTGCATTTGTTTGAAACATGTTTCAATCTTATTTATACTGCCATACTCAACTTGACTACATGTTAGGATGGTGATCATCATCATCAATGCTGATATCCTATCATATTTCAAAGCATGCTGAAGTTGATTATTTCAAGCATTAAACTTCTATTTATCTTTGTAACTTAAATTACAGCTTTGTTTTTCTTTAATTAAATTTAAGGGGCTCTTTTGCTATTGTTTAAGTCATGCTATTCCCTTTAACAGATCTTGTTTATCATTTATGGCTTCATTTCACAAGATGCAGACTTAACTTGAGAATTTCAGTCTGTCCAGTTTTTGTTTCTAGGTTGAGTGATGTTTTTGGTCTATTTTAAGGAGCCTTTTTTCTTACTTGTCATCTCTTGTGCTTCTTATTTTTTTGTAACACTCTTAGTGATTTTAAATGTTACTTGTGTGGTTCTGACCTTATGAGTTTGATGGTACAGGTATTTATGTATATATGTATAGCATATATATATGTGTGTGTGTGTATGTATGTAAGACACACATTTTTGTTATTGATTTGTTGAATATTTGGGCCATTTTCTTTGTTCTTTGTGCTTCAATTTACTCTGTTGCAGTACTAAAATGAGGTGCACACTATGTGTTGAATGCTGCATTATTAAAATTACTGGACCATTAGAAGTTGTATTTTTTGAATGACCTACTTGCCATTCTTTTATCATGTGAAAGGCTTTTTAAGGGAATAGTTTTTTGCGTGGGGATTTAAATTGAGGTTAAAAGAAGAGTGACAATCTTAAATTGTTGCACTTCTTTCCTATAAATTTGTACTTTTGTTCACTTTCAAAATTAGCTCAGGAAAGAAAGATTATGGAGTCATTACAGAGCTAATAAAGAACCTCTAGAGACATTTCTGTTCCCATACATTAATGGGGAAGTTGGTTGTAGAGAAGCTTATGAGCATGTTATCTTTAAGGATATCGGTTTGTTTTTTCAATGTTTGATATGCATAGAAAAATTTCAAGTTTGACATGTTGCAAAATATTGACAACGTTTTAGCTAATGTTTTATTTGATCTGACTTCTTTTTCCCCATTACGATTTCTTGTTTTGTTTGCTTTGTGATGCTTGGTTTATGGCCAAAATCAATTTCTTAGAGTATTCTTCATGTGCTTCATTGTCTTTGTTGATGTGCGTGCTTTGCTTTCTTACTTTTTCTTGTAGAAACCGAATCTACTGTGGATGAAGATGAACAGCTTGCAAGAGCTTTGCAAGAGAGCTTAAATACTGAATCACCTCCTCGGCAAAACATAGAATCACCTCCTCGGCAAAATGGACGCATTTATCAGCCGCCATCATTCTTTTTTCCCACCAGATCCAGGTATTATTTAGAAAACTACTTATTTCTTGCATCATGCTTCACTTAAGTGTTTTCATAGTGTTATCCTGCATAATTGTAATAAGATATTAATTTCAACAGTATAATGGTAGAACAGTTTTGACGAGGACAATATACATTTCCTTAAAGAAATTGGTCAAAATAGTTCCGTTACTATTTTAATTTGGCCAATTTAGTTCTAGACTATTTAATTTGTCCAATTTAGTCCCTTAACTATTTTTATTTGTTTAATTTAGTCTCTCAGTTCAGTTTAAGCCCAATTTAATCCCAGTAAATTAAAGTTTAAGTATCAAATCGGTCTTTAAATGAATAATTGAGGAGTTAAATTAGACATTTAATAGTTGAGGGATTAAAATGAACATAATTAATTATCTGGGACTAAATTGGCAAAACAAAAATAGTGGATGGATTTTAGTAATTATCTCATTTCCTTACAAGCAATTTTATTACAATTATAATTGTTATATTCATTGAGCATAATAACAGGGAAAAAATGATCATCTGTTTAAACGATTCATATCAATTCCAAAGAAACAAGCATTTACTTTAGAAGGGTCTAAGCTTCAGGATATATATATATATATATATATATATATATATATATATATATATATGCAATGTTAGAAGACTAGTTAAATGGAGTTATGCATAGTGGTATTTATAAAGTTTATAACAAGTGGCATGCATACATTGATAATGATGCAAGCATCAATACGTGTGTGCTGGATTAGAATATTAAGCCAGCGAAAGATAATAGCAGTTTCAAGATATATGCGTAGGCGCTCTCAAGCCCCTGAGAACCTGATAACACAAGCTGAGCTAGATTCTATAGACCCAGACCCTATTGTATCTAATATACCTATGTAATGACACATTTTAATTAATGAGAACAATTTTTTCTTCCTTTACCTTTCTCAACAAAAGATAATCAGCTAAATTCATGCTATTAACTTATTTAGTGGCGCAAGTTTAATCATTCAAATCTCTTGGAATCTATCTCCCAGCATTACAAAATCTTGCACCTGTGCTTCTCTGACTTCTACAAATCTAGATTTCATTTTCTATTCCATGCGCTATAGCCTAGTTAATGCTATGGAAGCATGTGGTTCTCGTTGTGTTTGCTTTTCCAAGTGTCAAGTACTGTTTTCTTTCATTTTCATTTTCATTTCATTTTTGAGAACAACTAACAATATGTAATGTAGGATTTGTGCTGGATGCAAGAATGAAATCGGTCATGGACGTTTTCTCAGTTGTATGGGTGCTGTTTGGCACCCTGAGTGCTTTTGTTGTTATGCTTGTGATCAACCTATAACTGACTATGAGGTCTGAGAGCGATCAATACATTATAAATTCTTTCACTGAACTTCTGTTTTTACTTATGTTTTTGGAGTTTTTACAGTTCTCTATGTATGGAGATCACCCCTATCATAAATCTTGCTACCGAGATCTCTATCATCCAAAATGTGATGTTTGTAAGCAGTTTGTAAGTTTTCTGCATAGCTTACTTTCATCCATGTATAAAAAACTGCCTTTTTTATCGTTGATTTTTGTTTGCTTGGGTTTGCAACAAGATTTTTAAACAATTGTTTAAGCATAGCTTGTCCACTGAGTTTTTCAGGGATTATATAATTAATAGCTGTTTATTTATTTTTTTCATTATATACTTGACATTAAACTATAGGGGTAGGAACATGAGCTGGGAGTATATATTTTATCAAGCACTCTTTGTTTTTAATTTTATTAAGAAATTGAAGTTATGGTGTGTAGAACTAATCTTTCCAGTTTTATGTAAGCATGAGTGTAAAGGAGGAGGATTTCATTATGAAAAAAACGAAATGTAGTCATTTTTTCATAACTCAAACATTACAATGTTTATGGAGTTTCCTTTTATGGGAGGAACCTATAATACATTGTAAGCACATTAAGTTTGGGCAAATATATGATATGTTAGCCATCAAATTAGGGACGACCAATATGTTCTATTGAAATGGATTATAATAAGAGGTCAAAGGTAATGCTTTCAAGCCAATCTTACTTCAGTTATCAACATATTTGCAATGTTTATGGGGTTTCCTTGTATGGGAGAACCTTTAGTACATTGTAAACATATATTAAGTTTGAGCAAATAATAGGATTTGTTATCCATCAAATTAAGGGGTTCTACGTGTTGCATAATCATTTTAGTATTTAAAATAGAATTTTTAGAAGTGGACCTACAAATTGAAATTTAATAGGATGTCGAGGTATAATGTAATTGTAACAATTTTTGACATTACCCATTGTTTCTATGTTTGGCCTACTAAGCCTAGTGATTTTTCTTGAATGGTTGTGTAAGACCTCTTTATGTAGTATTAAGCGGGAATTTTAAATATCAAGGCACCTTTTATGATAACGATGGAGTTTCTGATAAGAAATTCAAAGTTAAATGTACTTGGGTTAGAGCACTCTAAGGATGGGTGACATGCTGGGAAGTTATTTTCTAAGGACAAAATCGTAAGGTCAATACGGCTAAAGCGGACAATACTTTGGTGATTAAGAGTCTAGGATGTTACAAATGGTATCAGAGCAGATCATTAGGTTAGATATGAGTTGTGTCATACAGGGCAAAATACAACTCTATGGGAGGGATCTCATGAACCCATGATGGTTAAGGTGCTATGATGAGCCTCAAAATTAGTCATTTTCTTACTTAGAATGTGAGTTTTTAGTAAATTTAGTTGTTATTTTAGCTTATTTTATGTTATTTCAGCTTAAAAATGATTAAATCACAAAAAGAGATTTTTAATGAGGGCGCTACAGTGCACTGCTTTTCACAATGCACCTGCCGCAGCGCACTTTCTTTTGCAATGCACTTGCCGCGGCACACTGCTGTTCGCATGGAACCCACCGCAGTGCGCCATTGCGCTAGGGAAGGAATTAAGGAAGACACTGCTGCGCCAGACTGCTCGATGCCAAGGTGTTGTAGCGCGCAACTGCTTGATACCAAGGTGCCGCTGCGCGTGACCGCTCGAGGCCCATGCACCGCAGCATGCGACCGCTTGAAACTCATCCGCCACTGTGCGCTGTAGCGCGCGCCAGAATTGTTGCCTTGAAACCTGTTTCAAATAAGAATTTGAAAGGACCCAAATACTAAATTACTCCAGCTTCCAACACCAAAATTAAATGCAAAAGTTAATTCCTCAATTTTCAATAAGGAATAAAGGGATAATCAAAGCAAAGAGGATTTAATAAGTTCAACTTTCAAGTAAGAAATAAGGGCAAAATTAAATGAGGATGGTTGGAGGAGAAAATATAAAAGGCAAAAGAGAAGTCTAATGGAAGGTTCTGGAATCAGCTTGAAAAACATTTTCAAAGTGAAGAACCCTACCATCCAAGAGAGTTCTAGAGGAGGCTGCAGCCAAGGCAAGAGGAAGCACAACAAGGAAGAAAAAGAGTAGGGCTTAGAGATAGAAGGTGATGGAGAAAATGCTAGTAGCTGTTCTTACGTATCGTCCTCTCAAACTTAGCTTTGTATTTTCATTTCTTGTAAAAATAATAAATGCACTTGCTATTACTTGTGGCTCTCTTATTATTACATTTTAATGGCATCCTAAACCCCTTTGGGGTGGGTTTGGTGAAGAACATGTAGTTAATTTTGAATGTTGTGCATGTGATATTCCTTTGATAGAAATGAAATATCATGTTTGGGCTGAAACCTTCTTTATCTTTTAATGAATAAAATAAAGTTGTTGAATGAAAAGCTATTTTGATTATCATTTAAGTTGTTCTTATATAGAAAACTTTTAGTGCTTGATGATTATCTTGTTTTAAAAGCTATGCAATTAGAGCATTCACACCGCAAATGACTGTGACATCATTCGCTTAGTGTAACTGCTCGTGCATGAGCTATAGACCAAGGTTTGATCATCTGAGTCATAAGTAAATTATGGTAAAATCTCTGAGCTCCATAGCTCAATTCACAACACCTAGAAAGGGCATGTTAGGTAGTAGATGAGGTGACATAGTTCACGTAGGCCATTATCGACTCTAGGTTAAGGTATGAATTCGATGCATGTGAGTCAAGACCCATCTATAGAGCTCCATTGCTCGTTCTTAATTTATGTGAGATAATAGAGTGCTTTAAGTTATGAGCGACGTGACATAAGTTCATTTATCCTTGTAGCTCATTACCTTGATTAAATCAAGAGTAGAAGCGTGTGAGCCATAGATGGAATCAAGACCGAGTGATCATAAGATAAAATATAAATTTTATCGTTTAGACATAAGGATAACTTTCATTTATAAAAAGTTCATAAAGATATGTATGTGCTGAGTTTGATCTCAAGTGAGTTCATCTTAAGCACTATATAGGGTGCTAGTGAACTCAATGTTCAAATGATATTGCTAGGCCTCTTGATTATAAAATGATTTTAAAACAATAAAAACAAGACATAACATTAAGGAAAGAATATTTGTGCACACGTTTATTATGAGCTGCATGTTTAAATTCTAACTCTCCTCATTTTTTCTCAAATTGATTACAAAACCACTTTAGTATAATCTAGCTTAATTATTAGGATAAAAATCTTCAAATGTTGATTGCTTAAATATTGTTGAAAAGAGATACACTTGTTAACAACACACACACACCGATAAAATTCAGGATCTCTTCATCCCATATTACTTCAGATCACGTGCACTTGCGTGCGAGCACAGACTATGTAATTTAGATTTGTCATGCTACATGGTTGGGGTACCTCTTGTGCTCGTATGGGCCACCTTTAGTTCTATTTACCCAGTGGATGGTTCTTGAATCTGTGTGTGAATACTAATGATGACGATTGTTAGACCCCCTTGAGTAGTATTAAGAGGAACTCTTAAACATTGATGCACTTTTTTAGATAATGAAGTTCATAATTAAAATTTTAAAGTTAAATGTGCTCAAGTAGGAGTATTTCCAAGATATGTGACCTATTGGAAGTTATTTTATTAGGATAAAATTATGAGGCTTATAAGGCCAAAGCGAATATACTTTGATGCTTAAGAGTTTGATTGTTATATTATGCTTCCTAGAAGTGCCCTTACAGGAGCTTGTTTAACTTTGACATCCCTCAGGGAATCTCTAATTGTTATTTTAAAGGAAATTTATATATTTACGGGTTAAAATTTTATAATACACCTTTCTAAGCAATGGTCATATGGGCCAATATCATTACACATCCCATAATCATTTACTAGGTGTTGAGTGTGTGGGGCCTCAAGTTCTTTGAGGACCCACAAATTGTATTTATGGGTGTTAATAGAGAAAACACTTGAAACTCCTTTGTGCATTCTAGAGGGAGGTTTAGAACTCTTAAAAATTGCAAATTGCATTTATACATATTTGTGATGAAAACTCTTGAAACTTCTAGGTGCATTCAAGAGTGAGGAACTCTTGGATACAACTAAAATTTCAAATATATTTATGAATATTTATGGAGGGCATTTTAACATCTAGAGCCTATAAATAGTCATTTTTATGTTTCATGAGATGCATGTAGCAAGAAAGAAGCCCTAGTGTACTAAGATGCTGTGACAGTTATTGTAATCCTTTTTCTTCCATAGTGATTATCTTAATCTTTTCATGGTGCACTACTCAGGTTTTTTCATACTTGGATGATTTTTCCACATCAAATTTGGTATATGTTGTGCTTGTATTTATGTTTATTTGATTTGTGCGGCTTGCTTGCATTAGTTCTTGGTGTGAGGAAGACTTAAACTTCTTGACATTCTCTTGCTTATAACAATTGGTAGCAATAACATGTGAAGCAAGATACAAAATCAAGAAATTCAACAGCTCAAACTTCATGTTTTGGAAGATGCAAATTAAGAATAGAAATGATTGTACTTGCTACTAGGCGATATGGAGAAAGAGCAGTAGACATGAGTGAAGATTATTGGAACGTACTTGACGAAATTTTTCTAGGTTTGATTTGACTCTCTTCCTCTTCAATTGCTTTCAATATATAAATGAAAAGACTACTGTTGATCTAATGAATGTTTTGTTGAGGATGTATGTGAAACCCTTTGCATCAAATTAAGTATTCTTGATGAAAAGACTCTTCAATATTAGGATGGCGGAACATCTTAATAACTTTAACACGATCACGAACCAATTAAATTCCGTCAATATCAAATTTAAAAATGAGGTGAGAGCTTTGCTTCTACTATCCTTATTGGTGAACCATTGGGACATCTTCATAATGATGGTAAGCAACTCCTTGAGGAACACTACGTTGAAATTCAATGGCATCGTTAGATTGATCATGAGCGAAAAAGTTCGAAGAAGATTTAACAAAGAGGCATCTATCTCAGCATTGAATGTTGAAAATAGGGGCAAAAACTTGGACTTCAATGCAAACCATAGTCGATCAAAATCAATAAGAGCAAAGTCGGAGTCAATGGGCCGAATTGAGTGTTATAATTGTGGTAAGAAAAGTGTGATGGCCCGACATTCGGGTGTTCACATACCGCAAGATCATATTGAACAATTTGAAAGAAAAGGAAATACACGTACAAAAGCCAATGATATTTCTCATTCAATTAATATTTCATATTACATAAATTTTCATCGTACATTACGAACATTGTTCAACCTTTTTAGAAATAAAGAGAAAATAAAAGATAAATAAAAGTTAAAGTAGCACCGTCGTAGATCCATCGGCAGTTTGATAATTTAAGATTTTAAAGTTCTTGTTCAGGCTCTCCCAGAAGTACCTGACCTGGTATTGTACAGAAAATAATACTGGGATTGAAATTTTCAGTAATTAGAGAATACTCTAAGTACCACAGTAAACAAAATATTTTACGTTTTTATAAAAGCAGAAATGCGATTAACAAATATAAGAATGTAATAAAATGCATAAAGAATAAGGAAATAGTGCAAAAGAAATAAAAATTTCCTGCAACAAGCATTATCATAAAATGTAGGTTACTGATGTCGTTTTTCCAGTAACCCACCACGAATGTTACTGATGTCATTTTTCAGTAACCCACGAATATTGCTGATGTAATTTTTCCAGCAACCCAGGAATGAAAAGGATGTTGGTTTCTAATAACTAACCAAGCATTAATGTTGTTGATATAATTTTTCTAGCAACTCACGAATGAAAATGATGTTAGTTTTTAACAACCAACAAAGTATTAATATTGCTGATGCCATTTTTTCCAGCAACCCACGACTGTTATCACGTTGGTTCTGAACAACCAACCAAGCTTCAATACGAATTTGGCTCAAAGCATAGCTAAGCAGCAATAAAGTGCAAAAAATAATACGTCATATACTAGGTACCTTTTTTGTTAAGTTCAGAGAATGACAGTTCGCTCAATCTGCAATTAAGTTTTTGATATTTTAAATGAGTTTTTAAAGTGATATGATATATTTTAAAGAATTTTTACATTCTTCTCTATTATGTCTTTCTTTCATATTCTCATATTGATATAATCTTATATTTTAAGTTACTGATGTGGTAATATAATGTTACTATTATCATTATTTAATGATAATAATAATGCATGAAATAATAAAAACAGAATAAAAATGATTGTAAAAATTTCATAATGTAATAATAATAAAATATCAGAATGAAAATGCTTAAATAAAAATAGTAGTCATTTATAGCATTTGTACTATTTTCATTATTGATTTATGAGAATAATAATAATGTGAATGACTAATAGAGATGTAGTACAATTGAAAATAAAAGAAAAATAAAAGAATCAAAATATCTCATAATTTTTCTTTCACTTATACTTCTCCTCTTACCTTTAGGATTAGGATCGCCTGAAAACGGAGGGAGGTCGGAGTGGGGTGGCCGGACGGCTGATTGGGGTGGCTGTTGGCCGACTGGCAGCGGCAAGAAGGCGGCCGGTAGCGGCAAGTGGGTTGGTTGGCAGGAAAGGGGAGGGAGCTTGCTGTTGGCTACTACTGTGGGAGGCTAGGAGGAGGCTGCTGCTGATTGGCAGCTAGCTGGCAGGGTGGCTGGGTAGGGAGCTGAGGGAGGGGAGGGAACGGAGGGGGGTATTAATAGGCGTAGAGGAGGGAGGGAGAGCGGGTTGGTCGGCCAAATGGGCTGACTAATCTTGTGCCAAAACGGTGCAGGAAGCTTCTGCGCCTGCAGGCGCTATAGGGCTGTGATTTGATCGCAGGATTGGGGGGAGAAAAGGGAAATGTGAAGGAATTTTAGAAAATAATGTAAAATTATTTTTTTTGCATTTTTTCGCCATTTGGCATCCAAGAATAACGAAACTTGACACCGGGGTATGTTATGACATAATGAACACCCTCTTGTCGAAAATTTTCGATTCGGAGCAAAATTTTATTTTATATTAATTTCTGAATTTTTAAACTTCAAAAATTAATTTAGGTTAAACCGACGATCCAAAATCGATGAAACTTCTCGAACAGCCTTTAAATAATGTTCTTAACATAATGACATAAAAATTGATGAATTTGGATGAGTATTTAATTTTCTCTATTTATTAATTTTAAATAATTCAGAAAAATAAAGCGGGAGTTTCCGTTATCCGAATTCTTTCAAATTAGGGCACCTTGATCTAAAAGTTATTTTTATCTATTAGTATTCTTATTTGCTCTAAATCGAAATTCCCCAGAACCTAATTTCTGAGGCAGGAATTTGACCTAATTTGTAGATAAAGATATTGGGTCGTTACAAAAAGCCACTTGAAGAATTGCACGACTCCAAAGAAATGAGGCTAAGCTGGTCAAAGCAGCTCAACAAATGTCACAACTAAAGAGCTCTAAGATGTGCTAATCCTATTGTTGGATAGTATTGTATTTTGGTTTGTTGGCTTAGGAGTCTTTTTTTCTTGCAAACTTCAAATGAGGGTATTTTTAAAAGTTATGTTGCATGTAATATAGGAAACATCTACTTAGGAGATGGCAAGGGTGACGTGGACATCAAAATGCTAAATAGATACACGTGTAAGTTAAAGTATGTTCGACCCGCACTGTGCCTAAAGAGCAACCTAATCTCTATGAATCAGCTAGCTCGAGTTGGATTCAATACAATATTCATAGGAGGTTACCAAGGAAGCACTCGTTGCAGCTAAATAAAGTATGAAGGAACACTTTATTTAATTAATAAAGAATAGAACTAAACACCAACAAGTGCATGTGTTAAGTCTATGGAATTAGAGGCTAGGACACATGAGTGAGAGGCGATTAAAATTTCTTGTCTCATAAGATAAATTTTTTAACTTGAAGAATGTTGATTTAATTTTTGTGCGCATAATGTAATATTTTTTTTTGTGAGAATCGTGTAATAAAAAATAGAAGATATCAAGGCACATAAACTAGAACTAGTGCACACAGAAGTGTGAGGGCGAGCTCCAGTTTCATCACCGACTTCATCTCTAACTTCATCACCTTCATTGATGATCACACTATTATAGAAAATGAGGATGAACACATCGGGTTTCTGTTGGTATTACCGAAATAAAAATTCGTCAAAATATAAACCAACACAAGCAAGAAATAAATCATAGTACAAAACAATTACAACACAAATTACAAAGCATCCAAAGATAGATTTACACGAAAAATCCAAAAATAGGAAAATCTCATAGCTACGCCACTAGAGAATCTACTATGTAAAGTAGTAGGATTACAAAGTTACAGAGAGCATCACCATCACAAGAACAAGAAGGATCTACTGCTTTCAAAGCCTCCTGATCGACTTTTCCTCCATAAATTTTTGCTCTCACTCTAGGATAGAATGATGCTAGCAACAACGACAACCTCCAATATATTAGGGTTCAACATGGGAAACCTACATGCATGTTTTTTTAAATACCCAAGTACCAAATAGACTCCAAATAACCCAAAATACCCCAAAAATCACTTAGGGCCTGACCCTCGGATCCAGGGGCTGTAGGGCGCACTGGGGCGCGCCCGAAGCGCATGAATTGCTCCTGACTTGTCCCGGAACACCCCGGGACCTCCCGAAAACTCAACAGGACTTCATTGACACCTTCATAGATATCTAAATGATCTTCGCATCCCAACACACACGTGAAAGATTTGGGTGTACTAAATAGCAAGTTAGATTTTTGCAACATTTAAAAAGTGGCTAGTTGCAGTAGAGAATGATATGGACTTAAAACTGAAGTGCTTAAGGTTCAATAATGGTGGAAACCAAAAGTTTATGGAATTTTGTTCTACAAGAGTGATCATAAGAGAGCTGATTGCTCCAGAAACACCACAACAAAAATGGTGTTGTGAAGTGAATCAACATGACCATTACAGAGTAATCTAGGAGCATGCCAATTTACTCAAGTTTGCCCAAGCAATTCTGGCCAATGTTGCTAAAATTGCAATTTATCTTATCAACTGAGGACCATCAGTGCTAATAAAAGAAGAAATATCAGAGAAAAAAAGGAGTGATGAAAAGGTAGATTTAACACATCTAAAGGTTTTTTGTTGCTCTTCATAGTTGTACCAAACAGACTCAAAGTTCATTAAATGTACCTTTAATGACTTGGATGAATTTAAATAAAATTTATGGGAGTACTAAAATCACAAAATTATTATGAGCAGAAATATTATATTCAATGAAGGGAAATGTTCAAGTATCGGGATAGCATAAAGCCAGATGATTCTGCAACACAAGAAGAATACATAGAAAATGAAGACAAATAAGCTCGAATATTAGACCAAGAAAAACCAAGGAGAATCTCATACACCTATAATGATGGAGATCTTCTAGAGTATTGCATGTACCCAATAGGTATGTATCATCACTAATATTATTTATTGTTAACTAATGGATATGAACCAAAAAACTTTTAGGAGGCCAAGCAAGTGGAGGACTCAAGCAATGAAGGGATAAATGTAATCATTGGCATCAAACCATGCTTACAATCTTGTAAAGCTACTAGGAAAGAATGCACTCTATAACAAATTGGTGTACATGTTAAATCAAGAATATAATGGCACTGAAGATACAAAGTAAGACTAGTAGTGAAGGGATTCCAACAAAAGGAAAGAATTGACTACACAATGATTATTTCACTGGTATTCAAGATGACTATAATAAGGATTGTGCTTAGTATAGTGGCTACAGAAGATCTACATCTAGAATAGAAGGATGTAAAGAATATTTTTTCATGGAGAGTTGGATGAGAAAATCTATATGATGCACAACTATAATAATGCAAAGTACAAGGAAAAGAGAGTTTGGTATGTAAACTCAAGAGAGTTTTTATGACTTAAAACAGACACCGAAATAGTAGTATAAAAAGTTGATTGATTAATGATAGAAAACCTGTACACCCAATGTCAAGCAAACCATTGCTGTTATATCAAATTTGATTGATATTTTATAATGCTATCATTATATATAGATAATATACTCATTGTAGGATTCAACATGAAAGCAATTCGGAACATGAAGGAAATGCTATCAAAGGAGTTTGAAATGAAAGACCTTAGGCTGGCCAAACAAATCTTTAGAATGAAGATTCATAGAGATAGTAAGGGAAGGGCCTTAACACTCACTTAGCAGGACTATGTATAAAAAGTTCTACATATATTCAATATGGGCTCAGCAAAGCCGGTGAGCACCTTGCTGGAGAAATCGTTTCTTCTCTTTAAAGAACAAACACCAAAATTTATGTGGAGCAAAAGGAAATAGACAAAACTCTTTTTGCATCAACGATTGGAAGCTTGATGTAAGCCATGATATGCACGCAACCTGACATTGTACACGCAGTGGAAGTAGTCAATTGGTTCATGAATAACCAAAGGAAAGCACATTAAGAAGCAAGAAAATAAATTTTCAAGTATTTGATAGGTATTGCAAGCAAAGCACTATGTTTTGGATGATTTGGAGGAGAGCTACAAGCTTTGTAGACTCCGACTTAGCAGGGGATGTGGACAATAGGAGAAGCACAGCTTTGAACATTTTCACAATGGGAGGAGCTACAATATGTTGGATTTCAAGATTGAAAAAGGTTGTTGCCCTCTCGACCGTTAAAGGATAATATGCCGCCATATTGAGATGAGTAAAGAGATGATATAGCTGCAAACTTTAATGGTATAGTTGGGCAAGAGACAAGAAAATAACAATAGTCGAAGTGCAAAGAATGTTGCTTTTCATATGTTAGGATGATGCATATATGGATGGATCACTAAGAAGATGGAAAGGGTGGCTCAAATTCTATCTCCAATTGAGAAATTGTTGAGTGTGTGGGGGGAGCCTTAAGTGCTTTGGAGAAACCACAATCGCATTTATGGGTATTTAAGGAGGAAACTCTAAAAACTTCTAGGTGCATTCAAGAGCGATGTTTAGAACTCTTGGAACTGTCAATTGCATTTATAGCTATTTATGGAGGAAACTCTTGAAACTTCTTGGTGAATTCAAGATGGAGGCTTAAAACTCTTGAAAGTAAGTTAAAACATCGAGTTACATTTATGGCTATTATTTATACAAGGGTTTTATTATCTTGAGTCTTATATATAGTCATGCTTGAAATGCATGAGATGTATGTAGCAAGAAACTCTAGAGTGCTAAGAGGTTGTGATGACTGTTGTAACCCTTCTTTGTCCACTATAGTAATCTTTTCGTGGTATGCAGCTCCAGTGTTTTTCCCCGACGAGATTTCTTACATAAAATCTAGTGTCTATTGTGATTGTGTTTGCTTAAGCTATGCAACTTTCTTGTGTTTGTTTCTAATTTGACGACGCTTCATCCTTCTCGATGTTCTTTCTCCATCTTTTTCAGAATACTAGGATATTATGACTTCTAGTTAAAGAGATGGCTCCCTCTTTACATTCTATAATATTAAGGCTTCAACAAGTGACACTCATGACTCCACATTTTTCCTATGAAACATTTAGTTCCTATCTTCTAGCTTATGTATGACAAAGGTGTTAAAATGGTTATATATTAAAAAACTATTATATACATACATTCATATATATTTATACATACATATATATACATACATATATATATATACATACATACATACATACATATATATATATATATATATATATATATATAGATAGATAGATAACTGTTGAACAGAAGATGCCTTCCACGTTATTAAAAAAAGGTGTGAAGGTATGACAGTTGGGACCAAAAATTAGTAAGCAACGTGCAACAGCAACAGCAAGCCTTAGTATGCATTGAGTTATCAAATTTAGAGAGGAAAGAGTGCAATAAATCGGTAAGCTCTTAACCTCAAGTAGGAATAAAACGCACATTTATCACATAGTAAATTTTGATAATAGAGATGCAAATGATGAGATGGAGAATGCATTGGACAGTGCAAAGAAAAGTTGACCAAGTCTTATGGCTGATTTTCAGTGTTGTGTAGCTTTTGCATTTGTGGAACAAGATATTAAGGAAAGTACCAGTAGTTAAAGTGTACCATTTATTGAAACCTGCTCTATAAATCGTAAGCAAGGGGTATAAATGATTTTCGATCCACCTGTGCATTTCATTGTTTCAAATTAATTTTGTGAATCCTGAACTTTATCCAATAATTCCAGTTATATTTTCATATAAAGTGTATTAATTAACTCATTTTTGAAATCCTTCTTTGCCATCTTTCTTGAAGATTCCGACCAACATGAATGGTCTCATTGAGTACCGGGCTCATCCATTCTGGATGCAAAAATATTGCCCTTCACATGAACAGGATGGGACTCTAAGATGTTGCAGCTGTGAGAAGATGGAGGTCAGATGATATTCTGCTTAATCTTCTGTAATATTTTTTTTTTGTTTATTTATCAAAATATTTCCCACATAATAGTACATCAGTTGAACTGTCGAACTTGTTTCCTTTCACAATATTGCTACTTACAGCCTGTTTTCTTTGACCTTAAATTCAGCCTAGAGATACAAATTATGTATCTCTGGATGATGGGCGGAAGCTCTGCCTGGAATGTTTGGATTCTGCTATTATGGATACCCATGAGTGCCAACCTCTCTATCTCGACATTCGAGAATTTTATGAAGGTTTAAACATGAAAGTAGAACAGCAGATTCCATTGCTTTTGGTTGAAAGACAGGCCTTAAATGAAGCCATGGAAGGAGAAAAACAAGTATGAAACTTGCTTGACTTTCTTACCTCGGGATAATTATGCACACACACCCTCAGTCTTGCATATTTACATATTCAAAAGCTGTCCCAAAAAATGAATAACGAATCTCTTACAATTTGCTTGTGCACAATCAAAATACTAAGCTTTTTTTATGCTCATTGAGATGAGGATGGCAGAAATTGAGACCAAAATAGTTAGTTTGTACAGTATGTGGCATTTAAGTGTTGTGTGATATTTCCCCTTCTAACTTTTCATCTCTTTAAACTTTATCTATTGAAGATGAACATCTTTCCATAAAAAAAGTTATCCTTGTTTATAGGGGCACCATCACCTTCCTGAAACCAGAGGTCTGTGCCTATCAGAGGAGCAAATTGTTAGCACAGTAAGTTCAAATTTAAATGTTTATGCTGTAAATAATAATGCTATGCTTCCTTTCAAAATGAAATTTTATAGCTCTATTTATAAAGATGACATTTGCGTTACTGTAGCAGTGATCTTTTTCTCTATTGTTTCCGGACTTAAACATCGACCAGATATCACGGAGGCCAAAAATTGGGTCAGGGTTTAGAGTCATTGACATGATCACAGAGCCGTACCGACTTACTCGGCAGTGTGATGTAACTGCAATTCTCATTCTCTATGGACTGCCAAGGTATTATCTTTGTTTAGATTTATAAAACTGGAAGCAAATGCTAATTTTTATACCATTCTTTGTATCCATATGATAAAATTTCTAACTAGTTTTCCTTTTCTTTTTTGGTCAATTGTGTATTGTAAATGAACATTAGTACATTGTGAACTCAATACAATTTCAAATGTTTAATGTTCTGTCATATAAGGAATAGAATAAGTTCTCTTTATATCCTGCAAAAGTATGAGTTTTTCAGTAAAGGATATGCAGACTGCTGTGCCTGTAAGAAAGGATAAGCTTTTTAATGCATATGGTTTTGATAAGCTTGTATTAAGAATCTTACAGGTTTTTTTGGAATCTTAATGCTATAAATTTGGTTTGTAGATTACTAACAGGGTCTATTCTTGCTCATGAAATGATGCATGCATGGCTCCGACTTAAAGGTACTTTTCTTTCAACCATGGTCGCTGCTTAGAAGTCTCTTTTGTTCTTGTTTAGCATTTATAATACCAAAATATGAACACTAAAGAATAGCTTGATAGTGATAAGTACACTCAAAATGCTATGCTCATATGAACCAACTACAACAAGCACTCACAAATTCTGATCACAACACGAACACACAAATTTATGTGAAATATTAGGATTGACTTCACTATAGAGGTGAGTGGAAATATTACAAAATTGAAACTCTATCAACATCTTCGCAAACAATATATATATATATATACATATATACACATATATACATATATATATAGGGAAAATATATTGAGTTTTATATATTTCATCGAAAAATTATAACATAAATGATTGGAGACCTCTAATAACAACAAAAAAAGAAAAAGAAAAAGAAAAATAGAAACTAAAAGAAATAAAAATAGACTCGAGCTAAACACTAAAATCTCTAAAGCTATTAAAAATAAAACTTCATCCATGAGCGCTCCATAGCTAAGTCGGACGCTAATTCCTTCTCTTGAGATAAGTATGTCAAAATCTTTTATTTGTTGATTTTGAACCTTTTTTTTTTCTTTTATGAAAAATTTATCAAACCTGCAAATTCATTATTCGATATCAAATCCTCATCAGATATCGATTCATTCTCTAATTCCAAATCGGACTTTGAAGCATTTATACTAGCATGCATAGTTATCACAATAGGAGATCCACCCAAATCTTTCGGTTGGAATTCCTTTGCAAAATGATTAATTATTGATTTCATCTCAGTCGTCTCAACATTATCTTTTTGGATTTCCACAGCAGGGATCTAACACAAGGATGTGAATCCGAATTAATGGTGTTCAACCCATCTGTCGGGAAAACCACCAACAAGTTCCTCTTCTTTATAACCTCTTGAAGAACACTCACCACTTTTAGAAGAAAGGAATGAGTAATATCATTATAAAAGGATGGATCTTGACAATCCCCCTCCACTATTTTCTCATTGCTCTTCTTTATGATACCCATTGAGATGGAGACTTCTTCATTTGGATTCGATTCATCCATTAGTATTAAGGGGTCATGTTGCACTACCATCGAAATATATATATATATATATATAAATATATATATATATATATTATGATTGCTGTTAGGGGTGCTGTCCTATGGAACCTTTGATGTAGCCTGCAAAGTGTATGTATATCTAGTTCTAATAAAGGCAAACCTCTTGGCACATGATTTCCATTATTCAAACAATGTATTAATCAAAAATAAAGGCAAACCTCTTGGCACATGCTTTCCATTATTCAAACATGGTCAGAGTTTCTATGGTTTCCCCAAATAATTTAAACGTTTGATTCATTGTATATAGTGCTGAAAGAATGATTAGAAAAGCAACTTGAACCATGGGATTTATTTCAAGGAAGATTTCGAAGAATTGTTGATAAAAAAGAGCCATTTTAATCTGGCTTCTATGTATTCAATGATCAAATCATTGAAAGTTCCGTGAAAACAGAAATTACGGGTTTGTTTTGGTGATTGATAGGCTACCGGGGTCTCAGCCCGGACGTTGAAGAAGGGATTTGTCAAGTTTTGGCTCACATGTGGCTGGACTCTGAGATCATGTCCGGCTCTGGGAGCAACTTTGCTTCGTCCTCAGCTTCTTCTTCGTCAACTTCATCGAAAAAGGGAACAAGATCGCAATTCGAGAGAAAGCTTGGAGACTTCTTCAAGCACCAGATAGAATCTGATTCTTCTCCTGCATATGGAGATGGTTTTCGTGCTGGAAATGAAGCAGTGCTGAAGTATGGCCTCAGGACTGCTCTTGACCATATGAAACTTACAGGAAGCTTCCCATACTAAAATGCAAAAGCATGATTTTTCTGCATAATTGTCATATAAAACATCAAAAGAAAAAATAAAATCTCAAGTTCATATAAAAATGCACTCATCAAGTATATCATCATTTGAACTATAAGCATTTGAGACTTCAGTATAAATTCTTACAGGAATATATATAATAGCCTTATAGTGAATAAAGCTGCTGTCATCATTTTCTATGCATTGTGCAGTATGATTTGCTTTATATATCGTAAATCTTCCATCGTAGTTATCAGAGAGCATAGCTTTCTTAAAATGTTGATACCACCAATTAGCAGATTTTTTGGCAGCCATTTTCTGCTGTAATTTCATATCATAAATCAGTTTAATTTTCATTCCATAACGAAAATTGCTTCAGTGCCTAAAGTGCAGCACAAAAAAGTAATTTGTTTTAGAGAAATGTATTTAGATTTGCTCATATGATACTTAAAAAAACTCATCTAATAGAAATTAAGATCATTTCATTAGTATTTTATTTTATTTATATTAAAATAATATAAATATTATTTATAAAATTTGTATTGAAAATATCTAATTTTTATTGGATAGGCTTTTATAGATGTTACATCGTCTAAATATCAGTTCTCTTTGTTTTATCATAAAACACTTGGTAAAAAAAATACTTAATTGGAATGTTGAATGTAATGCGGTGAATAAATTATGATAATTAACCGATATTCACTCTTTAAATTGTCATTAATTATGATATATGTATATTCTTATCAATGCTCAGGACACATTCCACGTGGAAAATGCCATATGCATGTGCAGATGCGTGATGCATGCATGTTATGGTTCATTATCATAACCACCAAACTAAAAATACATTAAAAAAGATAATTCTCAGCAAAATAAACTAAGCTCTTAAGTCAACTTTAGAAATATATATTAATTGAGTGTTTTAGTTCAATTTATTATCTCTCATTTCATTATATTTTTTTATTTTTTATTCAATTCTAATACTGTTTCAAATAACTCTCATTTCATTAAAATATATTTCGTCTCATAAAAAAATTAAATACATTTTTATCTGTGGGGTCTATTAAATATATATTTTTTAAATAAAAAATATAATTATTTATTATTTTTGAGATTACTAAGTCAAAAACTAGAAAAAAAATATAAAAATAAAACTATTTTAAATTTTAGGGACTAATGAGATTTACTATTTGAAATTATAACACAATATTAACAATCATTAAAAAAAAATTAAAATTTTAAATTAAAGGCAGATTAGATTCCCTATAAAATGCATATATTTAATATATATATATATATATATATATATATATATATATATATATATATATATACATATGTAATAATTATTTAATAAAAAGAAATAAAATTTGGTGGAATAAGAGCACATGACAGTTTGAAAAGTGATGGCAAATAACTTTTATACAAATTGGTGTATGAATAGATTTAGCTATCTTCACTTATAAGCTTTTTTAAAAGCTCATTTCTTTATGATGCTGAAAAAGATATTTTATATTCTTTATTAAATAATTGCATCCTCATTTATGAAATAAAGTTGTTAAATATTATCATTAAAATATTTAATTTTAATATTTATCTCATAATAATTGAGATTCACTATTAAAAATTAAGATTATAAATCAATTAAAATGTATTAATTATATTGAGATATTTATTAAGGTATTCATTATCTAACTTGGTTGCAATATAAATCATGCTTAATGTAATTATTTATTTTATATATTTTCTTACTCAAATTTAGGCTGACTCAAACTCAAATGAGTTCAAGTTAAGTTCCAATTGAGCTTCATAAATACTAGAATTTTGCAGGTAGAGTTCGCTAAAAATAAATAATTTAAATAAAATTTTCATTTCATTTATTTTTGAAAACTATTTAGATATTATTTTTTTATAAAAAAAGAAAAGAAAAAAAAAGAGGACTATGGAAAGAGAAATAGCCTTCACATGAAAGTGAAGAAAGTGACTTGATGCATTGAGTGGCTAACTACCCATTAACCTTGCAAGGCAAGTTAAATAACCCTCCATTATTATATTCTAATTATCATAAACTTACGCTAAACTTTATTTTCTTAAATAAAATACGTCTTAGTATGGCTCAAATTAGCACTAATTATAAGAGATTATGGAGAGCTTTGTCAAATTTAAAAATAATATATGTAAATACGAATGAAATTTTATTATTTTACTTTTATTTATTGCACCTTTATTTAAATTATTTTCTAAGCGGAAAATAGAGAAAAAGAATTTGTACGTAAATCGACATAAATACATGTGCTTATCTATGTATTTTTTGGTGAGTTTATTGCTTAATCTTTAGTTAATTATTTGATATGCTTTGTTAAATTTAAATGGTGTGCTTCTAAGTTTATAAATTGCAATGATAAGTACTGGAAATCTAACTTGTTGCTTAAATTTCACTTTAACGCTATTCAATAAATTAAGAAAATTAATATTTAGATTTATTGGTTTAGCATCAAGAAAAATTTATCCAATAAAATTTAAGTATTATTTTAATATAAAATTTAAAAATAATATTTATATTATTTTAATATAAATAAATAAATAATAATAAAATAATATCCAAATTTTATTGAATATATATTTTTGGATATCACGTCAACAGGTCTAAATAATATTTCTCATAAACTAATAAGAAATGGAAAAATGCTTCAATACCCCCAATAAATATAGATAAATAATCTTTAATGAAATTTTAATCATTATTCTAAATGCTCAAAGTTTAGTATCATATATTTATGATCAATTTTCACTGGCTACATAGAAATCCATCATATCGTAAGAAAATGAGAAAATATTAGAATTATACGAGTAAAAACAAGAATCATTTCAAGAGAATAATAATATTTTTTTGTCTAATAAAAAATTTAAAAACATATTTAGAATTCATTAAAGTTCTTTTATGTCCTATTTTTATTACAAAGTTCGTATAAATAAATATATATTTAAAAAAAATAGGAACATACCAAAATAGTATTCAAATAGTTATGAATGACTAAAGTTTTGAGTATTTTTAATCTGCATCACAAAAATTGAATTCAATTAATTTTTATAAGAGGCAAATATTATTTTATATCTTTGAAAATTCTTAAGGTTTTATTTCAAATTTTATCTAAACCTCAAAATAATAATAATAAAATTATTCAGTAAAATTTTTTTATTTTAATTTTTTGTATTTCACTAAATTGTAGTTTTTTTTTTTTTTTTTGCATTATATGAGTATAAGTTATTATTTTTATTATATAGTTCTCTTATATTTTTTTACAAAATATAGATAATTAAAATAGAAGATATTTAGTGCCAAATTACATTTTTATTAGTCTAAAAGCCGCCGACAGTCTAATCATAAGCTAATTATTTTACATTTTGTTAAAACTTTAACTATTTATTAAAAGCTAGCTGGTGCAGTAACTTAAATATATCATGCACTACCTTAATTAAAGGGGAATAATATTTAGACTCATTGATGTAATACCTAAAAAAATTCATCTAATAAAATTTAGATATATTTTATTAATGTATATTTATTTATATTAAAATAATAAAAATATTATTTTTTAAATTTATATTGAATGAACTTAAAAAAATCTCATAACTTTTTTAAATGTCAGTGGATTTAAACACCATTTCTCCTAAATATATCATTTCAATGCATGCTACACAGTTATTAAAATACATAAAATTAATGATTAATTTATAATAAATGAAATTTATTAGTTAAAATTATAATTAAAAATTTATTAAAAATTAATAATAAACTGTAAAAATATATTAAGACATTTATTAGAGAATTTTTTAATTATCTTATATATATATATATATATATTAAAAAATAACAATAAAAACTAATAGTTTTTTGACTTTTTCCAAAAAAATCGCCGCAATTGTTTTATATTATCAGTATCAAATATATTCTTCTCTTTACAGTTTACAGTTTAACTTTACAGTTCAAAAAATAAAAAAAATAGAACAAAACAAACGCGTTTTCTCTCTGAGCGCGCAGGAGCCGGCTAAGCCACAACTTTCAAGGAAAAATCACTAAAAGCCCTTCCCTCAATTGATTATTTACATCGCCCCCCTTCTCTGGCCAATTTACAAATGTAGCAGAGATATGGAGAGAAGCGGCTTACTCGTCGATGGAGAAAGGGGGCTGGAGGAGATCGTAGGGCGCCCAGAGGGCGTCGACAGGGCACGGACGGCCGGCGTCGATCCGAGCCCAGGGCTTGCCCTTTCCGCTCCAATGCAGGAGGCTGACGGGCCCGGGATGCAGATTGCGGCAGAGGCCCCTAAAATTGTCGCCTCCGAGGCCGTGCTGGTTCCAGCGATGGTCGACGGCGGCGATTCGGCCGGCGAAGACGAGGAGGAAGGGGGGGAGAGATCCGAGGTCGTAGATCCGGACGCGCTTCTGCAGATCCATCCATCGCTCGATCTGCTGGGTGTAGCGCTCCTGGCGCCATCGGTCGAGGTCAAGGACCATGACGCCGGTGTTGAAGTAGCAGGGCTGGCGGCTTGAGAAGGTTTGGGAGAGTGCGGGCGAGGTCCAGAAGGCGGGCGTGAAGTAGTGGGTGAAATTCGCGGTGCAGTATTCCGGGGCAGCGAGGGCGGAGGGGGGAGGAATGGGGGTGGAAAAGAGCGAGGCGATGTCGTCCATGAGAATGAGATCTGAGTCGAGGTATACGATCCGGGAGACGCAGGGGGGGAGAAGAAGTGGGAGGTAGGAGCGGGCGTAGTTGAGCGGCTTGTCCAGGGCAGATCGGATGGAGGTCGAGATCCGGCCAGATACAAGGGAGGGGTTGAAGGGGTGGATCAAGAAGGGGAGGGAGGGGAAGGACGAAGATATCGTCCTGTTCAGAAGAGGAATGGATCTCTTGCCCGAGGCCAGGAAGTGGAACTGGATCGATTGGGGGCACGATGCGTGGTGCAGGATCGAGTGGATCGCAGCCGTCGATCCTCGGAGGTAGGACAGATCCAGAGTCATGGCCACGTGCACAAGCGCCGATCCCGAGCAGACGGAGTCTGGAGAAGCGTAGGATGGCGGGAGAGGCGGAGGACAGTCTGGGGAGTTGTAGAATTGGGGGGCTTCCTTGAATCGGAACTTTTCGGATCGGAGATCCGCCAGAGATTCACTCGCCGAAGATTCAATCGCCGGAGCTCCACCGGACAGGAGGAGGACGAGCAGAAAGACGAGGACGAGCATTCTGGCGGGATTCAAAGTCTCCTTCCGGTTCTTGACTTGGTTTGGGGAGAAAAGGGAGAATGATTTATAGGGGACGCGGAATTCCCAGGAGGGATAGCCGGTACTTCTATATATAATGCTATGTTATGTAGAAATATACACTAAAAAGTGTTGGATTAATAAGTTTTTTTTTTTAATATAAATTTTACAAAAATATATATATATTTAACTAATAATCTAATAATATATATATATAGTTTCGTTTTGGTTAAATTGTGTAAATTATTATAAAAAATGTAAAGTATGATTCAAATATATTAATATATGATAAAAATTTTATAAAAGATATATTTGAAAGGAATTATTAATTGACGATTTTGCTAAAATAACAATATATTCGAGCTGCCAAACACGGTACAAATACGAACGCGACTTGGTCTTTATTTGTCATATTTTTAAATCAAATATTGAAATTATATATTTGTTATATTTTCGTTAAAAATATTATATTTATATAAGAATATATATTAACAAATATTTAGAATTAATAGAATTATTTTTTTTCTTAATTTTTGAATAAACATGACACAATAAAATATATTCAATTAATAATCTATTTATATATTAAATTAATATATGATCTTTATACTCATTTTTATTAGCCTCTAAAAAATCATAAGTTGTCTTATTATATGTAAGTATATATAAATCATACATATAAATGAATTGTAACAATTATTTTTATTATTTTAAAAATATAATAATTTTTGGATAAAATTTATTACAATATAGAAAACTCATAAATTTTTTGAATTGCATTAAGAAAAGCTAGATGTAAGACTTACTTGGCCTTTACTCATAGTTTTTATTAATATTTAGATTTGTTGATGTCACATTCAGAGAATTTATCAAATAATATTTAAATATTATTTAAATATAGTTTTAAAAACTAATATTTATATTATTTTAATATAAATAAATAAAACTAATAAAATAATTATTAAATATTATTAGATAAATTTTATTAAGTACCATATAAATAAATTTAAATAATATTTCTTGTATTACTTTAAGTACAAGTACGATGAGGTTGTTGTGAGGACATGGGTTGGCTTTGGATAAAAACACGTGGCAAAACTTTGACTTTTCCATGGGCCCACAATTCGAACACGTGGAAAACTATATTTAATATATATATATATTTAATTACCTTCATTCAAATATACTTTATGGCTTACTTTATTAGAAAACATAATAATTTGAAAAATATTATTTACACTTATTGATATAGCATTCAAGAAAATTTATTTAATGAAATTTAGATATAATTTTAATATAAATACTAATGAAATGATGTTCAAATCTTATTAAATGAGTTTTTTGAGTGTTATATTAACAAGTCTAAATAGTATTTCTCTAATAATTTTGTTCCAAATTTTATATGAATGTAGTATTATTGTCACATAAAATAGAGTGATATATTGTATTTTAAAAAATATTTTAAATTTTATAAAAAAAATTAAAAATTAAAGAAAGTGTAAAAATAATAATAAGCTTAATATTATACTCTAATTAAAAATATACAACTATATATATATATATATATATATATATATCATATTATCCCAAATGTGGTTATCTTGAATTTGAAAGCATGTCAATAGTCTAAAATATATTATGTAAGTAAAATTAGAAAGCGCATGTATATGCTTCATAAACTCGCCAATCATATAACAAATTCATTTAATTATAAAATTTTTTACTATATGTATATATATATTAAGAAAATTCATATTTTTTAAGAACTATATTGAAACTTTTTATTGTTAGCCTTAAACTCACTGAGTACACTGCCTTTAATTGACTGCCGCGTAGACGACCATGAACAGGCCATATCGCCGACATTGACTAATTGGCTCAGGCGCCAGAAGCTGACTTGGGCAACCACGTGCCTAACGTGATAATCACGTGCGGTCCCTTCCTGCATACTTCCCTTCCAGAACCGGCTCAGCTGTGAGGTACCGCACACAGTTCAGCCCAGAAAAGCCGTTCACGTCGCAGAAAGAAGAAATCTTATATAATAGTCTTCCAAATATTTCATTTAAATATCAATATCATTTTATATAATAGTCTTCTAAATAGTTGCCTTCTCAGTTTTACTCGAAAAGATTCCCCCTTTATATAGAAAAATAAAAATAAAATGTGATATTTTTCTACAGTTATCAATCTTATATATATATATATATATATATGCATTATCTTATTTAAAATTATACAAAATCTATAATTAATAATAATTATAATAGAATATTATTTACAAATAATATAAAATTGAAATAAAAAGAAAAATATATGCCCACTCCATATAGCACCCACCAAAGCATTGCTGAAAGAAACATCGAACAGTACAAAAATCTCTTCTTTGAAGTTACTCCAATAGAAGTAAAGGAAAACGACCTATACAGACAGCACTTCCAACAATTTCTTTTCAAACTCACCCCTGACAGTACTGAAATGTAAATTTAAGAAATTTGCCCCTTTTAAGAGCAAATTGAGAGTCCTTTTCAGTACTAAAAATCAAATCGTCTAGAACTTTGACGCCAACTAAATTATTGATGCCTAATTCTTCTTAATTAAAATCTATATTGTAGTTAGTTCTAAATAGTATTTCTTCCATTATAAATTTGACTGATAAAAAAAGAGATTAGACTTGTTGATATGATACTTAAAAAATTTAAATTTAAATATTATTTTATTTATGATTATTTATTTAATAATATATTATATAATACAATTTATATTAAAATAATATCTAAATAATGAATTTTTTTTAAATACTACATTATAGCAGATAAAAAGGTGATATTTAAAGCTGATATACGTAAGGAGCACTGCGGATGAATTTTAATTGTGCGGGACTCCGTACAATAGGCAAGATTATGAGGACTTATTTTATTAGTGCATTGCATAGATGAAGCACCGATCATATTCTGAACTTCAGAATTATACGCCTTATTTAATTTCCTTACTGCTGGATAAGGAAGGAATGTATTATTTTGGAAAATGATAAATAAACACGAAAAAGGAATGATAACGAGTAAAGCATTTCATGATGTATGGATGGAAATGATATATTTTTCTATTATTTTTAATTTTGTGTTTTAATTATCTTTAACAAACATTTTTATTTTTTAAGAATTTGAATTTTAAATAATAAATAAATATATGATTAATAATATTTAAATTTACTATATAAAATAATGCTACATTTGTATAAATACTAACATTATGCATGTTGCTATTCCTATAGAGTAAAAGAGTAGGTATCTAACAGTAATTATGTCTACAAAATAATTTTATTATTATTTAATATGGGATATAAATAAAAATTGTGCCCTTTAAATAAGGCTTTCTTGTGGGCTACGCTAATTCGCAGCCCATTTGTTAGAAACTATGGGCCTTGCCTGACTTAACTTTGGGCTCTTTAGGAGGATTCGGTCGAAATCTAATTTTACGTCGAGGATTAGCTCGCGGAGAGATGACCAACGCGCACTCAGCTGGATCAATTCATTCGGCAGGCAAAAGCTCGATTTGTCGTTCAGGAGTTCTGATGAAAGTAGATCGTTCGTTCGCGCTCTTGAAGGCATTCAGGAGCAGAAGCTCGATTCTGCTCGCGATCTCAAATTTATCTAAATAAATTTGTTTTCTTAAATTCTTCTTGCTAATTGCAATTGTAACATCTATCAATTTTAAGACTCACTAAGCACCAAAATTAGAATTAATCAAGATAAATTATTTAGAATATTTTTGGATATTTTTTAAAATTCTTAGAATTTTATTTGTTTTTCATAAATTTTTATATTAAATTTTCAAAATATTATAAAAATTAATATTTGATTAATCTTGGCATCAACTTAAAGTACTAAAAAAGTTAGTTTGATATTTGATCTCTTATATATTTGTTTGAAAAATATTATTTAACTCAAATAATTTATCAAAAAATTGAATTGTTAATATTTATTTAAAATAAATATTTTTAATGAATTGTATATAAAAATAAATTTAATATTGATTTTTGTGAGAGTAATATTTGATATTCTTAGGTATTTTTTATCCACATCTATTAGTATATAATATGTATATATGTGAGATAATAAGTGAATTATGCTCTTTTATTTATAAATCCTTCTATTTTGTGAGGAGAGAGAAAAATTATGTATAATAAACTATTTTTTTGCTATTTATTTATTTTTTCTTAAGTATCTTTAATATTTTGAAAAATATCATGTTTATACCAAAATATAAATAAAAAAAATATTCATGATTAAAAATATAATTTTTTTTTAATTTTCATATATAAACATTCATCTTCTCTTTTTCGGTTTTTTCTCTGATGCGCCTAAAATGACTAAAACGCAAGAAGCATGTGCCGATCTCCTCTTCTCGCTTCTTCGCCAGACGTAGCGCCGATCTCCTCCGCCATAAGTAGCGCCGGTGCTCCGGCTTGGCTTCGTTTTGCCAGAAGCGCTCGCTTCTCCGACGCCTCGCCTCGCTGATGCGCGCAGAAGCTGATCTCCTCTTCTCGCTTCTCCCGGAGCTCGCATCTGCTAGACGTAACGCCGGTGCTCCGCCTTGGCTTCGTCTTGCCAGAAGCGCTCGCTTTTACGATGCTTTGGCTCACATCGCTGACGTGCTCTCTCACCTTAGTCGCCTCGCTGACGGGCTCGCCTCAATCATTTGTCTTGATTTAATCACTCGCAGAGATATAAATGCTTTAAATAAATGTTTTTTTCTCTAAAGATTTACTTGATATTGCAATTTTAATATGAATAATTTAAGATTATATATGTTCCGAGATTTTTAGCATTTATTAGAGTTGATTATAACTAATTTATGATAGCAGTTGGCATATATTATCATTAATATCAGCAAATAAATGATCTTTGCTGCTTATGTAAGTTTATGTGCTGCTTACATAATTATCTTTTTATTAGTTGCTATATTTTTCAATTTATATTTAAGTCTCAGTGGGGTAATATTGGCTTATGCGTAATATAACATGAATGACAATGAACAAAACATCATACGTCTGAATAACAACATCTATTATTGTATTTAAAATTGCTATTTATCTGAATAACATGTTATCTTAATAACTTTTCAATTGTCATTAAACCAAATAACTTCTCCAAACAGTCCTTTATTCTACCTTATATATATTATTTAATATAAGTGTAGTACAATTATCTCTTCTAATTTAACTTGCTAATGCTCTAAATCATATTTCAAAGAGTTTTAAGATAAGCTAGATACTTTCTCATATTTTTTTTTTTTTTTCATATAATATATATATTTTTATATTGCAAAAAGTTTCAATATGAGCTAGATAGAAAGAACAGTGGCCAACAAACTGGTTGGCGCATAATAGCATATAAAGCTTGATTATTTGCTCAACTACTGGCATTTATTCAGGCTCATAATGTTCATTTTAATAGCAAATAAGCATCATTAATTAGATTTGACAATAATTAAAGCTTTGACATAAACTTTCTCATAAAAAACACCATTTGGAGATGCATTCAATTGAGTTCATAATCTCTCACTTTCAAACTCAAACTATTAATTTGCTTTTTCAATAAAAAATAGATTTGTATTCAATCTATTATTATTAATAATTATGTGATTATGTAGTCGGTGATTATGTTAAATTCCTTATTTTTCTTGCATTTGTGAGAGTAATATTTTATCAAAAAATTGAATTGTTAATATTTATTTAAAATAAATATTTTTAATGAATCGTATATAAAATATAAATTTAATATTGATTTTTGTGAGAGTAATATTTGATATTCTTAGATATTTTTTATCCACATATGTATATATATATATATATGTAGTTGTTTTTATCTAATTATTTTAGCGCTCTAATTTTTTTTTTCTTTTTAATCATTTAGGGTTATAAGAAAAGCCAGTTCTTCTCTCCAGTAATCGGGTCCGGGAATCGCAGGCTCTGCCTTCTGCTAAAAGGAAGTTCTTCAGGCCTTCGGCTCAGGTTCGTTTTTTCTTCGATTAACCCTACTTTAGCTATTGTTTTGGAAATTCATCAGAAATTTAATATATTATTTGGGAAATATAACGTTTCTCTAATCTGCTTATCTGCGCCAAAGAAATTGGACATTAGTAACTGTTTAGTAAATATTTTGGTCAGATTGTGCCCTAAAAATATTGCGTAGTACGCCCCTGAGTTGATCGGGCAATCTGCGATTGCGATGAAAATTCATTTCTTACAGTTTTATGATCTAGGATCTGCATTCGGCTTTAATCTCTGAGATTTTCTGAAAACTCTTTTCTCATCTTCTATTTGAATCTACATCATTCAAAGATTCGTATTACTCTCAACTTGGGGTTTTTGGAATCTTGTCATATAGCAAGAATCTAACAAGTTTTAATTCTTGCAGAATTCTGAAGCCTAGTTGCAGTTCCTTTTTAAACCCAAAATTTCAACAAACGTAGACACCGTTTAAAATTTTTAGGTTCTAGTTTACTTTTCTCGAGATTGGATTGTGATTATAAAATTCATAGGGGAATCAACAGAGCGCTCAGACGCTCTTTGATGCCAGTGAATCAGGGCCAGGTGCCTGCGAATCTAAACCCCACATATTATTGTCTATACGAAGCCATGTATCATTCATTATCATAACAATGAAATATTATCGTTTTATGCCTAGTTTCTCAGTTCTTATCCACCCCACCCCAAACACACCTCATGTCATTGAAGAGAGCATAACCTTATTATTCTTATTTTGTGCCTTACATATTGTTTGTGATGTAAACTCGGATTCTCATACTTAAATACTTACAAAAAAGGCATTTTCATCTCCTTCCTATGTTGTATAACACCTCACGTTCACTAATAATTATAAAAACACCTTACGATGGGTGAAGCTAATGCGCTTTGTTCGTGAATATTAATGTTTAGAATATCATAAAGATCTTGGTTCCATCCTTGCATGTAAAGAATACAATTGAAAAATATCTTGTGTTATTATTTATGATATCAAAATTCCTTTACATGCATGGTACATAACCTGATCACTTACAAATCTAACAGTTAAATCTTGATATATACAAAACTAATACCTAAACATGCTCATTTTTCCATTTCCACAGATTAGAAGATGCCAAGTGATATGGAAAGATTTGTACTCTAATAAAAAATTGAATGGTTCTGTAACATCTAAGATTTAGGTATATGTAACTAAAAAAAAATTCAGCGATACGTTGAGACTTCCCTTATATATTGTAGAGTTCCTCCTAATATGATATAGTGTAGGCGGGTTTAGGGTTTATCGGATATCTAATTTAGTGCACAAAGAGAAGGTCACTGTTGCACACTTAAATACAGTTTTTTGAATATAAAGCAGCCCCTCAAGCACAAATGAACTTCAATGGGTTAAATTTCTGTATAAATAGGAGATGAGCATTCATCATTATGCAACACGTAATACATAAACCTACAATAAAAAAGGGCCATCTGCGCACTACAATCAATTAATAAGATTAAAAACTCGCAATGATTTGCAACGCCAAAAAAAATCAAAACAAATTTGAAAAGTAAACCGTAGTAAAGTAAAGAGTGCGAGAAATAACCAAGATTGCTTACTCCACACCTCACAATTAGGAAATCAATTAAGTGCACACAATATCAAAAAGATGGTTAAATAAAAAACAAAATATAATCACATCAATTTGAAATTAGAGCTTATTAAAACTAAACAAGTGAAGCAATTACAAGGGTGCCAACCCATTGAAGCTGGAAGGATCATTGCTCCTTGATTTCCCAAGTCTCCTAGCCATTTTATAATCTCAATTCAATTATTATTTGCAAAATTTATTGAGATTATAAAATGTCCAGGGGACTTGGGGAATCAACGAGTAATGATCCTTCCAATTATTCCAATGCGGGAAGTAGCACGAGCAGCAATGATGCTGGAAGCTCTGAATGCAACGTCTGCTTTGAATTAGTGCAAGACCCGATCATTACACTGTGCGACCATCTTTATTGCTGGCCCTGTCTTTACCAATGGCTCCATTGTCATGCCTGTTCTTCTGAATGCTCGGTCTGCAAGGCTGTGATTGAAGAGAGCAAGCTTGTTCCTCTGGATAGCTGGGGGAAAATATCTACAGATCCACAATCGAAATCCAATAAGGGTCTCAATATTTCTCATCGTCCGACCGGGCAGAGCCCTGCAAATGTTCTGCCTTCGGACCTCAATCATTTTTATAGGCAAATCCATGGTTTATGGGTGGGGGGCGCCTGTCGACAGCGCTAAATTTGGGAATTATACTTTCTCTGCTGCCATTGGAGGTCTGTTCTCATTGCTTAATTTTTTGGTTCATGGGTTTCCAGATGCGAGCACTTATGGGCATGCTCATGGCTACCCTTATGGGCATGCTCATGGCTACCCCCAGCATGTGGCTTTTGGGCAGCAGGGGCATGTTTATATTAAGGCTCTCTTGACCCTGGTTGCTGCCCTTGTAATTGTTGCACTTGTTTGGTTTTAATAAGCTCTAATTTCAAATTGATGTGATTATATTTTACTTTTTTATTTAAGTAACCATCATTTCTGATATTGTGTGCACTTATATCATTCCTTGTTGTGATGTGTGTAGTAAGTATTCTTGATTATTTCCAGCACTCATTACTTTACTGTGGTTTGCTTTTCAGATTTATTTAGATTTTTTTTGGCATTGCAAATCATTGTGAGTTCTTAATTTTATGAATTGATTGCGGTACGCAAAAGGTTTTTTTTTCATTGTTGGTTTATGTATTGGGTGCTGTATAATGATGATTGTTAATCTCCTATTAATACCAAAATTTAACCAATTGAAATTCATTTGCGGCTTGAGGAACTGTTTTATATTCAACTTTTGTATTTGAGCTCGCGACGATGACCTTCTCTTGTGCACTAAACTAGATGTCTTATAAAATCCTAAACCCGTATGCACTATATCATATTAGGAAGGACTCTACAATATATAAGGGGAATATCAACATATCATTAAACTCTTTATACATATACCTAAATCTTAGATGTTATAGAACAACCATTCCAAATTTTATTAGTGTACCAATATTTTCATATCACTTAGCATCTTTTAATATGTTGAAATGGAGATGAGCATGTTTAGGTTTTAGTTTTATATATCAAGATTTAACTGTTAGATGTGTAGATGGACATGTCATGTGTCATGCATGTAAAGGAATTTTGATATCATAAATAATCACACAAGATATTTCTCTCAATTAGTAAGATTTTTATGATATTCTAAAAAATAATATTCATGAACAAAATGCATTAGTTTTACCCATTGTAAGTTTTTTTTTTTATAATTATTAGTAAATATGGTGTGTTATGCAACATAGGAATGAATAGATGAAAGTGTTTTTTGTGTAAGTGTTTAAAGTATGAGAATCCAAGTTTACATCACAAACAATATGTGATGCACAAAGTAAGAATCATAGGTTAATGCTCTCTTCAATGATTGCTAGTTAGTATATTTAATTTATATCTTATAAATAAACATTTACTTCATGTACTAGATTTGATAAATTTATTAGAAAAAATATTACTAATTGAATAAATAGCTATATTAAAGTTTATTTGTATTAATACATATTCTTAAAATAGAACATAAACCTACAAAATTCTTTAATATAATATAAGATCAAAAGAATCAAATAGAGTGTAGAGTTCATTAATTTGTGTTTTGGGTGGAGCCATTGGTAAAGGCAGGGCTGTGGATTTGTCGATATTTTAATACAGAGGAACAAGCTTGCTCTCTTCATTCACAGCCTTGGAAGCCGGACATTCAGAAGATTGAGCATGGCCACTGAGCCATTGATAAAGGCTGAACCCGCAATAAAGATGGTCGCAGCGTTACAAAGGTTAGGAGGAGTTAAATCGAGGAAGATGTAGTAAATGGATGTGAACTTTTGATCATTTGGGTTGCTGGCTCAATCGACATCACAAAAAGCAGAAAGGGTGAGGTATCAGATTGGTTGTAGGTGAATGTCAGCGGAAGATTGTTACGAAGGTAACGAATAATGCATATGACTGCTTGCTAATCAGTGGTGGTCAGATGATGCATGGATTGTCAGACTTTATTCACGCTGAAGGTGATATATGGCCGGGTGTGTTGGAGATATTGGAGTGCTTCAACAATCCCGCAGAAAAGCTTGGGATCCGAGAAGGCTTCAGAAGAGATCTCGCTTAATTTGATCCGCACAACCATTGGAGTCGATGCAGGGTTTGAGTGTTGCAGGCTCACACTATGCATAATATCTTGAACATAGTGTGGTTGAGACAACCAGATGATCTGTCTCTCTAGTGATATTGATATTGAGAAAATGGTAAACAAATCCCATGTCTTTGAGAGAGAAGCGAGCAGCAAGGAAGGCTATCAAACCTTTGTTTATTTGAGTCATTGTTGCCCATGAGCAGGACATCATCGACGTAGACAAGGAATACCAAGATATCGTCATCGCTGCGATATATAAACATAGATGTATCATTCACAGCATTGTGAAAGTCGAAGGACTTTAAAGCTGTGGATAACTTTTGGTGCTAAGCTCTAGGGGATTGCTTTAACCCATAGAGTGCGCGATTGAGGGCTTGCTTATATGTAGATGGCACGGTGTGAGGAGGAACAACCATTTTGTAAACCTTGGCTTTAGATTGCCTGTTTCAGAGTTGTGAGCATTGGATGAGTGTTACGGCCTTGGTGGGATTGCTGTACGAGAACACATGTCACAGAAGCTGCCGATGTAGTTCCTTGGGATAACGACGTAGGAGGCTCCATATTATTGTTTTTGGTGGAATCTGAAGAGGTATGTGCTGCTATCTGCGAGCTGCTAACAACAAAAGCGCTGTCAAACGTCGAACTGTCCTAGTTCAAGATCGAGACAGTGATTATTGGGCCATAACTATTGGATGTTTGGGCATTTGCTGTATTAGGAAGTTTGTAATATGGAAAATCAATTCATTAAAGTTTACATGCCGTGAGATATATAATTTCTTGGAGTCAATGTGATAACATATATAGGCCTTGCTGGCCACTATATCCAAGAAAAATAAATGGTAATGACATGCGAGTTCAACTTATTTGCTGCATAAGATTTCAATCATGGAAAACAGAGGCATCCATACACTTTTAAAAATTGATAGTCAGGTGGATGGTGGAACAAGATTTCGTATGGGGATTTATGTTGCAGTTGAGGATATGGTAGACGATTTTTGAGATACATGGCGTTTTAGAATGCATGTGTCCAGAAGGTGGTATGAAGGTTTGCGTGCAAGAGTAGGGCCGACCAATTTCTACTATATGACGTTCAACTTTGCCATTTTGTTCAAGTGTGTATGAAGCTGAGAAGCGATGCTGGATGCCCAGAGTTGCAAGTGTGTTAGTAAATTTCTTATACTCACTCTCCACCGCCATCAAATTGGAATTTTGCAATTTTTGAGGAGAGTTTGTTTTCAACCATTTTTAGAATGAAAGACATTTTAGTTCTTCAGGTTTTTTATAAAGAGGATGCATCCATGCAATACCTGAAAATTTATCAACAAAAATGATGTAATCTTTATAACCAAAAAATGACTCAGCAGGAGCTGGCCCCCCAAATATCAGAAACAATAATATGTAAGGTTTTTGAGATCATGGATTAGCAAGAGTAAATGCAACCTATGTTGCTCGGACATATGACAAGTAACACAAGTGAATATAGACTTTGTTTTTATTTGTAAAGTTGCGACAAGGTGCTGAAGTTTGTCAAGACCTGGATGGCTCCATATATGGCTGAGAGTGGAAGATGAACCGGGAGGGATTGAAAGAGTGTAGAGTCTATTAATGAGTGTGCTTCAGTGGAGTTCTTGTTTTATAAGGAGATCCTTAACAATACAAGGAAGGATGAAATTAATATAAACATTATTATAAAGAGTGAAACGATTGATAGAGACAAGTTTCTTTGAAATGTTAAAACATGTAACACATGATTCAATTTAAATGTATTTGGGAGGGATGAAGGAATGGTTAAACCTGTGTGGGTTATAGGCAAGGAACTTTTGTCTCCAGGTTGCAATCTCTTTATAGGTTGGCTACGGATGGTTGTACATAATGTTTTGCTTCGGAATCCAGAAACCATGAATCGGCTGCTGATGCATAGTATGACATTGTAGTAGCTCTATCGGTTGGGTACAAAGTGATATTCTGTCTATGAAAGCAGTTTACCGATGTATGTTTGTATTTATTGCATAGTTTGCACTGGATAGATGATCGGCCTCTGCCATTGCTTTGGCCACGTCGATGGAAGATTCTGTCACGACCATGGAATAAAGTAGGACTGTAGAAATGGGTAGTTACAACATGATCAATTTGCGATGTATTAGCTAGCATTGGAACATGAAGGGGTTTGGTGGAATGCTCAGAGTACATCAGCTCATGGTTTAGAAGAGCTCATGGTTTAGAAGAATACTGGTCAGCTCGTCTAACTTGATCGGAGTAATCCGAGTGTTATGGCAGTGGTAATAGAAGTGAATTTGACTCCCAAAACTGTGAGGATAACGAGAATAAGTTGTTGCTTAGTCACTGGAGAGCCTACGACAATGAGTTTATGTGCAGGATCTTTTAGCTTACTGAATGAAGTCGGCCATCTTCATAGATCCCTTTTTTGGGCTTCGTAGTGTAGTCTCTGCTGTTGGAGGCTGACCTGGCCGAGGAAGAGTAAATCGCAGCGAGAGCCGACCACATTGACACAGCGGGTTCGCAAGAAAGCTTGAGCAAAATTTATTTCAGTGAGGGAGGAGATTAGTCAACTTAAAATCAGTTGATCTTGTTTATATCGAGAAATTACTTCAGGATTGGAGTTGAGGTCTTCACCGATCGACAATGCAAAGAGCAAGATTTGTCAATGTACCGCATAAGACTTTGATATCAGAAGATAGAGAGGAATTGTGACCTCCACAGAGTGTAATTTTTTTTTGTCGTGCTTCACTGGAAGGAGATGATGAACATCAGCTAGGGCATGATTGAATGGATCTGTGGTGGCAGAGGATTGCATCAAAAGCATGGTCGAGGCGAACGACTGCGTGGATGCTTGCGTTTCCATCAGGGTTGCGAACTTGGGCGAGATTCCTTACGTAGGGTCGAGATTGGGATCTTGCTCTGATACCGTGAAGAAAATTGAACAAACACAGAGGCAACAGATAAGAAAATGTTTTTGTTATGCCATGAAAATAGGAATATAACGGGTAATTATAAGTGAGGCGAGAACATGGGATTGACTAAGATATATTTGTTGCACAGCAACTGTGGAGATGGAAAATAGAAGAACAACTTTTAGTTAGGGGTAAAGTTGGTAATACTGAGGCTGTTATTAAACTTGCCAACACAAAATTTACAATTTATGAATCATTTTTTTTTGAATATTTCGGAGACGTCGTCTCGGCTGTTTCTTCTGAAACTTCCTGCCAATTTTGCGATTATACTCTAATAGGGTTCCTGTGGGGTTGCTTCTCCCTTCTCAGCAGTTACGTTTTATTCCAAATTTTTGCGAAACATGTTCTTATCTGTTTATGGCATGCATTAGAAACCCTTGCCTCTTCATTTTTTTTTAAAGGTTGAGCCTTACTTGTGGTTGACGAGGCTTAAACCATTGAACTGCCAATAATTGAATTGTCAAGAGTTCAAACCCAAGAACTCCATTCAATTGTCATCATCCCAACAACTAATTGTAAAGTCTTGGTCAGTGATCGGTGACTGGGAAGTAGCAACATTATGGGGATGAGGACTAAGCTGTAAATCTCTTAATTCTTTTAATTCTTTAAACCGTCATCTTGTAAAACATATGCTTGATTTTATTATTTTTATAAAACTACTGCCCATACTCTCATCATTGCATCATCAAAACAACTGCCCTACTTCATATTTCTGGAATTAAAAATGGATTTATTCCTTTATATACATGAATCATGATTATTTGTTATGATATAAATACTAACATTTAAGTTTGTAGGTAAATACTCAAGATTTGATTGCATGCATGCTGTTATTCCTAAATTAATACCCTCCAATACAAAATGTACATATTAATATAGTATAAAAGCTATGTTTAATCAACTGCTCAAAGAAATTAAACATTCTGGGTTTATTATCTAAGTAGTAAAAAATATTATATCCAAAACTCAATAATTTTGACATTTCAAATTTTTGAAATCGGCCAACATTCAAATAAATTGCGACATCTGATCGGGTGCTTCGCTTGTGAATCAATGGAGAAAGGCGAATCGGCGATCACAAAGGTGAATCGGCAATGGCGAAGGCGAATAGGCGGTGGCGATGGTGCAGGTGAAGGAGAATCGGCGATGGCGAAGGAGAATCGGCTTGTTGATGCAAAGTTTAGTGATTCTTTTCAAACCTACCAGAATCTTTTTCAAACATATTCTCTCTTTCTTGAACTCTATAATATTTATTTGTCTAGAAGGCACCCACCTTCATTTTCTGGTCTGAATTTGCTCGCTGTCCCTTGTGAAATTTGCAGCATAGAAGCTCTCATTTGAGATTTTCACCGGCGATGTGAACGGCTGTTTTTGATTCCAAATGGAGAGATGGGGATCATACGCAGTTACAAGGCCATTTGCTTATTTTAATAGTTTGACTGTTATTATACTTTAAATTTAGGTTTTCTGTGAGTAAATGATAAAAAATGTGGGTTAAAATCTCCTTTGCTGACTGTTATAACTTTCTCACTCACACTCAGTCTCAGTGAATGTGGGTTTCTTTCTGTTCATTAATTTGCATAGCACTGGAGTTTTATAATATACATATCTATCATTCATCAGTTTTTAAAAAATCTAAGATTTTGTTGATTCGTTCTTTCTAATTGTGTGATAATATCTGCCCTGTTGCAAAATTCTGAAGCCCTATTGCAGTTTTTTTCTTAATCTAAAGTTTCTGCAATTGTATACACCGTTTAAAATTTTCAGGATCTGGTTTACTTTCTAGAGATTGGATTGAGATTATAAAATGGCTAGGGGACTTGGGGAAACAACTAGCAATGATCCTTCCAATTATTCCAACGCGGGAAGTAGCACGAGTAGCAATGATGCTGGAAGCTTTGAATGCAACATCTGCTTTGAATTAGCGCAAGACCCGATCGTTACACTGTGCGGGCATCTTTATTGCTGGCCCTGCCTTTACCAATGGCTCCATGGCCATGCCCATTCTTCTGAATGTCCGGTCTGCAAGGCTGTGATTGAAGAGGGAAAGCTTGTTCCTCTGTATGGCCGGGGAAAAATATCGACAGATCCACGGTCTAAATCCAATCCGGGCCTCAATATTCCTCATCGTCCAGCCGGGCAGAGGCCTGCAACTGCTCCGCCTCCGGACCCCAATCATTTTCCTCAGCCAAATCCATGGTTTATGGGTGGGGGAGCGCCTGTGGGCAGTGCTAGATTTGGGAATTATACTTTCTCTGCTGCCATTGGAGGTCTGTTCCCATTGCTCAATTTCCAGGTTCATGGGTTTCCAGATGCGACTACTTATGGGCCTGCTGGTGGATTCCAGTATGGATATCCTCATGCTTTTCATGGCGGGCATGCTCACGGCTACCCCCGGCAGGCAGCTCCCGGGCAACAGGGGGATGTTTGTCTTAAGGTTCTCTTAATCCTGATTGGTGCCTTTGTAATTGCTTCACTTGTTTGGCTTTAATAAGATCTAATTTCAAATTGATGTGATTTTATTTTACTTTTTTTATTTAACCATCTTTCCTACTTGTGTGCACTTAAATGATTTCCTTATTGAAATTTGTGTAGCAAGGAATCTTGATTATTTCTGTAGTTTGCTTTCAGATTTGTTTTGATATTTTTTGGCATCTTATCAACTGATTGTGGTATAGGTATTGTGTGTTGTATAATGATAAATGTTCATCTCCTTTTAATACTAAAATTTAACCCATTGAAGTTCATTTGACTCCAGATAGCTGATACTCGAAATCTGCATGCACTATATCCACACTAGGAAGGACTCTACATTATGTAAGGGGAATATCAACATGTACTTGATTTCTTTTTTTATTTACATGTATCTAAATCTTATACGTTAAAGAACAACCATTTAGTTTTTTATTAATGTGCCAATATTTCCATATCCCTTGACATTTTCTAATCTTTTGAAATGGAGAAATAAGCATGTTTAGGCATTAGTTTTGTATATATCGAGATTGTTAGATGTGTAAATGCACGGATTGTCTTGCATGTGAAGGAATTTTGATATCATAAATACTCACACAAAGATATTTCTCTCAATTGTGTTCTTTAGATGCATGGATGGCACCCAGATCTTTATGATATTCTAGTCATTAATACTCACGAACAAAACACATTAGTTTCACCCATCATTAAGGTTTTTCTTATAATTATTAATAAATATGAGGTGTGCCACATAGGAGATGAAAGTACCTTTTTTGTAAGTATTTAAAGTACGAGAATCCATGTTTACATCACAAATAATATGTGAGGGACAAAGTAAGAGTCATAGGGTAATGCTCTCTTTAATGAGATGAGGTGTTTGGGATGGGGGCCTAGATTGTTAATTAGCATATATTTATCAACTTAGATATTAAAAATAAACATTTACTTGATGTACATTTAGATCAGTTGGAGACTCAAAACTTGTGGAGGCCATCAGAAGCTTTGGTTGAGCCTTGAACAACCTAGAACCTCTTTAATCTTCTCTTACTCGGGAGCGCTTGCTATGTTTCTCTTTAAGAATTATATAAAAAGTTTTAATTATATCTTTATATTTTATCAAATATATTGATAAACGTGTTTATTTGGTTATCAAAACAGGTTAATAATGTGATGTACTTAGGAATGCATACTTATAGTTTATTAGGAGTTTAATATGTTCTGTAATGTAGATTACTTGTTAATATCATGTTATTTTTTTGATAATTCATGCTTATTTGTTCAAAAGCAAAAATATATTTATTTGGTTATCAAAAAAATTAGATATATGGTTTTATTTATGAATATATTTGTTGGAAATGCTAAACCCCTCAATGTATTACTAGCTTACATTGTCGAATTCTTGTTGAGCTGTGATTTAAGCCTTACGAACATTATATTTGATTTAAGTATGTTCAAGCACGATTCTTTTTCAGTAATGTGCATGTTAATTCAAAAAATTGATATGCTATTCTTTGATAGCAGCATGTTTAGGGAATTTTCTTATCTAATTACCTTATAAGAATAGGTTAAAAGCATGTTTAGCATGTTTCTAGCATACTTAGTTTGCAATAATTTATATTCTTCAAATATTGGACTATTTCATGCCAGCTTTTGCTTATTGAATTAGCCAAGTGCTATTGGAAGTGTTCTTGCTTATTTGATTATGTGTGACTAGGACTAGCTCAAGTCGAGTTCGAATCGAGTTAGCCCACACTCGAAGTCTAAATTTTCGAGTTTAGTTCAACTCGAACCCGACTTAAGTCGTTCGAGTCAGAGTCGAGTTCAAGTCAAGCCGTTCAATTTGAACTCAACTTTAAAATTTCAAATCAAGTCAAAGTTGCCAAACCTATGTGCGCGGCTATATGATTATGTAAAATTTTGTTGTGAATAAATATTAATAAAATGAAAGTTATTATTATTATTGTGTATTTTTACTCGAACAAACTTAAATGCTCTTGCGGCAATCACAATATTTCTATTTTTTTAAACCTACGAATTGCATTAACACAACTAAAGTAAAACAAAAGAAAAAGAAAGCCCATCAAATCCAATAAAAATTTAAAGCAATTAAAATGAAAGTGTAAAATTGCATAGAATTCTCTGCTATAAGAGTTTAATTATTCATAAAATAAAATCCTTTCTGAGGATGTTTAAGAGTTTATCAGAAATTGCTTTCTCCCACAAAAGTGAAGTTCCTGTCACAGTATCATTTAGCATAGAAATTTATGGGGCAGCTCTAAAATGTAAGAGAATCCAATAAATCATTTCTCTTTTTTGAGTAAATGATATCATTCATCTTCTGAAAATATATATTCTTTTTTTAAAGTACATAATTTCAGTTTTTGGATTAAAGAAAATAAAACTACCTCAGCAAAATATTAAACGGACACCAATTATTAAATTAATTCAATTATTACATATTTCTTAATTAAATTTTGAAATTTTAATTATTATATCAATCATGTTGATAATAGATGTTTTAGAGGAGCGCCGCGGCGCACCCAGTCGCCAGAGAGGCGGGCGCCATAGTGCCGCAGCGCGTCATAGCGCCCGATGACGACGAAGTTTCAACCATCTCTTCTACTCTATCTCCTAGGTTTTTTTTTGCTTTACAATACTCAAACACCAACAATACACAGCATGTAACAAAACCCTAACACTCAAACACATATAAAGCAATCTCTCTCTTTGATACCACTTGTTGGGATTTAAGATGGGTGATAGAGTTTCAACAATACAAAAAAAAATTTAAAAATGATAAGCAAATCAAAATAAAACAAAGAAAACCTACATACAAATATAAATATAGCACAAAACAAGAGATTTACATAGTTCAGTACTCACCTATGTCCATAAGGAGAAAAATAAAAAAATTTCACTACATAGAGGAGATACAATGATTTAGAACTAACAAACACAAATATTTAGAAACTTTTTTTGAAGCAACCACCACACCCACAACACCCACAACCCTTATGGAGGCCATCAAAAATTCGGATCTATTTAATAATAAACCTAAATGTGAGCCCACCTCTCTCGCGGCAAGGCGTATCTCCAAAACAGCTATTATCAACATATTATATTATATTTCTCCATGAATTTAAGAACAATTATTATCAACATGAGAATATATATATATATATATATACATATATTTATTTATTTATTTATTATTTTTAAGAGATTAAAATTCACCAAAAAAAAATAGTTTTTAGAGTAATTCATAGGCAGCATCATCCCTACTGTTCCTTCCGAAACTTGTACGAAACTTGCGATTGTTCTCCAATTATTCTCATCTAGTCATTCTTTCGTTAACTCAAACCCTAATAGGATTCTCGTGGGATTGCCTCTCACTTCCCTGCAGGTTCCGTTTTAATCCCCTAGTTTTTGTTAAACATGTTCACATCTTGTGGTAAGTAATTGAACTGTCAAAAATTCAAACTCAAGAGCTCAACTATTGAACCATAACACCATTCACTTGCCAATGCTTGTGGTAAGTAATTGAACTGTCAAAAATTCAAACTCAAGAGCTCAACTATTGAACCATAACACCATTCACTTGCCAATGCAGCCAAGAATCAACTAAGCAAAATTGCTGTATTTACAAAAATATAGTCTAATTCCTCTTTCTATATTTTCACCATTCATAGCAAGGATATTATCATTTGCTAATCTTTAATTATGTTACTAAAATGCAATATATGTATTACATAAATATTGTAATATATATACACCACCACCAATTGATAGTTCCCTCCCTAAGTCCCAACTAGAGAAGATCCTAAGTTAAATTCATTAACTTAATTCATGCAAGATCAAATTTATTCAATCTTCTAACACCCCCTCATTCTAGAAGCCCCCTATGCTTACACCACGAGACTGCCACCACATACAACAGCAAGCTCCCGGTAGCGCCGCCCCCCACTGTCCACACGAATTCCACCGTGCCCGACTTATTTTCGTCGAACAAATCGACCGCAATGTTCATGCCGAAAATGGCGGCGAGGATGATGAACGCGCTCACGATCAATGTCGCGGTCATCAGAACTACCCCTGCTTGCAAGAGATGATTCCGCTTGTCATCTAACATTATGTTTATGTAGTTCTCCGTGTCGACGACATACTCCCCCAGCTACATACAACAATAGCCAGACACAATAAAGAGAAATGCTAACTGGCCCCAACAAATCAATACAAAATTTAACAAAATTTTAGGCAATTATTTAAGAGAACTTTGAAATATATCAACTCTTGATTTTGCCCATTTAATGTCTGTGTTTCTTAAGATTTTCATTTGGGGCATCCAAATGTCATAATTTTAAAAAATTATATACATATATGAGATTCCATGTAGACATAAAGATTTGAGTGTTGCATAAAATTTTTTAAATTGGTAATATTTCATATAAAGCACTCAAATCTTGATAATAAACATATCCAACAAATCATATTTTTGAAATTTATAAATAAAACACTATTATTTAATTTACCTATATTGTTTTAATTTTTTAGATATGGTAACATAAGTAGGAATTATAATATGAAATAACTGTTTTTGTGCTATGAAAGATTTTGTATCGAATATGCAAATTATAGGCTTTTCGGTGCTATATGTATAAATATTCCTTCAATAAATTCATGTGGTACCATATATATACATAGATAAAGCTTTTCACAATCAGATGTCTACATAAGAAAGCAGCTTTTAGAAAATTCATTCCTCCTACCGTTGTTTGGCAATATTTTATTTCAGATTTAGCCCACTATCCAATTGGAGCCTAACTTAATCCTAATAGATTAAAGAATAATTACTTGTAAAACAATAATAATTGTGTAACTGATGCCTTAAACTTGATATTTACAAAACGGGTTTTGATACAATAACTTTCAAATAGCTCCAAAACAATTCCAAAAAATACAAAATATTTTTTCTCACAAAAGCCAATAATAAATTCATTTTTTGTGTTGGGCCCACTAAAAATACATATCTTTTATGGAGCTATTTGGAAGCCAAATAACATTTTCTCTATTTAACCATAATTTTGATATAATAATTGAGATTTGAGTGATAATTTTGTAATATTCAGATTTAAGTATTAAATATGTAAATAAGAAAGATTTATGTGATATGCATGAAATTCTAAGGAAAAAAAAAGGATAATTATCTACATAACACACAAAACTTATGTATTACATATCTAACACAATTATACATTAGCATGTATATATCTAACATTAAATCACATATTTTTCTACCTTGAATAATTAAAAGAAGTCAAGTGAGACGGTAATTTTGATATAATGATGAAGCTTTGTGCAATAATTTTGTAATATTCAAGATTTAGGTGCAAATATGTAAATAAGAAAGATTAATGTGGTATGCATGACATTCTCCATAAAAAGGATATTTATAATCACTTAATTTTCGATATTTATAAATCTAATATCACATCACAATCTTTTCTGTGCTGAATGAGAAGCCAAGTGAGACAGTAATTTACTAATTTTAATATAATAATGAATTTTTTGTGCAATAATTTTGTAAATTTAATTTATCGGTGTAAATGTGTAAATAATAAAGATTTATGCGGTATGTAGGAAATTCCCCAAAGAAAAAGAGAGAATAATTAATTACCTACATTAGACACAAAACATATGTTTACATATCATCTAACACTTCAATCTTATCATTTATAAATCACGCTCTTTTCTCAATTTTGAATGATTAGAAGATGCCAAATGAGATACTAATTTTGATATTATAATAAAGTTTTGTGTGATAATTTTGTAATATTCAGGATTAAGGAGTAAATATGTAAATAAGAAAGATAAATGTGGTATGACTGAATTAAATTAGAGGTTAAACCACTGAAACAAAGGGACGAGAATTTTGTTTCTGCTCTCAAATGTTGGATGCTGGCTTTGTAAGAGTTTAAATTTAGGTGCTATGTATGTAAATATCTAAGATTGATGTATTATTCCTGCAAATATCTAAAAAAAATGGAACTAGTTAGGAGCACTTACAGAAGATAACTTGTTCAATGTGCTATCAATCTGAACGAAATAAGCTTCTAACAGCATCTCAAGCTCTTCCACATGATGCCGTTTGCTACTGCTTCTGCTGCTGAAGGCATCCCTCAGATTGAGATTAGAAATTATATTGTCGCATTGATTTTGAACACTATATTCCCCCAATGAACCATTTGCAAAAATCCTGATGATCAAATTTTAAAAAAGCAAATAAGAAAAAAAATGTGTTCAATTTTTAGCTCATGAAAGCTCAAAATGATAAAAAGTTTGAGTAAAAAATAGATGAAAGCTGCATAAAAAAGTTTACATATCCAGCACCAAAACTTCAACAGTTACAAGAAAATAACTATCATGAGCAGATTCTATTTACATGTCCATTTACAAATTCTAAGATTGGTGATAATGTAGTGCTCGACTTGTAAATGGAAATTTGCCAAAATAGTCTCTCGACTACTTAAATTTGGTTGATTTAGTTCCAAACTATTCAATTTGCCCAATTTAGTCACTCGACAATTAAATTTGTTCAATTTAGTCTATCAAGTATTCAATTTAAGCCTAATTCAATCTAAAGAATGCATAGTTGAGTGACGAAATTGGATATTTTAAACTGTTGAAAGAATAAATAAACATATTTAATAGTGTGAAACTAAATTGAGATTGAATACAAAATAGATTCAAATCATGCCGATTAAAATTAATAAGCCATCTATTGTCATGTTCATGAACTTAAAACTTTGGTTGATCAAATAGTTTTTATTATTCAATTCACAAATAACCAATTGCTGTCATAAAATTTAAACTCATTGCTCACCAACAATAACCATCAGATTATAGTAGGAGTATCACCAACCATAGCCTTTAAATTAAAGACCACAATCCATAACCATTAGATCTGTTTCCTTATGATTGATAGATTTCTCATTCTAATGCATTATAAACTTACAAAAAGGGCTTTATTCTTTCATTTAATTTAAAAAAAAAAAACCTCTCAAACTTGTGCTCGTGAATAAGATATTTTTTAGTGTGTAACAAGAGCAGCTAACTTCAAGGAGATTCTTCCTCTCATTCCAGAACGAGACATGGAATACATGTTTCCAGACAATTCTTTCTCCTTGTTCTGGCGTATGGCCTATATTGATGCTATCTCAATAACATATCTTTTTAACCTAATTTTTTGGTATTGTTGGTGTTTGAGATGTTATTAGCAAACGCATATTTTGAAGTATCGGTTGGACGATTTGCTTAAAAATAAGAAACCCTTAAAATATCTCAACTCAATTTTCAACAATTTTACAAATTATACGTACTTCGACTCATATATTAAATATATAAGTTTTAATACTCATCTTTGGCACACTGTCCAGTTAAGTAAATAAAACTAGATAGCTACTTTTGGCCTCAATAGCTCTATAATAACTATCCCATATTAGATGTATAAATTTCACATGCCATGAGCTTAACAAGGGGGTTTCTGTTTGTTCAAGCAAAGTGAAGCATAATTAATGCAGCGACCCAATAAATGGGATTGAGGTCTCGTGGTGTTGTTGTAAGGGCACACTATCCCCAACTTCTTGAGTTGGCAAAACTTTCACTTCGATTTAAGCCTTTCAAGTTTGATATCTCATATGTATGTACTCTGCAGACATCATTTGGGATCCCAGGGCGAAGAACCACGTAGCGAGTATGAAAAAGCACTGAGAGGTTACCTGTTCTCTGGCTTTTACCGTTTTGAAATTTTAATTAAATTCCTACTTTATGAGTTGTACTTTGTGCAATTATTGCACTTGCTTTCACATGGTTTCTTTTGTCCTAATAATCCCTAATAATCAAAACATTATACCTCTTCCCTTTGTAGCTGCAAACTTTGTTCATATGAGAACACTGAGAAGATCCATTAGATTGCTGCTGCAAGAGCTTATCTGTCAAATACATTTCAGCCATATCGTTATCATCATCCAATAAGTGTTCAAGTTCATCCCTGACCTACAACAGAGGCAACGTTTTCAAAACCAAACCATTAGAATATAAAGAAAATCATTCAGTCGCTTACTTTTGGCAACTAGTTATGATAAATTTTTTACTTATCATTTTTACTAATTGAAAATTAACTAAGACTATCTACAAAGATAGTTTTCAAAAACTATTAAAGCAACCAGCAGATTTTCAGTATAAATATCTTTCTCTCTGCATATTGATTTGTTGCAAATTTTACCACAAATCTTTGGTTGAGCTTGAAGATTTTCTGTAGATAAAATACCCGTGCAGATCAGCTCATATAAACTCAACACAATGGTTTGTGACATAAGACTGAGAATAATAAAGTCAAAAGATTAGAAGACCCACAAGAAAAGCAATTCTTAATACAAGCTAGCATAAAATACAAAAGGTTTAAATCATACAAGCAGCATAAGAGGAACCACCTTTGAAATCCGTCCAGTAATTGCCACCAAACGGCTTTTAATTTGACGAACATGTTCCAAATTGAGAGTGCTAATTTTTGTAGTTAGTTTATCCAGAGCTGGATAAGCTTCATTCTCCAACGTTGTTGCCTTGAAACAAAAATTAAATCAATTAGTAGTTATGATGCAATATGTATATCTAAACAAAATATACAATAAGAGAATGGTGTTGTGACCTAGTGATTGAGTTTTTGGATTTGTACAGAGATCAAAAGTTCAAATCCTATCGACCTCAAGTTTTCCTTGTTGACGCTCAACTTTAAAAAAAAATATACAATAAAATTTTATAGCTACACAAAGATAATAAGCCTATTGAATAAATATGATTGAACGTGGTAACTACTAAAAATTTACTACCAAGCTTCAAGTTTCAACCTCTCCATGTCCTTCAGACTCCCTCATTTTCCCCAGCATGTGGGTGATACTTCTCCCCCCAGGCCTCCTCTGACACTAGTTCATCTTTTTGTTTCCCCATTCCTCCCTTCGATCTCTTGGTTCCCCTTCTCTATTTTCCTCTTTTTAAAAAAAGCAGCCCTCCTCTCTCCCTTCTCCCCCTTGGCTTATCCTTTTTTGTCACTCTATATATTCTTTACTACACATAAAAAGATCCATTAAAAAAAAAATTAACGAAAAAGTAATTTTCATTTTCTAAAGGCATTATATCTTGGGCTGTCAAAAAAGCTCGATGACCACAAATAGCTCATGTTTGTTTCATTAAAAATATCGAGTTCAGCTCGCCAAATAAATAAACAAAATAGCCCCAACATGTATTTTGAGCTTTTTTCTTAACGAGTCGAACACAAGAAAAATAATGTTCAATCATGTTCGCTGTGTTAAAGGTTCATAAATATAATGTTTTATGGATATAAACGTCGAGCCTATAAAGCCTGAAATGATAACTAACTCAAGTCAAATTTTAATTTTGAACCAACAGGAGCTTATAGAACATCTATCAAGTCAAATATGAATACATGCTTTTTGAACAATTTTGAGCACCGGCTAAGATAAACTAAAAAATGTCGAACTCGAGCACTACCTAAGATTTCTCAAGCTCTGCTTGCTTACTGCTGAGATTAGATGCCGCCGAGGAACACACTCGCAATGCAAAACCACAAAATCACAACATAAATGACACTATTTACATTGTTCGATGTGATTCACCTACATCCAAAGGGAAGGGAAAAGAAGATTTTGCTAAAATGGAAGAGGAGCGTTGCAATCTGTTGAGGTTCTAAACCCTAGGCTATAGCAGCCTTCACACATAGAAATCATTGTTTTTCTTCACTCACAAACCCAAAACGAAATAGGGCTTCTAAACAACAATTATGTCCATGCGCATCTAGACGCATATGAATGGCACACTTAAGCGCACCATGTGGTAGAGTCAGATTGCTACGTGTTTCATTGGTTCGGGTACGTTACCTCGAATTCACATTTCGTCGTTTCATAGTGTGCTTGGGTACAACTCTTCACACCTGGGCACATCTTAGCGTCGCTTAGTTGTGCATAAGCGCGGCTCTTTGTGCTTGTGCACATTTAGGTGCTGCTTTGGCCTCGGTTGAGTTCCCCCTCTTCTCAGTTGGCTAAATTCAAGTCAGGTGCTTGGACACACCTACATGCGTTTGGGCGCGTGTACGACATCATCAAAGTGAGCATTTGACACTTGGGCCCAAGCGTCGACTTTTCTGTCTTAGCGCATTGCTACATGTCTAGGCGTGCCAATCCTACGAGCCTGGACACGCTAATCCTATGCACCTGGACGTGCCTACCTACCCGCAAATCCAAACATCAAACTTTCACATTTGCAACCCTACTTAAATTACACCAAACATATGCAAAATACCTGAACTGCCTTTAACAAACCAAGCACTACAGCAGTGAAAAAGTTTCAGCATTATATTTTATTACCTCAATTTCTAAGCAACTGCAAGCAGTTTCAAGACATGCTTCCAATACAATGAACTCGAACGGAAGAAATTTAAAGCTGTTAGAGTTTGCAAGATCTCCTGTCATTTTTGATTTCCCTCTTTCATCCACTTGAATTTGGCATTTTCCATTGCCTTCAGCTTCCTCGGTGTAATCTGCACTCCCATAGTTGTCAGGAGGACTCCTACTCGATTTCATGTCTTCCAAATCATAAGCATTCCTATCATCATTCGTGTTGCCATCTCCTTCCATCTTTGCAAACAAGCAAGTTTTATTAAGTTTATAAGATAACATTTCATAATTAGCGAACCCAACTGTTCACTGAAGAAGAGAACAAAATAAGTTTTTCACAAATAACAATCCAACATCCAAGTTTACGAATTTCAAATACTGCTCACACAATACCCGAAAGCATTTATTATAAATAATCATTTATGTTTCACTATCACTCCTTCCCAGCCCATCTTCTTCATAAGTAGCCATAATCACAGCAAGGCCCTCGTTTCATCATAGCTTATGTTGCATTCGTTGGTCATGAAAGGTAATATAGTGGGTATTAGAAAAAATAAGAAGGTAATTAAAATTTTTAATGAATTTATTAGCTAATAAAGGCATGATTAATAAAATTACTTATAATTACCAAATCATAATAAAAAAAAGTATGAGCGTACTTAATTAAAATAAATAACAAATCATAATCAAAAGTGATAGAATTCATTAATAGCAATTAAATTACAAATTATAATTGTGTTAAAATACTTACAATTATCAAATAAATTAGTGATAATTAGCATGAATTTAATATAATTATTCAATAAATTATAATTATAATATAAATTAATAGATTGATATATAATATTATATAATTAATTAGCTTATGCCAGTGCAGGCTAAATCAACTAAAGAGCAGAATTGTTTGATTCAAGCTCAAATAAAAAAAGATCAAGAAGTTGTATCTAACACCAACAACAATCCATAATCTCACTAGATGAGTTCAGCTATACGAATCCTTTATTTCCATTGTACCCGATCAAATAAAAAAGCCCCTCATTATATTTCAAATAGAAAAAAAAAAATCCATAATAGTTTTTTTCACATGTCATTATGGCTCTTCATCTAACTCTTTTAATACCAGAGAAATTCATAAACTCAATTTGTGAAAAAACCTAAATCGTAAACAAAAAATTACTTGGTGCGTGAAACGAAGCGAGAAGCAAGAAAGCTACAGAATCGGCGCCATTATCATCAAATCATCACGAACATAGCAAGAAACAAACAAGAATTCAACAAAAAGAAAAAAATCTACAAAATAAAAATGCATAACCTGTGGATCCGGACGGGAACTTAGGCGGCGCTGCAGGCGTAGGAGAAAGGGGGAAACAGTCGGATCCGAGTAATTAAGCACGAGAGCCTCGGTTCCAGTGACGACGGCTTTGATCTGCTCGAGGTTGATGACGATGGCTCGATCCCGCCCGAGGATGGCAAAAGGGTGCGAGAGATTGGGATCCAGAATGCGAAGGTCCCGCGCAGAAAGGCCGGTGCGCATCATGATAGCGCGTTTTCCGGCCTGCACCAAGCGAGATTGGCCGGATGAGTTCACGGCCAACCATGATCGGACGGCGCGGATCGAAGCAGGCGTCTTCTTTCTGAGGGAAAACGGTCCGGTTGAGTCCTTGCGTGGGGATGATGGAGAAGAAAGATCGGCTCCGGCCATGGTGCTGCACGGACTCATTCTTTTCTCATATACTACTCATCGGATTCTGAGGGATGCAGCTGTGCGAGATCAGTCTGAACAACTGAATGCTTGGCTTGAATCTCTCTCTCTCTCTCTAACAGAGGTAGTCATCAATGCATTTCAAGTTATTATATATATATATATTTTTTTTTGGAAAAATTTGAGGGTATAACCAATGTATTGCATATAAATTATAATGTTTAAAGTTCAGTCACACAAATGATAACAAAGAGAAAGAAAAAAATAAAATACAGACAGAAATTAATAGGGAGAACAAAGAGAGATTAAATTATTACAAAACTAAACTACTACTTGAAAAAATAAGAAATGAAAAACTAAAGAATATAAAAGATGTATGTGGCGCCCCGCTTCTCGCCGTGGTCCTGTTAACTCTTAAGTTAACCTTACGGTCAGTTGGTCACTAAATGATAAAGTCCTTGCTTATGATTAGGTTAGTGACTAATACTAACCCATTATAATCAAAGATTTTTTCATTATCAAAGAAATCATCACTAAATGTAAGTACGAGAATAAACAGAATGCGGAAGCATAAAATAAACATCCATCAATCATATATAAATATAACATCTCATAATAAGTAAAGTGCATAAAAGTAAAGATTTAAAATGTATTATTACATCATTTTAATAGTTTAAAAACTGAAATAACACACAGACTCACCAAGCATAAAATAAAGAAACTAAATCTAAAGGTCTTCAAGTACTCGCTTCTCTTCCAATGGCAAATCCTCCAATTGATCAACCGCTTCAAATAACTCTGAATATATCATTATCGGTTTCATAATGATAGGCTCCCAGCCAACAAAAGAAAAATCTTAATTAGATAAAATGTCTAAGTATGTTTTAGGGAAATCAGTTTATCATGTTTATTATATATCACCATAAACATTTAAGCATAAAAGCATAATAGTAGGAGCAGAATGCATAAGAAAGAACCCGGTAAAGCTATAAAATAATTAGTTTATAACTTAAACAAACTAGAAAGTAAACACATATCTCCACCACAGCAACTACAATAAGGTCAGGTAAATAAGAAAAGACTAAATCAAATGACTATAAAGAAAATACATCATAAACATACTTATGATCAATACAATATATGCTAATCAACTAAAAGGAAAGAACATATAAATAATTGTAAATAACACTAGCATCCTAACATACATATAAGCAAGACTGTAAATACAAAGTGCTGAAAACAGAAAGTAAACTGAACATAGAAATAAAGCGAGAAACTGAAATGGCCAAATATGCCATTAACTGAAAACAACATGTATCTTACTTAGCCATCTAGGTTAAGGCAATAAATCATAACAGTAGTGCACCTAAATTAGATATCCATATCAGAAGAAATGACTCAACGAGTCTGATAGTCAAAATTGGCCACTAGTTAGTCATCTCAATACTAGGCTGTTACTGAACTGAAAAGCATACTAATTAGGTCACAAACTACTGAACAAATTCTATACATCACATAACTCACTTAGCCATCTAGGCTAAAGTAATCAAACCATAGTAGTAGTACACATAAACTAGATCTGCCATACTAGAAGAAATGACTCCACAAGTCTCACTGAGAAAGGCCACTAACTAGTAAATGTAGTACTGGGTGGCGACTGAACTGAAGAGGCAGGCTAAATAGGTTACTAACTATTGACTGAATCTGATCGCTAAACTACTTAACTTATGCAATTCAATCTTGACATAAGATATTCATCAAATATCTTACATCCTAATATATGCTCAAGGTTTAAAGCTCAATTTCAAGGCAAGTATGGCATCAAAGTCAAAATAAGCAAGAGACTCAACTAGAATACAGGTGATATCCATTGTTATCTAATTTATTTATTATACATACTATAAGTTACACAAGTTCAAGATCTCCAAGTCCTACTATCGAGTGTAACTCAGATTCACGACCTTATGAATTGAAAATAATTATAACTAGCTAAGTCCTAATTGATTAAATCACTGACGATTGTAAGTTAAAACGAGTAAGTCAATCAACTTATTTTAATAATTTAAGCAAATCCCAAACCATCTTGATTAACCAAATCAGGATGAAAGAATTAAAAATTAAACTATAAATATTGGGATTTAATTACTTAATTTAAAGGTATATCTAAGGGTCTAAGGCTTAGAACCCAAGTCTCACAGATTAAGTTAAGGCAAATCCTAATGAGTAATCAACTCATTAGGATAGATCTCTATTCATAGTTCTAATATTTAAAAATCAAATAATCATTTAATAAATTAAAAAAATCTATAAAATATCAAAACCAAAAATTTACTTATTGAATAACCCAATTTACTCAATAGATAAAATATAACCTAAGAACTAATCCTAATTCATAAGGAATTATGCTCTTAATTACTAATAATATTTCTCAGACACTCTTAATTCAGGTATCAGCTAGGAGAGAGGGGGAAAAATTGCAAATCAAGTACTAAATAAATACTTATTTATTTTCTCTAATTATTTAAAAGTTCAGATTTTAGAAACGTGCTCCAAAAAATTTTAAAAATTCACACTTAGATAATTTGGCGGTGAGGAATTCAACGACAAAGACGGATTTCGATTCTGATGATTATTTAATTATGCTAATTTTTGGGGTATTTAATTATATTAAAATATTCGCAAAAATCTGACGACTTCCAAATCATCCAAAACATCACCCCTAGCTAATTTGGGGGTGACGATCGCAACGACGAAGTCAGATTTTGATTTTGAGATCAAAATATATACCTCAATTTTCTAATTAAATATTAAAATATTCCAAAATAATCGATTGAGCTCTGAATTACTCAAAACCTTCAATGATTGGATATAACGACTGTATGAACTAAATTAAGATATAGTTAAGCCAAAATCAAAGCTGGGTAACAACCTTGGGTTGTTACAACTGATATCCTTGCGTGCGCATAGAGGAGGGGTTGTACGTGTGAAAGAAGAGGAGAAAATGGCAGGCGGGTCCCAGCTCAAGAGGAAAATAAGAAATGGAGGTTTAATTTAATTAATTAATATTTTTCTAATTTTTAAATTCATGCATTAAAATTAGATTGATAAATTAGCTCCAAAAAATTTAAAAAATTCACCCATAACTAATTTTGAGGTGAGAAACTCAATGAAAAAGTAAGATTTTAATTTGGAGATTAATTTAATAATCATAATTTTTGGGGTATTTAAAATACATTAAAAATATTCAAAAGAATCTGACAATTTCCAAACACTTCTAAAACATCATCACTAGGTAATTTAGGGGTGACGATCGCAATGACAAAGTCGGATTTCAATTTTAATGTCAAAATGAATATCTTAAATTTCAAAATAATTAAATATTAATAAATAATTCAAATATTTGATTGAGCTCTGAATCACTTCAAATCTTTAGGATTTGGTTCTAATAACTAGATGAACATAATGGAATGATAATTATGATATGATTAAGCTAAAATTAAGCTAAATAACAACTTAAGATTATTACACTTTTATAAACATACATTCCTCATCAATGACATATATGGTCTCCTAGTCACTTTAAGGTAGCCCTAACTTAATATTTGTATAGACTAATCTACTATAAGTGAAACCCTTTCTTAATTTAATTTAATAATTATTATGCAAGGATTTATGATCAATTGAACAACGTTTCAAAGCATAACAGCATTTTAATGAATTTACCAAAGATACTAACTAAATAAGTGATAACTATTTGTTATCTAATTTTTAATTATCTACATTAATAATTGGGATTAATTAAATCTTCAATTAACTTAAGATATATATCTTAAATCAATTGATAAGTATATATATATATATATATATATATATATGAAAAATCTAATTTTTTAATTTTAAAAATAAAGTTTATAATATTATTTATTAATCATGATAATATTATCATAATAAATTATTATCCATGAAGATAATGATAAACTATGACAATTATTTATCATGCTTATTATTATATTGTCTCTTACTATTATATTATATTTTATCTCTAGTATCATTTATATTAACAAAAATAATAAGTATGTTATCATACTTATTATTATTATTGTCATAATAATAATAATAAAGATATTATTATTAATATTATTTAATTATTATAAACTTCTCTCCATATTCTTAATTAATAATAATAATAAGTATATTATTATACTTATTACAATTATATGAATAATTATAATAATAAAAATATTATTATTATTATTATCTAATTATTATCATAATATTCTCTATATAAATAAATATATGTGTATATTATTATCACATAAAATAATGACATTATTTTCTTTCTCTTATAATATTTTCTTTCTATGATGAAAAATAAAAGTACTTTTTATGTATAAAATATTATATAAATGATAATGATAATAATAATAATAATAATAATATAATATTCCTATTATTATTATCCATAATTAATATCTATAATATATTATTATCACCATCAAGAGATAATATATCACTACTATCTTATTCTTTAATATATATATATATATATATATATAATATTATTACTTTTTTACTATTATTACACTTTTAATATATATATTATTCATATCTTATAATAATATTTTTATCTTATAAAAAAAATAATATCAATATTATTATTATTATTATTATTTTTATTTTCATTATCATCATTATCCTTATTATTATCGTTAATTTTATTCTTTCTCTTGCTAATAGAGAGAGAAGAAATATAAAAGATAATTATCAATATTATTATGCAAAATTTATCATTACTTATATAACCACAATTTTTAGACAAATTCGTGAGAGCTCAACTTAAGAAGAAAAATATGTACTCAAGTATTATGAAGTATATTATATGCTGAATTTATTACTTGCTATTGCTTCGCTTTAAGCCTCAAGATTTTTATTTTTGACAAGTTGATTAAAATTACTATTGAATATATTATCACTTTAATAATGCTTATCACACTTTTTGAGAAAAATTAGGATATCTTCTATGAATATATATTATCAAAATAAATATTCCAAAATTATTATTTTTTTGTTACTAGGCTTGTATAAGTACAGGGTTATACAGATCCATTGGGAATATAGAGAGATCTTACCATTGCTCTGGAGGGGGTTGGTATTGGTTGAAGTGAAATATACGGAACAAATTTACTAAATCAGGTAGACATATCTTATTACCTCCCACTCTATACACTGCTACCTAAATATAATAAAAAATTTGCTTGCGATATGTAAGACATATTTTTAATATCTTAAAATGGTGACAGTTATCTATTGCGATAGTAAATGAATTATTTATTTAGCAATTATACATATTTACTTGTTATATAATATCACATACTATGATGGCCCGAGCTATCAACACAGAATTAACCCGGGGTATCAGTGGAGATAATCTTACTTTAACCATCAACAAGATTATTAATTATATTAATCAGATTAAAATAAGAGTGATTATCTCGCATGCCATTGGTAATATCCAAGTTCTATTATAATGACTCATATATAAACATAATGAATCCTCATTCATTGTCGTATTATTCAAATAATATGTCAATGAATATAGAAGTGTTCAAAGTATGATTCTCAGGTCACAATACTAAGTATAAGCAGTAAATATAAAGACTGAAAACATATATCTTATAGGCCATCTAAAATGAAGCATTCATTTTAAAAGAGATACCAAAGGAAAAGTACATCTAAAGTAATTATCAATTACAAACCAAATCATTTCTCTCATTAAAATAAAAAGACTAACAAAAGAGAGTGAAATCAACTATTAAGCAGCAACGGACTAATCCTCATCTTGTGATCCTTGCACTCCACCAACTCCCGCTTCTCGAAGCACTCTTCAACTGACATGTTGGTTCAATATTCCAGAGCCCCAGCCAAAAAAAAAGAAAAAAATCTTGTATTAGATAATTTGTCTAAGTACAATTTAAGTTCTTAAATTTTATCATAATTTTTAAGGACATATATATAATAAAAACAAAATTTACACAAAACTGCATATAAAGCTTTAAAGTAAAAATTGAATCATAGTAAAACTGTAAATTTATATCATAAGGGAACAAAAAACTAAAAGAAACTGCTGAAACAAAAAAATGCAATATTGATGTGTACTGCAATTTGAATTGATGCCATAAAAATGCATCCCTTTGGTGCCCGAATTGCACCGCCAACAGATTCTAAGGTTTGCACTGAGTTGCATTGCTAAAATAAAAAAACAAATCTTAGGGTGTGCATATAAATCACACTGCTAATATATTCTAGGGTGTGCATATGAATAGTACAGCTAATAAATCCTAGGGTGTGCACTGAATCACACCACTAATACTGGTATTATGCAAATGCAGACTTGCCATGATAGAAAATGGTATGACCATAAAGATAAATATCTAAAAATGTGAACAAAATAATAAAATGATATCCCTTTATTCTCTAATTCTAGAATCTTATTTGTAAAGGCCATGTTAAAAACCTATTCTTGTCTTAGCTTGAGAAATAACATTTATGATTAGAAATTTTGTGTTGGAAATGTGAAGATATTTGTAGTCATAATTATAATTACAAGAGTTTGTATTATTCATAATATGAAAATTGACATGTGAAAAATTTTGAGAATGCAAATATTCATATTTTTGTAATTAGAATTAAAGTTAAAAGAAAATTTTATGATACTTCTTAAGATTAGATTATAACTTTTGCAAACCTTAAATTAAAGTAAACATAAATCTAACTGTTATTCTAATACAATTTAGACATTATTGTTTCCCTTCATGTGAGAAAATTTAAAGCTTCTAATCATGAGCCAACATAGATAAAATTATATGATGACATATTCTAATGTGAGCATATTTAAGACATGAAATATTAAAGTTTGATAAATTCTAGTCATAACTTTAATATTTTCTCATGTGAGCAAATCTAAGACATAAATATTAAAGTTTGATCATATGATAATATATTCTTATGTGAGCATATTTAAGATATGAAATATTAAGGTTTGATAAAGTTCTAATCACCATAAATCAAATCATATGATAATATTTTCTCATATGAGCAAAACTAAGACATAAATATTAAAGTTTGATCATATGATAATATATTCTCATATGAGCATATTTAAGAAATGAAATATTAAAGCTTGATAAAGTTCTAATCATGAATTTAACATAAATCAAATTATATGATAATATCTTCTCATATGAGCAAATATAATACATAAATATTAAAGCTTGATTATATGATAATATATTCTCATTTGAGCATATTTAGATGTAAAATAATAAGGTTTGATAAAGTTCAAATCATGAATTTAACATATTCAAATTATATGATGATATTTTCTCATGTGAGAAATTCTAAGACATAAATATTAAAGTTTGACAATATGATAATATATTCTCATTTAAGTATATTTTAGACATGAAATATTAAGGTTTTATAAAATTTTGATCATGAATTTAACATATTTCAAATTATATGATAATATTTTATCATGTGAGCAAATCTGAAACATAAATATTAAAGTTTGATCATATGATAATATATTCCAATTTGCGCATATTTAAAACATGAAATATTAAGGTTTGATAATGTTCTAATCATGAATTTAACATAAGATTACTCCATTAAATATGAGAGATTAAGATAAAATTTCTTTGGCAAGTATTATACCAAAATTAGTTAAATCGTGAATCACAAAATAAAATTCATATATAGGCATAAACACTATATCTTGAAATAGAGAGGTTTACTTAAGTTTCCTTTGGCAAATCTTAGATTGAAAAGAATCTAGTCATGAATATTCATTTAGATTGATTTGATAGGAAGATCTAAATCAAAACTAAGTCACACCCATGACTTAGTTTTGAGTTTATACCTTATGTAAGAAGATTGGGAAATGGAGGTACCTTTGAAGTTTGCTTGATCACCTTGAGTTTGAAGAGAGGTTGGAGCATTTTGGTAGCTTGCTAGAGTTGCTAACACTCTTATGGTAGCTCAAGGAAGCTTGACCTTCCTCATTTTGGTGTTAAGAGATATAGGATGCACACTTCTAAGCTTGAGGGAGAGTTGAAAGAGAGGGGGAAGAAGATATCTATCTTCTTCATGAGACTCTCCATTAATCTTTCTCATATAAACATAATCCATCCAGCATTCTTTGGCATGATTTCATATATAAGTGGATGATTAAACAAAAGTAAATATTAGATTCTATGGGAATAATGTTATTTCAAGTATGGGTTGGAGGATAGGATTATTGGATGAGATCTTGTCTCATAATGGAAGTAAATTGGATCCAACTTACTGAGAATCTTCCTCTAAGTGTTTTAAAAATAAACAATTTCAAAAAAAAAAAACCCCAATTTCGTCCTAAAGTGCCCAAAAATGTCATTTTTTATTTTCATCAAATTACAAATATATACTTGACTAAATTGCAATTTTAAGGGTTCAAATGAAAAGTCTTCTCAAGAAGATTTCATAGACACCAAAATCACTTAATTTAGATAAATGGTTGAGCCAAATTTTGAATTAGAAAATCCCTGCTCACGATTTTCGCCGCACATTAACAGCGTCGAGACGTCATTAACGGCTGTTGTTTTCGCCGTTGACAACGTCATGCGCGAATTTAATCTGCGACACTCGATCGAGCGGGAGCGTGCTTGATCTGTCGGATCCGCCGTTCGGATGCCCCGTTAACGCCGTTAAAGTCATTAACGATGACGTTACAACCATTTATTTTTTCAATCTAACTCAACAAATTACAAACTCTTATATAGATACGACCGTCTCGTCTAGACGGACGTCCGCATGCGTCGAAAAATTATTAAGTTTGGATTAATATTTTATTTTTTAATTAATTTTTGAATGAGATTTCTTTAAAAATTTACTATGGTTGATTGGGAAATCGAGTACTAAAGAAGATTGAAAACATGCTAATGATGTCATTAAGGTATTGTTGATCCTGTTCATGCAAGTTAATAGTTGTGGGTTGTTACACATATTGATATTTATTTTGCAAAAATATATTGCAAGATTTTGAACCTTATTCTATCTTACTAATATTTGTTTCATTCCTTATCGCTTATCGCTTATCTATGATGTAATTAAAGATATCCAAAATATTTAAAGTATTCTCTAACGTGTGTTCAACATTGATATTTTTATTGTAAATACTAGGTCAGGATTTCGAGAAAGAACTTGATCAACCCTGAAATAATCAACCGCTGCACTCTTATGATACATTTTACTTTTTAGCTATCTATCTATTCAAATAATGATAACCACACTGATGTAATAATATTATAAAATATTTTTTGTATTTCAAAATTGGAAGAATGAATATCTGCCATAAATTATAGAGAAATGCTATTTGGACCCGTTGACGTGGCATCCAAAAAAGCCCACCCAATAATATTTGGACATGATTTAAATACAAATATTAAAAATAATATTTATATTATTTTAATATAAATAAAAAAAAACTAATAAAATATACTTAAATCATATTGGTTTGGGTTTTTTTAGGTGCCACATCAGCGGGTCCAAATAGCATTTCTCTAAATTATATTGTTCTAAACCTGACTTACAATCATCGGCATAGATAACTCCAAATCATGTGCCTCACATGCTCGAGAAGTGGGGCTGTCATAGAACACTTAAACACCGACGAAGGTGGTCGGAATTGCCAGGGGGGTCTCAGCGAGCCCGGGCACTGTGCATCGATGTACATGCTCGAGCTTGTAGAACCTCGATTGAGCTCATATGAGCTCAATTGAGCATAACAATCAATAGGGTATCGAATAGAATGCATAAACGAAATGATAATTGAGATATTAACCAGGAGATTTGGATGGGAATGACGCACCTAGTGTTCGCCCTCACGCAACTTCGGCGAGCCTTCTTGGCTCTGAGAATCCTCCTCAAGCCTCCAAGAAGATTGCAAATGGAGAGAATGGAAATGGAGAAGGGAATATATGAGGTTGGGGGTGCAGGTTAGACGGCCATAGCACAGCCCGCTGGAGAAGGCGACAAATCACAATGCTTCATCCCATTTCAGCTGCCCGCCCGATCTTAAGAACGGTTGTTGCAAAATATTTCAAAAGCATACACACTTGTTTTTTGCAAAATGAATGTGAAGCAAAATTATTTTTTGCATATAATAATATTCATCATTATAAAATTTTTCTTTTTTCTTACGTATAGAATTTTCACGTGTATAAGCTTTTAAAATAAGTAATTTTTTTTCTAGAGCACTGTTGTGCACGTGGATGGCTTTGATTGAGGGCCACGTCGTGCTCAAAATGAATGCGAAAGGAATGCGTAAACTTGTGACTCTTGAATATAAATATTAGAGTATTACTATATTTACATATTAATATATATCAAAATATATAAATAATGTATTAATCTAATATATATAGATTATTGATTGAATACATTATTTTATAAAAAAAAATGATAATTTTCTATTGACCCTAAGTACTTTTTTTAATTATATTCTTATACAATCATAGTATTTTTGTAAAGATTAAGCAAAGATTAAATATTAAGAGTTATGTTCAAAATATATATTTTTAATGATTACCATAAAATATTAGTTTTATATAAGCTTTTAATGAGATAAAAATATTATTTATTTTGAGAGTTATTTTGCAATTATATAATAATTATGTATCAAAATCATAATATTTATCACTCACTTTGTCTTTTTCTTAATTTGATGGACAGAATTTCGAGTCGATACTTAGTTTGATTAATTGGAAGATAAGATAATTTTAATTCTAAGATATATAGTATTTAAGCTATAAACAAAATATCTAATTGCAAGAGCTGATAGATAGTGTTTTAAATATTTGGTCCATAAAATTATGTTTTCTTTTGATTATATTGATTTTTGTTATTGCATAGATCTTAAATTCCTTACAAAAAAAATTATATATTCATTAAAATGTAAATGAAATCTTATTCAAATTTCTTGAAATTTTGATCGAGCATACAAATTAACTCAAATATGTATTGATACATTTACACACTAATATACACTAAAATATATAGATAATGTGCCAATCTAATGTGTTTAGATCCAGTGCTATTAAGATCCGATAACATGACATCTATAAAAACTCATTCAATTAGATTTAAAAACTTTAAAATAATATAAATAAACAATAATAAAATAATATTCAAATAAATTCTATTTTTTTGGAAGATTTTGAGGGCTCAGCCCAAGTAATTAAATAATATCCAGATACATATTGAGCTATACATTAGAAAAGTTAACAACAAAAAGAGAGAAAAAATCAAAAGCTAAGGGATAAATAACTCTGAGGTGAAAAACAGGAAGAAGAAAAATAGGACTTAGACTTCAGATCCTCCAATCTGAGGCCGACTTGAGACTGATGATCCGCTGGACATCAATCTGAAAGATCAAGTAAGTATCTGGGGCGTGTAGTATCAGACTCAGAGAGTCACCAGCAGCGAATGGGGTCTCGAAAATCATCACTAGTCTTCATTGTCCTCCAATAAACCATTCCGACATCTCCATCCAAAACATGAGAAAAAAACAATGATCCCGAAAAAACCAATAGAGGGCCCAAAGCCAGTGGAGCAAAAGAAAAAAACCGCAGCCAGAAATAAAAATTCGCCCAAAAAATTCCTCATAATGCCAGCCTGTAGGCAAAAGAACCAGCCATAAATATAATCTGTAGATAACCCAACCAATATCCGAAGGGACGGGGAGAAGACCAGCTGCGCTAGGAGAGAAAAACAACCAGCTACTAAAATATAAGGAAAACCGAAGCCAATCCAGATTAATGCCAAGCTAAAAGCTCGTCCTTCCATACTTGTAAAAAGATAGACTTGCTAAAACTCTTCCAATTGCTAATGATAATAATAAGATTAGATTTGATAATGCTTTTAATGTAGCTAGCCTGAGCAAGAGAATTGTTAAAAGTTCGAGCATTTCTTTCATACCAGATGCTCTCAATAATTAAGCCAATTGCCGTGATGACCCCACGCTTTTGATTCTTGAGAAGAGAAGAGGTATCGCATAATATTTGGGAGAGGGAGGGAGGGAATAAGTAATTTATACAGCTTGGCAAAATGTCCTTTAAAATGCTAAAGGTAAAATCGCATTGGAAGAATAAGTGCCGGTGAGATTCATCACAAACTAAGCAAAATTTGCAGGAGGAGGGGCATAATACACCACGCTGATTTAGAATATTCGCTGTTTTGAGGCCATAGTTTAATGCTTTCCAAATAGAGCATTTAAGTTTCAATTTTGTACCTTTAATCCAAAGAAAAAGAGCCCAAGAAACGTCCAGCCAAGCCGCAAACTGCACACTATGAGCATCTTGAAAAGAGAGCGTATCTTTGTTTTGAAAAAAATAAGAGTTATTTGCAGAATCAAATCTAACGTGAGATATCACAATTCCAGCCAATTTAATAAGACTCTTCCAAAAAGGAGAGGCGACATTGTTTGATCTGACGGAAGCATCCGTAATCTTAAGGTTATCGCTCTTCCACCAATTCGTTAAAAGTGTTGTGTTGCATAAAACAAACCAGCAAAGAGAAATTTTACAACTTATAAGTAACTTAGAGGGACAGATTAGTCCAATACCTCCTTTAGTCGTAGGGGCAGCAGTTTTAACCCCGGCTAATGTGTGGAGTTTATGGTCCAAAGAACCATGATTCAGGAAATTAGCACACAGTTTTTTAATAATGTTCATAATGCTGATAGGAATGAGAATGGCTTTGAACCAGTGGAGCAAAAGAGGCCAAATTGAGAATCTAAGAAGTTGCAACCGACCAGCATAACCAAGGGATTTCTGAGCCCAACCCGAAATCCAGTTATGTAATTTTGAGATCAGCGAAGCGAAGAGGGAGGAGCTAGGCCGGCGGGGCAAAATAGGGAGGCCCAAATATTTCATGGGAAATTGAGCAATGGGAAATTTCCAAATGTTTGATAGCAAGACATCATTTTTAACCGACTTTGAGAAGAAAATCTGAGATTTCTCCTCATTTATTCTAAGACCCGAGGCTTCCAGAAAATCATCAATGCAATATTTAAAGCCAAACATGCTAATTTTTTCAGCTTTACCGAAAAGTAAAATATCATCAGCGAACAACAAGTGAGAACAAGTAAAATTTGCGTGCTTAAAATGATAAATAAGCTTATCTTTCACCCCTTTCTCAATCGAAGTAGACAAGTAATTCATAGCTATGATAAAAAGAAGAGGAGAAAGGAAGCATCCCTGTCTCAAGCCAGTGTTTGAACCAAAGTAACCACAAACTGATCCTTACATATTAATAGAGAAATAAATATTAGAAATGCATGCTTTAATCCAGCCAATTAATTGCAACGGAAGGTTGATATGAGTCAGAGCATTAATAACATAGTTCCTATTGATGGAGTCAAAAGCTTTTCTCAAATCTATTTTGGCGCAGAAGGCTTTTAAATGAGGCCCGTTGAAGGTTCGAATGATTTCATTTGCAAGAATAACGTGATGAGATAATTGCCTATGCTTGACAAAAGCGGCTTGGGTCGGATGAATCAGTTCCGGTAAGAGCATGGAGAGCCGCATAGCAAGAAGCTTGGAGATTGTTTTATATAAAGTATTACATAAGGCAATAGGACGAAATTGATCAATAGAGTTGGCTCCTTTGCTTTTAGGAATTAGAGAAATGAGAGTGTGGTTGAGCCATCTTGGCATGATGTTTTTTTTAAAGAAAAATTTAATAGCATGAGTGATAGAATGGCTAATAATACGCCAAGCTTTTTTAAAGAATAAGGCAGTAAAACCATCCGGGCTAGGGCTCGCATTGTCTTTGATGGAGAAAATAACTGTTTGAATTTCAGCCTCAGAAGGGAGCTTGCAGAGATCATAATGGAGCGCAGGATCAATCTTTGTATAAGGAGCAGAAGTAATAAAACCATGACCGTTTTAAATCATTTAGCAACATTTTAAAGAAATTTATAGCCTGAACTTTGGGGAGAAGTTTGCAAGTACTTGACAAATTTTTCCTGACTGCCATGTGATTATAAAAGAATTTCAAATTGTCTTCACTGAGAGCAAGCCAATGAGTTTTTGATCGCTGTTTAGCCCAAGAAACTTCATTAAAGATTGCAGATTTTAAATCCTGGTTCAGAGTGAGATAGCGCAAGCGGAGGTCAGCAGAGGATAGGTGGGGATTTGAAGTATTGAAAGCCTCCCATTGGGCCAGCCGCAGACTCTTGATTTCACTTGGATTGATGTGCTGAGAATGATTATGCAGCTTCAACAGATTTTTCATATATATAAGTTTTTGATGGATCTCGAATAAGGGGTCCCCGCCATAAGATTCATTCTATGTAGAATGAACAAGATAGATGAAATCCGAGCTATTTGACCAGTAGTTTTTAAAGCAAAATCTAGTAGGGGCTTTAATGTAATGCAAGCCAGCAGTGATAAGTGGAGAGTGATCAGAGGTACCTGGAGCGAGAACTTTGCAGTACGCATCCGAAAAAATTTTTACCCAATCAAGATTACACATGCATCTGTCTAGCTTAGCTTTGATAGGAAGATCAAGCCTGTGATTATCCCAGGTATAAGTATTTCCAAAATGCTGAAGATCAATAAGCCCAATTGCATTGATACAATTATTAAAAACCAAAAGCTTAGGTAAGGCCACGTGAGTTTCACCTATCTTCTCATAGGTGTAACGAATACAGTTGAAGTCCCTAGAGACAATCCAAGGACTAGAAATCATGTCATGAATGCTAATAAGATCCTCCCAAAGCATTTGTTTTTCAAACTCATGATTTGAAGCATAAATAAATGTAATCCACCGATCCAAATTATTTTGCTAAAACCTACCATAAATGATACATCATAGCATTTCTTGAAATATGAAAAAGACAAGGCGTCAGTCCTTGCTGTCTGACAATTTTGACTTGTCCATTTGTCAAAAGAGAAAGAGAAATGGCATTCTCATGTCACTCAAAAAATTTAAAAAATTTTATTTAATAAAATTTGGATATGATTTATATTATTTTAATATAAATAAATAAATAATAATAAAATAGGTTGAAATTCTATTGGATAAAATTTTTTTGGATATCACATCAACGAATTCTTGTCAAAATTGCCTTTAATGATGCCATCTAAGAAGAAACATATTTTAAACTCTAATAAATATTTCAGTATTTTTTTAATTATTAGTAATTTTTAATAGATTTTTAATCTTAAATTTTATTATGAATTAATTACTGATTTATTATATTATTAAAAATAAGAAATTAATTTTACTTACAAGAAAATTGTTATACTTACATAGTTTTTTAAAAAATAAAGCTATTTATTATTTTCATTATTTCTTAAATTATTATGAGAAAAAATAGGCAAATTAGGTATTTATTAAATGAAATTTACACATAATTCACAAATAATGTGTACATCTTTTTGACATATAAAAGATAATATGAAATATAATTTTTATCTAATGTTACATTAAAAATACAAATGCTGCCAAAAAAAAAAAAAAAAAAAACGCATCTATTTATAACCCGCGGCCAACCACTATGAACTACTCTCGACTAAAGCCTCCTCTCTCTCCTGGCCTCTCTCTTCTCTCTCTACGCCCAATTTGATTCTCGAGCGCATCCATGGCGAAATCGGCAGTCTTTTTCCTCCTCATTGCCCTCATCTTCTCTGTTTTCTTCACAATTGCAGCCAGAACTCAGCCTGTAGAGAATCCCGCCTCGGCTCAGGTCTTTAATTAAACGAAATCTCCTTTGTTTTCTCTCTTTCTTTTCCACCTTTCTCGGCTTCTAAATCGCTGCGATTTATTAGGGTTTTGACGGCGAGAAAGTTCATATGAACTGCGACGGAGTCGGAGATGAAGAGTGTTTGATGAGGAGAACTATAGAGGCCCACATTGATTACATCTACACACAAAAGAACAAAACCCACGACTGAGACTGCGAATATTAAGGTTTTCTTTTTCCTGACTTTTTAGGATTTTAGGGTTTGAATTTATGTGCTTCGCGCAATCATCTGAGCTTATGAATGAATGCGTGATGATTATTGTGTTTTTTGTTGGGGATTTCATCCTTTGCTTTGGATCAGGGTTCGGATTGATTTGTTTGGGTTGAATCGAATGATTTACCTGATTAATTTCGATTGAATTTGGGGGGTGGCGCGATGGATTTCTCTTTCAATTCATGGAATTGGTTCCGTAAACACGGATCAAATTCGGATTTGTTTATCATCATTTTTCTGTAAATTATTGCAGACGTTTTATACGAAAATAGGGTATTTGTCATACAAATGTCATTTGCCGACCAATCAACTCAATTAGGATTAATTTAGTAAAATATAATAATTAAAACCTCAAGGGAACAATAAAAAATAGAAGAGAGAGGAGATCCTTTCCTCTCATTATATAATGTTTTTCAAAATAATCAATCAGATAGGATAAGTTGATTGGCTCTTAAAGAATTATCTTTTAAAAAATGCTTATCCGCAATTATAATTATAAATTTAATTAATAAATTATTAATTTAATATTATATTTAGATGCATTAATTGTGCTAAGACTAAAGGAGGAGCTCGTATCTTTTGAAGCATATTATTTGGAATTTATACAGCAAAGCTTCTTTGTTCTTCTTCTATTGAGCAGTTTATGAGCTTTAGTGGCCTTTCTATCCTATAATTCAGACTAATCTATGTGTCTTAGCAAGCACAGAAGAACAGCGCTGACTGACTGTTTGATCCATTAATTTTAATCCACTGACTTTTGATGAGATGCTTCCTAGGCAACATATCCTTTGATCATACTAAAAATCAGAATTCAAATGAGATCATAAATTGAAATGATCCTTCTATATTCAAATAGGAAAAACTATATTAAAATAAGAATTAAAATTTTTCTCAACTATTTACAAATAGCACCACTCAATTTTAAATACTTGGTTTCTAACCCTCATATAGTAGCACTACTGCACTACTTCACAACATGCAAAGCTAAAGCAGGGGGGAAAAACCTTCTGAGAAAAAAAAAAAAAAAAAAAAAAAAAAAAAAAAATATATATATATATATATATATATATATATATATATATATATATATATACGTACTAAAGTAGAAGTATTTGCAGCCTGCAGATGGCTCAGCATATACTTAGAGCAGGATTAGAGAACATTATGAGCTGCTTATCTGCTGTGGAAACCAGAAGACTGAAACCATCCTCGCAGGGTGCAAAGCTGGTGATATCCTGCCCTTCACCAAATGCCACGCTATGCACCATCTGCAATAAAATAAAATAATTACACAAAAAAATTTAACAAAATTGCGTATTTTTACACTCTAAGAACCCAAATCTTGATATATTTCATCAAGCTTTAAGAATCCTAAGATAATAATAATAAAAAGACCTCCAAAGAATGCAGATCCAAGAAGCAGAGAGAAGGAGTGGGAACGGCATTCTCATCTTCGGACTCGCAGGATGCTGCTGCGATAATAGCGCTCCCTCCGTCAGCTGAAATCTCCATGCAGGAGATACGGCGGACAGAGGGCGACAGGGTCGAGACGGCGATGGGGATTCCGTTGACCGTGAAAGTGCGGAGGCTTTTCTCCGCCGCGTTCCAGGTGAGAACGATCCCGCGGGACGAAACACGGACGAAATTCGCAGGTGGGGAGTCCAGCTTCCGCAGAAACCGGCCGCGGCGGAAGGAGTGCAGGAGGACGCCGGAGGAGGTCGAGCTCGACGCGATGACGCTGACGGAGGAATCGACGGAGCAGCAGACGACCTCGCCGCGGTGCCCTCGAGAAACGGAAATCGGTCCTTCGATGCGCCGGCCAGAGGGGGAAGTCCGCCGGTGAATTCTCCATAAAAGGACAGTTGTATCCCGTGAGCCAGTTGCCAGATAAAAGGAGTCCGGCGAGAGCGAAAGACAAGTTACTGGCGCACAGTGGCCGGAGGCTGTCTCCATGGTCTTCGCTTCATCCGTTGATATCAGCTTGATGGAGTTATCAGCGTGCCCTCCTAAGTTCAAAAAATTAAAAAATGATTCATTTAGATCCAAATCTACCAGATAACTCTAAATTTAAGGAATTTTTAAGGTTTACTACTGATAATCCCGTGAGACCAAGCCAGGCCAGCCCAGCCCGAAAAAAACTAGGCTTGGAATGCTATCTAAGCCCAAAGAAATTTATGGGCTGGTTCAGCCTGTCCGCCTCAAGTTTTGGGCCCGGACGGGTTATCTAAGCGATATTATCTTTAAGAAAAATGTTATACTTACACAAGAATATACAAAAAAAATATCCAACACCAATAGATTTTTTCTTTTTTAAAATTTTTCACATGTCTCAAAAAAAAATGCATTCAATCAATAATTTAGATTGAAATATCATTTATATATCTTTGTGTATATTGGTTTGTAAGTGTAGCAAGACTCCAACATAATTACACATTCCAATTGATATAAGTTTACTTGAAAGTTGATTTTTTATATCTGGTATCAAACATTTCAGGCAGAATAAAATATTATTAAATGTACAAGGCTAGCCGGAGTCTGGCTGTATATTGTGACCAGGCCAGGCCCAGACTGATATGCAAATCTTATGGGCCTGGTGAGGTCTGGCTCGGTTCAAAACAAACACACTTTTAAGAGGAATGATAGATTTTCCACCAAATACATTAACAAAATTTTAAGGATTAATTATAAAATATAAGAAGCAAAATTGGATCCTACTATCTCTCTCCAGCGACACATCTTCCTTCTGAGATGCTCTTCCTCTCCTCCGCGGCCAAGTTTTTTTATTTTTAGTCATTAATTGCCTAAAAAACCCAAGTAATAAACAAGAAGAAAAGGAAGCTCGAGCAGGAAGAGAAAAAGAAGCCAATATAACAACAATGCTAACTTTGTTGTTGAAGCAATTGAGCTTTTAAATTTGTTGTTGATAATATTTGAACGCTTGATTGCTACGAGATCAAATCCAAAAATCCAATCATTGAGCCACAACATCATTCACAATTAAACCCCTGATTACATTATTTTGTGATGATATTTTTATAAAATTAAGCATTATATGAGTAAGTAATATTAAAAATTTAGATGGTTTATAAGAAATTTTTTCAAAATAACCCCAGAATTATATGAATATTTCCAATTTAATCCCTAGATTAGATGAAAATATAGAGAATAAATTAAAGTTTAGTGGATGGTGTTGTGATCCAGTGGATTCGATCGGTTGGATTAAAATCTCGACAGTTCAAGGGTTTAAACAAATAATCAAGTAAAAAAAGAGGGTTACCGGTAATGACTTGGTAATCGTTCGTGATGGCGACGATGGCTGCCGGGGAGCGTATACCTGGCGCTGGAAAGGCGAAGGCGCGGGAACACTGCCGCCGGTTATCGGAGAGGGATTCCGCCGGAGTTTTGAAAATGCGAGAGAGGGCGCCGGCGGCAGTGGCGCCGGCGGTTCTCCGGTGCTGAAGGAGGAGAGGGCCGTCGGGGGCGTATGGACGCCATTTATGCTGGGCCACATGGGCGGCGGGTGCCAGCAGATCGACGATCACGATCGAATCCGGCAATGCGCGGATAGATGCGGCGGGAAGCTTGCATCGTTCCGGATGCGGAATCGGACGACCCTGAAGCTCGCTCGGATTTCGGAATATGACCTAGAGGTGACCGCAATATATTGTTTTTATATATTAATTAAATACAATATTATTTATATATTAAGTGCCCAATTTTTTTTATTCAAAATCTTATTAAAAATGCTATTTAGTTTATTAAAAATATAGATAAATTATTTGCATGTATATATTAATAAAATTTGAATCTAAAGTAGAAAAATTATAATATTTATAATATTATATATTGCACTCTAATTTGTACGTCTAAATTCATAAAATTCATTTTTAAACAGTGTTCTATGTATTTGAAGTTTTCATTTCACTAATCTTATATTTACATCTTAATTTAAAAATCACATTTTTCCAAACTAATCTTTAAATCTATAAAACATTGTGTATTTAAAAAAGAAAAATACTAAAGTACCTCCACCAGTATCATGATATTTTCCCAAGCATTTATAATCATAATTTTTATTAATGAATCTCAATTATTATGAGTAAATATTATATTGGATAGAACTAAACATTAGAAGGGATATCATAGCAATTTCCTTAGAAAAAAGAAAAGGTAGAGATGAATGTAGGCCAATGTGCAAAAATGTATTCAACCAACACTTCTTACACTTGGGAAAATTAATTGTAACTTTTTAGTGTTTTAGGATTTATTTTAAAGCACAAACATTAAAAAGAATCTAAATATTTTTTATTTCTAAAGATACTAAATAAGATGAAATTTCTTATGTATCAATTATAATTTGATGATAAACTTATTATATTTTAGATTTAAAAAAGCTAAATATGTAAATAACAAAGATTTATAATATGTATAAAATGATCCAAGAAAATAATCATCCATTATAAGAAACCTAATATCTATTTATAATTAAAAAATTCCATTGGGCTGTTTGGTTCCTATAGTTTCAATGTAATATAAAATTGGAGAATTCTTTGCTGCCTAAATAATAATAGCTCAAATTGTATAAAAGTGAAGAAAAAGATTAAAAAAATTACGATCATGCCCCCATCCAACGGTTAGAAATGTTTTTATGACATATTTTGAACATCATAGCAGGGTGTCCAAAAACCAGTACCAATTGAATTGCAATGCAATTCAATCATTCAATTACTTCCTAATCTATTTTATTCTTTAATCAGAGTATTTTAATCTTAATTTTTTTTCATTAGCAAACCAAACAGCCTTAATATAAAATAAACCTATTCTCTCAAGGGAAGGAACAGGTGGTACAAAATAACAGCCTTGAGATCTGAATCCTAATCTCTTTTTTACCATTTTGTTTTAATTTTGCATTCATAGGATTATTTTGCATCTTGTGGTTTGTTTAGTTTTGTTAATTTTAGCCCTTACCGGTTTCAAAAAAGAAAAAAAAAAAAAAAAAAATACCTGCAGCTTCAGGATTTCGGCTAATGGTTTTCTCTGTACATGAGGAGCGGTGAATAATAGCGATGGCGTCTGTCCAAAATAAGCTATTTTCTTTCGAACATCGCGACGATGTACCTTTCACATACAGTTATATAAAGAGAAATATGAAACACTGTAATACCAAAAATTAAAAACATTATCAAAAAATTCCCTTCTGATTAATTCTATATAATTGCCATTATGGAGTGGTTAAATAGCTAATCATGATATGATCGAGGAATAATTATGATTATGCTTACAGGATCTAGTATTCTATCCAGGTCAACTGCTCCTTCGTAGGAAGTGTAAAAGAAGACATTGTCCGCAGATGCAGCTTCCTCACCTCGTTGTTTATACCTGAAATTCATATTTTTTAAATGTCGGCGAGCAAAACATTTTATTTTCTTGCTTCCAAATAAAAAGTAAATATGTGGTTTACAGAGTTTGAACTCACGAAATGAAATAATAAATTCAAAGCATTGACTATTAAGCTATAACACCATTTTATGTGACATTGATATTATTAAAGATATGTATGATGCGGCTGGCTGTTTGCTGTTTGCTTGCAAGGTGATTTCTAAGGATTTGGATAACATCAAGGCTTTGCCCTAGCTTCACATCCTTTTGCTTTAAATATGAATGTGTTTTATGGGGCTAAAATTGGATAACAAAGAAAAAACTTACTGATAAAATAAATGTTACATAAATAAGGATGCTAAGATGGAACAGTGGATATGCTCGAAAAGATAGAACAAGAAATGAGCTCATCTGCATCAAAATTGGAGTGGCTCCCATAGTGGATAAGATTAAAAAATATCATCTCAAGATGGTTTGGACATACTAAGCATAAACTATTTGATGCCTTTATTAGAAAAATCGAGTATGTAAAATTTTCCCATGTTAAAAGTGGAAGAGGAAGAATAAAACAGAAATGGAAAGAAATCATTAGGCATGATATTCTCTATTTGATAACTATGGAGGGGCTTCTATTTGATAGTGCATTTTAGTAACAAAGGTTTAAAATTGGAGTTATTTTTAGAATTGGTCCATTAACTATTAAAAACAGTTGAGGATCAATTCGAAAAATAATTCATTAATCTTACTAACCCCATCTAGTAGGACTAGGCTTAGCATTGTAGCAATCTATTGAATAAAGATTCTGCAATATTTTTCTATTTTTGCATTATTAACCATTCCACACGCTTTTATCAAATTTAGGTGTTGAATGCATTAATACAAAGGTGTTGTGTGTCTTGCATGCATTTATTCCTATTTTTCAATTTTTATTTACGTTTGAGACAATAAAGAAGTAAATCCAACACCTACACTATATTTTACAAAATTATAAAGTAATCACAGACATAATAGGAAGCAGCAAAGCGGGTGATTATTCTGTGTAATGACAAGTATGAAGGGACTGTTTGGTTGTATGTTAATGTGCCAAGTTATTAAATAACATGCTATTCAAATAAAATGCTATTGAAAACGTTATTATTGAGATTGCAATGGGTGTTAGTTCAAAATTATTTGAATGCTATGTATTTTATTTTTTTGGTAACATTACCAAATTATAATACCAGCTTTGGCGAAGACTAAGGGGAAAACGATACAGGCGATAGAGATGAAGGGGCAATAACCCTACTCTAGCCAAAATCGCAGGTGTTGGCAAAGATTCGAACACCAGAAACCATTGGTATCTCCAAATCACGGTTATTTGGAGTGTTTTATGAATAGCATTAGGTGTTTCAATGTTAAGATAACATAGCAGCAAACTATACAGCCTTTAGAAATCAATTTTGTAAAAATCAGAATTTAGGTGGTACAAATGTAAGTGAGGAGTATTTGAGTGAAAATTCATAGGCTCATATAAGGGGTGCTAAAAGAAAAAAAAGGGAACAAAAGACATACCCAAAAATGAGGTCAATCCACTCATGCAAGTGAGAAGAAACATGTTCACTCTCCAAAGCACTGCGGTGCTTATGAATGAAATCAACCGGATTGTCAGCCCATGGCGGCAGTTTAACAGAATCTGTCGAACATATATAAGTTAAAAATAAATTATGCTAATATTATTTAATTAAAAATAAAGCATTCACCTTTGCTTTCCTCAATTTTATTTGATCCAATGCCGATATTATTTTCGTTAGTTAGAATCTCAGGCAAGTAAAACATCTCTGGCACCTGGAGAATATCAATACAAAACAATCAGTTTTTTAATAAAATGGATAATAACTGCCATAACACTCGATTTTTTGTTGGGATGGTTGCATAAATAGCACCCAAAATCATAAATAGTACAAATAAAGCACCTAATGCTTTAGCAGTATATAATATAAAGCATCAAAATCTATAAAAAATTACAAAAAGAGCGCCACCATCTCAGCCCAAACTGTTTCTATTGGATGGCGAGGGTGGGTTTTTGTAATTTTTGATGAATCTTGGATGCTTTGTATATAATATTATAATAATGAGTGCTTCATTTTGTAGGGATAATTACATGTATGGTACACAATCTGTGTATTTACATATTTAGCATAAAAAATACAAAACTAATATCTAATCATAGTCCTTTTTCATTTTAAATGAATAGAAAAATTCTAAGATGGTAATTTAGGTATAGTTATAGAGATTTGGGATAGCTTTGTAATACATAAAATTTAGATCATAGATACTTAAGCATTTTTGTTATATGAATGAAATGCCCCCTTTTGTTTATGGTTTAGAGCGCTATGTATGCAAAAACCCATTTTCGGTATTATGCATCCTACACATGAACTTCACTAATTATATACTTTCCCGTGTTAAGGAATCACACCACTTTTAGTCAATGGAATGACATCTACGTAGTGGCAAGTGCGAAAATATTGAAGTTTAGGGAAAAAAATGAGCAAATAAAAGAAAATTTCAACGTTATGCAAGAAACGACTCCATAAATATAAAGAATCATTACAAATATAGCACCTAAAATTTTAAATAAAATATTTTCAGCACCTAAAATTTAATATTTACAAAACAATCTGTTTCATCTCTCCATTTCTAAAGTGCAAGATAACCCATATCTACTTGTAATCTAAGAGATTTTAAAATTGGTGAAATGATAGCATTTTATGTAAATATTAAACTTTGGGGGCTACATACGTACTCTTTAAAAATTTAGTTGCTATGTACGCAAAGGCCCCTAAATAAAAACTATAGATATGAAAAGCGGGACACTTCTAAACATCCTTTTTATGGGATGCGATGGATGAGGGACGCACATCGCCTAATTTATGCATTTACGAATAAAAAATATACAAAATATGAATTTAAAATTTAAAAGTGCAAGTACATAATCTTTTAGGTGTTTTATATATAAAGTACATAATTTTAAAGCATATTTTACGTAAATACTTAAAAATCTGAGGAATATGTGTCCCCATTCAACCCACCGTAATACAAGGTGCACATATTATTTATTTCCACTATTTAGCTTTATAAAAATGCGTACCAGTTCTTTCACGTCTTGCATGTCCTCAAATACATTGTTCCACGAATGACAGATGTTGGAAAATATTTGATTAGCACGATTAGATCCACCAAGTAATTTTGCAGAAACAGTGGCATATGGCTCTATTCTGATCAAAAAATACAAGACCTATGCACAAATAGCATATGAGATAAATTATGATAAATCTTCAACACAACTTTTTCTCTGCAGTTAAAACACATTAACCCAAACTCAATGACTACTGCTGTTTTCTATACTACTTGGTTGTATATGTTTATATGTATAACATATTTGCAACCACACTTCACATATAAATAAGTTGGTAATTCATTGTTCATGAATTTTAGCAATAATTTATTACACATTTATTTGGATAACTTTGTCATACTTGCATTAAAGGGAAATAATTATTTCGCACAAGTTTTTTTTGGTTTCTTACTCTTGTCGATATGCTCCCATAGTTCAGAATATATTTTCACCAACCACAAAGAATCAAACTTTTGAGCAGAAAAAAAAAATCAAGATTTAACTCTAAAATCATCTAGATCTCAATTTAAGAAGCTCAAGGTTTAGCTTGTGATGTTCGATGAGACTAGTTACAACATCATGATTTAAAGCTTGCTTAACATTTCAATTTGATCAAATTGCCATATTGTAACGGTCTTATTGATCTTCACAAATAAAACTTTGAGCTTGCTTTTGAATTCTGTAACAATCGCATGGATAGTTCTTCTTAATGGATTTTGCTTTTGACCATGAATTTATAGTCCAAAAACTATTAGGTACAATCATCAAATTACACCCCACATGTAACCATTTGATAATAGCCATAGCTTACATTTTGCAGGCTATAGTACTGAATCAATTCTCCAGAAAGAATTGATAATTCTGCCTCAGCAAAGTTATTATTGCCCATTGTTAGCAATAATGGAGAATACAAACCATGAAGAAGCGCTCATGCATGCAACTAACATAATTTAACTCTGCACCATAATCATAAATGTATTCATCAAGTCTGGAACTATAGATAAACTTGTCTTGCCCATAGTTGCAAGGGAAAGAATAAACACATACTACAAAAGTGGTGACGAAGGGTGATTTGGTGTGAGAACAGTTATTCATGTCAAAAGGGAAAATAAGCATTGTATTTTTAGTTGAACTTAATTTTTACTTAGTAATTTGTTTCTCTGGTAAGATGTATTCATTTTTATAAAGAAAAATTTAAATTAAACTGACCGTATTCGATCGATTGGCCCGGGTCATGATAACCAGAACCCATCCTATATGACCATAATATTTTCTTGCACAAGAGAATGGATTATGAATGGGTAAAACTAAGGTTAGAATCGGTGAGCTAAGAGGTGGAGAACATACATGTATCAGATGGCTTGAAGAAGATGGATACGAGTATTTAGCCCTCACAAATCAGCACCTAGTCTTCTCTATCCTTAATTTTGGATTGGTTGCTCAAGCTTGGATGAATATAGAAAGAGAATTATGGTAAAAATTTAGAATAGTAAATGTGACTTGCATGAGTGTGCAAATTAAAGAAAATTTACATTAATAATATACAATTATTTGTGTTAGAACAAGGGTCTGACCAATGATTTCCCTTTTCAATTAGATTGTGTCAACATTCTGCCATTAGTCAGTACCCTTTTGCATTGGTTATGAACATTTATATTGAGCACATTCAAGGAGGTTTGCATATGCTATTTTTCTTATTGATAAAACTAGAGATGGTTTAAAGTAAAACTCTAGCTGTGGGAGCTACCTTAGAATCTGTGAGGACCCGATGCCGGGTCAGCGGGAGCTAATCCAGCACCGGTTTGCTTGTGGAATAGTAATAGCAACAACAACAAGCAACGACAAGTCCTCTAGCCGCAGGATCATATTGAGTAATTTAAGAGACTAATATATAGATATCAAACATAACTCATTTATTCACTAATTCACGAGTTTTGAGTTCATAGATTAAAATAAAAGAAAAATTACAAACTTTTTAAAAGTAGAGTAAAAAAGAAAGCGGTGGATCAGCAGGTAGCAGTATCAGCACTGCTCAGTTCTTTCGCACCTTTCTTCAAGGACGAACTCCTGATCTGGGCACGTTTCAAAAGTGCGAGCATTCGAAAACCAGTTAGTTGTGAAACTAAGTACTGATAGATGTTATCTTTACAAATGTTAAATAATAAGCAAAAGAATCAATATTTGACAGTAAATAAAAGTTGTACAAATTTATCCCTGCAAACCTGTTTCAATTGCACTTAAAACTTAGCATAACAATAATTGCAGTCACAAAAATAAATACAGAATTTTTAGCGCTTGATATCTGAGGCAAAATATGATTTTGTTGGGCAAGTACAAAATCGAGGAAAAGGGGGGTTCAATTTTTGTTTTACATATCTCAACTTCCCTCTATACCTGCCCCTCAAAGGCTTATCAGTATAGGCTCTTTATGACTCCCGATGTCGGACAGCCCCGTCCTAGCGGTTGTCTGATCAGACAAAAAGTATAAAGCAACATGGAACCCTTGCTTCTCACTTATCCAAACTTATTCATATATCATTTTATGTGACTTTAAAAAATACTTTTATCAAATTTGTGCGATGCTGAACAGAAAAAAAATATATTTAAATAGAAGTAATAAAAGACATCTGGTACCTTGTTCCTTAAGTTCTAAAGTTCAACAGTTCGACAGTTCGAATGAGTGACAGTTCACTCAATCTGCATTTAGGTTTTGGATATTTTTAAATTAGCTCTCAGCCAATATTTTTAGGAGTAACATTTATTTTTATTTCGACTATGTTCTCCTTTCGCTTTCTTAAAGTCTGATTTTAAGATACTGCAATGGCAGTAATGTTTGTTATAGTGTTTATTAATTTGCTAAGAATAATAATCATATTTGATACAATATTATTGTTATCATTATTTTAATGATAAAAATAATATAGGAATAAAAGAACGTAATATAAATAACTGTCAAAAAGAAAATGCTTGAACTGAAATTATAATCATTTCATAACATATGTATAGTTTTCATTATTAATTAATGAAAATCATATTAATGTGAATGACGATATTATATCATTATTATGACTATTAAGTAGGTATAAATGAACGAAGACTAGCAAACAAAAATCAATTCTCACATTTTCTTTTCCCTTTTTCTTTATCTTAAACTTCTTATCTTACCTTAAGATTAGGATTGCCGGAAAGCGGAGGGAGGCCGGAGTGGGTTGCTGGCCGGGTTGTTGGCCGGAATGGGGTGGTTGGGCGGCTGGCCGAGGGCTGGCCGAGGTGGCAGTAGCAAGGGGCTGGCTGGAAAGGGCTGTTGGTAGCTGTCGAAGGCTGCCGGAAGCTGTTTGGTGGCTGCTGGAGCTGCTGGAGGGGACTGCCGTGGGGAAGGGAGGCTGGCTGGGCTGCTGTGAGGGGGAGGAGGGGCTGCAAGAGGGCTGCTGCTGGCTAGCCGGAGAAGGGAGAAGGCTAGCCAGGCTGTTGGGAGAGGGAGAGGGGCTGAGGGGTGGCTGGTTGGAGGGCTGCTGGCAGCTGGCCGGGCTGTTGGGAGAGGGAGGAGGGGCCGAGGGGTGGCTGGCTGGTGGGCTGAAGGGAGAGGGCTGCAAGAGGGGGAGAGGGAGGGCTGCTGTGAGGGAGGAGGGCTGCTGTGGTGTGAGGGAGGGAAGGAGAGGGGGTTTTATAGAGAAGAGAGGTGGGGGCAAAGGGATAGGGCTGGTCGGCTAGGAGGGGAGAGGGGGAGCTGGTCGGCCAAATTGGCCGACCATTCCTGCGCCAAACGGCGCAGCAAAGGCTCCTTCCGCGGGTGCAGGCGGAGGGAATCCGGGGAATCGGGGGACATGGGGGGATTCGCAGAAATAAAAGGAAAAGGAATTTTCCTTTAAAAAAAAATTAATATTACTTAATGAAATTATTCGTATTTTTCCGTCGTTTGAAGTCCAAAAATAACGAAACTTGGCACCGAGGTGTGTTACGACATGACGAACACCCTCGCGCTGAAAATTTTCGATTTGGACAAATATTTTATTTTTAATTAATTTCTGAAGTTTAAAACTTCAGAAATTAACCACGATAAATCCGACGCTCAGAATTTGATGAAACTTCTCGAGCAACTTTTAAATAATAAACTTAACACAACGACACTGAAATCGATGAATTCTGACACGTATTTCAATGTTCTTGATTTTTAGGATTTAAATAATTCAGAAAATAAAGCGGGAGCTTCCGTTATTCGGATTTCTCCCAAACTAGGGCACTTTGATCTTAAAAATTATTCTTATCTAAGGGTATTTTTGTTTGCCCTAATTTGAAATTCCCCGAGGTTTTGATGTCTGAAGCAGGCTCTGACCTAATTTGAAAAATAACGATATTGGGTCGTTACAGAATCTATAAGACTCCATCTCAGTAGATCCAAAAAGGAATATGTGCAGTATAAATTTAATCAATAAGAGAACAATTGAGGATTACGTTGCTATGAAAGGTGAAAGGTTGATGTAAGATAATGATGAAATAGATGGGGATGTGAATGAAATAGTCCAAGCTGATTGGAAGAAATGGGGTGCTTCTGAAGTTTTGTATGATTGAAAATAAGTGTTATGTTAAATTGGGGGGAATATTATATAACCTAAGGTTTTATAGAACATTTACAAGCCTAAATATGTTATATGGAAAATAATATTAGCTGGTAACATAGAAACATATTTATAAAATATGTGTTGTGAAGATGAGAATGCTAAGATGGATAAGTGGTAAACACGAAAGGATGATAAGAATTAAGTTCATTCATATAAAAGTTGGGGTGGCTTAATTGATGATAGGCTCATAGATGGTTTGGGAATATTATGCATTAGACCATTAGATGCCTTAATTTGAAAAGTTAACTTCATGAATTTTTCTTATATTGAATTAAAAAGAGGATCAAAAAATTATGGCAATTAACTACTAGGAAAGATCTCAAATATTTAAAACATAAAGAGGGATTATTAGTCGATTATGCACAATGGAGACAAAAGATTAATGTAGCCAATCCCATTTAGTGGGACTAATGCTTGGTGTTGTGTTGTCATTATTCAAGCTTAGATGAGATCACTCTCATGCCTCTTTCTTAGTTCTATATAGCATTTGGCATATATATGGCTACTCTCACATGTGTGCCCCATAACATTTGGTCGTGATTAATCAGTAACTTCACCCTGTAAAAGTTATCAAATGTGTTCTATCAAAGTGAATGATTAAAGAACCTACATTTACACAATGGATTTCAAAAGAGTTGTGCGTGCACACACTACTATCAGAGATATTAAAAAAGCTGATATACTAAAAATTTGAGGAACAAACAGAAATACGCAAAAGCGAGAGCAATTACCGTTTTAATATTAGAATAATGTGAGCCATACTGAAATTTGGGCATGATGGGATCATCAAAGGTAGAGTACCTCTCTCTGAACTTCTTTAGCCTATCAGGATTTAGAGCACCAATTGGCTGTAATGCAGCATTAGATTAATTAAACAGCATCCAAAACCATTGAAAAAAAATAGCAAGTGGACAAATCACCATAAATAAATACCTTTGAAAGATCTCTATAAACAGAAGGATTCTCAAGATTTAATGTTTTAGAATAATAATCAGCTATGATCCATGGAAAAATAGGATACTGCAGAGAGCAAAAATTATAAAAAATAAAAACCAGAAGAAAAAAACGGGATTAAAATATAATTAATAAAGCACCCAGTTATGAACCTGTGTGATATCATTGTAACTACGACCTGACAGACTATTGAGCTCCATTAGATATTCAAAGTTACTAATCTGCAGCATGGAGTTAGTGAAGCCAAGAACTTGGGTTACAAACCATTAAATTACAAGCAGGCAGGTCACAAGGCATACCTCCCACCTAGCCCAGCGCTCCATAAGCTGAGCTTTTATAAGAAATTGCTCAGGTCTCTACATCAATTTAGGAAAACCAATGCAGTTATAGTTAAATTACACATTACACTAACAAAATCTGTAAAGGAAGAATGGAGGAGATGCTTACATTTGCTGTGAGATATAAATTATGCAGATGAGGAGGGCGTGCCTGAATGATGCCACGAGATGCATTCCTGCGCCCTTCAATACTCTAAATAAATAAGAAATACAATAAAGTTTATATGAGTGAACGGTCAAGCTGGTACTCTTACAGGAAGTAATCTATTTTATGTTTTAATCTGAAAATGAACTAAATCCTTGAAAATATCAGCGACCAACCATTAATCCTTTAGGAACATCAGTGAGCAACCATAAAGCCAGTAAGATATATCCTCAATAAAATTTTAAAGAAAATAAAAAGGAAATTGTACATGCTATATGTAATCAAGATATTGCATTTATGACATTAATGGTCATTATACGTATATACAGATACTATAAAAGTAAATATGAGAATTTCTAACAACCTCAAATGAAATTTTAATTAAATATGAGGAAAACAAAAGGAAGTCTTATAAAGAGTTTACCCCAAAGTCAAAGAAGTAGTTTGACCGGTCAGCCATAAAAAATTCTAAAGCAGTTCTTCTCACAAGATATCTACAAGAAACAAATAAATAGATTTAATCAGTAAAAAACATGCATTGGAACATAATTTAATTGAATGTAATGCTAACTAATTGAATAAAAAAACCGAAAAATTTGTAATCCAGCTTTAAGAGGTCAGTACAATCAAAATAAATATGACATACCAAACATCCTATCCTCATTCTAAAAAGCATTCCAAAACAATTTAGTAGCTTTCATGCAATTAACAAAGTGCATATAAAGTGAATTCAGGGTTCTTAGAGATGCTTGCAGAGGTAATATGGGTGTACGGTATAGCAATTTCCCAGGAAATTGTTTTTGGATAGGTAAAATAATTACATGAAAGCTTTTAAGGTAATTCCCACATACAGTGCATTTTTGTGATGACCCAAAATTGGAAATTGTTTTTGGATAGGTAAAATAATTACATGAAAGCTTTTAAGGTAATTCCCACATACAGTGCATTTTTGTGATGACCCAAAATTGCAAATCAACTGAATTTAGATCATTGTAGAACTCGGTAATATATAGAATGTTGTTGGCTCATTATAACAGTCCCAAACGGGTGTCCAGTAAAATTTAGAATGTTGTTGGCTCATTATAACAGTCCCAAACGGGTCTCCTGTTGGCATTATAATTACATGAAAGCTTTTAAGGTCAAGTAATTCCCACATGCAGTGCATTTTTGTGATGACCCAAAATTGCAAATCGACTGAATTTAGATCGTTGTAGAACCCAGTAAAATATAGAATGTCGTTGGCTCATTATAACAGTCCCAAACGGGTCTCCTATTGGCATTGTTGACAGTCCTTCAGCATCACAAGCCACCTTGCCTCCACAGACCCTTGTTGGGCTCGCTGACACTATTGGTGCTGGATAATGGGCAGGAAGATGTACAGCAAGACAGTAATGATGGTTTACTGCAATTTACCCTAAACAGCCTCTCACTTGCGATGCCAACCACTCATTAGCCATGCGAGCCATTTACATCTATGTTGGTGCCATCTATTGGCATTGTTGGCCGTTTCCAGTGCCTGGTTTGAGAGCATGAAGACACTTTCTATTTGGTTAATGTTAAAGGAAGAATATGTCCTCTCAAAAAAAAAAAATCTCACAGTTGCAAGAAAAATCATTTTTAGAATCATGGAAGAAATTTAACCAGGAGAATTTTATTCTCTGTACAAATCACCTTACTCAATAAAGTTTGAGTCATCACCTTGTTCGCAGCATCAAGAAATGCCATAGAAAATACCTCTTAGATAAAGCCCTTTTTATTTCACTATAATTATATCACACAAGTTTATTTCATTCAGCCAAATCTGAGGTTTTGATGGTTTTCACCGTCAGGATCAAACCAGACCGACCTTGCCAGAAGTGCAATATCTTCACAACTTCTGTGCACATTAATGCCTCTTCCATTATCATTGCTGCCGCTGTCTAGCACTCGATATCCCTCTTGCCACTTTCTTTGACCCCTTTATCCCTCTAATCTAATGATGCTTTGAAAGATTTTTTTTTTAAATTTTTTGTTTTGGGTAATTTGAAGTTAATATTTAAATTTTTAAGTGCTTAATAGATAAATTATAAAGATTAATCTGCTTTGCAGGAAAAAAAATTCCAGTTTAAAATACTGGAAAACCTTTTCGTTTCATTCCGTATACGTGCATCAAATCAAACAGCCCCAAAGAAGCCATTTGTAAGAATATTTAATGAAGGCCATCAAATAATAGATTATGAATATGACAATCTCAGAAAAATTTGTAAGTTGCGTCTGTATTATTTAAATTTGGCAAGAATGTTTCTTCTAAATTAGACAAAAGGCACTTTTACAGACTATAAATAGCTTTCAAGCAGTATCACAAACATTGATATTGAAAATGGTTAAATTTTAATCAACTACCTTCTGCAAAAAACTTGACTAAGGGACGTGATGGACCAGCTTTTGTTCTTTCCTTGTTCCTTGCCTTGTACAGAAGCAGCCAAGCTTTCAGCTATGAACTCATCAGTAGTATGCTCATCAGCTAAGAAATTTATTCTACTAGTTGTGATCTGAAAAAAAAAAAGCAAAAAGGTACAAAATTACATGTTTCTTTTTTTCTTTTTTGATAATTATGCATGTTTCATTGAGATCTTGATGTTTTTTACTTAAACTAGAGTTACATTAGCAGCCTCCTTGTGAGATAAGAAGAACAATAAAATTTTTAAGTGCAAGCTGAAGCATGAGTTGTCTCAGAACTCCAGTAGCATACCCAACACAGCTTAAGGTAGAAGAAAAACCAGGTGGTTTCAGAAATTAAGAAAATGAAGAAAGTTCATTAAATTAAGTGTATAAATGAACGAGACTAAGATTCAAGCACCATTTTGAAGTATTAACATCAAATACAAGTGAAATAGCCCGACATGAAAAAAATTGATAAGCTCAACTTTAATTACTGAGGCATCTAATGATTTGCATAAATTATACCAAAGCCATCAAAGACAACTTCTTTAAGCTTATTATCAATTGAAGTTACTCCAACTATGCTACAAATGAATCATTTCTCATAATATTATTTTATGTTTAGCTACTCATCAACCTTAGCATCCACATTTCTGGAACACTAATTTTATTAATATGCTTTTGCTATGTACACATACATTTTTCATCAAAGAACATAGCCGATTCTATGTGAAAACTAATAAAGAATATAAAACACATGTGAATTGAACCTGCCAGTAGACTCTATGCACTCACACCAACTCCCGCTTGACCAATCTACACCTCTTTCATGGCCTATAAGAGATCAAACTGGCAGACATTTTCCCCATTCACTAGCATTCTTTCTCTCTCTCTCTTACACACTATCACATTATCATTTCAATCTTCAGCCTTCCATCGCACACAGCTCCGATGCCACAAGCAACTTTGCATAGTCGTACAAGCCGCACAGACTAGCCAACGATGTTGACTTAAGTCTCACCGTTCTCCCATGATCCCTCTGGTTATCTCCTTCTCATTTTAAATTAAAAATAAAATAAAAAAAATAAAAAAATGATAATACAAAAATATTCAAATGAGAATACAATTACAAAATACATGTAAATTTTGATCAATATAATTTTAAATATTAAGTGACTCAATAAATATCAAATTGATTAGTAAGTATTAATAAATAATGAGAAACATTAGTTAGTTATACAGAATATTAATTAAATAAAATAGTAATCTATAAAAAATTAAGTGATTTACTATTATTCTTAAAGAATTTATAAAGTATATGATACATTTAATTAATAATTATTTAAATAAAAGTAAATATTAATTTATTTATTAAACAATTTTTAAATTATTAAATAATGGGATTAATATAGTTTGATATTACTATATTGATTAACATATATCTTAAATATATACAATTTCAATTAATTGATATCCATTATATATTAATAAGTGAAAATTAAATTGAATATTATTTACTAGAATTTTTAAATTAGATGAACAAGTGTAATGGTAATATATCTATATATTGATTTTTTTATATTAAATAAATATTAAAAAAATTATTAAATATTATTTAAAATTAATAAAATAACATTAAAAAATTATTATTGACAAAAACCCAAAAATGTCTTCGAATTTTATAACATGGTCCAAATTTTAAGTTAAAAAATGTATTATAACTCCAACGTGGTGCTTGGGCATGCAAGGGCCTGCTCCTTGGCCAAACAATGCAAAAAAAGTATGTTAGACGTGCGGGCGTGCCCAAGCACATTTTATGATTAAATAAACATCAAAATATTAATAAATAATCTTTATTTTAAAGTATTTATCAACAAAAATACTTTAAATTTATATATTTTTAAATGTTTTTAAATATAATATTAGGAATGACATGCTTATTAAATAATTAATAAAATACTAGTAATTATTTATATAAAATCTTTATTAAATATTTTGTAATTATATAATTGATTATTTTATAAATAATTTGATTATAATTAATTGCTTCCAAATTAGAGAATGTCGACGAATAGCCTTGGATGGTTTGTGCGATAGATCGCTGAATGCCATTGTTAGAAAAAATGAGTATGAATTTTGCCCATGTTAAAAGATGAAGAGGAAGACAAAAAAATTTCTATTTGGAATACAAGGAGGGGTTCTATTTGATCATGCATAATGAAAACTGAGGAATTTGCATACATGAAGGCATGTCTTCTAAAAGGTGTTAGCAGGTTTGGCGTAATGGAAAAACTTAGTCCCATGTACATAGGACCATTTGAGAGGATAGCTCAAGTGAGACATAATGCATACAGACTTAAATTGCCAGATCACTTAAGTGTCGTGCATAATGTATCCCATGTTTCATCATTATGAAGATGTTTATTGGAGCCATCACAGAGGGATTCTTTAAAAGATATAGCACTCCAACCTAACTTATGTGGAAGAGACGGAGAATATTTTAACTGAGAGTTAGAAATTGATGAACAAGACTATTCAAATGGTACATGTGCATTGAAAAAATTGCAGAACATAGGCCACATGAGAGGAGTTTGATATGAGAAAAATATATTCTTATTAAATATCTTGGAACAGTACGTAAAATGTTATGTTTTAATAATTGAGCATTAAGAAAAAATCTATTATACACACTATCCTAAACTAAATCCCCCAATAATGAAAATAGATATCGAAGGCACTATCATTTTAAGTTGGGAAAATGATGAAGGTTGCCCTAATTTGAAAGAGAAAATATGGAATAAAATTAAATAATTGAATCTTTGGAAAATTAAATTAATAAAATTACTTTTTAAATATTCAACAATCATTCAAAGTAAATATGCCATAAATTAAATCATATTTATGAAGAACTTTTCATAAAATTTGGTAATTTAACTCAAAGTAGATTAATTATTATGGGAAAAGGTTGAAGCAATGGGGATACATACTATCCAAGTTTGCTAATCTGTCTGATATTTTGCCTTTACTAAATTGCAAGGCATCATTTTTCAATCCAGGCTACTAAAATAAGAATTGTAAATTTTGATGCATTTTTGTATCACCTGGATGAATAGTATAGCCCATCGTATGTGCCTCAATAAGAAAATATAATCTAAGTACTAAATCCTTCATCACCCAGAGTTTGGTCCTAGGATGTACTACCCCCTAAGCATCAAATTTGATGTCAACAATAGAAGCAACATACATCTCATACTTTTGATTTTTCTACTGTGCAACCTTAATATAGGTACCTTTATTAATAATTGTCATAATATAATTAAAGTATATGTAAAGGGCATAATCTCTAGATCAAACTTCTCCATTTCCTGCACAAGCGAGTTCTCAAAATTTGATAATGCAAATTTCCTGCTGATTTCATACTCAAAGCATCTGCTACTACATTCGCCTTTGTTGGATGATATTGTATATTTAGATCATAATCTTTAATAGGCTCTAGCCATCTCCTATTTCGTAGATTCCACCCTTTTTTGTGTATATACTTCAAGCTCTAACGGTTAATATATATTTAACACCTAGCCCCATAAAGATAATATCTTCAAACCTTCAGAGCAAATAGCCTAGATAGCGATATATCATTGTAGACCTGATAGTCCTTCATTTTAATAGAAAACACTAACTTTGAAGCGACTGTCAAAAAATTTTTTAGCTACAAAAAAATTGATTGACATTTTGCACTACCTACAAAAACTACTCTTTTATGTGTTAGCCTTGTCAATGGCATGACAATTTGGAAAAACCCTTTAGCAAATTTTTGATAATACCCTGCCAATCCTATATATGGTGATAGGATGTGGCAAATCACATACTGCTTTGACCCTTTTTGGGTTCACTTATACTCCATCCTCGCTTACTATGTTTATCAAAAAAGCCACCGATGGCATCCAAAACTCATATTTGATATATTTGGCATAAATTCAATGTTTCCTTAGTAGCATTAGAACAACTCTGAAATTATCTTCATGATCTGCTCCATTCTTCGAATATACAAGGATATGAAAACTATGACACACTTATCCAAGTATAGACTCATCACCCTTTACATAAGATCCATAATAATCGTGGGTGCATCCGTAAGTCCAAAGAGCATCACTAGAAACTCTAAATGTCCATGTCAAGTCCTAAAGGCTTACTTGATGATACTCTAACCTGAGATCAATTTAACTCTTGTCAGTTGATCAAATAGATCATCTATGCAGTGTAAATGATACTTATTCTTCAATGTAATCTTGTTTAACTCACGATAGTGTATACACGTCCACATAGAACTTATCTATCATCTTAACAAATAAGATCGATGCACCCCAAGGTGAGGTACCTAATCGTAAAAACCTGAAACAAGTGAGTTCTTGTAATTATTCCTTCAACTTCTGCAGCTCTTTTGCAGCCATATGACAAGGTGCTTTAAATATGTGTCGTGCGAGGCACCAAATTAATAGTAAATTCTACCTCCCGGCTGGGTGGTAATCTAAGAAGCTCATTAGGGAAAACATCTGTAAGCTCTTGCACCACTAGAGTTTCCTCATATTTACCAATAGATCCACCAGCACCCATCATATTTGCCAAGTAAGCATAGCTTCCCTTCTTAACCAGTCTATCAGCTTGAGCTAAGGATATTAAGAAAATGAATAATCCTTATTGTCCAACAAATGTGATTTTATCATGTCCGAATTACATATATACTTTTTTCTTAGCACAAATGATAAGAACACCATGGTGACCCATTCAGTTCATACCCAAAATAAAATTAAAAATGATTATGGGAAAAACTATCATCTCAGATCTTAGTAATCTCATGATGCCATGCATCTACAATGTTGTGGCATTCAATACTCTACCTAAAGGTAACCCTACTCGTAAAGATTTAAGTTATTTACTTTAAGAAGTATAAGTTTCTTAAGTAGATGTGTAACAATGAAAGAAAGACTAACAGCACAACAACACAAAGCCTTAATCCCACTAGATACTTTTTTCTTAGCACATGCATCGACCACAGGAATCATTTGTTCCCATTGTATATGATCAAATAGAAGTCCTCCCTAAGTTCCAAATAGAGAAGATCATTCTTAATAATTTCTTCCTATTTCTTTTTGAGTCTTCCTCTAAATCTTTTAATATAAAAGAAACTCATAAACTCAAATTTTGTAATAGGGGCATTGCATGATCTACATTTAATATGCCTAAACCATCTAAGGCGGCATTCTCTAATCTTGTTTACTATTGGAGCCACTCAAACCTCGCTACGGATAAACTCATTTCTCATTCTATCCATACAAATATATCCACTCATTCACCTAAGCATCCTCATCTCTGTAACACTTATTTTATTAGTGAGTTTCTTCTTATTGGCCAACTTTTAGCCCCATATAACATAGCTGGTCATATAGCTACACTATAAAAGTTTTCATTAATTTTTAGTTGAATTTTCAAATTAAGCACTCTAGAAGCACTTCTCATTTTGATCCAACAAGCGTGGATCTTATAATCACATCACTCTCTATTTCACCATTTTTTTTGAATAATTGAACCCAGGTAGGGCTGGCAATTTAACCCGAAACTCGCTAAAACTTTGAGTCGAATCGAACTCTACTAAAATATTTCGAATTAAATCTCGAGTTGAATAGGTTAACTCGAACCCAATTCGAGTCGAATTCAAGTTAGGATTGACTCAAATTGGGTTCGAGTCACTCGATATATATTAAAAAAATACTTATATCAATCAACAAAAATATTTAACATCTTCGTCGTTAAAGCCCTCCGGCTCCGTCTCTTCTATTCGGCCGATTCAGATTCAATTCTCGCTTCGATCAAGAATTTGTTGTTTTATAAAAAAAGATTTTTTAATAAAAAAACATAATTTTGTCCCACAAGAATTGAACTCAGGTCCAAGAGATAAAACCGAGACACTATTGCCAGCGGGCCACAAAATTTCTTTTGTAAATGATAGAAATGCTTTTATTTTATATATTTGAGTCTGACTTGAATCAAAATCAAGTAAGCTCAAACTTTTTTGAATCAAAATTGATTTGCCTCAACTAAAAAATTTCGAGTTGAGTCTTAGATAACTCGCTTGAACTCGAATCAAATCCAACTAAGTACTTAAATCTCTTGCTCTTCTTGATTACATGGTCCTCAAAGAAGACTATATATAAGATTAAAAATTTGAATATAAATGCATTTGTAAAGTGATCATACTTGTAACAACATCAGGATCATCCCGAGCCTCTGCTGAAGTGAGATTGAAAACTCAGGCTTAAATTGATGTTAGTGCTGCTCTAGCATTCTGACCCGCTCTTGGTGCTGGTGCAACTCTAGCATTCTGATATGCTCCTAATACTGGTGCAAGTCTAGATGTTGGGGTCTTCCTCATTCATGTCAATCCAGTTAACCAAAAGTCATCAACAGTATATCCAACTTTGCAATCCTTAACTCAATGATTTGCTCTGCCACATTGGAAACATTGCTTCAGATCTGTGAAACATGTGACTGTAGTGTGGGTCTTCTCACAAGAGATACAATTGGTTGGCCGCACTACATTAAGCTTAGTTGCATGAGAGCATGCTATAGGTCGATGTCTATCCTGTGCATGAAAAGGGTAATCTCTAGATCTCTTTTTGAACTTGCTAGCTAAAAATAGAGTATCCTGATTTTCTAAAAGCTTGTCCTTCGCTACTAGGTCAACTTACTCAGAGATATGACATGGCACCAAAAACTCTAGTATGAGTCCCTTGATCCACTCATGAACATCTGACATTTGATCTCCTTGGTAAAAGGGAAAACTTAGCCAATTTGGTGAACTCGTATTTAGCAATGGTTCTCCCTCCTTGCTTTAGTTTAATAAATTCATGTCTCATCAACTATTGTGCAAATGTTGGTACAAACTTGTCCATAAATACTCATACAAACTCCACCTTTGGAATGTGGTAGACAAAATTGACTTCTATCAATTCTCTCTTGTCCCATAAGATAAGTAAGAGGTTAGTGATACCTTCTTGTTTTCTAGATAATCCACACAATCAAATTACTTCTCTATACGTTACAGTCACTCTTATGCTGCTTAAGGCGTAACAGTTTCATTAAATTTTGGGGGATGAAGCTTCAAAAAGGTTCGTAAAACTTGGCCCGAGGATAAATTCTATGGAACAAATGATGTATTGGCTGACTGGTTAGTCACATACTAGGTCATAAGGTTTATAAAGTGGAGCATTGGGTTCACTCCTCATATTGGATAGATAGCCTCGAGTGATTGTGCTTTTATATTGATATTCTTGACATGAGTCAGGTATCCCTTACCATCCTGAGATGAAGTGTTGTTGTTGTCTTGGCTATCATGATTCATAATATCCTAGAAAATTGAGATTAGTATTTAGAATTTTGTATCATGGTTCATAACAATCCTCACTATGTTTTAAATATGAAATTTGGTTTGTAATATTATAATCTACAATAATTATATTCTAGCTATATAGAAGAAATTCAATATAGTTATGGGGAAAAGCATCATCATGGTACTAAAAATAACCAATATCATTTTGCTCAAGAATGCACAATTAATAATATGATAATATGTAGAATCCCATTGATATGTTTTTTGCTCACAAAAATGAAAAGTACATTTTACATATTTATTCCTTTTAAGAAATCACATTGTCCTGATTTAGCCCAATTTCACTGGTACAAATTGTGCTAGTTCAATCCAATAAGACTAGTATAAATATTATGAAGTAATTTACTACTTCAACATAGTCTAACAATATGAAGTAGATGTTTATTGGTTTAGTTTGATCCAATTACTTAGACTATATGGAATGAACAAATTGATATTTCATCCTATATGAAGTTTAAATTTATGGGTTCAAGATAATTTCACGTATACAAAATGTGTTGGTTCAATTAAATTAAATAGTAGTATAAATTGAATAGATTAAACAGCTTATTGGTTAAGCCAACTCTGGCTGTATAGAGTGAAGAATTATTGGCTTAGCCCAATTCAATTATGTGAACTACACGAATAAACAAATTATTCGTTCAACTCATTTAGATTATATGAAGTGAATATTTTATTGGTTCAACCCGGTTCAATTATGTGAATTGTATGAAGTAAACAAATTCTTGATCCAACCTACTTGTAATATGTGGAGCAAACATTTTATTGGTTCAGCCTAGTTTAATTATAAGGACTATGTGGAGTGCATGATTTATGAGTTTAACCCAATTAACCTGTATGGTATGAACATTTTATAAGTTTAATTGTAACAACCCAATGATGTTAATCAGTATTTAGCAATCAAATCACTTTGTAATCATCTCTCTTAATCTCCAAATGATGTTTAGAGCAAACTCTAAGAATTTGGAGTGAATCGGAGTTCAATTGAATGTTTTGAATATTTTAATACATTTATCAAAATTAGAAAATTTTGATAATTAAATTGACATCCAAATCAAAATCAGAGTTCACCAATGAACTCCTCACCCCCAAATTAGCTAGGGGTGAGAATTTGGGAAGTTTTGGAAGTCGTCAAAATTTTCTGAATATTTTATTGTATTTTAAATACTCAGAAAAATAAAATGACCCCCCAAATAAAATTCCAACTGTATTTTTGAGTTCCCTGCCCTCAATTTAACTAATGGTGAAGTTATGAGATTTTTCGGAGCTCGTCTGGATATTTAATTTTTGATTTATTAAAATTAAATTATTAATTAATTAATTGATTTCGATTAATTACCATTCATCCTAACGGCACTGTTGCATGCTTTTGGTTTGCTGTCTGATCAGACGGAGCATTATTCCAAGCTGACGCGTGCGCCCAGTGCGTGGCACGCACCGCGGCCTGCGCCAATCACTGGCTGTCAATTGGAGCTCTCCACTGCTCAGGAGCCCTTCCCGAATCCATTAAAAATTCTAATCTAAGGATAAGTTTGGATATTATCGAACATGAACAATCCAAAACCAGAAGTCTAAGAAGATCGAAGGCTTGATCTGTGACCATTTTCTCATCGAAACCCTAAAACCTGAAGTAGGTATCCATCTATATTCTGATTTTCTCCTTCGTTATTGTTTGAATGGTAATTTAGGACCTATGATTATTGAATGGAGAATTCAATTGAGTATGATCGAAGCGAATTAAACTTCATCTGACTCGGGTATGTACAGTTATGTACAGTACCCGAGTACGCGACAAAACCTAAACGGCAATGATGATGCTTTGCCAATACATTGTGCATCTTCGATCGTCATTCATCTAATTGCTTATTGCATCTTATCCAGATCAAATTTTCAGCTCCAATCAAGCTCGATTGAAGCTTGATACCGTCGACATCAATAGTTTCAAACAGTAAAAACCCTAACTTCGAAAACGAGGACTAGGGTCTGAGATCCAGTCGGCCTCTGAAGAAGTTCTCAGGTGCAACAGCTAGATCTTGGTGAGCCTGTCATTTTGACGAATGGCTCGTTGCATGGGACCCTCTGTGAGCCGGGCAAGACGATGCCCTAATTCCATTCCCTCGTAGCTTTGACGAGGAAGAACTTTTGAGCGAACCGGGTCGGGTCTGACCCAACCCACGTGTCCTTGTTCTCGGATCCTCAAATGACATGCATACAGCATAAACCGCAGCCGTGAGTGCTAGGATCCGCATGCGTGTAGATTAATTAAGGTATAATTAATTAAATTAATTAAACCCTAAATAATCAAAACCTCATAATTTGAAAAATACAAGTCCAAATATATTGAAATTATATGTCAAAACGATCAGGAAAATACAAAGAATATTAATACGAAATCAAATTTACATTTTGTTAACTATTTTCGCTAATCACCTTTTTGATGATCATTAAGAATAATTAAGCCTTGATTAGGTCCATTAACTTCCAAATTGGGCATGCTTACTGTACTTTTAATCTTTATGATATAGGGATCACTTAAACAATGAATTGATTGTCATTTGAGTGTTAATTGGTAAAACCACATTTTGACACCCCTTTTATAAAGAAAAATCCTATATTTGAAATAATGATTTACTTATCTCTTAAAACTCTAAGACAACAAAATTACATTTAAATTAATGAAATAGAAGCATATAATTTGAAGAATTAAATGGTTATAGATTCATAAAATTACTTGGGAAATATTAAACCTTAGGAGAGAGATTAAGAGGTTTGAAATTGAGATTTAGGATTGAAACTTGTATTCAAACTTAACCAACTATACATGATTAAGAGCTGATTTTTATCCTCCATTAGACTAAAGTATATATCTTAAGACTTTAGATCATTAAACTTGGCATAAATTTCATTAAATCATCTTTAAGTCACTAAGTAATCAACCTAGTGTAGGCTAGGCCATTACTCTATACTAAAACTATCTAAGGTGTTGTAGATCATGTTTTAACTCACATTATGAGTCTAATACTTTAGAAGGAAATATTGATTGCATCATTTAAGATTAATACCAAGTAAAGAGTTTCATATAAGTAAATATAGATTGAACCTTAAGTAGGATTATTCATTTTTAGAATATAAGAAAACCTCACTTTTATTAATACATCATTCAAGTATAATCAATTCCTTGGAAACTATTGCATCAATTAAACTAAATTATTGAATTACATAGATGGATATGAGTGTACATAAGGAAGACTTTCGAGTTAACAAGAAATGATATTAAGATGATTAGAAGAAGCTTGTAAATGAATAATATGAATTCTTATTATGGATAAATTTTAAATACCTAAGTAACCATAAGACTTCAAAACTTCCTAAGTCAATAAATAGAAGATTTATCCTAAAACATATATATAATTGAATGATAGAAATTGATGACTACAGATCAAGGAAGAAAATAAGTGATAAGAATAAACATCCAATTTTAAATCAAGGTTCATCTATTTAGAAAGCTTCATTAGATGATAATATGAGTATAATAAGAGATTTATTGAGAACTTTTAAATATCAAATCATCTGATTTCTTTATATTTCAATCTATTAAAATTAAATGAATTATTATGTTCCTAATAATATCACAACTTGGTAATAAGATAAATTCAATCAATAAAAGAAATCTTTATAAATAAACTACCCTCAATATGAAAATTCTCAAAATAGCTTAAGGCCTTCATCAATAGGCATACATTTCATCTCACATTAAAATAATTATATATATAAACTACTTGGTCACTATATGAAAACTCAATTACTATTTTCAAAACTAAACACATTTATATATCAATTAACTTAGGAATCTTTGATGCCTGGGTTAATTAGGGGCTTTATTAGTCCCAATCATTAGAATAAAAAATTAAATTAGAAAATAATGGATATCACATGATTTATAATAAATTGATAAACTCCTTGTAAATGCTGCAATGCTTGAGACCAATCCTTGAATCATACATTAAGCCTTTTGTGCATATAATAAAAAATATTTAAAAAATTACTTCAGAGGAGTTTTTAATTGGTGGTATATAGTACAACTGTCACTTAGCCTGGACAGGTTATTGGAATATCAAGATACCACATAATTCATATGAGGGGGAATGTGTGTGTTTGCAGTACAACTGTTACACGTTATGCGCCCACAGAACCAAATACAAGATAAATAAATTATAAAATAACATTTCTCACAATCTATCGATTGTGAATGACTATTACAGTCGTATGACTATGTTTATTCAATCTTTTAGACTGAAATTACTTTACTCATTATCTTTTAGTATTTTAATAAATTAGCTTTACTTACAGTTTCATGCAATGTAGTTTTTCTTAAATTGTAAATTATTTAATTATCTACACTTTCTTTTAAATTAGCGTATGAATCAATTAGACATATTCATATTATCTTTATTTAATTAAATACATTTTTCATAAATACTGTGCTAACCTATTTGATGCAGGGATGAAACAATCATTTAAACTATGTGAGTTCTTTTTACTTATTAGCCTTTAATAATTATTTCATTCCTTTCTTGCTAAATGCTCGGCTTATAATTAAAATTGTAAATTGCTAACGCGATATCCGCTTAATTAAACTATGTATTACCTCTAAATTGTACTTAGACATCAAAAGTCTAATCAATTTTTTTGATTGACAGTGCCCTAACGTATTATAAATCAAATATAGTAGATTAGGAGCTTGGAGCAGGTTTGGTGCCCAAAGGAGAATCTTCTCAATAGCTGTGAACTGAAGACCTTTTATTATGTGCTTTTATCCTAGGATGTGAGGATGAGTGGTTAATTCAACAAATTATAATAATAACCTTTATTTGATGTTCCGACTATTCTTTCATGTTGAATGTTCTTCTATTATGAATGATGGATATTTAATTAGAATGTTTTGAATTTATTTATACCCATAGATCCGTATTATTACAAAGATAGCACTCAATATTGGGTTAGAAATCCCTAATCCAGTATTAAGTACTACTGTAATTGGATTAACATATCAAATCTACATTAACTGAATTTAGCTAATACAAACTTTGTTAGTTCAATCCAATTAGAGACTAAAGTGAACTACATAAAGTAGAATTATGGGCAATGTGAAGTAAGCATTCTATTAACTCTACTCAGCCAAATTGTATGGAATGAATGCTTTCCAATATTAATTATTAATCTTACTAAACTTTTTACTATTTATAGATTGTTATTCGTGATCTATGTTATACTTGATACGAAGATTTTATTATATCATACTTTTTGTGTTCAATTACCAATGTTCTTCAATTTAGATATATTTTACATGTATGCTAAGAGATTTTCTATAGCATAAGTACTAATTCATATTAAGAAGATAATTATGATATCTTGAACAGGACTAAGAGCCAAAGCAAGTGTGAGCACGAGACACAAATAGTGTTTATAAATAATATTGCAAGAGAAATAATATATAATAATTATAGCCACGCATTTATATTTCTAAATCTTTTGGATGTTTTTAGCTGTGAATGTCTTGTTGGAATCCAAATCAAAACTCAAATAATTGAAATTTACAAAAGCTTTGTTATTCTGATTCCGATAAATTAGAGCTAGGGTCGCCACATTATACTTCTAGAATAAAAGGGGTGGAAACTCACATTATAAGTAGAAGATATTGTCCAGACAGTTCATAATATGCAAATACTTTTTTAAGTAATTGTTGTATTTTCATTGAGAACTTCAGATAAAGTATAAAAATCTTTCATAATGTATGATCATTCAAGAAGTGTGAAAATAATAAACATTAAAATTTACCTGTGTGGAATGGATTGGATCAAAGTGATAGTACCTTGTATAGTAATGCTTGGGTTGTTACAAATTTGCTTTAGAACCTAACATCTGCTAATATGATTTGTGGTTTAAGAATAGGCTAGGCAATAAATTAAGAGCCTTTCAAAGAATTTAATGACAGTGACTATTTCATCAAAATGTGAGCTCAGTGTGAGATGCTCAAGGAAAAATGGGATGCATGGGTAAACCAAATCTCACACCGAATGAAGAAAATGTAATTAACTTTTTAAATAAGAGGTTAGGCCACAATACTCAAGATGCCTTTGGCGACAAATGAATTTTCTGTAGGATACTCAATGTTCAGCATGCTCCTATGAAGAATTTTTAGGATGGGTGGCATTTGAAAATTAAAAGAAAAAGGACAAAAAAAATGAAAAAATCCGTACAAGGAATAGGCTGTATTTAAGTCGGCAATACTTTAAATGGTATGGATAGACTTGTTTACAGTTTGCACCTAGAGAAAAGCATCAGTTGAGATAACCATAATGATCAGTTTGATTCCGATAATTTTGAGATTGTGTAGCCACATTATACTTCTAGAGAATAAAAGGAGTGGAAACAAAGATAAGCACTCTAACATTAGAAGTGGAAGGTAATGTCCAGACAGTTCATAATATGCAAATACTTTTTTACGCAATTGTTGTATTTTCATTGAGAACTTCACATAACGTATACAAATCTTCTATAGTGTATAACCATTCTAAAAGTGTGAAAATAATAAACATTAAAATTTAACTGTGTGGAATGGATTGGATTATAGTGATAGTACCTTGTATAGTAATGCTTAGGTTGATACAAATTTGCATTAAACCTAACATCTAATATGATTTGTGGTTTAACAATAGGTTAGGCAATAAATTATGAGCCGTTCTAAGAATTTAATGACCGTGACAATTTCATCAAAATGTGAGCTCAGTGTGAGGCCTCAACAAGAGTGTTGCTCAAGGAAAAATGGGATGCATGGATAAACCAAATCTCACACCAAATGAAGAAAATGTAACTAACTTTTTAAATAAGAGGTTAGACCACAATACTCAAGATGCCTTTGGCGACAAGTGAATTTTCTGTAGAATACTCAATGTTCAGCAGCTCCTGTGAAGCATTTTCAGGATGGGTAACATTTTAAAATTAAAAGAAAAAGGACAAAAAAAATGAAACAAGACATAAAAGGAATGGGTTGTATTTAAGTTGACAATACTTTAAATGGTATGAATAGACTTGTTACAATTTGCACCTAGAGAAAAACATCATTTGAGATAGCCATAATGACCAGTCTGATTCTGAAAATTTAGAGCTCGGGTCGCCACAATACTCAAGATGCCTTTGACGACAAGTGAATTTTCTGTAGAATACTCAATGTTCAGCATGCCTGTGAAGAACTTTCAGGATGGGACATTTTAAAATTAAAAGAAGGACAAAAAAAATGAAACAAGCCATACAAAGAATGGGTTGTATTTAAGTCGACAATACTTTAAATGGTATGGATGGACTTGTTACAATTTGCACCTAGAGAAAAACATCATTTGAGATAACCATAAAAATCAGTTTGATTCCAAAAATTTATAGCTCGGGTCACCACATTATACTTTAGAATAAAAGGGGTGGAAACAAAGATAAGCACTCTCACCTTAGAAGTGAAAGGTATTGTCCAGACATTTCATAATATACAAATATTTTTTTAAGTAATTGCTGTATTTCATTGAGTACTTCACATAAAGTATACAAATCTTCTATAATGTATGACCATACTAGAAGTGTGAAAATAGTAAACATTAAAATTTAACTTTGCGGAATGGATTGGATCAAAGTGATAGAACCTTGTATAGTAATGCTTAGGTTGTTACAAATTTGCATTAGAACCTAACATCTGCTAATATGATTTGTGGTTTAAGAATAGGCAAGACAATAAATTATGAGTTTGTCTAAGAATTTAATGACTGTGACTATTTCATCAAAATGTGAGCTCTCAATTAAAGTAACACTCAGGGAAAAATGGGATGCATGGATAAACCAAATCTCACACCAAATGAAGAAAATATAACTAACTTTTTAAATAAGAGGTTAGACCACAATACTCGAGACGTCTTTGGTGACAAGTGATTTTTCTGTAGGATACTCAATGTTCGGCATGCTCCTATGAAGAACTTTCAGGATAAGTGACATTTGAAAATTAAAAGAAAAAGGACAAAAAAAAATGAAACAAGCCGTACAAGGAATGGGCTGTATTTAAGTTGACAATACTTTAAATGGTATGGATAGACTTGTTACAGTTTGCACCTAAAGAAAAGTATCATTTGAGATAAGTATAATGATCAGTCTTCAAATCATTGTGAAATTATAGACATGCTATCAACTCATGTAAGACATGGGTAGTTGATATAACCATAATGGTCTGTCTTGAAATCTATGAAAAATTCTAGCACATGCTATCAGCTCATGTAAAACATGGGTAGTTTCAAACATCATTGAGTTTGAAATAAAAAACATCAAGAAGGCATGAGCACATAGCTTCAAAAGTGCAAGGCTTACTTGAAATATTCCACATACAACCATCAAGGGCCGCACCATCAGTGAGGGAAGTTCAACAATGATTCTTTCATCAGTTTCACCAGACACAAACCCATGAATAAATTCTGATGCTGGTCTAATCAAAATTTGATCATCTGAATCCGAAGAATTGATAGAAATAATTGCCCCATGCAATGTAGGGTCATCATTTGAAAACATATTGTGATTGTCTGTTTTATTATCCACAATAATAGATACAGGTTTTTCATCATACTCATTTTCATCTTCCATTGGTATGGCATCAGGAATCACAACAGTAGTTTTAACAAAAGGATCATCAGTTACTGAAGCCCTTCGATCATAAGATTTTTCCATAGGCTTACTGTGTTTTGCATCTCTCAAGAGAACAGCTCTTTGAAAATAAGGTGTTTTGTAGCATCTTTTCAAAAATCTTCTCATTCTATAAGAGCTTTCTGTCGTATCTAGCATCCAAAATGCCTGTTCATGTTTAATGCTTAATGCTTATGATACAAGAAAAGCTCAATAACAGTTCTCAAGTGAAGAGTGTTGGTACTCTTTTAAATAATACTTTAAAATTTACATAGCTGCACTAACCAATTTGGCATTTCCCAAATGATCTCCAAAGTGACCAAATAGTTGGTTCATTTCTAGCAAACGACAAATAAGCTTTCTCCAAGCACGGGTTCCTGTGCATAAACGATGTATTTCCAACAAATCTACTTGGGCAAGCCTCTCCATCTGCAATATTTTCAAAAAATTGAAAATGTTATGACATAAAACTCCGTTAGGCAGCAGAACATTTTACTAACCTCCACACGTTGCATGTTTCTTGCTAAAGCAAAACTTGTCACAAGAACAGCTATATACTTATAGCAAAGCGCAGAAAACTCTTTGCCTGAAACTGATCTTGAACCAAAAGTTTGGACACACTCTGTCCAGGCAGCCCCCATTGTTTCCAAAATGTTCCATCTCCTTGACCGCTCAAGGTCACTTGAGCTCCTCCTCTGTGCTGATGTGGCCATTGCAACAGCACTAAGTCCTCTCCCAGAACCAATCTTTGCATTCCGTTCAAGATCTCTTGCAGCTGCCAAAGCTGCGGCTTTAGCGGCTGCTTTGTCCTTTGGCATAGGTGGAAACTTAATAGATTTTTCAGGAGGCTTTTGAAAACTTGAAAATGTATGCAATTTAGCTGGCTTGCGTTCAAACAAAGAAGTTTCGCACCTATAATGTGTATTTTTAGAAGGTGGAGCTGTATTACCACCAGACGCACCAGCAGCAATCATTGCCAAAGCCAAAGCAGCTGGAGGTGATGCAAAAGCAGCAGACCAGCTAGGAGATATCATTGCAAGTGCAGCCTGTGCAGACAGGAAAATATTCAGGTTTTAAAGATGGAAAAGAATAAAATAAAAAACCAGCGTTGGAACAGGGAGAAATTACAAAAACTTTATTCTCATCACACCGGTTACTATCAATACTAAATTCCAGCCACTTGTAATTGTTATTCACTTCCAAATTTCACCCACCCAATTTTCTTTCAATCAAAATATATATGATTGGCTAATTAAGGCCTATAAACTTTGAATTGTATGCAATAGATACGATTTAATCACAATTATACTTGTAACTTAAAAGTTCAAATCATAAAATAATTGCCAGAAACTTATATTAATATTAAAACAAATTCGTTGTTAAAAAGAAAAAACAATAAGATTAACACGTTAATAAAGCTTGGCCAACTAGAAATAGGTATTGAGGCAGCACACTTATCCGATAAAATGTTCGTTCAATATTTATAACAAAAAAGTCATAGGCAAAGAACAATTGAAAATATAGAGTTTCAGCAATTTACAAATCAAGTTCTATGGTCTATAGGTATCTAGAAAGACTAGTTGATGGGCTAACAACAAGGGCTGTACCCATAGCTGATTCTAGTCACATCCAGACATATTTTTTAAGAAAAACCTGCACATTTTATTGATATGGAAATCAAGTACAAAAGACAGATTTAGCTGGGTACAAACAGAAAACCAAATAACAAATATATTTATTAGAGTATAACCATGCCATGTAATATATATATAAAAGGGTATAAAGCTAAGTATCAAAAGAACAGTAATAATTTTTGAATAATACTACATTCAAGAACATCAAGAAACGATAATGTTGCCCACCCTCACCTCCAGCCTTACATTATAGATAAACAACAACAAGAATCGAGTCAATAACCCCCTCACCACAGATAACTATCCAATATGGCATGTGTGAATGATCTAAATGGTCATTTAGATGGCTCCTCGGTAAAACCTCCACCCACATCCATGACAGCACTGGGAATCCAATTCACAACCCTCTGTCCATAGCATATAGCTCCACCGATCAAAACTTTGTTTCTGCACTCAACTCCACCATCCCACCCTCAATCCTCTCCTACATAATCCACGTTGAAACCTGCCAAGAAGCATGAAAAATTCTTGAACGAATACTCCAATCAACAAATCAATCTAAAGTGATGCAGCTAAAGAGCGTTCTACACAACGTTACCATGAAAGACAAGTCGATGTTGGCATATCTCTCAAAATTCAAAGAGATAGTATACAAAATTTCAATCGCCGGTTCCACCGTTGATCCAGAAGAAATAATTCTTTACACTTTAAACAGTCTCCCGGCTCAATACCAAGCTTTCAAAACAACGATCCGTACAAATCTTCAACCTCTAAGCCTCAACGACCTATATTCTTTGCTATTTAGTTAAGAAATAAATCTCCAACATGAAGCAAGTTGAGAACTTCAACAACACCTGCAACCCGCACTCTTTTTGCACGCACGAGGCAGAGGACTTGACTGACCGTGGAGGGGGAGATGCCGGTTTGGCTCAGGCTCTAGAACAGTTATCAACCATGGATATCACCCATGCCTTGCAACCATGGAATGTCAAATATGCAGCAAAAAAGGTCACGCAGCCCTCGATTGTTGGCATCGACTTGATTGCTTACAAGACAATCTCCACATGCCACCGCACCTGTTGCAGATGGCTACATAGACAGCAATTGGTTCCTCGACTTCAGCGAATCTACTCACATAATGAAGGATCTTAGCAACCTCTCCATCTCAAATTCATATAGTGGTCAAGACAAAGTCACCATTGGTAACTGTGAATCCTTGCACATCTCCAACATCAGCAATGGTCTCTTACCCACTCCATCTCGTGAGCTCACTCTGTCTTAAATCTTACATGTACCTCAATCATAGATTATTCTCTTGCTACGGACAATAAATGTTCCATTTCCTTTAATCCTATCAACTTTTGTATCAAGGCCACTACTCGAACAAAGTCCTCCTTCAAGGTCACAATCGTAATGGTCTCTACTTCATCTCATCCAAGCCACCACCCTCCCACCAGCAACTCATACTACTTCATCCACTGCCCCACTCGATTCAGTCCTCTGGAATCAGTGGTTGGGCCATCCAGCCACCCCACATGGTCATCAATGTATCATGAATAACATCATTGACTGTCTTTCTCTACTAAAAAACATTATTATCAACTGTATTAATTCATTCTGATGTTTGGGGTCCGACCGCTTTGTTTGGGACTTTCCAATTAAGCAAAAATCTGAAACAAGTTCTTTTTATTCAACTATCACGATTCATTGAATGACAGTTCCAACATTGAATCAAGATTCTTCACGGTGGTTGTGAATATTGCAACACCACTTTCACCGCTTTCCTTTAGCAAACCAACATTCATCACCAATTTTCTTAACCCTATACGCCACATCAAATTGACCTTCTCAACAATGCCAACCTCTTACCTACCTTTTGGACTGACGACCTCTCAACCTATGCCTATTCATAAATCGTCTCCTGTCCACAACCACCAAAAACAAAATGCCTTACGAACTTTTTCACAATCAAAAACTTACCTACAACCACCTTCATGTCTTCGGCTCACCTTCTATCCACTCCTCCCACCTACAAAACACTCCAAACTCACCCACAAAAATCATCCCCTGTATATTTATCGGCTACTCACCCAACCACAAAGGCTACCAATGTTATAACCCTCTCACGCATAAAGTCATTATTTCCCGACATGTACACTTCATAGAGCACCAATTCCATCCTCAAGTTTCCTCAATCCACCCCCTATGATCTCCCATCACCTGGCGAACTCCCCACTTCTCAACTATTTATCCCTCCCTCCACTCTCCTACCACCCTCAACTACATCTCCAATTACCTCTACACCTACAACCTCATCTAGCCTTCAGCACAATAACCTCCCTAGTCCCACCAAACCCTCACAATCACCACACTCACCTACACCCAAAATCAACAATCAGCCTCATGCTGACACAACCACAATCGCAAACCTCCCCCTCATCCCATTGCTCACCCCGTACAAAGCAGACACTCTCAAGCCTCGATACATCCCATTGCAGTTCTTCACCACCCAATCAATCTCCCCAACCCAATCATTCATACAACCCGATCCCACAACCTATCTTCAAGCTGTTAAACACAATCATTGGTGAAAAGTCATTGCTGATGAAATCATGGCCCCTAAAAATCAGCATATTTGGAGCATAGTTCCACCAAATTCAGCTCAACCAGCCCTCAGTAGAAAAATGGACATTTTGAACTAAATATAATGTCGATGGATCCATCGCTCGCCACAAGGCCCGCCTTAAGGTTCAAGGTTTCAATCAAACCTACGGGAAAGATTACACTGACACCTTTAGCCCAGTCATAAAAGTATCCACCATTCGTGTACTCTTCACCATAGCCATCCATATCAAATGGTCCTTATCACAACTTGGCGTATCTAATGCATTTCTTCATGAATTTCTTAATGAAGCAGTATACATCACGCTGAGCTTCACCAATCCTACCAACCTGACCACGTATGTCGGCTGAAGAAGGCCCTCTATGGATTAAAATAATCAACCTCATCAGTGATTCTCCATCCTCACTGAATTCCTCACATTAGCTTTACTCAAAGCAAAGCAAATCCATCACTCCTCATCTACGATAAGTCAAACGTCCGTGCTTATCTACTTATCTATGTTTACAACCTCCTCATTAGCACAAATCCTGAATTTCTTCAGCACACCATAAGTACAATGGAAGATCAATTCAAAATGAAAATTCTTGGATTTCCCGCCCAATTCCTCAGCATATCATTCAGACACAAGCACACGACACCCAGCCTCTCCAAGATGCCGGAATGTCAAACTGCAAACCCGCCCCTACACTAGAAATCCTTGTTGGCAGCTCCATCGAAGTCTCAGATACATTTCCCGACCCACAGCTTTTCCAACAACTCGCCGGTTGCCTCCAATACCTTACCATAATTCGTCCATACATCAACCTCGCCATCAACCGCATTTGCCAACATATGCATCGGCCATAGCACCCCAACTTTTCTTAGTTAAAACGCATCCTATGATATATCAAGGGCACCATCCAGTTCGGCCTACCCATCACCCCTACAAATCCAGGGCTTCACACATACTCCGACTTGGATTGGGCTGGAGACTCCACAGACAGAAAGTCTACCATGAGATTCTACACATTTCTAGGCAACACCATTGTCAATTGGAGCGCCAAGAGACAACACACAGTAGCATGATCTTCTACTGAGGACGAATGTAGAGCCATCACATCCACGATTACAAAAATCATATGGCTACCCCGACTTTTACAAGAGTTTCATCATCCACAATCACAAGTTACTAATATCTACAGCAATAATGTCTCTGCAATCTCCCTCGCAAACAACCCATTATTTCATGCTCGCATGAAACATTTTGGAGTGGACTGCTACTTCATCCATGATAGCGTTAAGAGCAATAAGGTCGCCATTTAGTACACACCATCAAACGAGCAAACAACGAATGTCCTCACCAAACCTCTCTCAATCTCATAATTCAACCTTCAACGTGATAAGTTGACGGTCAAGACCTCACCATCATCTTACGGGGGGAGTATAATCATGTCATGTATCTATGTATATATAAGGGTATAAAGCTATGTATCAAGAGGGTTTAACAATTTTTATATAATACAAGTTCATTTTTGTTGCCTCTTGCTCTCTCTACTCTCTTTGATTTTCATAATGTTGAATTAAAGCTCAATCAAACAGCCATAGCATCGACATACAAACAGCAATGGACCAAAAATGACATCAGGTACAGTCCAACAGAAATATTTATTTCATGGGCAATATAGATCGGTTCCTCTAGGTCATCACCCCAGGCATCAGCTATAAGGAGCACCAGCCATAACCTCCAGGCTTCAGCAAATACATATGTTGCAACTGCCCAGCATCTCCCACCCAATGCATCTGAATCCAAGTTCCCAGTTCATTAGCCTTCCAAGCCAGTTCCAACAGTTCCAGAATATAACAAAAAACATCCAACATAAACCACCAACGAAAATCTAAGCTATAGAAAGAAGGGTGGGGAGTTTTAGGTTCGCTAACTAGGTCTAGTAAAAGGAAAATCACTGCTGTGACTAACCCTTATAGGTAGACAAGCTCAGCAACCATGATCTGCCGTCATTAAACGAAGTTCCAATGGGCTTATAACCATATCTAACCGAGATCATTATTTCTGAAAGTAAGGGAGTTGAGTTCAATCAAGCAAACATATGACCCTAAGGTAACGAGGAAGATTGAAACGATTAAATAGTGTTAAGCATTCACTGTCAATCCTCCGGTAGCGAGCCAATCCGCGACCACATTACCCTCCCTCCAAATATGAGTAAAGCTAAATTTAATATTAAAACTTTTCCGCATAATATAAATCTCCTAAATATGATAATAGGTATTCCAATTCCCACTAGAATTCGCTTTAAGAATAGAAATGAGACTAAGGGCATCACTTTCAACCCAAACATTATATATATTCAAATCAGTACACATGGACAAACCTAAGAACAAGCTTTGATTTCAACCACAATAGAGAAGCTAGCCAAAAAAACTTTTTGATTAGTAATGATAGGAATCAAAGCAATCTCATCAATGATGTCATTCTCACCATGTAAAGTATCTCTACGTTTATCTTAGTTCTAGCTATTTCGAAGATAAATAGTATAAAATTGAAATAACATAATGGAAATGACTATTTAAAAATTGCATAAATTAATAATAATAATAATAGTATAAATTTAAAATAACAGAAATTGAAATGACTGAAATAGAAATAATAATAAAAAAATAATAATATAATAATAATAATATATCATGTTTTATTATTATCATTATTACTTAATAATAATGATAATAATGATAATAATAATAATATGTTTATTATTATCATTATTATTTAATGACAATAATAATGATAATGATATGATAATTTTATAATTATCATAAAAATCAAAAGAAATAAAATGCAAAATTTTTCCTCTTTTCTTCCTCTTACCTAGGGCTAGGGTAGCTGGTGGTTGTAGGGGTCAGAGGCGGCCGAAGGTGGCCGAAGGCGGTGGAGGCAGCGACTAGGGAGGAGGGCCGGTGGTTGCTAGGGGTTGAGGGAGGAGAGGAGGGTTTTGAGTTTAGAGGGAGAGGGGGGGTATATATAAGGAGAGGGAGGGGAGAGTCGTACGACCGGCTAGTTGGTCGATTGCCGATCGGGTGCCGATCGACGCACGTGAGGGAGTCGTGCGCCGCATGGCTCCAACACGCCGTCTGCGCGCGTACGGTGCTGCAGCAGTACGTGGGGGGAGGGGTGTTGGAGAGAGGAAATTAGAAAAAGATTTTTAAATATATAATTTAAATTAAATTTTTTCGATCGCATTTTTTCGTCGTTTGATTTCTAAAAATAACAAAACTTGACACGGAGGTGTATAACGATGAGACGAACATACTTGCGCCAAAACATTGTGGCGGTTGAAAACCTACTATGGAACGGATGGATGTGAAGACTGTATTCCTTCACGGTGATCTGGAGGAGAAATTGTATATGATGGAGCCACAAGGTTACGAAACCCAAGGTAAGAATAAGCTAGTCTGCAAGCTCACAAAAAGCCTGTATGGCTTGAAACAGGAGTCGAGTTTATGTCAAACACGGGTTACAAGAGATGCCAGGCGAATCACTGTTGCTACATAAAGCAATTCGACACTTCCTATATCACTCTACTTCTGTATGTAGATTATATGTTGATAGCATGATCAAACATGGAGATAAAGAGATTGAAGAAACAATTGTCAAAGGAGTTTGACATGAAGGACTCGGGGCCAACAAAGCAGATATATGGGATGAGAATCAGCATGGAAAAGAGTGCATGTATATTGAAGCTATCTCAGGCAAAGTATGTTGAAAAATTGCTCAAAAGATTCAACATGAATGAGGCATAGCTAATTTGCACCCCCATAACAAGTCATTATAGTTTGTCAAAGAAGCAGCTGTCAAAGATGGAAGCGGAACAAGAATATATGGAGAAAGTTTGCTATGCTTCAGCAGTTGGGAGTTTGATGTACACTATGATATGCACAAGACCAGAAATAGCCCATTCAGCGAGAGTAGTCAGCAAATTCATGAGCAGCCCCAAGAAGTCCCATTGGGAAGCGGTCAAGTAGATACTTAAAATATATGAGAGGCACTGTGGACAAAACCTTATGCTTTGAGAACCAAGATTGAGCTACAGGGATATGTAGGCTCTGAATTAGCTGAAGATATTGATAGCATGAGGAGCACAATAGGATACATGTTTACATTGGGTAGTATTGCGGTGAGCTGGATCTCCAGACTTCAAAAGATAGTATCCCTATCTACTACAGAGGCAGAGTATGCCACCATCATTGAGGCAAATACGAAAATAATTTGGTTGAAAAGTTTTTTGGCTGAGTTGGGCAAGGAGCAATATGATGTAAGACTGCATAGTGACAGTATGAGTGTCATCCATCTAGCTAAGAACGCAGTATTTCAAGTTAGGACGAAGCACATTCAGTTGCGGTACTGTTTCATTTGATCTTATTATAAGATGGTCAGTTGACATTGGAAAAGATTCACACGTTGAAGAATCCAGCCTATATGCTCACGAAATTAGTGACAGTAGAAAAATTAAAGTTATGCTCAGCTTCAATTGGCCTCGAAGGATAAAGAGAAGGCGGGTTGAGCCACACCATGTCCTTTGCAATGAAGGCAAGATAAAAAAAATTTAAGGATAAAAATAGTTATATCGCAATTAATCTCAAAGTGAGAGATTGTTATGGTATAGAAATCAATTGATCATCAAGGGAAGAGCAAATGGTGTCTCAGTAGATTCCAAGGCAAGCCTTTAGCAGCCATCAACAAGACAGGCGCCCAGGTGCCTAGCAGGTAGATAATCTAGCTTCCAAGCGCCAAGCAGGCAAAGAACCCGACGCCCAAACGACTAGACGCCTGCGAAAATTCCATCTCAGGAAGTGGCATGTCCTAAGCTGTTTAGGGCACTTAGTCGCTTGTTTGGGATTCCAAATAAAAAGCTAACATGTCATGTCAGGGTTTGTGTGTGCTATTTTCTATGAGAGAACTTTGTGGTGGCTAAGGAGCTTGAAACCCTAGAGTGGGACCAAAGAAAAATCTAAGAGGAGAAGAAGAAGAAGCTCAAAGGCGGCGATTCTACCCTTCCTCTAAGTGATTGATAAGTTCTCTATAACTCTGTATTCATATCTTTGATAGTGGATTTTTTTGTGGTGGTGTGGCTCCGTGATTTTTCCCATTATTGGGTTTTCTATATAAAATATGTGTTCGTATGTTCGTGTGATTGTGATTGCTTGTGCTGTGATTACATTATATTTTAGCTAGAATAATTTCGTGTTTGCTTCGGTGACTCTCGGCGATCAAACCCAATCTTAGGGATCTACCGGATTGCCCTCCTAATAAGCAACAATTGTTATTATTCGGTAGTAAAAAATAAGGTTTGAGGAGAGAAAAAGCAAGAAGTACAGAGAATTGGAAGTAACAAGTGAAAGTTAGTAGTATATTCAATTGGAATGTTATAGTTATTTTATTCTTCATCCTATATTCTGTACAAGTTTTTGGCAAAAAAATTTTTATATTGAATCTTCTCTTAATTACTATAACTATTGGCAAAATTTAGCATTATTTTTTTTCAATTTGAGATTATGAAGCAATGATTTTTTTTATATTGAATCTCGATATGAAATAGATATCTACAAAATTTGTGAAACAAATTGAAGAATTTTTGTATTAATGAGTATTGCTTAAAACTAGAGAAAGACTAACTGTTAGTTTTTTAAATTCAGCAACAACAATTGTAGTAAACATTATTGATTCAGCTAGAAGGCTATATTTGATAAACTTTGATAAAGTTGCAAACCTTGAGCTTTGAGCTTCTAGTTTTTTAATGAATATTTCTTTCTTTTTCAATTATATTGTTCAACTATAATTGAAGTTATTTTATGTCAGCAATTAGTAGACAATAGATATTCATGGAAAGTTTCTTTTTTCCAGTTATATCACTTATTAATGGTAAGTGCACTAGTGTTGAGTGTCTAGGCATAAGTTTACAAGATTTATCCTCGTGCATGGTATGCGATCAATACAAAAACAGGGCAGGATGCTCTTAATTTAAACTAGATTCATCAAAACACGCAATATTCAATAATGAAACATAAATCTCGTTTATCAATATTTAAATATTGTCCGAGATGTTGCATAAGTATAAAAAATATTCCTCTTACATGCATGAGTGCATTTACAAATAGACAACCCAGTTTCTGCATATATCTAATATAAGGTTGGAAACTGTTAACAAGCACAATTATTAATGTACATATTCCAAGAATCAAGACGAACCTAGAAGCCATTGGTTAGCACCAAATTTTCTAAACCAGTGGGATTTCAATATGTAAAAGATTTTGCAAACAATTATTTCCATCTGCATATATAAGTAATTTAACTTAAAATTAATACTACCGCAAAATAAACTTTAAATGACACTATAAAACATTTAAATGATTTCCATGTACAGATTGTTTATAAGTATAGAATAAAATTTTACAATTACACTCACATTAAAAATAATCATCTGAATTGTTATAAAAGAGATGACTTCAATCAGAACATTAAAGTTTAGCAATAAAAACTGTAACTAATGTAATCTTTGAAATGATCAGGTTATATACAAAGACAACACTATTTAATAATTACTTCAATAGGCAACGCATCAGCTGATAAAACAAAATCATCAGCAGTGAGAGGATTTCCAACTTCTGGTGATGCAAGCTCATGAATACCACCCAAAATGGGTCGCCATCTCTTCAGAACAGCAACAAAAGGGGGCACAATTGCTTCTACATACTGTTTTCGAATTGGCTTCCTGTCCCTGCCAATGGCATGCCACACCTGCATCATCAGATAAAATAAAATCCTTTTAACACTAAATGCTTATGATTAATATATATTATAAGAAAATGTATGAATTAATAAGTATAAAATCATCATTAATGTGTGATTTAGAATATGTATGTCTGCAGCAGAGCATAAGAATGAATAGTGTTCTAGAAAACACTATTGTATAGATTCAATCAAGCTAAATCCTGTACAGACTGCCAATCTTGCATAGATGCTATCAAAGTTAGACGGTTTAGTGAAATACATACGCAACTGGTATATTCAATCTTCAAACAATAGAACCTAATTAAGCACAAAAAGAGAAGAATAAATTCATCCATTGACCCCCACAAAAGAATAGATTTCATCAACATATTTATCTTCTTAGTTGCAATAGGAGTCAATTTAAGAGACACTAAGTCTATGTGTAATCAGCTTTAAAGGAAATAATAAAATAAGAGAAGCAACTCTCTCTCAAATATTCTGTAAAATTTTTATTCGTCTCTCTTCTTTTCTACTTCATAATTTAATCTTCCCTATGTAACCTCAAGTACACCTCTCCCCTGCTCCAACTACAAACAACCGCAGTTATCAAATTTCTGTTCAGAAAATAAGAAGCTTGTTGTTGCCATTCCTCCCAGCCTACCTTCCCTATTGGGTTCTGTTCCTACAGCAAAAAAATCTCCAGCTGCAGGAATAAATTCTTAAACCAGTAATTCCATAGCTGCTGTTCAACTTTCTAATGGTTCAACAAACATCAATAAGCAGCTATTTGTTTTTCCTAGAAATAGCAGCCTGCTGACTCCAAGCTACCCTTGACAGTCCTTACCTTATCGTTCGCAATTCTGCAGAACTACAAAAACAACTTCCACCTGTTTTCTCGCTGTTCTCAACTAGGACATCAATTGTTTGTCAAGAACATTCCCCAAATCAGACCTATTTGCCTGATTCTAGACAGCTGTTTTTCATCAACGTCTGCTTTAGCAACTTAAATTTTGTTATATTTTGCAAGCTTCGGGCTCATTAACAAAACAGATCATCACACTGGATAGTTTTCACACCAAAAGCAATTTATGTACAGCCACATATTCAGGATTCCACATTGATTTTGAGTCTATTTAAGTCAAGATCAAAATACTTGTGTACCAAAATCATTAATACTATGAGTAAACTACATTTAAAATGAGAAGATCAGGTATGCACATGGTAAGCTTGATCATAGTCAAAGATGCACATAAAAAGACTATTAACTGTTTTATCCTGTCTATTCCTGTATGCCTGTAGTCACCTTCTGCTTTTGAGAAAATAAAAACAAGAAAGCCCGAAGAATCATAAAAAGTAATAAGCAAAGCTAAGGTTATAGATTTCAGGATTTATTTAATAGACATATAGGCTTGAGTGAAAAGGAATGCATAGTCTGCAAAACAACAAATGCAAAATTTTTTAAACAGAAGCAAAAGAAGAGATATTTAAGGGCAGCCTGGTTGGGCAAGCCAAAAACCTCAAATAAGGTTTTAACCTTCCACACAAAGTGGGCTTTTAGTGAAAATCACAAAGTGGGCTTTTTAAGTAGCAACTTGTTTTAAGTTTAATCTTATGAACCTCAACTTTTGTATCTTACCTTGTGCGTGAGCTCTATGTGATAATTTCAAGGCTTTGCTAAACTTTGAGATTCTAAGAAAATCATTCCTAGAAATCACCCCACACGATTTTAGTGTAATTCTAGCCAACATTATGAAAACCCAATGACAGCCATGTTAAATGACCTTTATCATACCTCATAACAGCTAAATGTCCAAGGATGAGAGCATCCACTTAGTTTATCTCTATTCTCATTTATATCTTATCTGATCCCATCTCTATAGATTCCCATTCTCTCCCCCAGCCATTACGCTCTCCATTTCTGGTAATCAAAATTGTGAGGTGCTGTGGAAGTGATTCTTTATTGTGCTTGTGAATCCCTTCAATCCTTTCATCCTATCTCCTAAGCAAGTTCATCTACTAACACCTAACACCCTTAGTGTAGCCATCAAGTTTCTTTTAACCTAAGATTGGCATGGTTTGGATCGCTAGGCTATTGAAATCATAGAGATAAAGAACTTTTCTAATAGTTATTTTCCATTTCTTTTGATAAATTCTACTTAACTATATTTATAGGGCTTCACAATCTTCTCCATTTAAGCAATTAATATCCTAATTTTCATGCATGAATCTAAGAATTACTCACTAAATAAAAAGGCTCCAAATGGTCCTTATAGGTTCAAGTCACGGTTCCATCCTAAAGCATTTTGTCTTATCACGGGTTAAAAAGATGGCTCCCATAGTAAGGCACTTTGCATGATGGACAAATAGTTCTCATCTAGCACCTTGCGCACTGCTTAGATACCATTTAACTAGTTGGAAGTCATAACTATCAAGCACTGCTTAGATACCATTTAACTAGTTGGAAGTCATAACTATCAAGCACTGCTTAGATACCATTTAACTAGTTGAAAGTCATAACTATCACGGTATTGAATACTTTGGCCTAATAATTTCAAGACTTTGTCCTCAGTGTTACCTCTCAGATGATCACCCATTCTAGATGTGCTCCACTTTGAGTATACTTAACCTTTAAAGTTCTTATTAGGAACTCTATCTTTATGCAACTTTACACATCCCTAACTTCGTTAACAAGGAGAATATCAGCTATAAATAATATGCACTAAGGAACCTCCTTATGAATGTGTCTAATAAGAACATCACTAATTAATGCATTGAGATATGAGTTAAGGGCAGAACCTTGATGCAACTCAATGATAGTTAAGAAATCATTACACAAGCCATCTTAGATCAAACCATATGCCATCATCCCATATACATCTACATTAATATTATTATAAGGTATACAAAAATATTTTATTTCCAATATTATCCAACAAACTTCTCTTTGTACTTTATCATAAGCCATTTCTAGATCAATAAAGGTTTAAAGGGAGATCTTTTTCTCTAAATTTATCCATAAAGCCTACTAATAAATGTATGGCCCCCCATGGTAGATCCACCTAAGCCTAGCACCAAATTAACTTTGCAAAATTCAAGTATACAGTAGTAATTTGTATTTAACCACTCTCTCCAAAAATTTTAAATGTATGCCACCCCATGATAGATCCACCTAAGCCTAACACCAAATTAATTTTGTGAAATTCAAGTATACAGTAGTACTTTGTATTTAATCACTCTCTTCCAACATTTATCTTCGGTGTTATCTCTCAGATCACCTATTCTAGATGTGCTCCATTATAAGTATACTTAACTTTTAAAGTTCTTATTAGGAACTCTATCTGATATCTCAAAAGACAATGTTTTTGTTAATAATACTTATGCAACTTTACACAGCCCTAACTTTGTTAACAAGGAGAATGTTATCTATAAATAACATGCACTAAAGAACCTCCTTATGAATGTGTCTAATAAAAACATCAATAATTAATGCATTGAGATATGAGTTAAGGGCAGAACCTTGATGCAACTCAAAGATAGTTAAAAAATTATTACACAAGCCATCTTAGATCAAACCATGTGCCATCATCCCCTATATACATATCTATATTAATATAGTATAATGTATACAAAAAAAATTTATTCCAATATTATCCAACAAACTTCTCTTTGTACTTTATCATAAGCCATTTCTAGATCAATAAAGGTTAAAGGGAGATCTTTTTCTCTAAATTTATCCATCAAGCCTACTAATAAATGTATGCCGCCCCAAGGTAGATCCACCTAAGTCTAACACCAAATTAACTTTGTGAAATTCAAGTATACAGTAGTAATTTGTATTTAATCACTCTCTCATAACATTTTAAAGTATGGCTCATTAACTTAATTCATATTGATTTGCAATTTTATGCATCATCTTTTTTCTTGTGAATAGGTACAATAATACACTACTCATCTAACATCTTTTACAATATCAATATATATTTAATAACTTAGTGAGATGCTTAGGTCGATGAGTGGGTATACTTGTTGGTATAGTCTGAGAAATGGGTTTATCTGTAGCAAGTTTGGACTGGCTCCAATAGTGAATAAGATTAGAGCATGCTGCCTTATAGATGGTTGAGTATTATAAGCATAAACCCTTCAATTCCCTTGTTAGAATGTTTGAGTTTATAAATTTTGCCCATATTAAAAGAGGAATGGGAAGACTTACAAAGACATGGGAAGGAGCTATTAGAAAGGATCTTTTTTATTTGAAACTTAAAGAGGGGTTTCTATTTGATCGTGCACAATGAAAATAAAGTATTCATGTAGCCAGCCAACCCCACAAAATGGGATTACAGTTTGGTGTTGTTATTGTTGTTGTTAACAATGAACCAAGAAATTCCTTCCTCACCTTGACAAATTAATACATCAATAAGGATTTCATTCGATAATAAATCATTCAAAACATCAGTTTTACAAACTCAGTGAATTAAAAGGTAGTAAAGATTATTTTATAATTGCTAAACTCACTTATAATAATTAAATTTTTATTACTATCATTAAAAAGCTGAGTAAAATAAATAATTACCTATATTGAATGTTTTCTTCCCTAAGAATAATTTTTAGATTATCAATATACAACAAATTTGCAAAATTTTGACAACTGCCACTATAAATTCAAAGCATTGAAAATTTTCTCAAAAGCTCAAAGATGTTATATTTAGATAAGAAAAATATTGTGTGTAAACAACAACTTGAACATGAATTATCAACATAAGTAATTTCATATAAGAATTATAAACATAGGGAAACAACAATGAAGTTGGAGACAAGTTCGGCAATCTAAGGATGCTGAGCAGATCAATAATTTCACAGAAATGATCCTATATACATTAGAACAGCCCATTTAACTTCATTCAAACATTGTCAAATGGCCATAAGAACCAACCACCTACCTAAGTATCGAATCACACTTCCTTTACATTGGATAATTATGAGCATATGCAATCTATAGCATTATATGCATTCTATCATGCTCCATAGAACACATGTTATCTTTAATAAAACATTGACGATACCTACTATCAAGTCAATCATAGTTAATAAGGTAGCTCGAAATGAACGTACATAGACACAACTACTACCATCTGTGACCCACCTATCACTAAGTCGCATATTACTCTTAACTTAAGAGAAAAAAATAGTGCCACAAAATTCTCTCAATCAAAATTTTCCTCTCATTACATCTGTAATCACATTTGTTGTTTAGCATATCGTTCTGCCCCATCCATCAATAGACAAGTTTAAATCAGCAGGAGATCTTCTAGAGAATGCCACAATTTCAAAATAAATGGATAAGGTCACTCTGAGTAATGTAAAGCTGATGTAAGACCAAATAGGGTCATTCTGAGTAGTGCAAATCTGATGTAGGACCAATGCAAGCTAAAGTACTTATCGTTAACCTCTATAATCACCAACATTACCTATATAATAGGATCAGAGCAAAATTTCTTAATGCTACAACACATCACAATAATTAAATATGTAATTATTATTGTTTATACAAATTTTATGGTTGAGTATTATTAGATAATATGGAATATTTTTCATGTTTTCAACATTAAATTATTTTATTTTTTATTTTTTGGCTTATTTTACCTCAAAAAAGTTTGCAAATGAAGTAATATATAGTGAAACATCTTGTCTCAAGCATGGAGGCCAAACAAAAATTTAAGGGTTCTCTCCTACCCAAGGGCCTCTTTAGTAAGGCCTTTAGGCCATTCATCTTTCTGGTGGGGAATGTCAGTGCTATTCTGTGATGTCCCAACATCGGTTCAGCGAGAACTGTTTCGACATCGGGTACTCACATATCGCAGGATCATATTGAGCAATTTGAGAAAGAAAAAGAACACATATAAAAACCAAAAGATATTTCTCATTTAATAATAATTCCAATTTTACAATGTAGCCCACAAACTTCTGACAAAGTCTATCTTCTAGAACACAAGATGAACTTTGAAAAAGTAAAATAAAATAAAAGTAAAAGTTGTGTCGTAGGTTCTTCCGCCAGTATAAATTTTCAGGGTTCTTGTTTAAGCTCTTCCAGAAGTATCTGACCTGGTATTGTACATAAAATAATACCGGGATTAAAATTCTCAGTAATTAGAGAATACTCTAAGTACCACAATAAATAATGAAGTATTATATTTTATAATAACAGAGATGCGATTTGCGAAAATAAAAATACAGGAAAAATAATAAGGTAAAAGAGCAAACAATTAATTTACTGCAAAATATATTAGCTCAAAATTATTTTGCTATTTCTGTTTTATCCCACAAGAAACCAGTGCTGGATCTGCTCCCGCTGACCCAGCACCGGGTCCTCACAAGGCGGCTCCTGGCAGGCGGAAGCTTGCGATCGCAGGACGATCGCAAAGATCTGAATCGGGGGGGGGGTGAAGAAGGAAATTTAAAAAAAATTACTTCAGCTCAAATTTTTCGCATTTTTCCGCCATTTGGCACCCAAATACAATGAAACTTGGTACCGAGGTGTGTTATGACATAACGAACACCCTCGTGCCAAAACTTTTTGATTCAGAGGAATATTTTATTTTTTTGTAATTTCTGAAGTTTTAAACTTCGAAAATTAATTGAGATCAAACCAACGCTCATAATTTGATGAAACTTTTCGAGCAGTCTTTAAATAATACACTTAACATAATGTCACTGAAAACAATGAGTTTGGACACGTATTTCAATATTCTTAATTTATAGAATTTAATACTCAGAAAATAAAGCGGGAGCTTGGAGCTTCTGTTATTCAAATTTCTCCCAAACTATGGCACTTTGATATAAAATTATTCTTATTTAAGGGTATTCTTGTTTGCCCTAATTTGAAATTTTCCCGAGGTCCTGATTTTTGAGACGGTATTTGACCTAATTCGCAAAGTAATGACTTTGGGTCGTTACATATTCGTCATTCAACAGTGTAGTGACTTTTCATTTTTGGTCACCTTTTCTCTGCTGTCTCTAGCAATTAATGAGAAAGTTAACATGAAGCAACTGATATTATTCTCCAAGTCCTAAACCAGCCCAAGTAATTTAATAATATACATGTACAACTAGTTTTTTATCATGTTTTACATATGCAAATGTAATATTCATTGCTATCAAATAGATTACAGAAATAAGCACTGAACACTTGATCTTTTTTTCATGAATACTAACTTGCATATTGATTCAGGTTTATTTGGTTTAATAATATTTTTTTTCAAGGAAAAGTTATAAAAAAAGTCACAGATGACGCATTCCCTTACAGCGTGTTTCATAATGTATTACATATTTAGCTTGTTTCTACAAACACACGCATATGTGTGTGCTCCACAATATGTTAGTTGTGGAATCTTAAAGAAACAGAGAGCAAGATTTTGGATGCTTATTTTGGATATGCGAGGCTCAATAGTTGTTGTTTTGCATATAATCTTTGAATGTGGTACTTTAATTAAACTGCAAGGATGTAACTTTGTATAAACCAGCTAAACTTGAATATTTCCATAGGAGAATTACACAACTCTCCCCTCTCCGGCTAATCCTCCTCGCTCAGCACCTGACAATCTAATTGGTTTGGCATAGTAACAACCATGACTTATTCTGAGATTTATTGACAATTGATATCTTTAAAGATCAAAAGGCTTACATGAAGTATTAATTTTGGATATTAACGACTTCTTATCTAAGATATTAATACGGTAAGAACAGGACAAATAAAATTATCATAAAAAACAGCTTTCATAAATTTGCTTTGACTATCGTATATATCATATTTTCAAACCAAAGCAAAGATTTCTGGAATAAAAAAAATAATTCATTAAAAAGAAATCACAAACCTCAGAGTACAAAACGCAGCATGCCACCAACACACGTTGTCTCTTGGATTCAGACACTGGCATGATAAGAAGCGGCCCAAGCACACTACAAAAGGTAGGTTTCAGAAATTTGTTAAAGCAAATATATTATTTCTAACAGAAAGAATAAGTACTACACTTGATAAATATACCTAAAATAAAACTGTGGAAAACGCTCGGTTGTTATGTGGTGCAACTCCATGTCAAGCTGATATTCTATGGAATATTTTAAATGTTGCCAAGCTGATTTTCTATGGAATATTTTAAGCAACCTTGAGAGCGTTTATGCTTAAAAATAAAAATTTCCAAAATATTCTCTGATTTACTTTGGTTACAGAAAAAGACTTGTGCTTACCAACCCTATTATCTTCTACTTTTTGTTCTACTTTCTTTTGGATTCCAAAAAGGTCATCAGAAAGTTTGAGAAATAGGAAGAACTTCTGAAAAGGTTCAGGGATTTAATATTGAGAGCGTTTAAGCCCCCACAACTCAAAATATTTAATATTGCATACATGACACCTAATCTTTGTTAATGTACCACTATTTTACAAACATGACACCTAATATTTGTTAATGCACCAAAATTACCATGTACTTTCTCGCACCGTCATTCTCCTAACAGTACTGATGGTGGAGAGACTAATGAATGGAAAAAACAGAGCGGAAACTGCTGAAGAGGTTTATGCCATCATTGAAGGGCCTAAGTTGTCATTAGTGTCGGAAGAAGCACCTTTGTTGACAGTGGAGAAAGCTTGAAATGTTGATGCCCTAGCTGGTGAAATAATTTAGTTGCTGGTTGAAGTAGGTAGCTTTGCAACGACAATGAAGGTGTTCATTTAATCTCTGGCCAAGGAAAGTGCTCTCATTATGTACAGCCAATGGAGGAACTCATTGATGGGCTAATGAAGAAGATGCTGGCCAGGGAAAAATGATGAACAATGACAGCAATAACTAGAATAGCATTTTCAAGAAATTGTAGGCTTTAGGTGTTATGCATGCCAAAAATAAAATTCAGTAGCAGAATATGTAATATTGAATCTTTTAAAATGGCATGGGGCTAAAATTCCTTTCATAAAACAGGGGTCTTTGAATAAAAAAAATATTGCTAATTTGAAAAATTCAAAGGTTCTATCCGTGACACATCAGCGAAGAACAGCTTCACAATTCAACAAACTTGAACTTTTGTTCAAATGGTCTATGATAAAATTTATTAAGCGCTTAATAAAAAATTTTAATTAGAAATCTCCAATAATTTCCATTCCTTTCATCAGATAATCTATTGAAAACGTCATAACAGAAGAAGCAATAACCTTTCTAAGGCTAAAAGGTTACTGACCAGTTGAAAACTTATTCAATTTTTTCTGGGAATTAAAATCATTTCAATTTATTAATAGCAAGAAATGGCATGGGAGGAGACGCATCACATTTCCAGTTAAACCAAAGCCCTTATACTATGCCAGATAAATAAATTGAGGCGACATATTAACCATATGATTACTAACTTCCATCTTCTAGTGGTACATTTTCTGTCAGCTCTCTTTATTACACAAATAAAATTGAGGATGCTAATAGACCTATTATTCTTGGATCGACAAATGTTCTTTCTGTATTTCTTATTTTGATAAGGAAGATAAATTCACTTTTTTATCTATGAATGAGAATTTTTAACTCTCTAGAATTTCCAATCGTATTTTGTTAACAAATCAGGGGACTAAGAGGCCTCTTCCTTAGGCTCCTATATTCAAATTTAAGGAGATTCAATTTGCTTGCAATCTTCAAAATAATATTTTATTTCTTATCACCTTCAACAATTTTTTTAATTTACTATAGCATTATTAAAATCATTTTGTAATTTTTTGATAATCAATGAAAATAATTAGAAAAGCCTATCAGTTAGAAAGGAATGAAAATAAAATTTTGAACTTGCATTAAACCAAAGATTATTTTACATGCCTCAGTTAATAAAATTTACTATCATTTAAAATACCAATGTAGACTGCCTATCATTGTAAATAGGTTGAACTTCTATTTCTAGAGAAAAACAAATTACCCAAATGGGTCCTCAGAAGCACCTAGAAAAACAACCATTGGTTAGCACAAAGAAGAAATCATAATTGTGGTAGATTAGATTGGGTGGATTGCTATAGAAACTACAACACGATGAGCAATAGAAACTGCAAAATAAAGCCAGCCTCTAAAAAACTATGATTGACAAATAGTCCCAAAATTGTTACAGGAGAGCACAAATTAAACGCTAAAGTAACAGCAGAAAAAAATGTAAGAGCAAGAAAAGCAAAGGGTCGACATTTAAAACGTACAAAGACGTCCCAGTTCTAAATTGCTTACAGAACCCCTTAATTTAATATATATCAAACAAAAGAAAAAATAAATCAAACCATGTAAAAGGTTAATCATACAAGGAGCATACATACAAAAAAAAGTATACATCCATTTCTAATAGGCATGATCAACTGAACTTAAATTTTGAAAAAAGACTTAAAAACATTATGCTCAAGTTCTATATTTTCAACAATTTCACTGTGTAAAATCTAAGGCCTCGATTGAAAGTTAATAAAATAAAATGGCTGCATATTAATAAAATAAAATTGAATCAGATATATTGAAGATTGCATTAATGCAAATATGTCAAATAATTTTTACTTTAAAGGTATCATCCAAAAAAATTACATGATTCTAATGGCCCAACCTTAAGCACATAATTTATTTTAAGGATGATAATATTTACATGCACTACCTTATCAGTATGCTTAAATTTGAAGTATTTTATTTGTATCAATATTAGATTTATAATTGCTTAAGTAATAGAAGTTATAAAAATAATTTTACCAGTTAAGAAAATTATGCAAAAATTTATGCAAACATAAATATGATATGGAGAAATGAGAATGTTATATATATATATGTATATATATATATATATATATATAGTCATGTTTTTGTATTTTTTGTTTTATTTTATTTTATATATTTTTAGTTTCTTCAATGGTCATCATTCAATATCTGTGTGTACTTTGTACTCATCTTTATTAATAAAATATTAACAATTCCCCAATATATATATATATATATATATATATATATATATATATATATATATATATATATATATGTGTGTGTGTGTTTCAGTGCCCAAAATATTTAAAAAAGAACCTAAACATAACTATTAGGGAAAAAGTTTCAAGAAATTACAAAAAGTAGGTGACACCATAAATATGGTGTGCACATATGTATCGATAAATTATTTAAAGACAGATACCTCCAAATGACATTATTTATGCAAGATTAGGAACCTTTAGATTCATCATGTTTTAATTTTTAACACTTAAATACATACCGCTAATATATGAAATTTTTGACTCGAATTAATTTTATACATAATTTTAGTACAAGATTATACTGATAACAAAACATAATAACAGCAGTAATAATTATAATAATAATTTCATTATCATAATTTAATGTTGGGATATCTTTTGGGGAAATTATGGATAACACATCTGTAGTCCCAACGGTGTCAAGCACCACGATAAAATACAACAATGTTTGCATTTCAGATTATGTAATATATATAAACAACTATAATTTCAACAGGGTATGTAGGTTAAAGATTCATACCTCCAAAGTAGAGCTGAACGTGGCTTTCTCATTGACAACATATCACTATGATCAAGAGATTTTACATATGCAGCTTGGCTTATTCCTACCGATAAAGAATCATTTATGTTGGTGGGTCTTACAAAAACGCCACCCTCTGTATCTTCCTCCCTCATTGAAAGAAGTATCATCCGAAGCATGCAAAGAAAAGGTTGATCACTATCGAGCAAGTGGCAAAGAGCAGTCATTCCGCTAATACTGGTGACAGAGCCACCACCAATACCAAGTCCACTACCAAGCCCACTTTCATCTAATAGAAGTGCCTGCAGCATGAGTACAGACTTTTTTACTAGAGGAAGTTCTATCCACTTTCCGCTTGAGTCCTTTTCTATAGCTGACTGCCAGGATTCCCAATCGCTTGCCCCACCACCAAAAATTGTATTAGTTGGGAGATCAACACCATACCACATTCTGCTTCTTTGTTTCCAGCTCTCAGCTAGATCTAAAACACAACTTCCATAAGATACAAAAGCACACCTAACAGACTCAAAAGGCTCGGCTGCAGCTGCTGCAGTAAGGCGTTCCAAAACAGCTGCAGAAACTTGTCCGTTTTCATCTGCCTCTGAAGCAAGAGCCTAATTATCAACATTAACAATAAGAAAAATGAAGAATAAAACAGAATAAAAAGCATTTAAGGTGAATAGAACAGCTGCACTTGTTGAGAATAAAATAAAAATAAGAGGTTATAAAGTTAAACTACGAAAGAGTCTTCTCATTAGCATCAATTGCAGTAACCCTATATTTACTGCACCAGCAAAAACTACAAAAGCATTATAAATTTGTAACTTGCAGGTGAACCAAATATGCAGGTGAAAAACTACTCCAAAAATTATAGTTAATTTGTAGCTTGCAATTCTATATCATCCAACCTGTAATATATGTACAATAAGGGTTCAGGCACTTCACTCCAAGAATTGAAATGATGAAATCAAGAAAATTATCCCTGAACATAAAATCAATAACACTGCAATTATCCTATCAACAAAATATTATAGCTATTTGAGCGCTGGTACCTGGCCCAAAATCAATTTTTTTATAAAAAGATTATACACAGCAGCACAATCACTACAGTGCATAAAGAAATAAGTCTAGCAGATCAACACAGGAATATACACTCTTGCCCAATCCATTGACAACCATAAAGAATAAAAGCAATGACTTCATTTTATGATTGTCACGCACTTGAAAAAACACATGTTTCCATGGCAGTAGTTGAGAAAACCTTAAACTTAACTATTTTTATTTCCTAATATAAGACTATCATCAATGCATCTTACATTGCAAACTGCACTTTAAAATCTATATAAATGTCATAAGCAGCCTAAACATGGACTTAGATAGGGATGCTGAGTTTGAGAGTTATTTTCCAGCAAACACAATGAAAAAGGACGACATAATACTTTGAAATTCTACATTACTTACCACCAATACACTAATGGATAAACTACCCACAGAATGATAGAAAAACTAAATTTTACCCAACAATTAACATTAATACTGATTAGATAGGCCTAGTGGATGGCATATAGTTACTAAGATAATATATTTGTTGGAGGAAACTAAGTGGCAATGAGTAGAAATAGAATATAGTGTCAAGAAACATTGCATAAGCAAAGTGCAGGTCAATTATAAATAGGGAAAGTTTCTCAAAGCAAAATAATGCTAAAATAAAAATTTAAGCTTTGTCATTAATTTCGAAATTAAATGCAAATTAGTAAAGTATTTCAAAATCCTTACCTTTCCTATAACCGACGGAAGCATCTCTCCCACGCCAATCACGCACGCAAACCTTTCCTTTATCCGCTCGGTACGTGTAAAGTTTTCCCGATATCTGAGGTATGAATTTCATACCAAGAGATCTGCTATACTGATTTTGAGAATTCATTCTTGATGAAAATCTGAAAATCAATGAAGAATTTACTTGAATTTTTTTATTTATTATTATCTCGTTTTCTTTTCAATAATTGCATCTTCACGCAATGTATTTGAAACCTTAAACTACAGTGAAGCTAAACTTTTAAGAATTAAATCTAAAATTCATTTTTAGTTTAGTATGTTAAAATAGATCCAAGTTCTGTTTCAGTTATTAGCTTTGGAAATCACCAATTCTTTGTTTGGATATTATGGGGAGCTGTCTATAGATACAGTTAATCATTCCTATTAGTTTCATTGAGACTTGAGATCCAACTGCATTGCTACAATAGGTTAAAATCTATTTAACTTGGTATTTTGATGTAACCTTGGAATCTTTGCTGTTGAGAGGCATGAAATTATACTCAGAAGATTAGAAGACTAAGTGTTATGTGCTGAAGCTTGTTAAATAATAGGATACAAGTATTTTAAAATGGAATTAGAACTTTGAGCTAGAGATCTATAATTTCTATATAGTTTCAGCAATTTTGTACTCAATTATTATTGATGAAATCAAGGATCTTAATTATATTGTGATCAATCTGCAATCTGAATATAATTTGGTAGGTGAAGGTTACAATGCTATTAGAAATCACTTGGATTATTATCAGAATACCCTATGCCGCTATTCAGCCCTGTATAGAGATTTAGATTAATCTGATTTAGCTAGAATAAAATTTCAATTATAACTTGTGTAGACACATCAAGTTTGTGAGTGATTTGTCTTACTAAGTCAAACACAAAGATACACTGGATATTAATTTTTATACTTTTATTTGCTTTTATTACAGCTTAAGCATTGCTTTGAACCTATTTTATTTTAATATTAAATGTATTATTTTTACTACTAATAATGTAAAAGAAACAAAATGATGTTTATGTATCTTGTGAATGTTGCAAAGGGTTCCAAAACAGTGGTTGAATAGGTTAGGAACATGGCTAATCCATTGGGAGCCATAAGAGTGCCATCTGGAGCCTTTGAGGGGGCCCAGGTGATGAACATGCTCTTATTGAACCCAACCTCAAGGTCCTGACTTTGCCCATCATAACCATTAACGTTGCTTCATGATATCAAGATATAAACAAAAACCTGAATTTTCATGCAATTATTGATCATCTTTGAAAATTTGGCATGTGACATAACTATGGCAAAGAAATATTTATTTGCAGGAATTATATTTTACATTAAATCATGTTTTGCTACAATTATTACCATATCATTTTTGCTTTCCTCTTTCGTTTAAAGTATAATATTTAATATCCTATGTACTTAGAATGTGCGCTAAGACATTATTTTTGTAATGCCAAACCAGGAACAGCTGGAGGAGGCTTAAGGATGTTATAAGGAGTTGTGATGCATACTAGAAGATTAAAATTTTGGCTATTACTTTTAAGAGATAAACATTTACATTTGTATGCTATCAAATATGTAATATTCTGGACAATGTGATGTTAAATTGAATGAATGATATTTCATATCCTTGTATGACTCTAGATATTGTTTAAATGTATTTTGTTTAACCGCCAATATAATCCTATGAAAAGATGCACCTATGTTAAATTGGTTGTTACTAACCTAACATGGGTCATCACAACTTGTAATGTTGTGACGTATGATGCTTAAAATTATAATAGAAGGTTCATACACCAACATCTATCAAGATTCATTGAGACAACAAACTATATATACCCTGGTTACTCATAACACTTTTACATATTAAGACAATGCATATATTAAAAAATACCACATCAATGAGAAGTTGATCAATGGGTTAAAATTTGTCTTAAGCACAATCATAAAGCAAGTTGGTAAAGAACCAAGAATCTTAGCAAAATTCAATTTAATGATTCTGTAAAACTATTTGGTATGGATAGCATCTTCATGCTAGAATGAGAGTTATGATAAAAGCACATTGATTGATGCCATATGGTGCATGAATTACAATTGTTTTTCCACATGTGATTCCGAATTGTGTTGAAAACACAAACTGATGCTTGCTGTGAGTAAACGTCTATAATATTTATTGTAATGAATCATTACTCTTTCTTGGATCATTAAGCTTTTGTAATGTGTCACAAACCTTTTCTAATTTTAGAAAGAAAGCAATTCAAAGCATTGCAACAAAAACAATAATATTTATGAAATCAGTCAGTTATGCCACTTGAAAAGAGAAGATTAACAAGTATAACAACATAACAGTAATTAATGGCTTAATAATTTTAATGGATAAGAGACATACATCAAAAGAAACCATCCCTGCCTGAGTGGATAATGATGTTCTCCTAGCACCAGCAGTGTTAATAGTTTCATCCCTTGAGCTATCTAGCGAGCTGGATTTGATGAGTTTTGCAGAAGAGATTGAAGCCGAAGATTGAGCACAATCAGCAGGATATGACCGCTGTCCTTGTAACCTCAAATGATCTTCAACAAGCATTAAAATAACAATTGCATTCTCAGCCAAAGCAACTGTAAGATCTGTAGCATGTTCTACTTCAGCTTTAGCTGCATGTGGTGAAGCTTTTGCGGCAACAGCTGCTGCTGCTGCAATAATTTGAGTCTGCTACAAAACAAAACCTGGATGAAAAAATAACTCAGAGTACCTTAAAATGTTCTACAACAAAATAAAAATCTCACGTTTGTCTAAAGCAGAATATTGAGTGCAGTGAAAACAAAATAAAAAGGACTGAATCATTCGTCCAAGGTAACTTGAGCATTGCACAGTTATTTCTTAAGAAGACAACCAAAATTGTGTTATTGTTACGCTCAAATGCAAAGACATTCAAGTACACACCCTAGTTATGTGCTGGTTTCCTTATGTGTATTATATAGATTTATTAACATGTGATAATTTCACAGTTAACACTCCTAAGCCATACTTTTCTAGTTAACATATTTGATAAATCATTAACACACTCCTTAATGTACAAAATTACCACAAGCAATCACTCAAAATAAATTAATAGCTCTCGGAAGCAAATCCACGTGAAATTACATCATCAACTGTTAGTTGTACCAAAATTTATACACTGAATGAATTTCAAAAATATCTGAATTCTGTAGAAAACCAAGTGTTCTAAAACAAATTCATTATGGAGTATTGTGTTCATTCAATCAGTATCAATTTTATTTAAAAAATATTACATTTTTCTATTTTATTGAGCTACATTAGGGTTTGTTAGTGTACGACCCAATGTCGTTACTTCGCAAAAATTAGGTCAAATACCAACTCAAAAATCAGGACCCTGGGAAACTTTAATTTAGAGCAAACAAAAATACAATTAGATAGAAATAATTTTTAGATCAAAATGCCCTAGTTTGAAAGAAATCATGATAACGGAAACTCCCGCTTTAATTTCTGAAATTTTAAAAATTAAATAAATTGAGAAAATTAAATACAAGTCCAAATTAATTGATTTTCATGTATTGTGTTAAGTATATTATTTTAAGGCTATGCTAAATGTTTCATCAATTTTAGAGCTCTGGCTCGATCGCAATTAATTTTTAATTTTTCAAACTTCTGAAATTATTTTAAAATAAAATATTGCTCTGAATCGAAATTTTTTGGCGCGTGAGTGTTTGTTACGTCATAACACACCTCTGTCTCAAGTTTCATTATTTTTGGAAGTCAAACGACGGAAAAATACGAAAAATTTAATCTTAAATAATTACTTAAGTTTCTTCTTCAGTTTTTATTCCCCCCCGATGCCAGGCGCAGACGAACAGACGCGTACAGGCGTCGTTTCTCCCACGTGCGCTGCCCTGTGGTCGGTGGCTGGTCGGCGTCGACCGGTTGGCCGGTCGTCCCTCCCTCCCTTTCCTTTCCTTCCCTATTTATACCCCCTACTCCCTCACTTCTCTCACAGCAGCCTCTCAACCTCTCAGCCAGCAACCTCCGGCCACCCCACTCTGGCGACCCCCCCGGCCTCCTTCAGCCACGTCCGACTTCCGGCAACCCTAAACTAAGGTGAGAGGAGAAAATTTTGCCTTTTTATTTTCTTTTTCTTTACTTATTTTCATAGTAATAATAATTATACTATCTATATTATGTCGTCGCATTATCATTGTTATCATTAATCAATAATGATAACAGTACAAATGTAATATTTAACTGCTATTTTCCATTTTTTCAATTTAATTTTAGTCATTTCTATTATGTCTTTTCTTTCAACAATTACTATGATCATTAAATAATGATAATAATAACGCTATTATAAATATTATTGCTACCCTCAGTAACTTAAAATTTTGTAATTTATCAAGAAGAGAGCGAAAGAAAAATAAAATAGAAAAGAAGATAATAATTACTCCTAAAAATATTAGCTAAAAGTTAATTTAAATATCAAAACTTATGCATATTCAATCAACTGTTGCACTTTTGAAACTTAAAGAAAAAGGTACCCAGTATATGAACATGTATTATTTTGCACTTTACTGCAGCTTAGCTTCGCTTTGAACCAAATTCATATTAATGCTTGGTTGGTTGTTTGAAACCAACATCCTTTTATAACGTGGTTGGTTACTGGAAAAATAACATCAGTAACATTTGTGGTTAGTTACTAGAAAAATAACATTACTAACATTCGTGGTTAGTTACTAAAAAAATGATATTAGTAATATTCGTGGTAGGTTACTGGATAAACGATATCAATAACCTACATCTTTGTGATAATACTTTTTGCAGGAAATTAATTATCCCGTTTGCGCTATTGCCTTATTTTTTCTGCATTTTTATTACATATTTCCGCTAATCATATCTCTGCTATAATAAAATATAAAATTTTATTGTTTACTGCGGTACTTAGAGTATTCTCTAATTACTGAAAATTTCAATCCCGGTATTGTTTTCTTTACAATACCAGGTCAAGTACTTCTGGGAGAATTCGAACAAGAACCATAATTCATAAATTTTCAAATTTGCTGATGGATCTACAACACTATTTTATTTATCTCTTTAATTTAGTTGTTTCAGTTTCACTTTTATTTTAAATAGATGAACATGGTACGAGGTGTATGTTGGAGATTTTTGTAATGTGGAATTTTGATGAATGAGAAATAACATTTGGTCTTTATTTGTGTATCCCTTCTCTTTTAAATTGCTCAATAGAATCCTACGGTATGTGAATACCAAATGTCGAGACAGTTCTCGCTGAACCGACATCGGGCCCTCACAACTAGAAAGACTAAAAATTGTCAAATTCAAAATAATATGTTAAGATAACCAGCTCAAACCTTATGACCAGTTATATCACCAAGGTCATTTGTCATATTGGAAATTATTTTTTTAATTTATCTTCCCAATACATAAGCTAATAAAAGATTTATTGATCTTAGTTGATTAGTTTACAAATAAGACAATGCAGTAGAAGAGTAGGCCCCTTCCATTAACAGTGTTGCTTATGTGTGTTGTCATTTTATTTATATGAGATTTCCCAAATAGGAGCATTGTTCCAACTACACTTGCGCTCATGACAGCATCATATATCACAGTTGATTTCTCTCTGAGTTTAATGCTGAGAACTCTTCCACTAGATGTCATTGGTGAAATGCATGTTGATTTTTCTAGTAAAAACTAGGGTTAATTATAGATTGAAGTTTTAAACCCTTAGACTTTTTCAACAAATAAAGTTGGTTTTCATATTTATTTTTAAATATGGCATCGTGGTATTGTCTACATTGTAGTATACTCAATATTGCACAAATCATATTATCAAAATTAATATTTCAAGAGGGAGAGAGAAATCATCTCTAGCAAAGTCACCAGAAAATATGATCGCTCAAAAATGCATAAGAATCCAACATTCAGATTAAGCTTTAGGCTTTCCTTAAGTTGATTTAAGTATATTAACCAGATTTTTCATTGATAAACATATCAAGGTTTATTTAAGCATGGGGTCTAAGATTTCCTATGGGTCAAACCCCCATAATTAATTACCTCTACTAATTCAAGAAGAGTACTTTCGTTAAGGAATGCGACTACATAATAGACAACATATGCAAGAAGGCGCATAATTGGGTAGATGAATGTTAACTCAATCAAGATTTCATATATTTGTCATCCCAGATCGACTAGTAATCTAATCCATTTGCATTAGAGAGCATTTTATCCACAACATTCAAAAATTTTGTTGAATTAGTTCATCTAAAATATCTCAAACAAACAATGTAGAATATGCTTAAAACTTAATCCTTAAGTTCAACATGGACTCATAGACTAGCAGAGGGGCATTCATTCAATTAACTAAATAAATTAGTGTCATAAAGCATGACCAATTAGTGTCATAAAGCATGACCAATAGAGTTCAGGGGTTTTATATATAACCACTAGAAGTTCAAAGGCATAGTATAAAGCTAAGAAAGAGTTTCAGCTAAACATACAAAATAAATTCAAAATCTTAGAGTTTTAATTTTATATTTTATGGTTTCGATGTGGGTTAAAAGGCTTATTAGCATTAGTGTTAGCCCTAATTTATAATCAAATTGAGGCTTATATCCATTGGAAAACACATGTTAAAATATTTATTAAGGCTCAACAACTAATAGAATGCCCAACCTTCAAATTTATAATGGGACTTCATCCTTTGGTATGCCCAAAGGGTGAGCTTTACAATCTTATAATATAAAAAATATAGCTCATAATATATATGTCCATGATCTTTTAGATCTTGAGGTATTAAGCCTTTCAATTTAAAATTGTTTAACAAGGGTCAACTAGATCAAATAAAAATTTGATTATCTAACATTTTAAGATATTTTAGATCCTATGAATCAGATTACTAAAAGTAACATTGCTAAAGAAGGATTAATTAGATCATTTATGAATGAAGTCATTTTAAGATGCTTTGACTAAGGTTGATTAGATTAGATAGGAATCAAATGTTAAAACATGGAATAATTAAATTAGGATCTTTTATATTTATTGGGAATCAAATCTCCATCTTAGCATGACTAAACTAATGTAACGACCCAAAATTGTTACTTTGCGATTTAGGTCAAATCTCACCTTAGAAATCAGGATCATGGGGAATTTCTAATTAGGGCAAACAAAAAATACCATAGATAAGAATAATTCTAAAGATCAAAGTGCTCTAATTTGAGAAAAATCCGAATAACGGAAGCTCCCGCTATATTTTCTGAATTATTTAAATTCTAAAAATCAAGACATTGAAATACGTGTCTGAATTCATCATTTTCAGTGTCGCTATGTTAAGTATATTATTTTAAAATTGCTCGAAAAATTTCATCAAATCCTGAACGCCAATTTAATCGTGGTTAATTTTTGAAGTTTTTAAACTCAAAAATTAATATAAAATAAAATATTACTCCGAATCGAAAATTTTTGGAGCGAGGGTGTTCATAATATCATAACACACCTCGGTGTCAAGTTTCATTGTATTTGGACGCCAAACGGCGAAAAAATACGATAAATTTAAGTTTTAGTAGTTTTAAGAAAATTCCTTCGAAAATTCTCCTTTCTTCCCCCTATCAAAACTTGCGAATTTCTCCGCCCATCATGCGGAAAAATGCGGCCTTTAGCCGCTAATTAGCGCCTTAATGGAACTTTAAAGCTCCCTTATCCTATGCCTCTACCCATCCCTCCTCCTTCTCTATTTAAACTCCTCCATTCCCTCCTCCTCCCCACATAGCCAACCCTCTTCTCCCCCATAGCAGCAACCTCTCCTCTCCCTTCTCTGCCAACCAGCCCTCCTCCCTCCTGCCATTCCAGCCCTCTCCCAGACAACTCCCAGCAGCAGCAGCTCCCCGCTAACCCCTCCTCCTCAGCCCCTACCAGCTGCCAGCCATCCAGCAGCCAACCAGCCCACAGCAGCCCTCCTTAGCCCACAGCAGCCAAGCCTCCTCCTCTCCAAACAGTAGCTATTCCAGCCCTCTTCTCCCCACAGCCAGCCAGCCCACAGCAGCCAAGCCTCCTTCTCCTCTCTAAACAGCAGCCATTCCAGCCCTCTTCTCCCCACAGCCAGCCAGCCCACAGCAGCCAAGCCTCCTTCTCCTCTCCAGCAGCAGCCCTCTTCCCATTCCCCCCAGCCAGCAGCCCCTCCTCATCCCATAGTCAGCCCTCTTCTCCCCACTTTTCCCTCCCAACCAGCACACAGCAGCAGCCCTCTCCCCATTCCCAGCCAGCAGCCCCTCCTCAGCCCTGCCATTCCTCCTCCCTCAACACACAGCAGTCGGCCAGCAGCCCCAACAGCCAACAAGCTGCCAGCAGCTCCTCCTCTTTCCATTCCAGCCCTCTCCAACTTCCACAGCAGCTCCCCCAGCCCACAGAAGCTGACCTCCCCTCCTCAACCCTGCCAGCTCTCCTCCCTCAGCTCACAACAGACGGCCAACAGCCAACTACCACCTTGCCAGCCAACAGCAGCCCCACAGCCCTCCTCCAGCCTCCAGCCTTCATTCATTTTCCAAGTAATCCTAATATAAGGTAAGAAATAGAAAAAAAAAAGAAATAAAATTTTTCCTTTTGTGCTTTATCATTAGTATGATAATAATAATAATGGTATTAACATCTCAAAAACATCGTTCACATTATCATAATGGATAATAGTGAAAATGTAATGAAGATGTTTATTATTGCTAATCAGTCAATTTATTTCTGTCCTTATTCTTTCATAACATTAATATGATAAATATTATATGAAATGACTTAATAATTACGGACTTATATCATTATAAGAATGTGAAAGAATAAAGACAATAAAGAAAAATGTAAATCCTTAAAAAAGAAATAATATTCTTAAAATCATTGGCTAAATACTAAAATATCGGAAACTTAAAAATACAGATTGAGCGAACTGTCACTCATCCAAACTTAAAAGATAAAAGATACCCAGTATATGACATGTATTATATTTTGTATTTTTATTACTGCTTTGCTTGCTTAATTACTTTGAGCCAAATTTCATTTTGAAGCTTGGTTGGTTGTTCGGAACCAACGTGGTAACATTCGTGAGTTACTGGAAAATGACATCAGTAACATTAATGCTTGGTCGGTTGTTAGAAACCAACAACATTTTCATTCATGACCAGTTACTGGAAAAATGACATTAGTAACGGCATTCGTGGCTAATTATTGGAAAAATGACATCAGTAATAGCATTCGTGGGTTGTTACTGGAAAAATGACATCAGTATAACATTCGTGGTGGGTTACTGAAAAAATGACATCAGTAACCTGCATTTTTGAGCTAATATCTTTTGCAGGAAATTAATTATTTCATTTGCGCTTTTAACTTATTATTTTTCCTGCATCTCTTTTTTGCAAATCGCATATTTGCTATTATAAAATGTAATACTGCATTGATTATTGTGGCAGTTAGAGTACTCTCTAATTACTGGGAATTCCAATCCTGGTATTGTTTGTTATACAATACCAGGTCATGTACTTCTGGAAGAGCTTAAATAAGAACCCTAGTGCTTAAAATTTTCAATCTGCCAATGGATCTACGACGGGGCTGTTTTTCTTATCTTTTATATTTTTTATATATTTCACTTTTGTACGAGGAGTACGATGAAAAACCTTGTAATATGAACTTTTGAAATAAATGAGAAATTTCTTTGATTTTTATGTGTCCCTTTTCTTTCATTGTTCAATATGATCCTGCGGTAAGTGAGCACCTGATGTCGGAACAGTTTATGCTGAACCGGCGTCGGGACATCACAATTAAACTTAAGATCGGCTAGATCGTCGAATAGTATTATATAACATAATTTATTTGGAATTATTTAGATTAATTAGAGATTGAACCATTAAACTTAAAATGTTTCAATTAAGATTAATTAGATCTATTATGAATTAAATAATTTAACTTATCACTATTCAACAGATCAATTAGATCTAAGAATAATAATCTATCGGCTCTATCATAACTCAATCAGAATAGTTTATATTTATTATAAGTCAATCATTAACTTTAGTATGATCCAACTAGAATTATTCAAATCTACTAGGTATCGAACACTCAAACTTAGAATAATTTAAGTAGGATAACTTAGAACAAATAAGAATTACAAGAATCTAGATTCTTAGCTCATTTGATTGATCAACTAAATTGATTCTTTAAAATTAATTTAAGTTTTTAATCTTTTGCACATATTTTTTCATGCTATCCTACATATTTATTATTATGTAGATGGCGTTGATTGCTCACGTGCAAACTACGGCTTGTAAGAAGAGAGGTGATTCTCTTGCAAGCTTTAAAGGCTTAGCAAATTCTCAAATAAGAGTGTTTTGAGAGACGAAGTGCTTCGAGAGGCCTTTTATTTTAAGAAAATGGAGCATCAACAAGTACGTTAAATATAAATTCTGGGAGAGAAAATATGTTCAATGTATTATTTTGTAAATATTTCAATTGTGCAAAGTTTCTCTCTTATTTTTCATATTTTTTCATTAATAATAATAGCAATGTTATTATTATCATTAATTAAACTCCTCAAACTTGCTGATATTAACACTAGGTTGAGGTCAAGAAAAAACATCAAAATTATGTAAGCAAATTATCATTGGCATTTTGTCAACTCGAACTTTAAATTTAAATTAACTCCGCATCATCTCATGACTAATTTTAAATAAATTATAATCAACGTAATAATGATGTTTTCATAATAAATTACTAAAGTAATTTTTAACAAAATTTCAATGACAGCATGTATCTTGTAAATCCAAAATTTTTGACTCAATTTTGTTAGAGTATAATCCTCTTCCACTGGACCAGAAAATGATGGAGGGAGTTTATACTCTAGCCGGCTCAAAGAATGACAAATTACAAAGGCCATTAAATAAATTTCTCAAATGACTCAAAGATCATCGAAATAGTAATCTTCTACTAATTACTTGAGCAAAATCTTGTTATGACCCTTGAAAGTTTTTGGATGGTGTGGGATAAGAGAAATGATTTGGTATTTATAAGAAGATCAGGCAGGTGATTGCTATTTAATTAAGAAAGCAATATTATTTGGGTCGCAACAAGAAACATTCAAACCATTAATCACAGTTGACTTGGCAGTCAAGTTCAAAAAAGCACCATGTAAATCAATGTTGCCTCTATAATTAACAATGCCAGAAGTTAGTAGAGACCCATGTTCATGGATTTCAGATGGAAGTAACGATGGATCAAAGGGCGCATGATGCCTACATGTGAGTAGCTGACCTTGTGAATTTGCGTGCTGCACAGTAGTAGGTCAACGCATAATCTTATGGTCATAGGTTGGATAAGCAAATCATTAGTTGCAAGCAAAAACCTGTGTTTGTGGGATAGCACAAGAGTTGTCGTGTGAACTAGACAAAGATCTGGCGACTGCGAGGGCAACTACATTCAGTTTGATGAGTTATGTGTCGTCAAAGATGCTCTTGAACTAATAGATTAAACAAGAGAAACATTAAGAAAATTTACACCCTTTGACTTCTCATTTGCTAGAGCTCTTTGTAAATGAAACAGCAAAGCTATGCTTCTCTGAAAATTCCCATTAGGTGTTCAATTATAAGTAATGACTTACTAATTCAATTTTCATTATGTCATTATTTCTTCCAATCGTTCATTGATGATGAGGAAATTTACGATGGATGGACATAGTGAAACAAGCTATCACAATTGTAATTCAAAAATCACAAAACTCTCTGCTATTTAGTTTATTACAATGGTAACTATCGCATCTAAGCATCATCATTAAAAATAAGCAAATGACTCTGGATAATGATAGAATCGGTGAGAACTCAAGCCCCTAATGCATATCTTCTATCTATATATCATTTTTGTTGCAATCAAATTGTGTCTTAATGAATATGGCATGCTGATAAAGCATGATTAACTCATTGTATTTAATATGTATATTGTATATATTATATTTGAACAGTCTTTTAAACTCATCAAATTCAAAATTATCAGGTTAATTCAACAACTTATGCAAATTTGAATTAGCAAGAATACTTCACCAATTAGATTATTAATTTGGAATATTAACTCGCTATTTAGGCTAAATGACTTAAAATTTAGTCTTTTTATACATATTGAACTTAAGGGTGTTATATTGGCACTACTTTAAGTGTTTTATAAGTCTTGAAGAGCATTCAACCATTTAAATTTTTAGAAAGGAACTCATTTAATTTATAGGCTTATTGAACAACTAAAATACGTGTGTATATTTGTCAAGTTTAGTTATTAAACTTTACTAACTCGAAAGATAGCTAACTCACTTTAAAATTCGAATGAGTTTAAGTTTGTGAATCATTATCTACTTTGCCATTTTGGCTTGTAGAACAAATTGTGAGTCTAAGTACGGCCCTTTAAGCTTAACGAACCTATACTTATACAGGCTTGGCCAGTTGTACTTACAAAGTCAATCAAAAGGCTCATCCTTTTTAAGATTTGTGAGTTTAAATATATTAAAATTTCCATATGTATTGGGCATCTTATATTACAAGTGTAACTAAGAATTTGGTTTTGTTTCACCTTTGAGATTTGAAAGAGTGCAAAATATAATAAAAAGCCTTTCAATATTTTAAAAACAAAATTTAAATTTGATTTGTCTTAATAATAAAGATTTATTAAAACAATTAATCCATTTATCTCAGAGCATTGTATTAAATTATATTACTTAGGCATAATAATTCTAAAAATATTCATTATTTATGAGAGGCATGGGCCTTAAGCCTTCAATTTCAATGAGTTGATTCATTTATCTTTCATATACCATTTTGATGACGAAGAGACTTTCCTAAAATTAGTACAAATTTTCCACCAGTTTTCCAGTGACTTTAAGCCCTTGTCAAACAAGGAATAAATTACCTTCTTTTAAGCTTCTAAAGCAAATAACAAGACCATGTGCTTTGTTCATTCTTGTCCTATTGTTTTTGAAGCTTTGTTGAGCCCAAAGCTTAGTTGGATTTGAGCATTATTTAATTGTGAGCTTATACTAAATGGCAATATAAATAAATGGGAAGTTCCACTTCAAAAGGTATTGCTTCAATTCAAATACCAGTAAATACGAAATAGCTTGAGTTGATGTTTTGTATGCGGCATCCAAAGCGCATTAACTTAAATAATTTATAAATTAATTAATTATATTATATTAATTTATTAATTAATCTTATTAATCAACTACATTAATTATAAATGATGTTATTTAGACAATAAATTAATAACAACAATTAAATTAAGTATGTTAATTAGTAAATTAAAAAACTAATTATATAACTTATTAAATAAAATATTTATTTATTTAAATGAGGTCAAACCAAACAATTTTTAACATTCCAAGCTTAAGCCTGTATAGAAGCTTAGCTTATAAGGCAGACTAAGCTTGAACCAAATAAAATCTAGAAACTATGTTTCCCTGGCTTGCATCTCATGCAAATTCTTGGTAGTAATACATTGATGGGCACATTTTTAATTCTTGGAACAATTATATCCAAAGTTTAAGTATCGTGGCACAATTTGTTGCTAATACTTTCATGTTTTGGTTGCTAGACAAGTAATAGTTCATCCAAGTTTAAGAACTTAAAGTTAGAATAAACGGCAGAAACATTCCAGAAGAGGAAGCTCGAAACTTAAGCTTAAGATGTACTCAGCTTTAATGGGTCAATGTGAAACAAAATTTTTGAGTGCTCAAAATCATATGTTTAAACTCCTAAAAAAGTTTAAATTACCTGAGCTGCAAGTTCCCAAGCAGCAAAATCTAGCAAGCCTCCCAAAAGCCGTCTTCGGAATATAGGCAATGCCTCTTCACGCCTTCAAATATGTATATTAAACGAGTATAAGTGGAGCAAAGTGCTCAAGCTGTTTGATTTGAAATTTAAGAAAAGAATTTTTTTCAAATCATGCATACCTTCTGTGTAACTCACCCGTGATACACCCTCCAGCCATAGAGAGCCATTCTGCACAATGAATTGTTGCTTCTACATCCTAATAAAAAAAAGGTTTTGAATGAAATGATTATCACAAACAGATTTATTTGAAGTTCAAGTGTAACTGACTAAAATATAGTAGGAGGTAGTAACAAAGAAAATCATGATATTGTGCCCAAGGTGACTACATTTATAAAGACCATATGCACCAAAGCTGATGTCTTGAATAATTAAAGACTACACAAACTGGAATTGGTAAGCATGCCACCTAATAAAATGATGTGGAGTCATGACTAATAAATAGGAGAGAAAAAAACATTTAATTTTACTTGTATAAATCTCCAAAGTAAAGCACTGACAGCTGATTTTCTAAAAATAGGATCTTCTGGCAGATGACTAAGCCAGGCCAAAAAAAAATAACCCAAAATTAACTATCATAGACCGTTATTAACTCAATTTACTACAATATGAGCACTCAAACAAAATTAGTAATCTCATATACGTAAATTAATTTTTGATAGATATATAATGAACAAAAATAATGATACAAGTTATGTAAGTCATAATTTAAAAGGATTGGCAAGTCAATCCAAAAAAAAAAAAAATGCTAGCACCTAACAAAAACTTAAAGTTACTGATGTTTGGAATTATATTGCTATAAGAAAACATAAACTCACCAAGTTGACAATACCAATATATTAAAAAAAAGGCTTAAAATTTTATACAGAAGTAATAATAAGCATAACACAATAAATATTGAGCACAAATATGAGAGAACACATATTAGTTTGTCCTATCTTGTGATATACATTCTTAATCCTACTGAAAAAACAAATAGAAAAAAAAAATTGATCGCTGATGTGGCCCAACGACTAACTAATTTGTCACATTCCATGGAAGTCGGTGGTGCATAACAAGCTCTCCAATGGAATCTTGGAATCATGCGTGCTTCATAAATGATCCATGTCTTCTTTATTGTTTTCTTCTTCTCAGTAAAGCCAACTTTTTGCATGGCAACCCTTCCTGATTCAATTTTATAAATTCTTCCAAGTTAGCTCAGGTTCCGTCCAAGCTAGATCTAGCACGAATAACTTCTTCAAAATGTCAGATTTGACTTTTTCATGACTCAAATGGATAATTTCCAAAGCCGCATCAATTGGTTGATCTTTTCCCATTTGAAATCTCAGTTACTCAAGGGAAATGTTGAGTCAAACTCTTTAACCCTTCTTTCCTTGTGGTTGTTGTTCCCAAAGCACTCTGAGATGAAAAACTCGAGATCAATCCAACGACTTGTCTCAACTACTCACAATTATAGCTCAACCATTCTCCCGAGTTGATCGGCTACTTTTGTGAGTTGATCCCCTAATCACATAAAGCCAAGGTCTTCTTAAGATCATGTGGGAATATCCATAAAAATAATATTACATCATATGTCTACATAGTACTCACCTAGTGTTATTGATACAAACAATGTTTTGATACCTTGATGGAAGCCGCATTTAATATGATAGTGGGTGAGGCTCAAGTGTCATACAACTTACACAATCAATGATTGACACCACTCTTAAATATTTTTTCTAAAGATTGTGTCAACAATTTGCGAGATGGGGCATAGGGCATTGTTGAGAAGTAATTCCAAACGAAGTTGCATACTTTTTATAGGAATAAGATTTGAGACATTATCCAAATTCTGTGTCAAGTATAAATGCATCCTCACTACATGATTAAAATTTATGTTATGATGCTTGCAATGAATTTATTATGAAATAAAATAATATGCGTTTTTATTTTCATTTAAAATACTTAATAAACAAATGATATAGAACTTTTAGTAGATTTTAACTATTTTATTATAAGAAAATAATGACACGTGCAAAATGTTGGAAATATTTAAAAAAAAATTAAGTAACCAAATGATGTTGGCTTAAAAAGTTTTGGAGTGATTAATCAAAATGTTACCTCACTTCTACAATTTTTAAATAAATCAAAGATAATTTCACAGTTTTAATATTGCAAAACAAAAATGATACAATGTAGAAGTTCAAAAAAAAAACTACTCTAATGTTAAATATAATGTAAGACAAAGGACTAGTACAATGAATGCAAGTGCAGAAATATGGACAAAATAGTTTGGCAGATTATTCACAACTTTGGCGCACAAACAGAGGATTAAGAGTTCAATGAGATCAAAATGATTTGAGGTCTAGTTATGTTAATAACACAAGAAGCTATACCCTATAAAAATAAAGAGAAATAGGAAAGTTGCAGATAATTTAATCTATGATTTACTTAAGGCAACTGATGGAGAAGCAGAATTGGAGATGCAGAGTTAAGCTGAAGTCGATCTCTACAAACAATCCTTTGTGCAAGGATCTTTTTTAATTCTTAAGTCCTTCCCTAATGGTTACACTACCCACACTTGCAAACTCCTCTCAAAAATAAAAGCTCACAAGAACACAAAAAGTGAAGATATGCTTTTTCATTTAGCTTGTGATTTTCAACACATAAAGCTCTGAATTTATAGTTAAAATGAGGGGCTCAAATCAACCACCCACCTCAAAAGTAGAAAATAATTACTACCACATCCAATAACATCCACACCAACCATGATGTATTGTTCAAGTATAACCACTTGTGATTAATTAAATAACATAAAATAGAAATATCTCTCATCACAGAAAAAGAATGAGCAAAGATATAATAATAACATTCATCATTCAAAAGACCCAATCAATAAAGTTCATGAATTCCCAAAGGCATAATGCCTGCATAACAAAAAATTCTAAAGCACAAAAAATATTATTATATAGAATTAAATATTTAATATAGTTGAGCTACATATAGGATAAAAATGGTGGTTATGTGGATGCTATACATCATGTTTCCTATTGCTAAAAAATTAATTTAAAAACATATAATCTAGTAAATCGATTGATGCTAAATCCAATATTTATGCGACAAGTGTAAATGCAACCAATGAAAACTCAATAACAATTATTATTTTGAAACAATTTCAAAACTGTAATCAGATTCTAATTCAGCAAGATTCTCATATTTAAAGATAAATTGCACTTACTTATAAGATTGAGAAATGAGAATATAAAAACAAAAGGCCAAAAAGTTAAAAGCTATTTATAACTTCATATAGGGTCTACACAACAGTTAGCAATGACACAACAAAGAGGTTAATTAATTGTATATGTGAAAGTTTCTAAACACACTTTTACTAAATAACACAACAAATTGAGCATATTCACCATTCCTTTAAAAGCCCAACAATTAGTGTTTTTTTAGATTTTGTTTCAGGTGTGAACTCATTAATAAGTTTCAAATTTAGTGAATTTATATATCATATACAATATGCAAGTCTAAGAATTATTTCAACTACTATTATTTTTCACTCCATTAAAAACGAACACAAATTTAAATTATCAAAATGTATAATACACATATTTTGCATAATGTGACCATATTAAAAATACCCTTAATACATCTCACTTTTACATAACAATAATATTTTATAATAATAAACAAAATAATTTAATTTAAATTCTGTAATCTATATTTTTATTGAAACTTTAAAGTAGAAAAACATATAATACACATATATATCAAATTTTATTTAATATCCATCCCGTATATTGTTAAGGTCGCAAATACAAGTGGAATGACAATTATATAAGTTCAAATTATATGCAAAATTCTATTAATATCAACCATGAAATCCAAATGATGGTATGATTCTTGATTTTATTTTCATAAATCAAAAAACAATCACTAATATACTAGTCATATAGCTAAATATTATCGAAGAAAAAAAAACAAAATAAAAAATTAAAGACATTATTTACCTTCCAACCATCTTTTTTTCTCATGGAATGTTCAAGTACGATTATTAGAAAGTTGTAAATTAGGTCTTCAATCTCTCCAACGCTTACATTATCTGATTCTTCAATGGAAGCCATCTAAAGGGTAAAGGAATCAAAGGAAAATATAACAATAGGCTAAGCAAAATCAATGTAAGGAACACTTAAAAGTATAGAATGCAGATATGCAAACAGTTAAAAGACTAGTGCATATTTCAAAGTGGCAACAAAGGTTTGTTTTAATTCAAGTTAAAGAAAAATGGTTAGCATGATATTGATGTTTTGATGAAGCAATCACACCAGTCTCTACAGAGAACTCACAAAAGAACACACTTGAAGAAGGATATGACAAGTTTACCTCATAGTTAGAAATAAGAACTTCAAGTATCCACTCTGGCCATTCTGCCATACAAGTAAGAGTGCTTCTATTTTCTGGATGGCTGCAAGCTAAAAAGAAAAGGCCCTGAAATTATTATTAAAAAGATTACTGAGTGACGGAAAATCTCCATAACAGCATAACTTTGACTAATGAATCAAAATAGCAAGCAGCTTTAAGGGATATTGCAAAATATTAACATTAGTTCAAAGAAAACAAATCTAAGCTTGTAAAGGCAAATCAGATGGCCAATAACACAATCATCGCAGTAACCTACTTGACTTGGTCTGCTATATGCAAGTAAAGAGCAAAAGAGAAACATCTTGAGTAGAGCTTGGGCAAAAAAAAAGATAGAAATATCATATACATTTTGATGCACTAACTCATTCCAAGGAATAATGGATTTTTTCCCATTCTGGTACTGTGTTTTAGGCTTTTTAACTTGATAAGTTAGTCACAAATAAGATGAATGCATGACAATGAATATTTAATAGGAAGCATAGAAATAAAGCTTGTTTTACAGTGACTAATGGTAAATGGTAAATGTTAAATGGACGTAACTTCAGTTCCCAAGAATGTACATATTCTAAGGCACACCATGTTTATAGGTCCTTAAACACAAATTTGACTAGTATATTGCATTGATTATTAATTTAAAAATTAATTTCATCAATAGCAACACAGTATGTGGCTAGGAAAGAGACTGTGAGTGAGTATATACATGGAGCAAAATATGCATTAAATGAGCAAACCTTAAATATTATATCATTCATTTATCATAAAAAGGCAGTTGCTTGGTAAATAAAACGACACCACCACCCACTAGGTAGAGCCGGCAACATGAATCAATTGTTCGATTGTGTCCGATCAAATAGAACAGTTATTCTCCATGTGTCAGATAAGAGTTATCAAAAACCCTTGTTATTCACAACCCCCTCTAAACAAAAATAATATCTCCCCTGATAAAAAAGCTTAAAACTAAATTTTAGAAATTTTCCTAAATTTAGTGTCGATTTCAACTAATCGCCCAAAAAATTGCATGCATCTCTACGCTTCAAAGCAGGCCTTTTATGGGGTAGATTTGAGTTTTAATCAAACTTTCCCTTGAAAAGTGAATTAGGGTTTAATTATATCTAGCATCAATAATTTCTTATAAGTGCAAGTCCCTATAGTTAATTACCTCCCCAATCATTTAGGAGAGAACTCTCAATTAATAAGAATTATAATCTTTCAGTTTACAGCAAAATGGGAGGCAAATGAAAATAAACCTGATCAAGATCTCATGGTTCCATCATCCCAAGTCAACTTGTAGCCCAATCTGCTAATATCAGAGGGAACTTTATCCATGACATTCAAAGTTTTGATTAGAAACCATGAGTTATCTCATTTCAAAGATCCTGAGACTCTTCTACTAAAATAACTGACTTGATTTAAGATGAAGGCTAAATTTGAATAGGCTTATACCTGTTGGAACTTCTGATATAATATTTAGAATGGGTTTATATCTTTTTAGAAGACCAAAGTTTAATTTAGAATGGGGCTTATATCTAAATATTTAGAATGTTTGATATAATAGATCTTATGACCTTATCATCTAAACAAGGTGGCCCAATACACATGTATTTTAGATCTTTGACATTCATATCACATGGCTTTGGCTATGATCAAATTACTTGGATATTAAGATATTATGACGAGATTTGATTTAACTATGAACTATGAACTGTTAGATTTACGAGAAATCATGTAAAATACTTGACTTGGTTTAAGATGAAGTTTAAATTTTAATAGGCTTATATTTGTTGGAATTCCTAATATAGTATTTAGAATGAGCTTATATCATTTTAGAACACCAAAATTTAATTTAGAATGGGAATTAGATCTAAATATTTAGAATGCTCGATATATTAGATCTTATTACCTCATCATTTAAACAAGGTGGCCCGATACACATGTATTTTAGATCTTTTAGGTCTTAGGCACTCATATCACATGGTTTTAGCTATGATCAATATATTTGGATATTATGATATTATGACATGATTTGATTTAACTATGACGTGCTAGATTTACTAGAAATCAAGTAATTTGGTTAGTCACAACTCAATTAGGACCATTTATATTGACTAGAAATCATAATATTTAAACATAGGATGGTTAAATCAATTGGGTAAGACATTCAACATATCTAGTTTATGAACTTAGGGTTGATCTATGATCAATCTAGAATCACATGGACTCGTTACAATTGAACCTAGGGTAGACCATCTATGATCATTTAGGTCAAACTAAGGAATACTTGTCACATGCTCACTATTTCTTGTATTTGTTCATTTCTTTTCATATGTATTTTTTTGTTATTCCTTCGTATATTTTTTAAGACCCATGATCGAGATAATGATAGTGGCACCATGCAATTTGACTACGAGTGACCCCTTGTACTCATAGTAGAAAAAATTTAGATGAATGTTTGTATATTTGAGAAAGTGGAGCACATAGCAGTGTTGTATTTAAAATGAATACAATGAGAATAACTTTTTTTTGTTTTCTCCATTGTTGTTGTCTGGATGAATGATGACATTTGCCAACATTTGGCGATTGACTCAAAGTGATTTTCTGAATACATTCATTGATACTCCAATTAAGCTCTTAATCAATTATCAAATTTTAAATTAAAAAAATAAAAATTAAATAAATATAAAACATATATATGATTTAAATATATGCATTATTACAGATTTACCACCTTCCCAATTGAGGAGAATTTAACCTCCAACTTCGAGTTACTATGACAATCCTGACCTCAACAACAAATCCAAAGCATGCCAATGATCTCTCACTCTTAAATGTTTAAGTAAATATCAAATTTTATTGATTTAAATAGAATTATATCCATAAAACCAAAATTGTAGGCTACTGAAATAGTTATAGTCATCGTTGAGCATGACTTGCATCATTTCCTACACAATCCACAAAAGCTTAAGGTATCAAACTCATTTATTTAAGGTTTTAATCATTTGAAATTTTAAATAAATAACGGATTGAACCCTAACCTTCAAATTAGATTGAAATTTATTGGAGATTGATCGTTTATGAAATTGGTGCTTTTAAACCGAAATATTTCAAATTTAAAATAGGCAATTATAAATTTTATTTTAAAATTGTCAAATTTCTTTCTTGATTTATTAGTCTAACATTTAATTTTATGATAAACGCTTTTGTCAAAGCTTACAGTCCATAAGGATCAAACCCAAGATCCAGCTTTTATATTATTTAGTCAACAAGAGTCACATAGTATTGTCTTTACGGCAACAACAACACCATCAAGCCTTAATCCCTCTAAATGGGGGTTGGCTACATAAATCATTTGTTTCCATTGTGAATGATCAAATAAAAGTCTCATCCTAAGTTCCAAATAGAGAAGATCCTTTCTAATACTATCTTCTCAAGTTATTTTTGATCTTTCTATTCCTCTTTTAATATGAACAAAACTCATGAACTCAATTTTTCTAAGTCTACCCTTAATATGGCCAAACCATCTAAGGGGTCTCTAATCTTATCCACTATTGGAGCCACTCCAAGCATGCTATGAATAAACTCATTTCTCATTCTATCCTTAGTATACCCACTTATCCACTTAAGCATCGACATCTCTGTAACACTTTTTTTAGCAGCAAGTTTTTTTTGTTGATCAATATTTAGCCCCATATAACATAGATAGTTGCTCTATAAAATTTTCCTATAATTTTGAGTGAGTCCAATCGCACAACACTCCATAAGCGCTCCTATATTTCTCTTGGATCTTATTAATCGCATTGCTCTCTATTTCACCATTAATTTGAATAATTGAACCAAAGTGTTTGAACCTCTTGCTTTTCTTAATCACAAGCTCCTCAGAAGTTATTTCCTTGAGATTAAAACTTCTATTATAATTGAGCTTTCACTCATATTTTATTTAGACCTACAAAAATAAAAAACTTGTAGATTCTAAAGTAGATATTCACAACTCAAGTTTTGCTTTAATTTCTTCCCCAATCTTATCAATAATAGAATGTCATCTGCAAAACATGCCCTAAGAAACCACCTCTTGAGTGTGCTCAATAAAAACATCCATAATTAAAGCAAAAACATATGGGCTGATAGCCAAGCTTTATGTAATACAATAGTAAAAGGAAAAGCAATAGACAAGCCAAAAAATTTGTTAGACAAGGTTGTGCAAATCAATTATTCTTAAAGCAAAGGAAACTTTAATGCAAATATCAATATTTATGAATAAGATAAAATATGGATTCCCAAATTATAAGATAAAATAGCACGTGCTTTTATATAAATATGTTGCAGAGACATGTATGCATATCACTTCTATAATATCCTCTTCCCAAATGAAAGGATCCTTCCTAATTTTGAAAAGGTTTCTTACTACAAGTCTACTAGTTGGTGGGTCATTCAACTTTACTATGGAATACTCCATTCATAATGCAAATGATAATAAAAGCTAAATGAGTAATATGTGAAGTCGTAACCTAAACTATATATAACTGCAATTACATGTTCATGCTATGATTTATTCAAATTAATTTATCATTCATTCTATGCTGCTAACCATTTTATATTTAGTCTTTACTGCTTATAGACTTTTGCATTTTAATTATTATAGCATGCACACTCTCTTATCCACATTGTTAATTATCAAGTAGAAATATAATTATACACAATCATTTATTAACCATTTTTCAGGCCAGGGTCAAATGGCTGATAAATAAAAAAAATCCGACATACACTCGTTAACGCGTTCAGTGTACATCTTTATTCCTTTTTTCTGCTCACTATTTTTTTTATAGTATTCGTGCTTTTACTTATTGTGAAATGAAAAAACCTTTATTAAATATTATTAAATTCAATTTTTTATATATTTAATTAGATTTTGCTATTGTTTGGATGGCAGGTATAGGAATTTGGTTGTTTAAATGTCATCATGTTCTCACTGCCCGACCTTCATTCCCTGACCGGGTCATGACAAGAATCTCTCTAAACCATTGAATGTATCCAGAATAGACGAAACCCCACTTGATGCGAAGGGCAAAATTGTTCTAATGAATATTATCCTACTTAAAATTTTCTCCCATTGAGAATGCCAAGGTTAGAGGGACTAACAATGCAGAAAACATAAAAAAATATATAAAAATTTTTGCAAGCAAACGATAACAGCTTTTCTTCTTTCTATTTAGGTACATACCTGATCGCATAAAATAATAATGAAATGGCGTTTGCAGTTTTAGAAGGTGATTTTCGTTCGGTTGGGAACACGAAAAGAAAAAAATAGTTGGGAGCACGACTAAATCTTACGGGACTACGACAGTGAAGTGAACGCCCTTTCGTCCCACGAAAGTGACGGCGATGGGCAAAACAAACCTGTGAACGCTCTTTCGTCCTGCAGAAGCGATGACGACGAACAACGCTCTAAAGGGGGACAATGGCACTGCGACTCTCAGCAATGGGCAATGTTCTAAAAACCAAGACGACTAAGGGCCAACAATGACTTGACAAAGATGGTTAGCACTCTTGGCGAACAACTGAGGGCAAGAGACCAATAGCAAAATCATTCATTTTCACCATTTTCGCTTGGTAATTTTGTGGAGACTAGACAAAACCCTTGTGCACACTTGGTAATTCAAATTTTCAAATATTTTTCCATCTTTCGAAATCATATAAAACTCAATCATTCAAACTCTCCACCACCAGCTAAATCAAATGGCAAGTCTCCATCTCGAAAGAATGCTAAAAAAGGATGCCAACTTTAGAGCAATGAGGCGAGGGCATGGACCGAAGAGACGCAGCAAGGGATAGTGAGAGGCTCCTATGGCAGTGGTGAGGACAACCCTTGCCTTGGCACAGCCCAGAAAGGCTCAATTAAGAGTCAAAAAGGCACTGACAAAAGGCAACTGAGACAAGACAAGCCCTGGTGAGGGCGGCATTCCAGGAGTCGACGAGGATCCACCGTGGTAACACAAAGGTCCGCAAAAAGTTTTTTTGCGCATTTGAAATTCCCCCCATTTGAGCAAATAACAAATCCCATGACTAGGAGAGTTTTGGGGATTTCAAATCCACCAAACTCTATAGTTTAATTTGAATCCTGCAAAGCAACCATTTGGATTTTCAAATGACTTAGATTTCAATTACTTTAAACTCAATTACAGCACACCAACGAACCTCTAAAAAAATCATTGTGCTACTCCATTATCAAATTTCTTATCATCCAATTCTCAATCCTTTTAGCTATTAATGTAATGTCAACTAAATTTGCCCAAATCTTGATAAACTCTCACCTCATACAATTTAATGCCATATTTTAAGAAATTCCCTTGCCTAAAAAGATATCAATACCATAATCCGCCTGCTAATTGATTAATAACCTCCATTCATGTCGCCATATTAGAGATATCTCACACACTCCATATCCTACCATCATTCCTTCAATTACTATTTTGCAAATGTTCAATTGATATATCATGCACCTACTCTTTGATATTTACTTTAATACCACCAATATTTATCTACATATGTATTATTAGAAATATTATATATATATATATATATATATATTTTTTTTTTTTATGTGTAGTCTGTGAAATTTGAACGCATGACCTAGGATAATAAATTCTGAGTCTCAACCATTAGGCTACAATAACATTCACTAAGAAATCATAAGAAATAGGTTAACTGATTCATATATTTTTCAGTATTATATTAGTAAATATGAAAGTCAGAGTGTATAATGGATATATTAAGATGATTTTGGAAGTATCTAAGAAAAATGCATTTTAACTTGTGATTAATCAAACAATCATCAAAGTTATAGGCAACTAAATCTTCCATAAGAAGACTAACAACATCAAATTTAGCTGCTAGTTCTTTAGGGATATTCTGTCAGACAAGATTTTTATAGACATGTATAAAATAGGCTATTGCACAACTTCGCTAATACTAAAGCATACAAGATTAATTCAACAAAAAAGCCACAAAGATTATGATAGTATAAACTTAATTCCGTTTGATAAGAAGTGTTAGCATAGGAAATAATGTGCTGTAAAATGAGACATACTACATACATCTTATGACATAATTGAGTGTCTTACAACAATACAGTCATCCCCTTATTATTATGAGAGATTCGCTGGCAAATAAACATACCAAAGTATTTTTACTATAACTGCAACTGAACCAATTAAATGCTACCTTGAATAAAAATAGAGTGCTTATAAACATGATTCCAAGAAAACATCCGCAAAAAGGCCTACTGATGGCTTGATTGGTCACATTTTCTTATAATTAGCAGCAATTATTATTAACTAGGTAAATCAGTCATTATAAATAAAATGAAAACAAATTCATCAAGATTTCAAAATAAACAATAGTCCTAATATTTCACCTACAACAAATAAGGAGTGCCAAACTATAGCAAATATAGGTAATAGTCATAGTTTTCATAATATAGTTCACACAAGTTAATTCGTGCAACTATTAACAACACTCAAATTATGATGGCCAGTCAACATGAAGAATTCACTTAAATGGAGTTGTGAATATTTTTCTTCTTATCTCCTTTTTGTACCTGTACAGTTTGAAGTTGAAATTCCATGGACGCATGTGGAAGTACACGGAGTAGAACCACCAGAAGCTGAGCATGCTCAAGATGGTGACCACAATCATATATGTTTAGTCCATTATCAGATGAAGTATTGGCCTGACCAAATGTTATAACATTAGATGGCCTAGAAAAACTCTGATCAAAAATGCAAAAATACTGTAACAAAAACAATATTTATGAAATCGAACATTATAAAATTTCACAAGTCTTGTTCTCTTGATAAACTATAAAAATCATTTGCACAGCAAAATTAACTATGATATCGCCATTTTAAACCAGCAAATTACACCCTCATAGTTGCATCAGGCCTGTAGGTGACATTCTAATTGTGCCAACTACCAACACTTGTAGTTCAGAAGTGCAACACTGCAGCAATTACAGCAAACTTAAAACACTATATAAAATATAGATTTTTAAATGCAACAATGATTATTCAGATATTTAGCCGCACTTTCTCTCACAGTAACCAATTTCAGGATCAAGATAAAATGTTGTCCATTTAACTAATTTATGCTCAAAATAAAGCAAAGAAACTTTTAATGTACAACAAGTCGTACACATTTACTCCTCATCTTAACCTAATTCAGTTAGCATAATAGAAAGATGTGTAGTTCAAATATACAGCAAGTTAACAACATTTATATAAAAATTGAAATATTAAATTGCAACAATGAAAATTCAAATATCCAGCCTCAATTACTCTCTCAAATTCAATAATTTTAAGATTAAAATACAATGCACTCTTATCCATTTATCTAAAATAATCTCAAAAAATAATAAAAAAATTTTAATGTACAAGTCATACACAATTATCCCTCACTTATCCTTTTGCTAACATAACACAAAAAAATGAGTTCAAATGTGCAGCATTGCACAAATAACATTGACGAACATAGCTTTTAATACAAATGTGAGTTACTACTAATTCAAATATCTTAATTTTCTATAGTAAGAAATTAAATATTTTCTAAATAAAAACAGCATACAACCTGGAACTGCATGCACATCAATTAAGTAGCCTAGTAGAAGATCAGAAATTTTTAAATAAAAATTGCATACAATATCCTGGAAATGCACATAAGCTAAATAAAAACCTAATAGAAATCTAAAAATAAAGAAATTTAAAAAATTTCTAGATTAGAACTGCATAAAATAACCTGGAACTACATACACATCAAATAAATAAGAACCTAGTAAAAGACAAAAATACTAAGCAATTAAGAAAATTCTAATTAAAAACTACATTGAATAGCCTGAAACTGTATGCACATCAACTAAATAAGAACTTGGTAGAAGATCTAAACAAGAACTGCAAGCACATCACTATGCACATCAGCTAAAAAAAATTCTAAATAAAAATTGCATACAAGATCTATAAAAATTCAGAAAGAATTTCTATAAAAACCCTTCATGCAAGAGCAGCAAAATGTCAAGAGCTAAATGCCCTTATGCCGGCGGCAAATCATATAAACAAACATGAAACTAACATGCATATATGAATTGCATGTGTGGAAGCCGAATGAGAGTAAGGAAAAGCATAGAAAGAAGGAGAAAGAAAAAAGATCTCAATCACTAAGTGAAAATTACATGGTGATGTAGTACATGCTTATATAGGCATAAGTATTCTAGCAATGGTTGATATGTAAATACATGACTGATAATACTTATATATGTCATTATTTCCCCACAAACGAGCAACCGGTAGTAGAGGTTATGAGTTTGGACCGATGCTTTAGGAATTTTGTCGTTGGTAATGGTGTTTTGTAACAATATCTGCGAGTTGATCTTCTGTAGAAATGTGTAAAAGTTCAATTTCTTGTTTCGATATGCTGTCTCGAGTAAAGTAGCAGTTGATCTCAACATGCTTTGTTCTTGAGTGGAAGACAGGATTCTCTGCTAGAGCTATGGCGGAGAGATTATCATAGTACAACTTGGCTGGTCCAGTTGGGAAATTACCAAACTCATGTAGTAGTCATCGTGTCCAAATAATGTCCATTGTAGCGGTTGCTAGAGCTCGGTATTCTGCCTTTGTGGAGGAGCGGGAGACGGTGCTTTGATTTTTGGCACTCTAGGATATTGGAGTGTTTCCCAAGGGAATGCAATAACTGGTTGCAGATTTGCAGTCGTCGATATTCCCAGCCCAATCAGAATATGCAAAGGCGTGTAGTTGCAGATTTTATGATGCAATGGGAAGGACGGTGTGGATGGAGCCTTTGACAGATGATTAGATGCCCAAGAACAAGGTTAAGAACAGTGGATGCTTGAAGAGTTTGGTTAGAGTTTGAAGAGGAAGGATCTTGTAATGTGTGAGCAAGTTCTCTTTGATACCATGTAGAAGCCGAAGGTGAGCAAGGAAAAATGTAGAAAGAAGGAGAAAAGAAAAAGATTTTCATTAAGTGAAATTACATTGTGAGGTAGTACACATGTTATATAGACATAAGTATTCTAGCAATGGTAGATATGTAAATTCATGGTTGATATTACTTATATTTGTTATTAGCATGTACACAAGCTTAACCCTATAAAAAATTTTAAGAAAATATCAATAAAAAATCCTTCTACAAGACCAGCAAGATGTCAAGAGCCCAAAACCCATATGCAGACGAAATACTTCATAAACAAACACATTAAACTTGGATGCCAGTGAATTAGAGTTTTTAAAAAATATAAAAATTGCATGCACAACAGATGTCAAAGAAATTGATTCACTTGTTCATATAAGAACTGCATGCCCATCAGATAAACCCCTAAACATAAAACCATAAAAAAGCTCAATTTATTGTAGTAACAAACAACCTCAAAGTGTACACGCAACTAAGAGCAAAAAAAAAACTGATAAAACAAACATTTTTAAAATAATAGATCTACATCTATTAAACACATTTTCACAAAATAAAATAAACTCATATTAGGTTTTTAACACATCTCACAATAAGAACTGCAAATGCTCTAACATGACTGACAGAAACTCTACAAGAAAATTGCAAAAGGGTTCCAAGAAGAATCATTGTTTGCAGAAGAAGATGAAAAGAATCAAGAGCTCTCATTTGAACTTTGTTTATGAGCCGTTGATTTGTTAAAATAGTTATGATTCTCGTACAATGAATTCGGGTTTAAAAAATTAAAATTTTGTATTTAAAAGGAAATTGCCGACAGCACGCAGCTTTAAGCCCACAATCAATCATGTGATGTGAGACTACGTAGTCACAGAGATGAATAAATTATCAGCTTATGAAATAACTTAAACTAATATATATATATATATATATATATAAACTGAGTTGATTCGAATCGCAAACTGATCAAGTCATAGACAGCTGGAACTCGGCTCGAAATCAATTCGAGTCAAACTATAACTTATGAATCAACCTGAAAATTTTGAGCCAAGTTCGAATTAACTCAAAATTTGAGCAGCCTTTGAGCAAGTCATAGACAGCTTGAACTCGGCTCGAAATCAATTCGAGTCAAACTGTAACTTATGAATCAATTTGAAAATTTTGAGCTGAGTTCAAATTAACTCAAAATTTGAGCAGCCTTCGAGCAAGTCCTGTGTTTTAAAAAAATTTGTCAACCCTACTATCTAATATTTTTTTATTTATAGCTGTTCAAAAAAACTTTTTTAGAGTTTAACAAGAATATTTCAATCACACAACAACCCAAAAGTGCTACCCCATGATAACCTACATGCTTAGATCCTAAATATCTCCTTGTGTTTATTGTCATTATTTATAATAGAACTTAGATAATTGAACCTCTCATTATTATTGAATATGTGATTTTTAGGTGCCATATTCTCAAAATTATAAATCTTGTTATGATTACACTTACATTCTATATATACCAAATTAGATCTTCAATGAAGAAAATCTTTAGATTTTAAAGTAGTTCTCTAAAGCTTGAGTTTCTCTTTACTCTTGATGACTATACAGCCATCAAGAAAATACCACTCAAAAATGAGCATTAAGAAAAGTTCATTTCATGGATGAACTAAAAAAAAGTGTACATATGTGCCATTTATAAGCCTAAAACGCAATGCATACTAGCCATAATGTCATTGACATAAAAAAGGCTAAATATGCTGACCAACAAATGACCAAAGTACCTTCAATATATAAAAAAATAAAATAACAAATAAATAAATAAACCGATCACAAATCAACAGAGCGAAATTAATATGATTCATAAATTATGAATAAAAATATTGAAATGACTTGCTATTGTCCCACATCAACAAAGTAATTATTTCAAATAATTTTCATTTTAATATATATTTTAAATTTTTAAAATGCCAAGGAAACCTTATCCTTGTTCATATAGTCAACAATGTACATCAGCATTCTCATTGAATTTGACATCTTTACAACAGTATCATTATATTTATTTTGAATTATGAGCATCAGTTTGACATTAAATCCCCAAATGATAAAAGTATAAACAAGCTAAGTTTGAGCAAGATTAGGTTGTGTTCAAAATCAGCCTGTTTCAATTTAAATATGTTCAAGCTTCACTCATGTTCAAGATTGCTTAAGTCTGTGTTCATGTTCAGTTTATATATGTTCTAATGTTTTCAACTTGTGATGGTTCGATATTATAATTTGGCAGGAGCTCATACATATTTCAAGCTCTTTAGGCTTGTTGGCTCAAGATTTTTTTGAGCACAGGACTCTATCCAGTAAGTTTAATATAATTTAGCCATTAGCAAAGCTGACATGATTGAAAATGCTCTATACATGTTCAGCTCATTAAGAAGACAAGCTCAAAACAGTTGTCCATGCTTAGTTGTTTTCATTAATGAGCAAGCAAATACAAGCTTGTTAACGAGCTGACACAAATTATTCACAAACAACAACGATTTTGACAACCCCACCCAAATGAAATCATTGACTTACACAACAACTTCAAACAACACCTACAATACAAAAGTTTCTTTAACTAATTTTTAAACGAATAAAGTTACCCAAAAAAGACCCTAGATTTCATATTCTTGTAAGATTTCTTAATTTAATCGAGAGGTATTTCAATGTTTTTATAAGAAAATTTATCAAGAATATTTAAGCCTAATAATGATCTTAGTGAATTTAGCCATTCCTTGATCTGAATAAAGAACAAGAGAAAAATCATGAGAGAGAAAAAGAGGGAGAGCAATCACGGGAAACAGCAACTAGCGGAGTGAACAACATTGAATAGAGCAAGAAACAATGGGCTGCATGAGAAACGAGTACAAGTCACTTGAGCTAGGGATGCAGAGCTTAAAGTAGCAATTTAAGAGTATTAGAAGGTCAGGTGGATTCAGTTTTTAAGTTGAATCAATGAGGAAAAGTAAGAAAAAAAATAGAGGGTGACATTCTTAACTTCTTCGCCATTTTTCATAATAAAGAATACTATGTTACAAGTCATAATAAAGCTACCTACTTTGATATTTTATTTGGTGCCTCCTCTAGCTGCTTTGACCAAATCTTCTAAATTCTCATTTACATGTCCCTTCCGAATCATGTACTTTGGTCTTTCATTTTAGGGCTCGATAAGGGAAACTTTCAACTATGTTTCATAATTATAATTAAGAGTACCACATATGTACAAAATACAACTATCCCTAATCATGCTATCAGAATAAATTCTTCATTTAAAAAATTATTATTATTTAGATGTCATTAATTAAAAATTCATCCTTGTTTATGCTGTCAGTTGTGTGCACTCACATTCTGAATGAAATTGCCATTTTGACAACAACATTAAATTTGCATTAGTTTAAATTATGATAAGCAATTTGATGCTAAATCCTCAAATGACAATATTAATTTCAAACAATATCTTCCTGCACAGCAACCATATTTTTAAGAAGTTCAGTAATTCATAATAAACTCTAAATTTTAATTTTTACAGGATTTGTATTTTTAATCAAGAGGTTTATCAATGTGATTATACTTTAAAATCAGACATTTTAACCTAGTGATAATGCTATGGTTAAAACGATTGATTATAACATGAAACATATAAAATATTTAATTGTTAAGATTTATGAATTCTATGGGGAGGGGACAGTTTATTCATTCATCAACTCTATTCAATCATCAAGCAAATGGCGTGGGAGAAAGAATACAAACAAGATATGGTATCAGCACTAGGCAGAGTAGGCAACAACATAAAGGGGAGCAGGCAATGATAGGATACATGAGAGACCAACTTGAGGCACACCTGCCAGACAAAGCTTGGAGCAAGGTAATTTTGAGAGCTAAGAAGTTGATGTGGCTTCACATGATAAAAAATAAGAAAAAAAAGAAAAGAGATAGGGGGTGAGTTTCTTTATCCTTATTCTTTCCGCATTCTCGGTAACAAAGGTAAGATACTATATCCTGATATTGAGCAGCCTCCTTCAGATATCTACTTGGCGCCTCCTCTAGCAGCCACTATGCTTAAATCTTAGTTATTTTGATTTCAAGAATAGCTTCCTCTTATGTATGTTGGTCTTTCCAATTGAGGTAGGTAAAGGGCAATTTACTACCTGGTTTTATGATTATAAATTGGGATCCAATATATGTGCAAAAATACAAATAGTGGTTAAATAAACCTTGTATTGCGTGGTAAATTCTTTTAATTTCATAACCAGCTTCCTTGATTGATCAAGTGAGGCACAAGAAGAGTATGGGGAGAGGCTATTTTATATTAAGATTTTCTTTCTGATTAAATCTCTCTTTCATAAGCTTTTTTCTTTTGCATTCAAGTTGTTTAATTGGCTTAAAAATAAAAACTGAATCCAGCCAAATTTGACATAATCTAAATTTCACCAAAAGAGAGAATTTCAAAGCATTTGCACAACTTTCTAGACAGAGCATTTAGTTGCTGATACAAATTCATTGAGTTTTTTCATATAAATTGATTTCATTTAATTTTTTATTTTTATCAAATAAAGCAAATCATATTGTATAATTATGATAATAATTGAGCATTTTGTGTGCCTATTTTATGATTTTCTGCATTTTATATTAAATCTCCAATGTAAATTCAAAAAACTAAGATGGACTGCATCAACTTGTAGTTGGTGCTGATGCATTGAGTAGAAGTTGAATGACAACAGAATTGTGAGAGTAGAGTTACCCATTACAAAGCACCATTGGAATAATATAGAGGACAATTAGTTCAAATACAGTAAATTAAAAAAGGCAGTAAATATATAATAAAGTAAACATGATAAACTGTTAATACAATATAGTAACAGAACGGCATTATAATATTTGCAACACATCATATGTACAACTTAACTACTTGCGTGCAGAAATAAATGTAAGCACCAAGCACACATACCGATGCAGCCAGAAAAGCCATATGGATATTTGTAGTCATCAACCTCTGAGGAGCTGATTGTAAAGTTCTTTGCAAGGCAAATAGTAACAAAGTGACTTTATCATCAAACATGGTATTGCCTTCATCAAACAAGCCATTAGTTGGGAAGCTATTTGCCTCGCATGATAAAGAAATATTTGAGTCAAATTTCAAATGTCTAGAAGAGATCAAGGCACCAAGAAGATTGATTATTGCCACAACGATTCCGTCACCATTGTCGATATTGAATGTATTACTCCTAGAACTTTCTTCATTCGTTGTAAGCCTTAGGTCACCAAAGCTTTTAACTATTCGAGGCCTAGAAGTAGATGGCGATCTTTCACCATTGGTATTGAAGGAGGTATCAGCTGTGCTGATATAGTTAATGATTGACTGAGAATATGCATCAGGTTCATCAAAAATCATTTCCTTTGACTCCAAAAATTCAGATTCCTTAGCTTCTGCTTTAGCTTTACAGGTACCAATTTCAAAGCCAACATTACTGCTATCATTCAAGCAAGAGTGATCCGTGCCATTACAATTTCCACTTGCAGCTTCTCGTTGCAATAGTACAAGAAGTGTTTCTACACCCCCACAAGAAATAAAAGAATGAGCAAATATTTGAGCACGGGATGCATTAGGCTGCACTATCAACCTGTAGATCAGGTGTAATACTCTAGCAACCTATGTCCCAATGTGAACATGATATTCAGAATAGTAATACAAAACCTAAAGCAAACATATATAATAAATGAGATAACTAACATATTATGAAATTGAGAAATTGTAATGAGCCATTCGGATGGTTTAAAAAGACATTAATATTGTAGAAATCAATTTATAGAAAATTAAAGGTGAGAAGACCTTTCAAAAATGATAGACAAATAAATAAAGTTTTGATAATTTTTCAAAGAGAATGATATTCGATATTATAAATCAGCATGCACTGAGTTTTAAAAAATAAAAATTGTGCACAAATATTTCTCAAAAACTATGATTTATATAATATTCATTCAGATCATTTAGCAGATTTAATTATCAAAGTAACAAATATACAGAAAATGAAGATAAATAACACCTGAAAGGTCTTAAGAGAAAATCTATGTGTTCAGTAGGGTAGTGTACAGTATGAGAGCTTGGAAAATTGAACAACCGAGGGAATATTTAGGTTAAGCGTTTAAAGAACGTGTAGCCAAATTTATAACAAGGTGATGAAGCAAGTCTTGAAAAAAAAAATTTGTCTTTTGATCACTCTAAAAGCTAACAAAAAATTAATCTTGAAAATGTGGAAGACTAAAACTCACTATGATCAACTGAACACCAAAATATAATCATTAGTCTAAACATAATTAAAAAACAAAAAATTGCAAATTCCTCTTTGCAAATTCCCATCAAATTTTAGATAATTAACATAATTAATAAACTAAAATAGCTGATTATGATCATATATAACAAAATATTTAGAAAAATTAATGCAATGAAATAAAAAATTATTATATGAAAGTAAAATTATAATTATCCAAGTTAATAAGCTCAATCATATTTTAAGTAGAAATTAGAAGAAAATATTTTAAGCTAAATTAAGCTTAAGTAGAACCAAACATAGGATAAAAATAAAGAATTACTGTAGCAGACCTCTTCTACAACAACATTGATTCCGCAAAAATCAATTGCTAGAGTAAAGGATGGAAGAAAACTTTAAATAAAGGAATAGGAGACTTTAATAACTAGCATAAATATTATCAACAGTCGTTTTAGAAGAATATTTGTTGATTGAGTTAATTGTTAGATTGGCACATAAATCAAAAGGTCCTTTATTACAAAATTATTATAGAACAAAACATAAAAGCAAGCATAATAAATTAAGAAAATAACAAAGGAGGTAGATTATTACAACAATGGCATAATAAGCTATTTTGTTCATTGGTTAAAAATATGAGCTAAATTGCATTTTGTTAAAAATGCAAATGAACACAAGAAATGAAAGCATTCATTATATCATTATTTAAATGGTTCAAAATACATCCCTTGCATAGATTGATTACAAACAATTCAATAGGATAGTTACATATATCAGCAATTAGTTATAAAACAAACTAAAGTACTCTAATGACTTTTTAATTAACAAACTCATTTTCCTAAGAGTCCCTGTGAGGACCCGGTGTCGGGTCAGCGGGAGCAGATCCAGCACCGGCTTGCTTGCGGATAGCAATAGCAACAACAACAAGCAACAAGTCCTCTAGCCACAGGATCATATTGAGTGTTTTAAGAAATAAATATCTAGACATCAAACATAACTCATTTATTCATTAATTTATAAGTCTTGGATACAAAAGATCAAAATAAAAGAAAAGTTACAAACTTTAAAAATAGAAAGAGTCAGAAGGAAAGCGGTGGATCAGCAAGTAGCAGTATCAGTACTGCTCAGTTCTTAGCACCTTTCCTCGATGATGAGCTCTTGATCTGGGCACGTTTCAAAAGTACGGGCATTCGAATACCAGTTAGTTGTGAAACTAAGTACTGATAGATATCATCTTTACAAATATTAAATAATAAGCAAAATAATCAATATTTGATAGGAAATAAAAGTTGTACAAATTTATCCATGCAAACCTATTTCAATTGCACTTTAAACTTAGTATAAAAATAATTGCAATCACAAAAATAAATACAGAATTTTAGCGCTTGATATCTGAGGCAAAATATAATTTTGTTGGGCAAGCACAAAATCGAGAAAAAGGAGGGTTCATTTTTGTGTTATATATCTCAACTTTCCTCTATACCTGCCCCTTCAAAGGCTTATCAGTATAGGCTCCTTATGACTCCCGATGTCGGACAGCCCCATCCTAGCGGTTGTCTGGTTAGACAAAAAGTATAAATCAGCATGGAACCCTTGCTTCTCACTTATCCAAACTTGTTCATATATATCATTTTATGTGACTTTAAAAAGCATTTTTATCAAATTTGTGCGATGCTGAGTAGAAAAGCATATTTAAACAAGAGTAATAAAAGACATTTGATACCTTGTTCTATAAGTTCAAAAGTTCAACAGTTTGGATGAGTGACAGTTCGCTCAATCTGCATTTACGTTTTGGACATTTTTAAATTAGCTCTTAGCCAATATTTTTAAGAGTAATATTTATTTTCATTTCGATTATGATCTTCTTTCGCTTTCTCATTATGATTAAAGTCTGATTTTTAAGATACTGCGATGGCAGTAATATTTATAGCGTTTATTAAATCGCTGAGGATAGAATCATATTAATATAATATTATTATTATCATTATTTTAATGATAATAATAATATAAGAATGAAAGAACATAACAGAAATAATTGTCAAAATGAAAATGCTTGAACTGAAATTATAGTCATTTTATAACATATGTATAGTTTTCATTATAAATTAATGAAAACCATATTAATGTGAATGATGATATTATATCATTATTATTTTCATAATAATGACTATTAAGTAGGTATAAAAGAACAAAGAACTAGCAAAATCAATTCTCCAATTTTCTTTTCCACTTTTTCTTTCTCTTATACTTTTCTTCTTACCTTAGGATTAGGATTGCCGAAAAACGAAGGGAGGTCGGAGTGAGGTTGCTGGCCGGACTGCTGGCCGGATTGGGTGGTCGAACGACTGCTTACTGGCTGTTGACCGGCCGAGGGAAGGCTGCAGCAGGCTGAGGGGCTGCTGGGCTGGAAGGGGGCTGCAACAGGCTGAGGGGCTGCTATTGTGGGCTGAGAGGCTGAGGGTGGCTGCCGACAGGGGAAGGGAGGCTGCCGGCAGGGGAAGGGAGGCTGGCTGGGCTACTGTGGGGGAGGAGGGGCTGTAGGTTTTGGCTGGCTAGGGTTTGGAGGAGGAAGGGGTTGTGGGGGAATAAGGAAGGGAGGGGGCGTTTATGTAGAGGGAGAGGAGGGGAGATGGGATCGGCCAGGTGAGCCGACCAGTCTGCGCCAAAAACGGCGCAGGCGGCCCCTTCCTGGCGCGAAAGATTCCGCGCTAGTCGCCTGTCGGGCGAGCGGGTCGCGGGAAAAGGGGGGGCGAACAGGGAGGGATGGAGAAGGAACCAAAGGAAATTTAAATAAAATAAAAAAGTATAATTACTTGAACTTAAATTATTTGCATTTTTCCGCCGTTTGAAGTTCAAAAATAACGAAACTTAACACCGATGTGTGTTTCAATATAACGAACACCCTTGCGCCAGAAATTTTCGATTAGAACAAATATTGTATTTTTAATTAATTTCCGAAGTTTAAAACTTCAAAAATTAATCACGATCAAACCGACGCTCAGAATTTGATGAAACTTTTCGAGCAGCCTTTAAATATTATACTTAACACAATGACACTGAAATCGATGAATTCTGACACGTATTTCAATGTTCTTGATTTTTTAAAAATTAAATTATTTAGAAAATAAAGCAAGAGCTTTCGTTATTCGGATTTCACCCAAACTATGACACTTTGATTTTAAAATTATTTCTATCTAATGAAAATTTTGTTTGCCCTAATTTGAAATTCCCTGAGGTCATGATGTCTGAGACGGGTTTCGACATAATTTAAAAAATAACGGCATTGGGTCGTTACAGTCCCCACTCAAACTCAATGTGGGAAAACTCTCAGGTTTAGCTTGTTGCATAAAGAAGAGAAAAGCAAGCTTGAACAACCATGTGTTAGTGTATTGACAACTTGTTCTGTCAAACATGCTTAGCTACAATCTTAACTACAATCTTATTCTACATAACTTTGTTAAGCATAAAATAAAAACCAAATTAATTTGTTTAATTTCTGCAATGTAACACTAAATTAGCAAAGATCATAATTATTCTAAGCTTGTCGCACCATATGGAGTTTTGTTATATTAAATAATAATTCAATTAGTAGTAAATGAATCTGAGTTATCTTAAGAAATAGGCTTTCTTAGAATTGAAACTCTATCTCAGTTAAAGACCATGTCATGATATGTTGTTTCTTTGGATTTCAAGGCATAAATTGTCCTAATGTATAAAATATTGATACTAACTTTGTATTGCTTGGAATTGAAGACCAATCAGTCTCACTGGATTCCAAGATATTAATCTACTTTGATATAAGCCTTCAAAAAAGAAATACATGGTCAAAAGTATTTACAAAAAATTGAAGAATCATTTCTTTAATTTTCAATAACTCTAGATTGTGCTAATGTGTGTATTCCAATAAAGCTTCAAGATAAGTGTTAAGTTCACCAAATTAAGTTGAGTGGCTAGGATGCTTTCAAGAATTCCCAACTAGTTTCATTGGCTCCAAACAGTCCACAACTGGCACTCGGCAAGGCCCTCAGCAGGTTTTTGGAGTGCATAGCCAGCTGGAATTTGTATCAGTTGTGCAGTTCGATTAGTTAACCTCTAATAAGTATGTGAGAAAAATGCGAGTAGTTTCTATGTGCTCATTACGATTTCTCTATTTCACGTGTGAACATCAATAAAATAGATATAAGCAAATATAGCCAAACTACTATAAATCCTCATGTTCTTTATAATATCTTATTTTTGGTGGGGATCGCTTTCATTCTCTCACTATCTACTTTACTAAAGGTTAACTAACCAAACTACATGACTGAAACATTAACCAAGTCACTCAACCTGGGTGAACTTCAGTTTAACAATTAGTAATAGTTGTATAAAGCAGTCAAATTAACCATCCAGCTAAGCTTAGCAATAATCAAACCTAAAGATCTTTGATTTTAAACCAAATCCATGAATCCATTCATAGTTGACTATTCTTTTGATTGAAGGTCACTTAAAAACACTTGTCACAAAAAGTTATTTTTCTTAGTTTGAAACCAACAAAGAGATCAAAGAATATAGTTTCCATTGTTTGAAGCTTCTCATACATAGATAACATAATCTAAACAATCAAATTCTTTAAATTTCACTCCCACCCACTGTAACTACCCGATGTCGTTACTATGCTAATTAGAACTAAACTTGATAGAAATCAGAATCCCGGGCTAGATCAAAAATTAAGTCAAATAAAAAAAATACCGTTGGGAATGACATTTTTGTAGTTATAATACACAAGTATATAATACTAAGACTTAATAATATATACTACATTTATAAAATATCATTCATTGATTTTTCTTTTTCCACAATGAGTAGTCATGTCAGCATTTGATTCTTCTTTTTTCACCATGAGCAATAATGTCAGCATTTAATTTTTTTTTCACAATGAGTAATCATGTCAACATTTAATTCTTCTTAATCATGTCAACATTTTATTCTTCTTTTTTCACCATGAGTAGTCATGTCAGCATTTAATTCTTCTTTTTCCACCATGAGTAATCATGTCAGCAATTTGTTCTTCTTTTTCCACCATGAGTAGTCATGTCAACATTTGATTCTTCTTTTTCCACACTGAGTAGTCATCAATATTTAATTCTTCTTTTTCCACCATGAGTAATCATGTCAGCCTTTTCATTAAATTTCACACTTTGAATAATCATATCAGCATGTAATTCTTCTTTGGATTCCACACCATTAGTAATGTCAGCATTTAACTCCATCCTCCAGGACAATTATCACATGCCAAGTCCTATCATATGACATGTCCCATCACACAGATGAAGCCCCAACTTCTGGCATCGACCCATGGACCACAAAGCTCGGGATTGTTTATAAAAGCCCCCTCTTTCCAATAGAAATCTCACATTCTCCTCCCAACCTCTATAAATCAACTTCCCTAACCACCATCTCCCTCCATTTCTCACATAGTCCCCCCTTCGACCGCCGCCTCCCTCCTCCCTCTCCACCACCGATGCTCCTCCTTACCTTCGACGCTCCAACCCCCACCCCATTTCCAATCGGCCAAAGCCCCTCCATTCGACAGTAAGAGAGGGAGAGGTAAGGAAAGCTTTTATTTTCTAACTAAATCTTATTTTTTAATATTATTATCATTGTTATTATTATTATTCTTATTAAAGTTGTGAACATTATTATTGTTAATATTATTACTATTATTATTTTATTAATATTATTATTATTATATTATTTTTCTTTTAATTATTATGTCATTTTTATTTAATAATACTAATATTATGAAGATACTTTTTATTCTTAATATTATCATTATTATTGTCATTTTTATTATCTTATAATAAAGATAAAAATGAAGAATATATATTTAACATCTAATTGCTTTGTTCGTAGCTTTTGCATCACTATTGAGCTATATTCCACTTAGATACTCATATGAGATTTTGTGCTCAAAATTTGAAATAAAATAAACATAATCCAATGTCAGAGGTTCATATAGGTAGATCTTAGGTCAGTACAGACAATATGTTAGAACAAGGCAGGCTAATATCTAAAAAAATAAAAATACTACACATATCTTTTGAAGGGGACTGTGTAGTTAATTAGAAACCCAACATCTCAGATAGTTAGATAGATGTATCTGACTCCTCAGTTGTTCTGTGATTTTTCCAACTAACGAATTTTATAATTATTGGCATTTTCTTTCAGATTGAGCACAATTTTTATATATTCGCATTTTATTTAGTTCTGATAATTTTTGCAGTGATGTTTATACTTCAATATTGCACAATAGTTTCTTTGTCTATGCCTTTTATATCCTTCCCTACCTTTCTATCCTTATATGTCATTTCAAATGCACAACACTTAATAATACATGTAAATGACGATATCCTACAAATTTTACTTAGACCTCTGTGTCTAATTAAATTTTCTTTTTCTTTCTTTTCTTTTCTTTTCTTTGGTTCGCCCTGTCATATATATGTATGTATGTGTTTATATATATATGGCAGATCATGAGCTGTTTGAAGTTCAAGCATTTGAAGAGTAAGTGCAAGAGCAAGTAGCAGTTTGACGACAAAATTAATTTTATTTATTATAATCTATCTTAGCTTATTTTTCTTAGTAAAAGAGAGAACTTTAATTGTGGCATGTATTGAATTTTGTAAAACTATTAGTATTTTTGGAAATGAATATATCACCTCTATTATTCTGATAAATTTGGATATTGAAATGATGTATTTCATATGCAATTATACTAAGCCTCAATAAGATCCTTGGATATGAGCACCTAACAATGGGTTAGTCCTACTGACCCAATGACGGGTCGCCACACCCACTTTATTTATTGAAGATGTAAAATATATATTCTCCTAATAATCATATCGTGGGAACCTTTGCTTATTCAACACTAAATATGGGTGCCAATATGTAGCTAGTGAACACTTTTCACTATATTCAAGCAACGTGGCGCATTGTTTTCAAGGGACACCCTAGATCTAGCATAATTTCATAAGGAATTCAGGCATAAGAAGATTCGACAAAGGCAAGTTGATATAATCCTAAAATTTAGCTGACAACTATTGAAACTCACTTTAAGATAAAAAACAAAAAGAATGAACACTAGAGAAAAACAATAAATAATAAATATCAAGCTATGTTAAAATATGAAATAAGGAGTAGGGATTCCATATTAAAAATAGGGCATTTAAAGTCACAAAGATTCCAAATGGCTCTATAAATAATTCAAAGCATACATAATAGCAAAAAGGTTTCAACAAGTTCAAAGATTTGAATCTACATAAGCCTTCAATCCTCTTTGTGAATCCAACAAAAACTCATGTTATTCACTTTGGCTTAGACCAAGAACTATAGCAGATAATTTGATGTACGAAATGTCTTTCATTATGATATTTGGTAGGAAATAGCTATAAATGCAAATAATCACTTGAGTTCATTTAGCATGGCCTAGTTTTCTTTTAAATTTTTATAAGAACTTAAGATAGCTCCTAGAGCATGCCTTAAAAAAACACAAGTAGCTCCGCAAAAAAATACAAGTGTCTGTTCATATGTGACACTCCGTCCTTTATTTGTTTTATTTTGATATATGCGGATGACAATGGTATCATAGGAATATTTGCAAAGTTTAAAAAATGAATAATTACTCAGCCTCGCTTTGTTTTAAAAAGCTTGAGAATATTAGACTATTTTTTGATCTACAAGTCAAATAAATACAAAATGGGGAATTTCTTTAATAGAAAACTAAATATAACACAAACCTTTGGTATTAAAGCAAATACGAGAAATGCAAATAAAATAGCTTAGTGAAGATCTGCCAATAATAGATGTATAAAGGATATATATAACTAACAGTGGCAACAATAATACTGAAAATAAAAAATTACTGTAAGTAATCATTTGTCAAACTTTGACACAAATTTGTTTTGTGCCATACAATTTTCTCATGATTTGCACGAAAATAGTCTACCTGATTGGGTTGCGGGCAATCAACTAAAAAACTAAGCAGACACTGCATATCTTCATTTGCTGTAGAAGTAGGCGTCACTCCCATTAAGAGTTCGATTACAACTAGGAGCTCATCAACCAACGCATTTACTTCACCAACAGGCCGAAGTTCACTATGGAGTGAAAATGTATCAATAGAATCATTTTTACGGATAACCCAAAAACATCGTCTGCATCCATCAAGAAGAACTTGCACAGCATTAGCATCCCTCAGAGCTGATGATTCAATATATACCATATCTGCAAGTGATGACAAAAGCTTCTTCTGCAAAACATAACTGCAACTTCCCCACAGCTTCAGATCTAACAATAGCGTACCAAAGAGCTTCACTTTTAATGGGTGATTATGCTTTAGACACTGGCATATAGATGCAACTGCAGCAACAATGTCTTCATCGCATAGAGGAATATGCTTTCCAACATCTGGATTAGATCGTGCTTGTAGCGTATAATACAAAATCTTTGACAAAAGCTCAGGTGCACTTGTTCGATACAACTCCTCATTATTTCCTGGATGCCAAATAACCATAGAGATTATTCTGAAAATCGGAGCAGAAAGTGAATGTGTTGCAAGATCTATAGATACATCACCAAGCTTGGGTTCAAGGGTGTCCATCTGCACATCGCTGACTAGCAATGGAAGCAATGCCATTGGGCCACCATAAGCCAAGGCCCATAAGGATTCTGCAGGATGCACTCGAGTGGCAACATGAACTTGCCCAAGGACCTCAGCATGTTTTTGTTGTATACCTAAGAAATTCAGATAGATTTAAGCAAAAAAACTTTTTGAAAAAGATCAGCATCGTTCAAGGAAATAATAGACTGGAAGGTTCAATATAGCTATTATACCCAATGTGTAAAACATAAGGCTTGTGAAATAATGAATGTTCTGATCAAGACAGTATAACTCAAGATTAACTTATCAAGTATCAACTACAAAATGATACACTATATTTCTGATTTCAGTAAAATAAAAATTAATATATCATTCGTATTTTGTAAGAAAAAAAAATCCAATCCAACAAGTCGACTTGAGCTCAGATAAAAATTCAAGCATTATAGTTTTAGGTGATCAAAAGATTGCCTTCATCATTTGACGCCGGGTCAGCAGGAGCTAATCCAGCACCGGTTCTTGGGGTAAGTCGTCTAGCCACAAGATCATATTGAGTAGTTTAAAAGATAAATATATAAACATCAAACATAACTCATTTATTCCATAATTCACAAGTTTTGATAAAAAGATCGAAATAAAACAGAAGTTACAAACTTTAAAAAGAGTTGAGACAAAAAGTGGCAATTCAGCAAGTAGCAATATCAGCACTACTTGGTTCTTAGCACCTTTCCTCTAGGATGTACTCCTGATCTAGGCATGTTTCGAAAGTGCAGGCATTTGCATACCAATTAGTTGTAAAACTAACAACTGATAGATGTCATTTTTACAAATGTTAAATAATAAGCAAATTAAACAATAATTTGACAGAAAATAAAAAGTTATACGAATTTATCCCTGCAAACCTGTTTCAATTGTACTTGAAACTTTAGCATAAAAATAATTGCAGTCACAAAAATAAATATAGAATTTTAGAGTTTGTTATCTGGCGTAAAACATGATTTTGCTGGGCATGTACAAAATCGAGGAAAATGGGTTTAATCTTTGGTGTTACATATCCCAACTTCCCTCTATACCAGCCCCCTCAAGGCTTATCAGTATAAACTCCTTATGACTACTGATGTCGGACAATCCCGTCCTAACAGTTGTCAGATCAAACTAAAAATATATCAATATAGAACCCTTGCAATTCAGTTATCCAAATTTATTCATATATCATTTTATGTAACTTTTAAAAGCACTATAATCAATTTGTGCGATGCTGAGCGGAAAAAACATATTTAAACAAGAGTAATAAAAAATATATGGTACCTTGTTCTTTTAAATTCAAAAGTTCAACAATTTGATCGAATCTGCATTTAGATTTTTGATATTTTAAATTAATCTTTTAGCTAACATTAAAATGAAAGTGATATGATATTTTTATGAATTTTTACTTTCTTTTTCATTCTGTCTTTCTTTCATTCTTTTATCTTGATAGAAGACAGCATTTTAAGTCTCTGAGGCCAGTAATTCTATTTAATATAATGTTATTATTATCATTATGTAATAATAATAATGATAATAATAATATATGAAAGAAAGAACAAAAATAAAAATAATTGTAAAAATCTACAGAAAGTAATAATAATACTAATAATAATAATAAAAGGAAAATAACATAATAAAAATACTTGAATTGAAAAAAATAATCAATTTATAACATTTGTACAATTTTCATTATTAATGAATGAGAATCATAATAATGTGAATAACGTAATATTATCATTATTATTTTCATAATAATGATTCTTATGTATATGTAATAATAATAAAGAAATAAAGAAAATAAAGAAATAATAGCAATATTTCTCCTCTTTTCCTACTCCTCTCACCTTGGTTAGAGTTGCCGAAAAATGAAGAGAGGCCAGAAGTGGCTGAAGGGGGTGGCTGAAGAGGTGGCCAGAGTGGGGTGGCCGGATGGCTAATCGGAGGCTGCATGTGGGCTAGAGGGCTGGCCAAAGGCTGTAGGTGGGCTGGAGGGCTGGCCAGAGGCTGCAAATGGGCTGCTGTTGGGATGGAGAAGGAAGGGCTGAGGGGTGGCTGGCTGGAGGGCTGCTAGCAAGAGGGCGGCTAGCTGCTGGCAAGGAGTTGGCTGCTGGTGGGGAGGAGGGAGAGGGGTTGGGTGGGGGTTTTATAGAGAGGAGGGGTCAAGAAGGTAGAGGGAGGGCTGGCCGTCCAACCCTGCGCCAAAACGGCGCAGGGGCCTATCCCTGGTGCGGAAGCTTCCGCGCCTGCACGGCAGGACCTGCGATCCAATCGCAAGAACAAGGGGATCGCAGGATCGGGGGAGAAGGAAATTCTGAAGGGAAAATTAAAATAATTATTAAAAATTAAATTTTTCGTATTTTTCCGCCGTTCGACATCCAAATATAACGAAACTTGACACCGAGGTGTTATGATGTAACGAACACCCTCGCGCCAAAAAATTTCGATTCAGACAAATATCTTATTTTTAATTAATTTCTGAAGTTTAAAACTTCAAAATTTAACTGAGATCGAATCGGTGCTCCAAGATCGATGAAACTTTTTGAGCAACCTTTAAATAATATACTTAACATAATGACACAAAAATCGATGAACTCTGACACGTAAATATTTTCATTAAATTTAAATAATTCAGAAAAATAAAGCTGGATTTTTCATTATCTGAATTCTCCCAAATTAGAATACTTTGATCTAAAAATTATTTCTATCTAATAAAAATTTTTGTTTGCCCTAATTTGAAATTCTCTATAATCCTGATGTCTGAGGCGGGTTTTAACCTAATTTGCAAAGTAACAACAATGGGTGATCACAAGTTATAACAATCAAGCCATGGAAACAGACCAAAAGCTAATGTTAAGGTTATTATAACCCCCTCTAAGGAAGTTTTTGGAACTACAAATTTTACAAGTCAAATTAAAATCACATTAAAACACTTATGCTACATTGCACATTTTATCAAATTCTTGGATACACTCATGGACACTTCTCCAAAAACTATTAGACTTGAATTCGGTTATGCACTATCCAAGAAGAGGCCAATGTGTGGAAGATGCCAATCCAATTTTCATTATTATATGAATTGAAAGAAAATACAATCCTATTTAAAAGCCGTCTAAGATAAAAGAAAAGAAAAGACAGCATGATCCTCAACCGATAACAGGAAGCCGAAAAGAAAACTTAAGGCTAACTAAAAAAACAGGAAAATGCAAACTAAAAAAAAAGCAGAAAATGGTAATCAATGTCAAAATGTTTGGTGCACTCGTTAAAAACAAATTGGTTGCAAAATGAAGAGTCAACTAATTGCAACACCAAAAAGGAATGAGCTTTTGTAGAGGTACAAATACGATATCCAGAATAATTTGCATATTATGGAGATTAAACATATACGATATCCAGAATAATTAGCAGAATTAACTACTAAGTGCTAATATTTTCAAAAAGTAGTTAATTCTTCTTTCATGGATTTTATCCACTCTTCACACATTATAGCTTAATTGTATATTATTAGTTCTTAAACATCAGATAGTTTGGTCAAAAAAATGCATAAGTGAACGAATACAATCAGTGTTTCAAGAATAAGTGTAGCATTTCTAGATACAGATAACACACTGACAGAAAAAGTTCTTCATCCAAGAAGGTTTGTTGATAGTTCTGTTATTGTTTAGTTGAGGTTCAAAAGAGTAAATGCTAAGGGAGATTATAATCATCTAATGAAATGTTATCATCATTATCTAGCAATAGTAATATGTATTGGGTTTGTTTAGTCTCAACAAAATTCAATGTTTTGTTATCTGAATTAATCTATCAACTTTGTTGTGTCTACAATGACCGGAAGAACATAAGTGGTAGGGGAAACATGAGGAAAGGGATCACTATATTCGTAATCCTTGAGTTCTTATAATGAAATATCTTTCGTAAGAAACCACATCTCTACTTTTCTAAAATCTATTTCATAGAATTTAAATCCTTTATTTCCCTTGTCCATATCCAAACTTGTTTTCATATTTTTCTTTATGCAGTCAAATATTAGTAGCATAGCAAAGACAACCAAAATCTTAATGGATCCATATGAAGGTTGTTCGACCAGGTAATATTTCAGATGTTTTCCAATCGAAGATGGGTGTGGGAAGCCTATTTATGATGTATGTAGCAACAAGATCTAATTACAGTGTCATCTTCATATGAAAATAAGTTCTTTTTGCTATCTTTTTTAGTTTCATTTGTTGAATGATTTGAATGCAATAATATGAACCTTACTTGTAAACACCAACTCAATAAAATCATGTTATACTATATATATTATCATCAAAAGTGAAATATTCATTTAGTTGGATGTGTTATAAAATAATCAAAAACTTAGGATATTTAAGATTGAATAAATTTCATTTTATGTCACTTTACATTCCTATGATTATATGATATTATGATATATGTTAGAGAACTTTAACCGATTGAATAAATATTTCTTAAAATATAATATACATATTTTCCTAAATCAAAGGGCGGTGGCATGCGGCGGAAATGGAAGGGAGGAATAAAACAAAGAATCGGTGGCAACAGCCAACTAATTGAGCGCGTTGTTTATTAATGCAAGAGGCGTCTCCTTAAAGTACTTAAATATAATAATTGAAATTTATTAATCAAAATTATAATTATAAGTTTAAGAGTTTATTAATGATGGGTTAACAATGTGCTTAGCGTGGTGCTGCTCAGCTGCAGCCGGCCACATTTAATTCAGCTCCAACAACCATCTGTTCCCATAAATGATTAAATCTGGCCCCTCGGAATTGCGTCTCCCTCACTGCATCTCAAAAATATTAGTATTATTTGAAGGACTTTTGTCTTTTCACTCGTCCTATTTTGCAACTTCAATCATTAGCTTAAGAAATATTTGTATTCCGAATATACTGATTTAATGAAGGGTATGATATTTCATATCAAAATATTTGAATTGGTTTTCTCTGCTTGTTCGGACATTATTTCAATTTCATTGGATGAGTTTTTTTGGATGTCGTATTAACGAGCCTAAATAGCATTTCTCTTCATATAAGAAGCTATGCTTATGATTCACCTGCTCTTCTTTGTGTTAGTGTGCTGGTCAGGATTATTTGCTCTGTTTTGCTTTGTGCAGGGGAAAACTTAAAACGACGAAGGATAATGAGGATTTTTTATTCGGCCACATTCTTTGTCGATTTGATAGCTTCCACTTGATCGCAGTCCCTAAAATTGGATTGATGCCCCGACAAATCCTGACCTTAATATCCGCCTCATCTTGAAGGATTTAATAACATTTAGTAAGTTCACAATAAGACAAAATTATTATGTTTCTCCCCAGTTTATTGGCAACTTTGATTGAAACATAAGATCTCTAACAACCGCTAGTGAATGCTTATGTTTCCTCTCAGTAATTCCATTCTACTGTGGAGTGCAGATACATGTTCTTTGGTGAATAAAACCCAATTCCTGATAAATGCTTTGATAATGTATGCTTAATAATCTGTTTAAGCTCTTATAACCTTTGAAGTGGCTTTGTAATCAATAAGTATTAATCTTAAAAAATTTGCAAAACGTTATGTAATTTTTGTGTTGCATTAAGTCCATGTGACTCTACTAAGACCATCCACAATTGTAAGCACATATGAGCCATCAGAAAGTGTGTTGTTGGTAGGAACACTGAATATCAATATGTAGATGTTCAATTATAAGTATAGATTGTGTCTTACGTGTAGGGAACGGAAGACTACTATTTGGCAAAATGACAAGCATCACAAACCAAATTTATTTTTACGACAACATTAGAAATATTTAAATGTTTCGAAGCTATCATGGATGGATTTCCCATCCTTTGATGCCATAAATGAGCCAGTTGTACAGTATTAACAACAATCATATAAGAGCTATTATTTGAAAAGGTAAGAGAAAAGGAAAAGTTCTTGAAACTTTCTAGTTTGAAAGGGCTTACTCATGAGGTTAAGGTTAGCACACATATAGTCAAATGCGCAAGTGTCCATCACCTATTTATAGGATCCAATGGATTTTTTTTAATGAAGAAGATGGCAAAAGCCCATACATTTAAACAAAATAATAATATATATATACAATAGAGATACATTAGCACACATAATGCAGTCAACCCAAAATTAAAAGCAGAATTATAAAAGGAGTAAACAAAAGAAATAAGGGGATACAAAATCAAGAAGCAAAAGTCAATAGAAGGAATTAAACTTATAAAAGCTGTGTACTTTGTATGATTCAAGATGAAGCACACCATATGTGTTGAGTTCACCGAGCCCCTAAGGTTACTTTTGAACGTACATCGTGACACAAAGGTCGTCCAATCAAAGGCGGCATTTCTCAGCACCTATGCTCCTTGTCCAAAACCTCACACCACTCATAGAACCCCAAAAAAAGGTAATCATTCATACACTATCCCAAAGTAAGGCTCGATTCAATGCGACATAATGTCACAAGAATAGTTGATATGTTCATGATTATATGCATACAAAAAGTGAATGATTTTCAAAGTGCAAAGTCAATGGTGTCTTTATTGGTATATGGGGTTCGATATTTCCAATTTCTCATAACAGAAGATAGATTCTTTTTGCATTCAATAGTCAAATTTGAAGGATATTTAGATTTGGAAGAAAATTTCTGCACATTCCATTCAGCCTATAAAGATAATCACACCTGCTGAAAGCAGGTGAGCCTGCTTCACCCATTTTCCAAAGCCATGGTCAGCAACTCTTAATACTTGGAAAATTGGAGTAGGAAAGATCTCATTACCTTTGGAGAGCACCTTCATAAAAATCGAATGAGCATAATGGAAAGCAAAGAGTAAATGCGCATGTATTTCATTGCTAGAGTGACAGAGCACAATTTGAGTCACAGTAAATTCTTCTATTATTAAGCATGACAGTAGTATTGTAGCCTCACCTAACAGTTTTCTATGATGCACAAGCATATTTAAGTTTATAGCCATCGTACCTAATGACTGAACGTCGGAAGTTATCAGGCCAGCTAGCATTAGTATCACAAGAGAACTTCCCATCAAATAAACGAAGCGCATTTCTTCCATGTTCTTCCTTCAGATCTTGCCAACTAAGGTGTGAGAGTAAATAGTGACTTGCATATTGCAATGTTTTCGATAAGGAAGAGCCAACCATCCAATGAGAGAATAAAAATAGATTGTTAGATTTTCACCACTAAGTGCAAGAGGAGGTATTATAGAGCATGAGCCAATTTGCGAGTAAATTGAAGAACATTAGAAACTTATGTCCCAACCCACCATTAGATTTGAGAGCAACAATTTAGTCCTATAAAGAGAATGCAATTTTTTGAGCTGAGAGTCATGATCCAAGCACCGATAGCAAATTACATTAGTATTTTTAATAACAATCATTGGTATATGTAAAGATTTGAACAAGTAAAAAAGAGAATGTCATATAAAAATTTTCAATAGTTGCAACTATGAAGACCCTCTTAAATAGAATTAAACTGAACCCTTAAACATCAATGCGCCTTTCCCAATAGATGGAGTTTCTGATAAAAACTCCAAAGTTAAATGTGCTCAGAAGGGAGCACTCATAATGATAACCTGCTAGAAAGTTGTCTTTTGAGGACAAAACCGTGAGGCATATTTTCAGATAACGGCAGAATTTCTGATAAGAACTCCAAAGTTAAGCGCACTCAGGTGGGAGCACTCTCATGATGGATGACCTGATAAGAAGTTAAATTTTTAGGATAAAATTATGAGGCCTATTATACCAAAATGAGTAATACCTTGGTACTTAAGAGTTTTGGTTGTTACAATAACTAACCTACAAGAAAAGAAATTGTGTGCCCAACTACAAACCCACTCCTTATTCTATTAAGCAAAAGTAAACAATGAACAATCAAGATTTTAGGTGAGGCATGTGGAGACTCAGGTATTTGAAATGCAGTTAGCTACTTTAAAGCCCAAAATTTAGGCTAGTCTTAACCAACCACATTTTTGGAGTATATAATCCAATAAAATTAAAACAAAAAACACTTTAATTTACTGCATCTGCATTTTTTCTCGGATGGCATAATTAATGCTCGTGGGACCAAAAAGGTCCTTGCCTTTTATAAGTTTCAACAATGCCTTTCGTGATATCTAAAATTGCCTTTTCATGAATACATTTATCTTTCTGAATATCAATTGATTGTGAAATAAAGGTTGTTCTTTCAAATCCATCTCTTTTACTTTGATTTTTCATTTCCATGAATCAAAAATTCATGAATCTTGAAACAAAATTCCTTTAATTACTTGATTTTTCATAATGGCTACATTGAAAACTTTTTCCTCTATCGTTGCCTTCTTTCTATACTAAAGTTTATCCATAGTTTAGTTCATGCTTTCCTATGCATTAAAAAACATTGCGTTCTATTGATTCCATCACTATCAGCCAAGCCTATGTTAATTCTCATTGTTTCTCAACATTTAAATCGTGGAATACACTTTATTAATGCTTGGAATAAAAATTCATCACAAGGATTTTACTTCTAATGTTGTCATAGTTTTTATTCAGACCCATTAATATCTGCATTAACTAATTAAGAGATGTTAAATCAGCTAAAAACTTACTAAAATTCACATGTGCATTATGGCAAAGATATTAGGTAAAATATTCATCCCATTTCCTGGTAAAATAGTTGGCAATATAGAGGATACCTCTCTTTTCAATTCATGGAGTAACGGCTTGTTGCATTTTCCAAATCTTTGTTTAAGAATCCATGATTCTCTAGCAGTATTGGTATATAAGAAAACTTTGACAATGTCTTTTGATATGTAATTCAATATCCACGATGTCATCGTACAATAAAATCAAATAGGTTGATTACAATTGACTAAATCTTCACTTAGTTTAACGTATCTTTCATAACAACAACAACAATAACAAACAAAAAGCCTTAGTCCACTAGGTTGGGTTGGCTGCCTAAATCCTTCGTTTTGATTGTGCACCAACAAATAAAAGCTTAACAAACTCTCTGCTAATAATGCCTAATTTTACTTTGGCATTTAATGTTATTTTGATAAATCTACTCTAAGATATATAAACGTTACCCCTTACAGGATTTGTAATGAATCGAATTCCATGATGGTCAGATTTCTGTAGTAAAGAATCTCCTTCAGATTATGATATTGCATCAGCTCTAGCAAATGGAAGATTTTCTTCAAAGATTTTTTAAAAGGTATTCTCCATAGCTGAATAAACAGAAGCATAATTTGAATGCTCTTGATAAAATAATAATAAATTTAAAACAAAAAATTGAAAATTGTAAAATTCACTAATATCTGAATATAAATACTACCCCTAAGAAGTTCAATTGCAAGATTGACATAGAATTCATCATTAGGTGGTTGTTCATTTCAAGCTTATTATTTAGGAAAAAATGGATTAAGGATCAGCTAATTAAGCTAATAAAACTGTTCTGTTAAACTTTTTTTATTGACTTTAAGCTTAAGCTAGATAAGCGAATAAATTGGATAAGCTAGGCTAAGTCTATGTTTAGGATAACCACAATTGTTTAAAGATGCTATGGTAAAGTAAATGCAAAGAAAGTAGTCGTGAAGCTGTGGCACATGAAGATGATGTTGTCATTTGAATATTATGTTGTCATACTACTATGCACAACATCAATGGAAGATGGCAGTGTCCGATGAACAATTGACAAGGTAGCATAAAACTGGTGAGTTAGCAGATATCTTTGGTGATGAATGATCGAGGCAAAAATAACAATTTTCAAATGCTAAACAGCAGACAACAGTAATGCCGCACTTTAAAATATATGGCTTGAAACTATTGTCTAACAAACAAAAACCAGCTCCACAAAATAACAATATTCAAATAGAGAGCTTTATACAAAATGCAAGAACCAGAAACCTACCCAAATGCAGCTGAGGTTGCTAAGCTGATTGGGAGTAACTATAGTTCAGTAACCTAAGCCCAGATAAGCCCACAATGAATATGCCCCCTACATGAACAGGCATTCTTTTTTTTTTTTTGTATTTACAATTAAAAAAGGCAAATCTTTGAAATTGGTGATTTCTTTAGAATAGATGTAAACTATAGTTTTATTTGACAATCACAATAATAATTGGCAACCTTCATTAAATAATTTATTATTTAATTTAAGGTAAATAAAATATAAAAAACAATTGCATTATTACTTTTTGATTTAACTATATTAAATCTATGCTATTCAAAATAAGTTATGAAAAGTGATTGGATGTTTGGAAGAGTATTATATCCTACTAAAGGCATAGTAAACTTTTTTAATAAAATGAATACTATATTTTATGCACTGAGAATCTGAGATAGATTAATAGTATATAGTTCTACAGTACTTGAAAACCCTTGATGCTCACAAGTAAGAAAACATCTGTTATCCAAAGATTTTGATATTTAATGAATAATTGCAAAGAAATAATGAGCTAAATATTTAAAATATGTTATTGCGTATCAAAAATATTATCTAAGAAATTAAATTAGCAGTAAGAACATATGTGTCAGACTATCTGTGCACGAGGTTGAGAGAGTAGTAGCATTCACATTTAAATAACTTAAATATCATGCTTAAAACATTTACACAGCCAAAGAGTACGTCCCACTCCTTAGATATCAGAAGCTTCAGCACCAAGATGTCATAAGAAAATAGCAAATTTGTTAGTGTTGAGATTTCAAAAATAACATGTTCAGGAACTAAACAGCGGGCAACTCCTAATAACATCACATAATATTTCATAGTTCCGAGATGTCAGCGCTAAAAACTGCCAAATTTTCATGCCAACGCAGAGATTAAACCAGAGCAAGAAAGAAGTCTGAAACAGAAAAGAGGATAATTTTTGCAGGCAAAAAAGCAAAAAATAAAATAATTAATAAAACTGAAAGTGTAATCAACCTGCTACAACAGAAGGTGAAGCGTCTGGACAAAAATGTCCGCCCAGCAATCTAGGATGGTAGAGAAAGTACAGGCTTTCTTCAACATCAGCATCCAATGCCGAGCTTGCTTCAGCTAAGCTTCTTGCATGCTCATTTACTGCAAAGCAAGGCAAACCTGCACCTTTTCCAAAAGAAGGCAGAGCATCTCCTCCTCTGGAAGCTAGCCGCGCCATTATATCAGGCCCAATGGATTCCTTGAAAATATAAACAGGACCCATCTCTGCAAAAAGTGGGCACTGCCTCTTGCGTCGCTGCAAACCAGGTAATGTGGGGGGAGGATTTGTTCCAATGCTGCAGAATGAAAACGGCTTTGAAGTCCTTACAAGTTCAAAAGGTCGAGTCTCTTGCAATTTCCCGTCAACATACAATCTCAGTTCACTCTCAGTTTTGCCAAGCAAACTCTGTTTATAGCTGTGCTCAATCCCTATAAAGTACCAGCACTGAGGTTTGAATTCATGACTAAAACGCATGTAAGACTTTTTCCCCTTCCCAGCACCAACTTCTACAACCAAGAATTGCCCAAAGAAATATGCTTCCACCCACTGGCTATCTGCAGATACAAAACTAAAGATCCTCCTAGGAGTTTGGTGAGGATCTCGGGCAGCAAATTCACTAGGAGCATGCACTGGTGCCGCTGACAGAGGAGATGATTTACCCAAGTCGCCCGAAGCTATAGCAGCAGTGGTGCTGGAATAAGTATCCACGATTAACGCTTCTACTAATTCCAAGTAAATCCAAGTGGCAAAAGCATAACCATTGGAGAACGGCCAACGATTCTCACCCTGAGTGAGTAAGCCAGAACTCTCGCCATCAAACTCAAAAGTAATGGCGGGACCCTTAGCCTCATCACTCCCCATAGCGTTCTCCAGAGACAGCATTAACGGAAGTGCCCACTCAGTAACAATGCTTTTTTTAATCAAACAGACCCAGCACTCCAAGTCCATAACGCTTAAGGAGTGTCCTCCAAGAACCTGAAGACAATAAAACAGAGGCAAGGCATTCCAACGAACACAGCCAGCTGAATCAAAAAGGACTTTCTCCGTTGAATCCAGCAGGGATCTAAGCAAGCCGATGGCAGAACACATCACGCGGTTTCTTGTGCAAGAACTCAGAATCAAAAGCAAGCCTTTTGTCATTCTCGTCCTCGGCGACATAAAGAGCTCATCGTCCTCCCAGTGGAGCAACGGGATGAGCTCTGCGGAAACCAAGGCAGCTCTGGAAGTAAGCATCACGGTAGGCGTCAATTCTTCGAATCCAGCGCCATCCATTTCACCCAGGCCCTCCACTCCAACAATGGTGGCAAGTAGCGCATCCACTACGAATCTCGAAACCTCCAATGAATTCACTCCGGATATCCTCGCTTTCAGATCCTCCATGCAATCCGGCCTCTCCATAATGACAGAATCCACAAGATGAGCGAGCTCCGGCGGTATATCAGGCATCGTGAGCAGCCTTTCCCGCGCCCTAGGCAGCGACTCGACCGAAGAGGAAGCGTATGAATTAGAGTCGAAACTGGCGAGAGAGTGGAGAGGCGAGGATGAATCGAATGGGCAATTATAGAAATGACGCTCACCGAGCATTCCGTTAGAAATGGCCCCAACGGCGTCGACCTCTCCAACGGAATCGAAGCAAGAAGGCATTGAGACTTTGGTCGGGACTTGATCGTGGACAGTGCAGTCGATATCGCAGAGAGAGACGGGTTCAAACAAGTCGTCATCGTTGAGAGAACTGGAAGAAGAGCTCGTGAGCGTGAGCATCACGCGGCTCTCCGAGTCCGGCGAACCCCCGGCAAGCGTCGCCACGGAGCTGTGCGGAACGTCTTCCATTTTCGATATCATCTCATAAATGGCTAGATCTGGGAAGATGGAGTAAGCAAATTTGGGGATAATGTAGGAGGTGCGGGAGATTGGATATCGGTCTGTATAGATCTACCGCTCAATGGGGAAGAAGGTGGGAAATAAGCGAAGGGGGGGGGTGTATTGTGGGGGGGGGCGGGGGGGTGTTCACCGGGTGGTTGAGAGAAAAACCAAACGCCTGCTTGAATTTAGAGAAGTTATTTTCATGCCTAAATGGTTATACCCCCATACAGGATTTTATAAGTTAACAAAACTTCTTTTTTTTTTTTAAATATATTTAATTAGAATTGTATTATATCAATTATTAGACATAAATATCTTATTGTTATTATAAAATAACTTTTAAATATTTGCTTAAGAACTAATATAATTATTAAACATTCATTGATAAAGTAGCTCGTATAATATATTTCTTAATCACTGATTTTATAAAATTATATAAGCTTTTGTCGTATTTCTTACTTGCTATGATTTTAAGAAAAAGAATGTGATAATTATAGTGGATAATGACAATATTATGTGCTATAATTTATATTTTCTTATAACATTTGAAATCATGTTTATAAATTGAAAATTCTTATTTAATTTTAGAGAATTAAAATTTGATTTTAAATATAAGTTATTTCAATATGTATGCATTACACAACCTCATATGAATATGATTTATAATCATACAAGATATAATAACTATATATTTATACTAATTTTTCTATGTTTATTTTATTATGTGCTTTACATCTCATTCCTAAATACAATTTTACTGTTTTATTATAATATGCACTGTGCTTCACAGTTACAAGCATAAAATCACATGATATACGAGACGACAACACACTAAAAGAAAATAAAGCACAATAGCAAATGTAACAGAAAATAATATATCATCATTAAAATATGAAACCCGCACAATACACGGGGCGACAACACACTAAAAGAAAATAAAATCTAATAGCAAATATAACAAAAAATAATATATCATCATCATCATTCACTTAAAAAAATAATAGCATATATCAGAAATGATTACATACTTATATTATTTCATTTCAAGAGTTATATAAAAATATCAAAAATATTAAAAACAATTAGACACTAATAAACTCTGTATGATAATAAGGAGAGAACAACATTAAATAAAAGTAATAAACAATATTAGATATGTATAACACATAATTACTGAGTTGATATTTTTATTTTATCAATTATAATAAATTATTTGAAATATATCACAATCAAATAGTGCGTTATTATTGATGGAAAAATTAAGATTAACCCGTGCCGGTGCGAAAACCTGATTCAACGAAAATATTTGATCTATAAAAAATAAAATGACGACTTCGATCAAACTATAAAACAGACTGGTTATTTTTTAAGAGATTTTGTGTAGTTTTTCTCTTATTTGATTTAAGAAAATCAGAAATGGTTCCCCTTTTAGCTCTTTTGTGATTCTTGCTCTAGAACAGTGAAGAAGAAAAGATGAAGCTCAAAGTTTTCGCAGATCGGATGTCGCAGCCTTCACGCGCAGTAATAATATTCTGCAAGTAAGTTTTCAGCATTCCTTCCTAACACTCGATATTTTGAGGCTCAATCCCCCTTCCACTGATAGTTTATTACATATGTTCATTCGTTCTTTTGTACTATTTAATTTCAGGATAAACGGAGTAGATTTCGAGGAGGTGAGAGTAGATCTTAAAAAGGGAGAGCAGCGTTCAAAGGAGTATAAAGGCATGCCTTCTGCATTTTTCCTTTTTGCTCGTCTTTTTCACTATTAGAAATGATTGGGGGAATTGTTTCAATTAAGTTTGATTTCAACGACAAGATGCGACTCTCAGTTATGATTATAGCAGAAGAGCGGTTAATCACATTATCCTCTGATATTTAGAATGACCAGAGTAGACTGGATGAACCATCAGTAAGAGCTCGACTCTGACATCGAAGAATCTAGAGAACAAGTGAATAAAACGTAAAAGGGAAGATGCTCTAAAGTGACTAAAAATCAAAGCACAAGCAATAATAGGTTGGGTTATAGTAAGACAAGGCTTCCAATAAACTAATAATGTCGAGGTTGATTAGGGTTGGAGGCGAGATCTAGAGAATTCAAACATTAAAAACTATATTACAAATAAAAGTAAATAAGTGGTTTTCTGAACTTCTTGTCAAAAGATTTAGAGAATGCATTTTCACTAGTTAAAAAGATTTTTTTTTTTTAAGAATGTTCTTGTTCATTGTTTGTCTGTAACGACCCAAAGTCGTTACTTTGCGGTTTAGGTCAAATCCCACCTTAGAAATCAGGATCCTGTAAAATTTTGAATTAGGGTAAACAAAAATACCATAGATAAGAATAATTTTAAAGATCAAACTGCTATAGTTTGGAAGAAATTCGAATAACGAAAGCTCCCACTTTATTTTCTGAATTAATTAAATTCTATAAATCGAGAACATTATAATGCATGTCCAAATTCATCGTTTTCGGTGTCATTGTGTTAAGTATATTATTTAAAGGCTGCTCAAGAAATTTCATCAAATTCTGAGCACTGGTTTTATCGTGGTTAATTTTTGAAGTTTTTAAAATCAAAAATTAATATAAAATAAAATATTACTCCGAATCGAAAATTTTCGGCGTGAGGGTGTTCGTTATGTCATAACACACCTCAGTGTCAAGTTCTATTATATTTGGACATCAAGTAGTGGAAAAATACGATTAATTTAAGTTTAAGTAATTTTAATAAATTTCCTTTGCTTCCCCCCCCTAAATCGCAAACGTGCGATTTCTTCTGCCTGAAGGCGGAAGAAACTTCAGCAGCAAGCGGACCATGCGCAGGGAAGCGTAGGGTTGTCCCTTACGCCCTTATTAGCCTTCCCTCTCCCTTTCCTCTATTTAAGAGGCCTCCATTCCCTCCTTTTTCTCCCCACACAGTCAGCCCTCTTCCTCTTCTCCCCACATAGCCTGCCCCACAGTAGCTCCACCCTCAGCCCCGACCAGCCCCACAACAGCTCCTCCCTCTGCCCACAGCAGCCAGCAAGCTAACCAACTCCTCCCTCAGCCCCTACCAGCCCTACAACAGCTCCTCCTTCAGCCCACAGCAGCCAACAAGCTGATCAGCTCCTCCCTCAGCCTCTACCAGGCCCACAGCAGCTCCTCCCTCAGCCTCTACCAGCCCCACAGCAGCTCCTCCCTCAGCCCACAGCAGCCAGCAAGCTGCCAGTTCCTCCTCAGCCCCTACTAGCCTCCAGCAGGCAACAACAGCCCCTGCTACCCAGCTAGCAAGCCGCCGGCCATCCAGCAGCCCCTTCTTGCCGCTGCCAGCCAGCCAGCCCTCTTGCTGCCGCCACTCCGGCTAGCCGTCACAACCCTCAAACCTTCCTCAGCCAGCCAACCAGCAGCCTTCGGCCTCCCTCCATTTTTCGGCAATTTTAATCTAAAAGGTAAGAGATGGAAAAGAGGAGAAAAGAAAAGGAATTTTCTTTTTGTTATTTCATTCTGTACTTAATAATACATTAGTATGATAATAGTATTATCATCTCAAATACATCGTTCACATTATTTTAATGAATAACAGTGAAAATGTAATAAAGATGTCTATTATTTCTAATTTCAAATCAGTCATTTTCATTCTGTCTTTTATATTTCGTACATTATGAATAATGACGCTATAATAAGTATTACTGCTATAGCAATAAACTTAAAAAAAATCAAATTTCAAACAAAAAAATAAGAAAGCAAAAGAAGAACAGAATGAAAAAAAAAAGATAATATTTATTCATAAAGAACCTTTGCTAAATGCTAAAATATCAAAAACTTAAAAATGTAGATTGAGTGAACTGTCACTCATCCGAACCTAAAGAACGAAAGGTACCCAATATATGACAAGTATTATATTCTTATTGTATTTTTACTGTTTCATTTATTTGCTTTGAGCTAAATTTCATTTGAAGCTTGGTTGGTTGTTCGGAACCAACGTGGCAACATTCGTGACTAATTACTGAAAAGAAAACATCAGTAATAGCATTCGTGATCAATAACTGGAAAAATGATATCAGTAATGACATTCGTGGCTAATTATTAGAAAAATGACATCATTAATAGCATTCGTGGATTGTTACCGAAAAATTGACATCAGTAACAACATTCGTGGTGGGTTACTGGAAAAATGATATCAGTAACTCACAACTTTGAGCTAATATTTTTTGTAGGAAATTAATTATTTTATTGCGCTTTTACCTTGTTATTTTTCTTGCATCTTTTTCGCAAATTATATTTCTGCTATTATAAAATGTAATACTTCATTGCCTACTGCAGTACTTAAAGTATTCTCTAATTACTGGGAATTCTAATATCGGCATTGTTTTTGTCATCCATATCTTGCATGGAATGTTTGAGAGTTGGTTTCAATTCTCCATGCTCATATAACATAGTAATTTGCATGTATGAAGACAGCTACTACTGAAAATCGTTATCATTTAGCATCTTCATGATTTTGAAAGGTTCATATCTAAGTGTCTTCAGCTTTTGATGGCTTTCTTTCAGTTTGTCCATGCTGATGTGTAGCTTCACCAGATTGCTGATAGAGATCAATTTCTTCACTCAATGTTGTGCTGATCCTTGTATTTGTGTCCTGCAACAACTGCTCCTTGACCAAAAAATGAATACTCTTGTCGAATACAAGGAATTTTATCATGGGAACTTCTCTCGGTTGATCTGGCTTAACAAGCAAATTTGTTGTGATCAGCAATTGAAATCAAATAACCCTTGTGGTAGATAGCCCAAGTATACCTCGAATAGATTGGTTTTAATTAGGGCTGGCTTCGAGTCGAGTTCAAGTTGAGTCAGCCCTTACTTGAACTTGTTTGAGTTCGAGTTTAAGTTGAGTTTGTGTCGAGTTTGAGTCATTTCTACTCATTTTAAATAGGGTTTGAGTCAATATGTATGATTCGAACTCGACTCGAAAATTTTTGAGTCGAGTTCGAGTCGAGTCAAAATGTCTCGAGTTCAAATTTTGAGTTTCAGGTCAAATTGTCAGCCCTAATTGTAATTGAGTTATAGAAAGCAAGTTGGATGTGGAGTAAACTGTGATGACCCATGTTAGATTGGTAACAACCAAACTAATATCGGATGCATCTTTCTGTAGGATTATATTGACACTTAGGTAAAATAGCAGTTAAACAAACATCCAAAGTCATTCAAGTATAAGAAATAATATTCATTCAATTTAAATAAAACAATATTTAAAATTTATTACATGGTTTTCATTATAACAAAAAATTATTATCCCTTGAAGGGGCAATTAGAATTCGTTAATTTTCTGCACCATGCATTTAAATTTTATCAACCGCCTCTAGCTGTATTTGATCTGGCATTATAAAAATAATATCTTAGTGCATATTTTAAATACAAAAGATATTAAAAATATACTTAAAGCAAAGTGGAAGGAAAAAATGATAACAATTGCATGAAAATAGTTTATAGCCAAAAAGATAATCATAACTCCTGCAAAATAAATGTCATTTTGTCATATGCCAAAAATGGAAAAAAAATGATAGCATAAAAATTTATGTTTATATTTATGACTTGTTATTATGAAGCAATGTTAGTAGTTGTGATGGACAAAGTCAGAACCATGAGATTGGGTTCATAAAAATGCAGTTAAGCATGACCTTCACCTGAGCCCCCTTAAAGGCTCCAGATGGCACCTTCACCTCGGCCTCTTTCAAAGCTCCAGATGGCAACCATCACCTGGGCCTCCTTTAAAGGCTCCAGATGGCATTATATGCAGTTAAGCATGACCTTCACCTGGGCCCCCTCGAAGGCTCCAGATGGCACCCTTATAAGTCCTGATGGACTAGCCCCGTCCCTAACTTAATTTCAACCTCTGTTTCGGAATCCTTTGCAATATTCACAAGATACATAAACATCATTTTGCCTCTCTTACATGATTAGCAGTAAGAGTAAAGCATTAAATAGCAATATAAAATAGGTTCAAAGTGATGCTTAAGCAGCAAAGAGATAGAAAGCATAAAATTAATATCCAGTGTACCTTTTGTGTTTGACTTAACTAGAAGAATCACTCACAAGTTTGATGTGTCTGCAAAAATTATATTTGAGATTTTATTAAACTATAAAACTATCTGTATACAAGATTAGAACTAATATTCGTGTCCTCAAGTTTGACTTTAGTTGGTTACGTAAATCTATATCTCATATAGCATAAGAGTAAATTATATAATAAGAAGGTCTAATTCATAACTCTAATTTATTATATTTAAACTAAAATCATACTTGATTAGACTTAAAAAATTTAGGCAACCTTATCTGAAAGAATCATATTACAATGTTGGAGAAAAAGAGGTCTAATTGAATCAATATTTTTACTAAACCTCTCTTTACCAACACCGAACCCATCTATTATGTTAGAGCAGTAAAATATGAAAACTTCTTAAGTTATTATTTATGATTAAAATCGGTATGAACTCAAAAGCTTAGTGTACATTAAAGTATAAGTTAGGATATGATGATTATTAATTTGATATTGACAATATTCAAAAGAAGTTATAATTGACTCAATTATATAATATAGATCTAGTAACCCTTATTTTCATTAAGAATTTATTAAATAGCTAATTTGGACTGATTAGATCTTTTCCTAGTGTTAGCTAGTCAAACCTAATCATTATACTGCAATTTAGATCTTAAATCCCAATAATACTAATATGAAAGATTGATTGAATTCACGGATAATTCTTCATAATAATAATAACTGAAACTTATCATAATAATCAAAAGAACAATTTTCATTTAAAAGTTTAACCCACTATAAAAGATTTTGACATAACAAAATAAGGGGGCAAAGTGAACTTGTAGGCCAAAGCAAATCCCCAACTATTGATTTTGATTATCATTATTATTGATTATTATTATTATTATTTATTATTATTATTATTATATATATACATATATATATACATATACATATTCTATCCTTTTAACTGATCGATCAGAGCTTACCTTACGTTAGTCGAGCACACAAATTGGCGCAGAGAAGAGTCGACGCAGAGCAGAACCAAGCGGGCAAGGATCGGGCGTAGGCAAGGAGACCGAGTTGAAAGAAGGGATGGAGCGATTCCCTGAGACGTCATCAGGTCTCTGTCGAGCGGAAAGAGAAATCGGCGCAGAGACAGGAGGGCCGGATCGTGCGCGCTGGGACACGTTGGTTGCGCTCTTGTATGCTTTCGTCGTCGATGTCGCCTGCTATGCGCTTCTGTTGGCTCAGGTACGTTCCTTCAGTCGAGCGAAAAAGAGAAGAGAGGAGGTAGTGAAAAATTGAGGGTAAGCGCTTAATTAAATAGGGTGTGCGTGCGTAACGCACACCCGATTTCTTCGGCTGCATTGCGTGGATTACGGTCTTAAATGTCGACGGTTTCAACATGGATAGCCGATTATTGCCTTTAAAGATGTAATTTATCTTTTACTTAATTTGATTATGGTTTAATGACAATATGAATTCATATTTCAGCATTTAGTTTGAAAAACTTCCTTAAATCAATATTTGTAACTGAAAAGTTATTTTAGCGAGAGATTATAACGGAAAAATTGAAATTTGCGGGAGTATTTAGCGAATCTAAATATTACGGAAATTAATGTATACCTTATAAATGACCTAGGGTCATTACAAACTCCCCTACTTAAAAATAATGTCGTCCTCGACATTTCACCGCAATAGAAAATATTTAGTTGAATGCAAAAAGATTTAATTATGAGTACCTGAATTCTGAAAGAGTCTAGGATATTCCTTCCTCATATCTTCGTCTCTTTCCCATGTTGCTTCCTTAACATTATGATTCTTCCATTGTACTTTGACCATAGGGATTATTCTTTTCCTTAATCGACGATTATCTCGTTCTATGATTTTATCAGGCAATTCAACATATGTTAAATTTGGTTGGATAGCAATATCGGGTGCTATTATCTGTTGAGACGATTTCTGTAGGCATCTATGAAGAGTCGAAATATGAAATACATTGTGAATTGCCGTGAGATTCTCAGGTAGTTTAATTTTATAAGCAACAGCTCCAATTTTAGCTATCATTTCGAAAGGTCCAATATATCGAGGACTTAATTTACCGATCACTCCAAATCTAAATATTTCTTTTATAGGACTTATTTTCAGGTATACAAAGTCTTCGACTTGAAATTCCAATATTTGGTGCCTGGAATCATGATATTTCTTTTGGCGATCCTTAGCCACCACTATCCTGCTCTTTATCAGTTGAATCTTTTTATTAGTTTTTTCCATCAATTCGGACCCATAAATTTGAACATCTCCGACTTTTGTCCATGATAGGAGTGTAAGACATCTTCTTCCGTATAAGGCTTCATAGGGAGCCATGCCAATACTAGCCTGATGACTGTTGTTATAAGCAAATTCAACTAAAGGTAAATACTTTTCCCAGCTCCCACTGAAGTCAAGTATGCATAATCTTAGAAGGTCTTCTGAAACCTAATTTACTTTTTTAGTTTGCCCATCTGTTTGGGAATGAAATGCAGTACTCATTGCAAGGGTAGTACTTAGATCGTCGTGCACTGCTTTCCAAAATCGAGAAGTGAATCTGTTGTCTCTGTCTGACATAATTGTCTTTGGGATCCCGTGCAATCGTACGATTTCCTTAATATATATCCTGGCGAGCTTCTCCACTGGATCTGTTTGCTTTATTGGGAGAAAGTGTGCAGATTTTGTGAGCCTGCCAATGACCACCCATATGGTATCTGCCCTTGATTTGCTTCTGGGTAAACTTACTATAAAATCTATGGCAATATCAATCCATTTCCATTCCAAGATTGGTAGTGGTTGCAAGAGTCCTCCAGGTCTCTGATGTTCTATTTTTACCAAATTGCAAGAATTGCAACGTGCCACAAATTCTCCTACATCCCTCTTTAGTCCTGACCACCAGTATATTTTCTTCAAATCATGGTACATTTTGGAACTTTCTGGATGAATGGTATAACCAGAACAGTGTGCTTCTTGTAATATTATCATTTTTAATTCCTTGTCCTCTGGTACCCATAATCGAGTTCCGTGATAAATGTAACCATCATTTTCTTGAAGATCTTTACTCTTCCCCTCAGAAATAATTTTCTTCATCTTTAGATACTCTGTGTCCTTTCCTTGGGACAATTTTATGCGCTATTCCAACGTTGACTTTGTAGCTTCTGTAACTCCCGTAGTCAGAAGGGCATTCAACTAGCTCGTAGTTACCCATTCTATTTCTAGTTTATTTAGTTCATTAACCAGGTACTTGTTGATAATGATTGTGCTGAGTGTGCCGACTGTACTGACTGCTTTATTGCTCAGTGCGTCAGCTATGACATTTGTCTTGCCGGAGTGATATCGAATATCCAAGTCGTAACCACTGATGAGTTCTAGCTATCGCCTCTGCCGACAGTTTAATTCTCTCTGAGTGAAAATGTATTTAAGGCTTAGATGATCGGTAAAAATTTAGCATTTTATTCCATTTAAGTAATGTCTCCATATTTTGAGAGCGAAGACTATTGCTGCCAATTCTAAGTTGTGCACCGAATAGTTCTTTTCGTGCACCTTTAGCTGACGTGAGGCATAAGCAATTACTCTCCTATTTTGCATTAAGACACATTCAAGTCCTACCTTGGACGCGTCGGTAAAAACTTGGTAGTCCATCCCTTCTTGAGGTAATGTAAGAACAGAAGCGGTCGTGAGGGCATATTTTAATTTCTAAAAGGATTCTTCGCATTTCGAGCTCTAAACAAAAGGTACCATTTTTTGTGTTAATTTGGTAAGTGGAGCTGAAATTTGAGAAAACCCTTGCACAAACTTTTGATAGTAACCAGCGAGACCTAGAAAGCTTCTGATTTCTATTACAGATGTAGGTTGCGCCCATTCTTGAATGACAATTATTTTCATTTGATCCACCTGGATTTCTTCGGCACTTACCACGTGCCCCAGAAAAGCTACAGAATTCAACCATAACTCACATTTGAAGAATTTTGCATATAATGCATTAGATTTCAGGGTCTCATGGACTGCTCGCAAATGAACTTCGTGATCTTCTTCACTCTTAGAATATATTAGGATGTCATCGATGAATATGATCACAAATTTATCCAGGTGAGGCTTTAAGACCTTTTGCATCAAGTCCATGAATAACGATGGAGCGTTTGTCAGCCCAAAGGACATTACTAGGAATTCATAATGTTCGTATCTCGTTCAGAACGTTGTCTTTGGGATGTCCTCATCTTTTATTCTCACCTGATGGTATCCGGATCGAATGTCAATTTTAGAAAATACTGCTGTTCCAGCGAGTTGATCGAACAAGTCATCGATGCGAGGAAGAGGATATCGATTCTTGATTGTGATTTTGTTCAATTCTCGATAATCAATACATATTCTCATGGTACCGTATTTTTTTTTGACAAATAACACAGGAGCTCTCCATAGTGACATGCTAGGGCGAATGAGGCTCTTTCTGAGTAACTCTTTTAGTTGATTGTCTAGCTCTTGTAGCTTCTTAGGAGCCATTCTGTAGGGTACTTTTGATATTGGTAGCGTTCCAAGAATTAGATCGATAGTGAAATCTATTTCTCGCACATGAGGTATTCCTGGCAATTCCTCGGGGAACACATCTGGAAATTCTCTAGCAATTCTTGTCTTGGCTAAAGTAGTAGCTCCCTCCTCGTTTCCCATCATCATCACTAAATAAGCTTCACAGCCTTTTGGTATCAGTTTGATTGCTTGTAAAGTAGTGATGAGTGATGCGGTGGTGTTTAGCCTTCCTACAAATGCCACTGGTCTCCCTGATTTCTTGAGGGTGACTTTTTTACGTTGACAGTCAATCACCGCTTAATGGCGGGTTAGCCAGTTCATCCCCAAGATAATGTCAAAATTTGCAATAGGGAGGACTACTAAGGTGGCTTCGCACTAATTGGAATATCACGTTCACAAAATTTTCTCGCTCTCATGATGGCACCGGATGGTAATCCCACAGTTAGTTTCTCTTCTAACTCATGGCATGACAATTGTAACTTTTCAGCGAATGACTCAGAAATAAACGAGTGGCTTGCACCCGTATCAAATAGAGTTATACACGGGTGATCGAGAAAATGTAAGTTACCTAATATTTAATGATATGATAATAATACCTTCATAAAATAATTTATTGAGCAAGTAATAAGAAATATCTGTCACGACATTGTGGTCCTCCGAAGCCATAATTGGAGTTAGAGTATAAACTTTTTCAGTGGCGGAAGGTCCTGTAGCGGGTCCCTTTTTTCGAGTTGGCATAGCGGCAGGGGTAGATGTTTGGGCATGCCTGTCCCATGGGGCTGATGCACGAGTAATAAGAACGTCCCCATCAATGGTTCTGACGGCTCTGCAGACTTGATAATTATGACCTGGTCCACCACATCGGTAGCACTTGTTGCCTATGTGATAACATCTGCCGTTGTGGTGTGGTCGCTGGCACTCTGAGTTTGTCTTCTCCCCAATTGATTTTGTCGTGATCTGGTACACTCTAGCTTGGTTACCGGATCGAGGCCTTTTGAAAGTCTCTCGGGAGTCTGTGGAAGAATGTTGTCTTTTTCCCTGGCGTTCAGCTATCCTTTGCTCATTGTATTCCAGCATGGTTGCACAATCCAATAGCTCCACAAAGTTGGTGTGCCTGAATGGTATTAAACTAGTCTGAATTGAGTCCCTTAACCCATCCAGAAATCGGCTACACCGGGAGGCTTCAGTGTCCACCAGCTTGTGGGCGTAACGGGATAACTTGGTGAACTCGGTTTCATAAGCCGATATACTCCTTTCCCCTTAACTTAATCGGATAAATTGATCCTCTAAGATCTTTCAAGCAGAGAAGGGTATATACTGAGATCTGAATACCTCAGCAAATTCTTCCCAGTTGATGTCTTCCAAGTCCAACCCAGCAAACTTGATCCTGTAGGTGACCATCCACCACCGTTTTGCTTCCCCTTTAAACAGGCTCTTGGCCAGCCTCACCGCATCGGTGGCCGGGGCACCTCATATTTTCAAGCTTGTCCTCTACCTCCCGAATCCAATCTTCCACCTCCATTGGGCGGGCAGTCCCGTCATAAGACGGCGGTTTCAGCTTCATGAAAGCATTTAAGGCTTCATTGGTTTTATGCTGATGGTCTGAGTGAGGTGCGGGCATAGACCTAGGCGCATAAACAGCGGTGTCATTTTGTTTGGCTAAGATATGTGCCATCATCTCTAATAGCCTTTCTGTTTTATTTTCCGATGGTCCTTGAGATAGAGACGTTCACTGGAATCTCCGTCGATAATTCTAGATAGTACTCTTCCGGATTCATCTATAAGGGGGTGATTGTGATAAATAAAGATTTGAATGCATTATTTAGAGAGAACTAATATTTTATGTAAAAGAAAGTTAACAGAAATAAAGATATAATTATTTTGCTACACAAAATTTTGCTCTTAATATAATAGTATTCTAAATGAGTTTCTTAAGGCTTCCAACCCATAGCTTCTTATACTTATTGGTCATTTTCCTCTCCTTAGAAGTTGAGGCTGCATTCCCCGTTTGATGCACCTTCCTTTCAACCTCTAAAATGTGTTCTTCCTGCTCTTCTTCTTTTTCCTGAGTAAATTCTGCCAACTTAGGAAGTACCAACCTCAATGTCTCCTTCAATTCTTGCACCTCATTTTGGAGGCTAGTAATTTTCTCGTAGAAAATACACATGAACCTTGTCAGGTTCTCACCACGTGCCGCCTCCTTGTCCTCCAATTCTCGAATCCGATCTTCAAGAGTATGGGGGCTGAAATTAGGCTCATGGATGTTCATCTGCCAAGACCCTTCTTGGCTTAAGTTAGTTTCCGAGTGTTCCGTCGAATAATTAGGAGAATTCATCTGTTAAAGATCCAAATTTATAACTTGTTGAATAATGTCACCAGTTTTCTACAAAATATTTTGTCCTAATAATAGCCTCATTGTGTTACTAGTTTTCTACAAGATGATTTGTTCTAACCATAGCCCTATTATGTCGTTAGTTTTCTGTCAAGTATTTCGTTCCAGTCTATTTTTAGATTGAATGATTTCTCAATTATGATTATTATATCAATTACTCTTTTACTCGAACACCTCCAATCCTGCTCTGATACCAACTGTGATGACCCATGTTAGATTGGTAACAACCAAACTAATATCAGATGCATCTTTCCGTAGGATCATATTGACACTTAGGTAAAATAGCAGTTAAACAAACATCCAAAGCCATTCAAGTATAAGAAATAACATTCATTCAATTTAAATAAAATAATATCCAAAATTTATTACATGGTTTTCATTATACAAAAAATTATTATCCCTTGAAAGGGCAATTAGAATTCGTTAATTTTCTGCACCATGCTTTTAAACTTTATCAACCGCCTCTAGCTGTATTTGATTTGGCATTATAAAAATAATACCTTAGTGCATATTTTAAATACAAAAGATATTAAAAATATACTTAAAGCAAAGCAGAAGGTAAAAATGATAACAATTGCATGAAAATAATTTATAACTAAAAAGATAATCATAACTCCTGCAAAATAAATGTCATTTTGTCATATGTGACGACCCCAATATTGGAACTCACTTAACTCAATATTGATACGTCACCACAATACCTAATACTAGATTAGAAGAAAGCTAATTCAAATCATTAAGTATTGTGTTTGACTAAGGATTTAGAAGAGGATCTTAAGTTAAGATGGAAAGGAAGTTATGAATGGTATTTAGAAGTTTGTAAATAAAGATGCAACAAATGGATTTTAAGAATGAAAGATGGTAGAATTGAACATGCTATTTATGAAAGAAGACATGAGTACATGCAATTGTAATCTAAAACAAATGAACTACGTACATTTAATCTTAGACATAGGATTCTAATTATTTATGGGGAAATTAACATGTGACTTACGGGTTTATAATTTGTCCCCAATTATTCTAAGTCTAAATTTTCTTAAAAATTTCGGCAGAGTCTCCTTTGTAAATGGTTAAGGAAACACCTGCAGAAGTACATGCAATACTCCCATTCCAATGGGAGTTATAATTTAAAAGAAAAGATATCCTAATCTTTCATACATTCAATCCATTTTAACTCCAATTCTAATATAGAGTTCAATCCTTTTATAGGATTGCTCATTTCCAATTCTAAATAGAGTTCAATCCTTTTTATGGGATTGCTCATTTTCAATTCTAAAAGAAAAAGGGAGAGAAGTACATGTGTAACAATTGTCTATACTATGGTTTATTTCATCAAGACATTAAATATTCATAGGAAGATATGCAAAGACTTAATTAATACACAAATTTTATACATTTAATTCCCATTCATCCATTCATTTACTCATCCATTCATTCATCACAAGCATTTAAGTATAGTCTAAGCTCCAACAAGTATGGTAAATTAAAGTAAATGACATTATTACAAAACAACAGTAAACTGAATAAGAAAAGAAAATTTACAGCTCACTTGAAATTCTTAATAAGCTATAATTTATAATATATGATAGGCGGAAGCAATTTTAGTTTTTAGCGCTTGGTCCAGCTCCACTAGCATCCAAGTGCACCTGATCTATCACATTTTGACATTTAAATGTGATAGGGCAAAGCCAAGAAATAAAAAACCTGGTTAGACTAAATAGTCTAAGCATAATTTAAGATTGGCTAAACATGCTATTGTTATAATTGGGTATCACAGTTCTAGTTACAATGCAAGCACAAGCATAGGTGCAATATGATAAGCATACAAATAAGGGAAGGAAAAATAAGTGAAGTAGAATTGCTCACTTAATCAAACATCATAGCCTACAATCAATACAAGGGTGAAGCATCCTAAATAGGCTAGAATGAACTAGTGTGCATATGAAATTAAATGAAATAAAGCATGATATGTTCAAATGAACTTATGCTTAGTAAGGAAAAATAAACAGTGAATCATTTAAATGGAGTTATACAACATTCACTGTAATCTAAATAAACTGTAAACAAGTAAAGTACAGTTCTAAATCATAGAAAATGCATAGTGAAGAAATTGAAGGAATAATCTTAGATTTAAATCTAAGATACACATAGCCTAAGACTATGTAAAGTAGTATAGCTAAAAGTTATGGTGAATCTTAGCAATCTATAAGATTGAAAATCTCATATATTTATTAATTGAAGTTATTTTAATATGTACTCATTCTGTGGGCATATTCAGAATGAGATGAGGAGTTAAACATGTCTGTTTAACATCTAAGGAAAATGGGGTCCATACCTAAAACACTCACATTCTCCCTCTAAAAATGCGATGTCTCCTTATTACTCCATTTCAGTCTGCCCTAGACTGGTCTATCATATAGAACCCCTAATAATTTTAGGTGAAAGTTTTGTTCATGCACAATATTTTTATGAATGATTCAATGAATAAGGCTCAAAGCTAAGCAAGCCAACAAGGGAAATTCAATATTTGCAACTAAGTGATATCCAAAGTTATCTAATTTTAATGATCTACTTAATGATTAGAGCTAATTGAGCTCCCAATTAACTTTGATATAATGATCTCAAGTTAATTGTAATATAATAGTAATTAAGATTTTGAAAATTAATAGATTCAATTCATTTAATATGATGTGACAAAATAATTTATAAATATAATGATTGTTGTTAGAGACTAACTCTTAACCTCTTCCTAAACCATAAGATCTAACTTAAGAAATTTGAAACTAATGAAATTCTACTACTAATCATTATGGTTTTCTAGCTAGGTTATAGTTTGAATATTCTAATCAAACATATTAATCTAGCTAAGTTACAAGTAATTGCAAAGTTTAGGATAAGTACTTACTAGACTTAAGAACTATAAGTTCTATGTTTACTATTAATGTATGTTTAAAGAATTCAATAGGCTCCCTAAACTAATCTAAGTAAGTTAAAAATACCTATTACTATATCTTAATTTAACAAAATAAGTTTTAGGGATTAGGATGAATAAGCTAAGTATTGAACTAATCACTAAAACTAGATCTAGTTGGTTAACAATCCTACAATTATTAATTCATTAAGACTATTTATTCTTAATAGTTTCAACTAATAGACTTAGGATCCAACTATAGATCAATTACAATTCAAATCCTATGGTTTCTACCTTAGGATTGAAAAGTGAATTAAGCACTTGGCAATTAATTCGCATAACTAGGGAATTGAGAACTAAGCTCATAAAAATATTATCTAAGTGCCTAAGGAGATAATAAATGTGACAAGTTAGCTATCCTAGGGTTTATAAGACTTATAGTAAGCTACCTAAAAATGTAGGTTAATCACAATAACACTAAGTGAGAGTCAAAAACCTATTATTATAATTTTGTTGTCCAATTGAACTCTTTTATAATTAAATGAAATCCTTATTTCATAAGGAGAAGATTGACACTAAGTTTGTCAATTTTGGACAACATTAGAAAATTAGGATTTTAATGACTCCTAATTAGTTAAAAAAGTGATTAAGAAAATTATGTTTTAAATATTAGATTTTATTCCATATTATTGATCCTCACATTTTTGTGAGTCAAATAGACTATTTGACCTTTTGATTTGGAAATCAATTGATCAAATAGGCCACAAGAAAGATTAATATAAATTTTAAAATTTATTAATTAATCTTAAATATTGACTCAATAAAATATCTATCAAAACTGAAATTAAATTTAATATTATTGATCCTCAAAATTTTGTGATCAAAATAATATATGAATTTGTATTAATTGGAGTTGTATTTTTAAAGTTATGATTAAAACAATTTATGTAAATACTAAGAATATTATTTTATTTATACATCCTCCAGTAACACAAATCAATTATTAAATTAGGCTATCATTCAACATTTAATAACACAGCATTTATTTAGACAACAGAATTAATTGAAATACAAAAAAAAAAATTCATAATGTCAACTACAGAAATTAAATTTTTCTTATTTATTAGTTTAAGTATTTCATTAATAAAATTAATAATTAAGATGCTAAGTTTTATTTAAACTAAAAAATATATATATAAAATCGCACGAAGCACACTGATCACTCGAAGGAATCATCGACTGAAAATCGCAAGGGATGCGTGTCGTCACAGGCGAGCAGATGGGGGATCTACTGGCCGGGATGAAGCGTCGTCTCCTTCGCCATCTATATGGGGAATGCCGACAGGAATGGGGGAGGTGCCGACAGATTTTTCCGGAAAGTAAAACTTGATATTCGCGTAAAATGGAAGAAGATGAAGACGGACGTACCTGAAGATCCCGCACAGAACGGCTCGTCGACGGAGGCTTAAGGTACGCAAAGCTTCTTCTTACTCCTTCTCACCCGCACACGTCGATCGCCTCGATAGAAATCGCAACCCTACGAAGAAGCTCCCGCAAGCTCTTCGGACACAACAGCTCTAAAAATTTTCAGCAAATGCCCAAAAGTCCCTTAGGAAAGGAATAGAGGGGGAATAAAGCCACGGGGAGGCCAGCTGGAGAACCGGACGGTCCTTCTCTGGCAGCCGCGATCGTGCGTGAGGCGTACAAGGAGCGAGATATGGCCGTTCGTTCGATCGGTTGATCGAACGGCCAAATCTCAAATTTTTGGTTTGATTAATGCTAAACCGCCGGATGAGACCCAAAAGGACGAGCGACAGTCGAGATGTTGCCGCACGCCTGCTTCGTGCAGTACCCGCCACAGTGAAATTTCTTCCACTAAACAAAAGGAACCGTTGGATATTTTTAAGCTTTAATTAGGTTGTTTAACAATGTTTTTAAAAGCTAATTAATTTAATTTAGTAGGAGGCTGTTACATCATATGCCAAAAATGGAAAAAAAATGATAGCATAAAAATTCATGTTTATGTTTATGACTTGTTATTATGAAGCAATGTTAGTAGTTGTGATGGACAAAGTCAGAACCATGAGGTTGGGTTCATAAAAATGCAATTAAGCATGACCTTCACCTGGGCCTCCTTAAAGGCTCCAGATGGCACCTTCATCTCGGCCTCTTTCAAAGCTCCAGATGGCAACCTTCACCTGGGCCCCCTTTAAAGGCTCCAGATGGCATTATATATGCAGTTAAGCATGACCTTCACCTGGGCCCCCTCGAAAGGCTTCAGATGGCACCCTTATAACTCCTGATGGACTAGCCCCGTCCCTAACTTAATTTCAACCTCTGTTTCGGAACCCTTTGCAACATTCACAAGATACATAAACATCATTTTGCCTCTCTTACATGATTAGCAGTAAGAGTAAAGCATTAAATAGCAATATAAAATAGGTTCAAAGTGATGCTTAAGCAGCAAAGAGATAGAAAGCATAAAATTAATATCCAATGTACCTTTTGTGTTTGACTTAATAGAAGAATCACTCACAAACTTGATGTGTCTGCAAAATTTATATTTGAGATTTTATTAAACTATGAAACTATATGTTTACAAGATTAGAACTAGTATTCGTGTTCTCAAGTTCGACTTTAATGGGTTACATAAATCTATATCTCACATAGCATAAGAGTAAATTATACAATAAGAAGGTCTAATTCATAACTCTAATTTATTATATTTAAATTAAAATCATACTTGATTAGACTTAAAGAATTTATGCAACTTTATCTGAAAGAATCATATTACAATGTTGGAGAAAAATGGGTCTAATTGAATCGATAATATTTTTACTAAATCTATCTTTACCAACACCGAACCCATCTATTATGTTAGAGTAGCAAGATATGAAAACTTCTTGAGTTATTATTTATGATTAAAATTGGTATGAACTCAAAAACTTAGTTTACATTAAAATATAAGTTAGGATAGGATGATTATTAATTTGATATTGACAATATTCAAAAGAAGTTATAACTGACTCAATTATATGGCATAGATCTAATAACCCTTATTTTTGTTAAGAATTTATTAAATAGCTGATTTGGACTGATTAGATCTTTTCCTAGTGTTAGCTAGTCAGACCTAATCATTATACTATAATTTAGATCTTAAATCCCAATAATACTAATACGAAAGATTGACTGAATCCACGGACAATTCTTCATAATACTAATAATTGAAATTTATCATAATAAGCAAATAAACAATTTTCATTTAAAAATTTAACCCACTATAAAAGATTTTGACATAACAAAATAAGGGGGCAAAGTGAACTAGTAGGCCAAAGCAAATCCCTAATTATTGATTTTGATTATCATTATTATTTATTATTATTATTATTATTTTTTATTATATATATATACATATATATACATATACATATTTTATCCTTTTAACTGATCGATCAGAGCTTACCTTACGTTAGTCGAGCACACAGATTGGCGCAGAGAAGAGTTGACGCAGAGCAGAACCAAGCGGGCAAGGATCGGGCGCAGGCAAGGAGACCGAGCGGAAAGAAGGGATGGAGCGATTCCCTGAGACGTCGTCTGGTCTCTGTCGAGCGGAAAGAGAAATCGGGGCAGAGACGGGAGGGCCGGATCGTGCGCGCTGGGACACGTCGACTGCGCTCCTGTCTTCTTTCGTTGTCAGCTGCAAGGATCGAGTCGTTGTCGACGTCGCCTGCTGTGCGCTTCCGTCAGCTCAGGTACGTTCCTTCAGTCGAGTGGAAAAGAGGCGAGAGGAGGTAGTGAAGAATCGAGGGTAAACGCTCGATTAAATAGGGTGTGCGTGCGTAACGCACCCCCGATTTCTTCGGCTGCATTGCGTGGATTACGGTCTTAAATGTCGACGGTTTCAACATGGATAGCCGGTTACTGCCTTTAAAGAGGTAATTTATCTTTTACTTAATTTGATTATGGTTTAATGACAATATAAGTTCCTATGTCAACATTTAGTTTGAAAAACTTCCTTAAATTAATATTTGTAACTGAAAAGTTATTTTAGTGGGAAATTGTAACGGAAAAATTGAAATTTGTTGGAGGATTTAACGAATCTGAATATTACGGAAATTAATGTATTCTCATTGTAGGCATATTAAATTTGTACATGACACGATAACACAACACATACCTGATAAAAAAATTGGGTTTTGGTCAACCCGGATGCAAAATGGATCATGTTTAGCAAAACAACACAGCTTGAAAGTGGGTCGGATCCAGGTAAATTCGATTGATCCAAAGCTGACTCAATTGACCAGTGGAACTGGCTAGAAAAAAAGAAGTGTAATTGATAAAATTGTCAGTTGCAATGAAATGTAATGAAATGAAATTTAAATTTTGAAGAAACACATTTTTATTCATTTAATCTATATCATATTCACATCAGGCATATCTTTTCTTGCTATTGCTCAAACTCGTCATTCTTCGTCTTTTGTCTCTCCTTTGAGATTTTCAGGTGCTCATCTCAGCGACTAAGCCTCAGGAACCCTAGGCCCCCACTGTATGTCTTACGTCATTGTATGGCTTCAACTCTAGCGCTCTTCATATTCATCATCTCAACGCATTTGCTAGTTGGGCTTTGAACAAGCTTTGACCTCTTTTGAATTGCTCTTTAGTATGTACTACTATTTACCTTGAAAGTTCAGATTCTCTCAATCTTAGATTGGGCTTTTGACTATCTGATTTTTGAAGTACATTTTGAAAGCTTGAAAATTAAAAATAGAAAATTATATTGGATTAGGGTTTAACATTTTATTCTTTATATTATTGTGGTTCTAAATTATGGATCAAATGTCTTGATACTTCAATGGATGAATTTTTTTAGCTATCTAAATCTACTAAAAAATATCAACAAATAATCTTTGTAATGTTAAAATTTCTCACATTTATCTTTTGTAGATTCATTGTGTGATGGAAATTCTTTTAAATTTTAATCGGGATATGAAATTTTTAGGTGCATTTTATTAAATTTAGTTTTTAAATTATGACTATAAATCAGAGCCAAAATACTCCAACCGAGCCAGGTTAGGTCGGGTTGATACTTGCTAGCAGCTTATCGGGTTGACACGGGTTGTATTTGTGTCAACTTGTTTACCACTAGTTTGATTTTGAGATATTAGCCCATTTAAGTAAACATGTTGGGTTAGGGTTGGGATATTTAGGGTTGTCAACTTTGGGTTAAACCCGAACACATCTTGCCCCGTTTTGATAGCTATCGTAGAACCTCTCAATAAATGGACGACAATTCGATTAGCCTCTTTAGTAGCCCATCAGCTTGAGTGTGGAAAACAATACTCTTTGAGAGTGTACCCATATTGTTCCATGAACTATTTCAAAATGAGCTTAGAAATCTAATTTTTTTAACGGAGATTATAGAGCTTGAGAGGCCAAGGTGCACTCATACACGCTTGAAATAGTTCAACATCATGTTCTCCCATCACCATATTATTGCAGGAGATGTTATTGATCATTTTTAAAAGCTTGATTATAATCAGGCGCGCATAATTATGCTCTTTCATCGTAGTCTGCAATATTCCAATGAAGTTATGCAAATGCTTATTTTAGGGTTTATTTGGAATAGGTAGAGTTAAGTACATTTTGTTTTTCGAATAGTTGTCTTGGATGTACAATTGAGCACATATACTTGGATAGACTTCTTGCATTCTCTTACATTTAGGGCTAATAGGACTACCTCTATAGAGTTAATGAAATCTTTTCAATGCCAAAGTAGCCTATTACATTGGAAGTATGGGAATCCTAGACTCATAGCAAGTGGTTGGGTTCACTTAGGATGCATAACTTTTTTCCCTTGAAAAGTAATTTTTTTTGACAACTGCACTCCATGAGCTGGGTTAGTCTTCGGGCATTCAACATTTGAACTCAAATGACAATCTTTCCATATTTTATAGAAGTTGGGGTCCTCAGCATAGCCTTGCTTGTATTCCTTAAGATCAAATCAACCTTTATCATCGTCACCAGGCACATACGCTTGAATATTCTTCTTGCATTCTCTTGTATTTAAGGCTAATAGGAGTATCTCTGTAGAGTCAATGAAGTTTACCCAACACCAAAGGAGCCTATTGCATTGGAACTTTGGGAATCTTCAACTCATCGTTAGTGGTCGAGCTCACTTGGGATGCTTAACTTTATGCCCTTGAAATGTAAACCATATTGGCAATTGCACTTCATATGAGTTGGGCTAATCCTTAGGCATTCAACATATGAACTCAATTGACAATTTTCTCATATTTTATAGAAGTCGTGCTCCTCGACATAACCTTGCTTGTATTCCTCTAAGATCGTACAACCTTCATCATTGTCACGGGCGATTAGGAGAGCATTTTTGTTAGCTTGTTTTATGCCGCCTTTTTGTTGAAGATGACCATATTGAATGGAATAATGCAACATGTATATCACGATAATTTTAGATAAACGCCATGTTAATATAAACCTGTCATTTCTTGTAGATCTAAAAGTTGTTGGTTTCTAAGTTAAAGAAGTGATTCTTAGTAGATCTAAGTGATTTTATTTGAATCATTTTGTTGTTAAATTAAACAATTTAACTTTTAGTAGATCTAAAAAGATCCTAGTGAGTAGTTCCATTTAATTCATAAATAATCTAAGTGATCCTATCAGAACAATGCTAAGTTAAATGGCTTTATTATTACAAAATCTGAGGGGTCCTAGATATACAAATTGGGTTACCTCATTTAAATGGCTAGGCTATAAGACTCAATATTTTGGGCATTCTAAATAGATGTATGCCACATGTTTTCTAAAGATTGTTAGTCCTGCCTTAACTCTACCAAGAACCTTCTAATTAGATGTAAATCCGCTCTAAATCAAATCACGGGCCTTCTAATGTATTTAATCCTACATCCAACAATCTACGGTTAGCACCAATGCTAACAAAACCTTTAACTCAAACCAACTCCATAAAATATAAAACACAAATTATTATGCGTTAGATTTATGTTAGTAAGTACAATTAAGACTCTAAAATGAACTTTACAGGCCCTTTGCCAATATATGAGTGAATGCTAGACCCAAAGATTAAGTTTTTAATATGTTATATTCAATTTGCTTGGGCTATTTGAGATGAGATAGCCCGTGATTGCTAAGAACCTAGATGCTATGAATATTTATTGAATGACATAACTATGGGATCTTGATCAAGTTTCTTTCATTTACTCAAATCACATGCCTTCTTATGTATGCTCAATCACGATACTTCCTCTCTTCTTTATTTGAGAAATTTATAGTAACTTTTAGACCCTAGATCTAAATAAACTCTAATTCATGTATGAGAGAAATTCTAGTTATAATATTCAAAATGATATCAAGGAACTCTTAAAACTTAATCTAGATGGCGAAGGCTCTTGCACTTTCTTGGGCGATCAAATTTTTCTAGTAAAATTTATCACAAAGCTAAGCGTTTGTAAACCTTTTACTTCACTAACTTGAAAAATAGCTTTATTGTAATCCAGTTAAACGGGGCATGACCTCTGTGCATGATTTTATACTTATTCAACTTAATTCAAAATTTAGATTTGTTGACAATCTGATGGGGCTGATGCTTGTTGTTGTTATTGTTGTTGTCAATTCATTGAAAGACTGCAATGATTTTGTGATATGAATGTTTATCTGTGTTTATATATGTTCTAGTAAAATTCTGCCATCTAATTTTTAATTTGTAACTCTCAACTTTTTCCTTGAATCCTCTAGTTTTTCTTACACTTTTATCTCTTAACAGCAATCTCTTTCAGTGCTTATTTCTGTTATTGATTTAAATTCTAAAGCGCTAGATTTTATGGATAAATCCCTGTTGTTTTTTTTCCCTTTAAAAAGGCTGTGTTCGAGAATACTGTAACATTTGCATGACATATCTAAGATGCTTTTTGCAGAAATAAATCCCATGGGACAGGTTCCTGCAATTGTTGATGGAAGCTTTAAACTTTTTGAAAGGTGATTTTTATTTTCTTTTAAATCTATAAAAGAGGTCCTAAGAGAAGGAACAATATAATCTAATCATTTTATTCCATTGTGCTATACTACCTATTGAATTTATTATTATTTTATTCTTGGATTATTTTCAGTTTTTAAGTATGGTCTTTTAGTTCGTTCCATTTGCTCTTTTCCATACTAACAATTCATTTTGAAGTCTACAATTTACTCAAGAATACTATTGTTTTAGATCAAAATGTAACACTTGTGTCTTAATGGATTGCTTTTGATGGTTTATTTGTCTTTGATACAGTTATTTTTTATGATAGAACCGTCAAAATATTGTCTCAATTTTAAGGTGAATAAACAGAAAATAAGATGTTTTTCTTTGCTTTCACAATTCTTAAATAATAATGTTTGAGCTTGTATTTGTTATTTGAATTATTGATTATTTGATGCATATCAGTATATTTAAAATAAAAATTTCCTTGGTTTCTTTTTTTTTAAATCATCAAGGCATCTTTTTTATCCAACTTAATGTCATTATAATGTAAGTTAATTTTAACTTGGCTTGTAACCCAGTTGTGTTGCCTCATATTTTTGAAGAGCTTTTGCCAAAATAAGTGCTGTTACGCACGAATTAGGTAAAATATTGACAACATGCTTTAGTTGACAGGATTTTATTAAAGCACTAGTTAAATATTGGTAGGAGTATACTGTTGTCAGTACATTGGTGTTGATGTTCAAGATTGTAATTGTGTTAATTGTTGATGTGTTACAGATAACATTGCTCCACTTATTTTCCAACTACTTTGAAACTATTGGATACTATCTAGCTTTATAATATCCTATTTTATTGAGAAAGCTTCTTGAGTCAACATATGTACCATAACAAGCACATTGGCATAATCTGTAACTGCAGAACATGCTGTGTTTTGATTTCGTGGAGGGAACTTGGAATTCATTTGTCTAGATTAAGCTTTATAATTTTTTTTGCAGAGCATATAAAGTGCCAGAGTAAGACAACATGCTTTAATTGACAGGATTTTATTCAAGCAATTGTTAAATAGTGGTGGGACTATATTGTTGTAAGTACATTGGTGTTGATGTTCTAGATTGTAATTGTTTTAATTGTTGATGTGTTACAGTTAATATTGCTCCACTTATTTTCCAACTACTTTAATACTATTGGATACTATCAAGCTTTATAGTATCCTATTTTATTAAGAAAGCCTTTTGAATCAACATATGTATCATAATAAGCACATTGGCATAATCTGTAACTGCAGAACATGCTGTGTATTGATCTCGTGGAGGGAACTCAGAATTCATTTGTCTAGATTAAGCTTTATAATTTATTACATAGCATATAAAGTGCCAGAGTAAGACATCCTGTCGGAGTTTTCAGAGGTTTCTTTTGATAAAAAATTTACTTTACTGTTCAAATAGATGTTTTCTCTATCAGACTGCGCATCCTTAAGTAGTTTAGTGTTATTTTGCCAGAAAAAAAACAAAACAAAATAGAAACCAATCACATGGTTTGTGCAGCCTTTATACATTTCTTGTTTGACATTTTGTTCATCTCGTGCAATTTACTTGTGTGCAAGCATCAAATTGCATTTTTACCCAATTCTTATTTCTTTTGCTCATTATATAACATCGTCATTACTTTTTTGCATCAGTCATGCCATTCTGCAATATATTGCTTGTGCATTCCCTGGAGTTTCGGATCACTGGTAAATTCACATGTTCAACTTTTTATTTTGCTACTTTTATTTGCTAATGCTTCTCAAAAATGAAACTATTCTTGCTGATAACTGTAAGTGGGTTTCTGTTGCTAAGGATACATTTTAATTTGAGGGGAATTTGCTTGCTCAAAAATATGTGGAGTCGATGGTCTTCCATTGTATGATTTACTTCCAATGCTACTTTTTTAACTTTTAGCCAATTGTTTTTTTCACAATTAAGCCTATCACTGAATATGTGCCTACTTTGTATTTTAATTTAGGTCAACTATACTTTTTTATCATTGATAAAAAAATTATAATTGTTCACTCTTAGTTCTTTTTATTAAATATTTTTTAAAGTCATGATTAGACGGTTAACAAATTTACTAGTTTGATCTACATTTATCATTGCATGCATTACATATTGTATTTTTAAGTTTTTTTTTTTGTAGTTTTATGATAGCATTTTTGTACTAGCAGTTTCACTTTTTTTAATTTATGATTTGTAAGATTTAATTATGAGTTATTTGTTAAAATGATCTTTTTGATTTGTTAAAATTATCCAAATTAATCTTTTGACTTTTAAATCCTAAATTTAGTCCTTTTACCTTTAAAAAAAACAAAATTAGTCTCATAATTTAATCTCAATAGTGTCATATTAACTCACACTATGAATAAGTGATATTTTGGAAGAAAAATGCAATTGAAGCTGATAATTGCTACATTTATTCATTTTTTACCTTCAACCCTATTTTGACACAATCGTTGAAGTCACTAATTATAGGATTTATGATAAAAATTTTAAATTTATTATTTACCAACTTTGAACATATCTTATCTTCTCAAAGTATCTCTTATTTGCAATGCTAGTCAACGTAATGTTACTAAAATATAATTGTGGGACTAAATTTGCATTATTTTTAAGAGTTCATTGTGTATTTGGATGATATGCTTTTGTTTGGCTCATAACTTATACTAAAATAATATTTTGAATACTAAGTTTATGTTTCGTCATTCCACCTTCATTTCCAACACTTATTTGGCCGAGTTGTCACTAGTAACAGCTTAATGTATTAAACCGTGGATCCATCCCCGGTTCACCTATGTCGTTTGGTTCTTTCTATTACTGCTATATATTTGTATGCTACTATAACATTGTAATGAATAATTATATCTTATCATATTACTGTCCTATTTCTCTTCTTTCTCAAGACCTTCTCTAAGTTGTCCGTATAATTACATGGTATCAGACGATCGTCTCCAACTTTCGGTTATGCACATCAAGAACCCAGCTCTCCAACTAAAGAACTCAGCTTAGGACTCAGCATCAACTGCAATTCTTCTTTCTGCCACTCTCAAGAACAGCAAGAACACCAACATTGCATTCTTATCGAGAACAACAAGATCACCGCCTTCTCGTCAGTATTACTAATATGGACTCCCACTCCAGCTCCAACTCTAGCTCCCATCGCAGCAATTCAGCTAACTCATTCGAAGAAAAAAATCTAAAATTCTTGATGTCTAACATCAATAATTTAATCAACAATCCCCTAACATTTGAGAACTATTACATCTGGAGAGCTCAAGTAATCAAATTATTCAAAGCAAACAACCTATAATGTCATCTCGATGGATCTAATGCCATAACCTGCACCGAGAAGGAGAACTATCCCATATGGATCTCAGCTAACTGCAACCTTATAGCATCCTTCTACTTCATAATATCGCCATCCATCCTTCCATGAAGGGAAAAAATTTGGACCATTTCTCGATTTATACGTGTCATCCTTGCGCAGGGGCCATGCTAATTTTCTTTGTATCATTCCAATTTTATCGGATGTCTCTGTATCGGGGCCATGCTAACTGCAACCTTATAGCTAATCTTCGTAATATCGCCATCCATCCTTCTGTACATATTGGAAGTCGATTCTTGCACTGAAGTTTGGTTCACCTTGGAGAAACGTCTCCAAATTCTCAAACCGATCTAAAGCCATTCAGCTCAAGAACGAACTTCATAGTGTATCATTCAAAGATCGAACAATGGGTGAATATATGTCAAAAATCAAATCTCTGGTCGACAAAATTGAGGCAGCAGGCTCTAAGATTGACAATGAAGATGTTAGCCTCTACACATTAAATGGCCTCTCATCCGCATATCAAGCATTCAAAACAGTCATAAGAAATAAGCTTACACCAATCAGTTTAGATGACCTTTATTCCCTCCTTTGTAGTGAGGAAACCAATGTACAACAAGACTTGCACAATGAGATCCAGCTGACCACCCTTCTACCATTGGCAGTTATACACACCTCACCTTTTTCTCAGGAAAATCTAGAGGGAGAGACCAATACAGCAGAGGCCATGGTCGTCCCCCATTGCCGTAGAGAGGAAATCTACCAATGCATCATACCTCCAGAATTCCCTACATTGAATGTCAAATATGGTCACCCCGACAAGGATTGTTGGCACCGACAAGATCCTAACTATAAGCCTCCGTTAAATCCAAGGCCACACCATCCTGCAGCCCTACGCACAGAAGGGCCACCTGGCGTCAACTAGTACCTTGATTCAGGAACTTCCAACCATATTACACATGACCTTAGCAACCTCTCCATAACTGAAAACTATCAAGGTAATGATCATGGTACTGTCGGAAGTGGATTGTCTCTTTCTATCACCAACATTCGTAACGACATTCTTCCCACTCTAAATCATAAGTTTCTCTTCAATTAACTCCTTCATGTCCCTCAATGTAAATATAATCTCTTATGTATTTATAAACTAATATCAGACAATTTTTGTTCTATCTCATTTAACTCACTTGGGCTCACTATAAAGGATCTTCATACGAACATTCCTCTACTTAAAAGCCACTGGAACAACGAACACCATCCGATCGACACCAGAACCACCTCATCCCACAACTATTATGCATTCTCCTACCACTTTTACAAATCCACTATGGCACGGCTTGGGCGCCCAAGTCAAGACATTTATCAACATCTTCATCATCATCCCTACATCGGCATAGGCAGCTCTCTACCGCAATGCACCACATGCATCATAGCTAAATTTACTATATCTTTTCATCCTCGTGCTTATCATTTGAGTTGGGATTGGATCTTATTGGTGGTTTTGTTGATTTTGGAGGTAGAATATCATATATGAATGTGCCAAAAGTGTTTCGGATAGTTCCGGGGGGGTCCGGGGCAAGCTGGTAGCAAGCCATGTGCCCTCTAATGCTTGGGCCAGAGAATCGCACGCCTAGGCACCCCAATGACAGAGGCCTGGGCACCCATGGCCTCCCAAGCATCCAATGGCAGACGCCTGGGTGCCCAGGCGCCCCAGAGACAGTGAGTCAATCGGGCAGGTGGGCCTAGGCTCCTAAGGGCCCAAAACATGAGCGCCCAGGCGCCTGCGGTAGTTAGCCACGAAAAGTCTTATTAATATCATTAATAATTAACATTTATTTATATTATCAATTAATACTTAAATAATATTTATAACTAATAACTATAATTATGATTTAAATATTTTTATATTACTTTTTAAGAACATACCTTGGGTTTTTTGGACTTGGTCTAGTTTTCTTTATATATTTTGCTTTTTTTGTTTTTTATTTTATATTTTTGTACACCATCAAGCCCATCTGCTCTGCTCTAAATTTTTTTTATATCAATAAAATTTGCAAGTTGATAAAAAAAAATTCCTATGCTTTTTTACCTCCTTTGACTCTAGTTTTAAATTCTTCAAGAAAGGTGTGGCCTACTCTCTCCCTATGCAATGTCATTTTTTTTCTTTTTTTTTGTTGCTTTCTCTTTCTTCATTGCATGATAAATCCCACTAAGTAATTGGTTAAATCTTGGTTTATTATTTAAAATTTTTTGGGTTAACCCTATTTTGAAGAGTTAATGAAATTTATGCGATCACTACTTTTCATGGTGGCTTCAATTCAACTTGGAAGAATTTAAGGATTTGGAGGCCTAAACCTTGCCTAATGACTTAAAGTCTAATCCTGCTAAACCGCCCCTAGTTGATTTGAGTATTTTGCTGATAGTTGTTTAGTTAGGCTTAAATTTAAATCACTAAGTCTTATTTTACTAAACAATTCCTGGGTTCTCTTGCATTTAGAGGCTTTTTTTCAAGTCTGACCTTTGTGCTGTTCATCTTACCTGGTGGAGCGACTCAACATCTTTTGCCATCGTCTTGCCACTTTTTCCGCTAATTTTAGTCTTCTCGTTTTGTTTTCTGATGTGGGTGTGAATGCACGATAGAAACTACATCTTTTAGCATGCATGATCTGAATACATATGAAGAATCACATCTAACTTTGTGTGTAAGAAACTAGCGAATCAGATGCAGTTGCTCCTGTGAGTGATTTGGAAGTGGGCCTTTGAAATAGTGATCAGAATTCCAAGTGTTGATCCAAAAATTGAAATCTGTGTTTCGTTGGATGCAATCTAATGACCTGAAAATATCTCAGTAAAAATATCTTCAATATGTCAAATCAAACTCCTAATGTCTTTACACTTATCCGGTCCATAAAATACAAAAGTTAACTTTCAAAAAGTTTTAAAATACATAACAAATAATAACGCAAAAATTTTCCAAACCACAATGTTTCGTATGATGCTTGCAACTTGTGCAGACATGATTCCTTTCACTTATGACCTAAATATGAACCTAAATAGTAATTGGATGATCTAAACAAGCAACCTGGCATCATCGACTCTATTCAGTAATGTTTTACAAAAATAAAGAGTGAAATAACCTATGTTTTTGGCCATCCTTTATCAAAGTCGTAAGCTGAAAGTTTATTTTGCTAAAATTCATCCAAATATCTATTGCTGTTTAGAAGCCTTGAATTTCAACAGCAGATGTCATTAAAGTTTCTTATTTACACTGTATATTTATAGTTATATATTTATATACATTTATGAACATGCATATATACACTTTTATGTATACATAAATACACACACATATATATACATACAGATATACATATTATATTTGTATACATATATATATATGTATGTGTGAATGTACTAGTGCTCATATTCTGCCTAATATTCTGTTGATAGTTCATGATTGTGATTAAAGCTTATGCTATAATTTTATGTTTGTTCTCAGAGCTAATCTTTATTTGAAACCATTGAACTTCTGAATTTTTTTTTCTTATATCAAGGTATCCAGCTGATCTTTTCAATAGAGCCAAAATCAACTCAATTTTGGACTGGCATCATTCAAATCTACGGCGCAGTTCATGTATTCCATGATCAGACTCTCTCACCCATACATTTAAATATACTTGTTTTTAGTTCTTGTTTTTTTGTTTTTTTCCCATTTTATAAGTGTGATTTTAAGGGCTAAGATCAACTCAAATAGGGTGTTCATCACGTCGAAGATAGCTGCCCTTGATTCCTAAAGACCCGGAGACATGATGAGGGATCCACACGTGAAAAAGCTTCTATTGAGTGATTTCTGCAACTCCTTTAAACCATCCCAGCGAACTGTCTCTGCAACTGAGCCCTCCCCTTATTAAGTCTTTCAACCTAGACCTTCCCCTCTCCTCTACAAATGCCAGACAAAACCTGCTCCATCAAGTAGCAGTAAGCAGCGACTAAGTAGATATAAGAATTCGAGGTAGAAGCATTAGGCTTAGAGCAGGTAAAATATGAGGAAGAAAGAAGATCAAAGAGCTTGTTGAAAGTAAAAGCTAAAAATAATGAGAGAAGATCATGCCTTCCATTGCCTTTTAGAGATGGTGGAGCCAAGAATTTTAAAACCATGCATATGGTTGCCTCTTAAAGCTGGTTGGGAAGATTAACTCTCTTTGTTGATTTTAGATCTAGATCTAGGGAGTACTGTTTTTGAAATAATGTTGAGTCATTATGTTGCCAAAATTTGTTTAGAAATATTGAGAGAACTCCATACACATCATGTTGCTAAAATTTAATAAAAAGTATTTAAGATAATTTCTTAAAACATAAGAGAAGACTCGATGCTCTGTTATCTCTTAGAGCAAGTTGGGCAAAAATGTGATGACCCTTGTTAAGTTAGTAACAACCAATCTAACATAAGTGCATTTTTTCATAGGATCATATTGGCAGTTAAGCTAAATAGCATTCAAACAACATTCAGAATCATACAGGAAATAAAAATATCATTTATTCAATTTAAGATCACATTATATAGAATATTACATAATTGACATCATACAAAAATAAACGTGTCTCTTGAAAAGAAGTAAAAGCTAAAGTTATATTTTCTTAATCTACACCACAATTCTTTATAGCACCCGTAAGCCTTCTCCAGTTGTACCTAGTATGATATTATAAAAATAATGCCTTAGTGCATATTCTAAGTACAATGGATATTAAATAATATATTTTTAAGCAAAAGTGGAAGGCAAAAATGATTTGATAATAATTGCAATAAAATATGGTTTAATGCAACTAAAAGATAATCATAATTTTTGCAAATAAACATTTCTTTATCATGGTTATATCACATCTCAAATCAATAATTGCATAAAAATTCATATTTATGTTTATTTCTTGATATCATGAAGCAACGTTAATAGTTCTGATAGGCAAAGCCAGAACTTTGAGGTTTGGTTCAATAAAAGCATGTCATTCACCTGGGCCCCCTCAAAGGCTCCAGGTGGCGCCCTTATAGCTCTCGAGGACTAGCCCCGTCTCTAACCTCAAAAAAGGGATCTATCTTTCCCAGAGAAAGTATGCTGTTGATCTTTTGAAGGAGACTTGTTTTTGGGTCAAATTTCTTAGGCGAAAAGAAGCTTTAGCTTCGAGCCAGGAAGAGCAAGAGTACCGCCCGAGAATAACGGAAAGAGCAAGAAGGATGGAATTAATGAACTTCCGCTCGCATGTGATATAGAAAGGTACTTGGATTGGAGATCTTTCTAGGTTCCTAAATGCGGGGGTCTCATGCATTCAAAATAGCTGAAAAGTGCAAAGGATATTTTTTTGAAAGACCGCTAGATTCGCTCAGTTTTTTGGTAAAAAGATCAAACTGGAAAAGAGAAAGGTGAATACCTGACAAGCAAAGGGGATCGCCTTGACTTTACGGTATCAAGCAATCAATCCTACACATTCCCACTAAAGCACTAAAGGACCGGACGGAGGGAGGACAAGAATCATTGAATTGAAATGGTGAAAAGCACGCATAGACGCACTTAATGCTAAGGTCTAAAGCTCTTACCCTAACTCTAAGCTAAGCTTTTAGCTGCTAGTCAGTCGGTCCTAGGTCAGGTAGTTTAATGAGCTCTGATCTGCTCCTTGAGAGCTACCAACTCATAGCTTTCTCCGCTCCTAGCTACCAACTACCACTGACCATTAATGGAATGGGGATGTTGGTGCGTATGCCCAAACATAAGCGCTTATGGTCTCAGCACCTAAACCTGACTTGTCTTTCGATGCTTCAATTTATAGTTGCGTTTTCCCTAATTCCCGTGTGATTCTAAATCTAGATTACTTTCGACTAACGTCTCACTCCTACCGCCCCAACATTCCCTCGGGAGAGTACTCTGAGAAATGAACAATTTGACCCCACGGGGTAATCGCGTTTAGGTCAACTCCCACGGTAATGTTTTTAAAGGACGAGCACAGTGACGCAAACGACCAGCTCCTCTCCACCTCCGGTGGCCTAGTGAGAGTTCACTGGCAAGGATAATGAAAGGCTGCGAAGCAGATTACCCGAGCTCCAGAGTGCAAGGTACGTTTTGAGCGGATTCCTCAGAGTAAACAGAACCGAGACCCGGAAAACACTACTTGCCCTCTAATCTAATAGGTGTACGAACGAGCTACTATTGAATTGCTCGCTAGCGGGACACGGAGAGAATGAGAGGCGAGAGAATCTAGGGGTGATTTTCTACAGTTAATCTTAGCAGACGCTTTTCACGACCCGAAGGGTGGTTTAGTCCTCAAGATGATATTCTGATGTTACGACCCTCTACCCTATTGGTTAATCCCGAAGGAATTCCCTGGTATAGCTGCCCAAAGTATATCCCTTCGCTTTTTGGATCGTCTTCTGCCCAATGCGGTACCTCCCGTTTTTTGGGCCATTGGGTCGATCTCGATAGCCGGTCTTGGGGCCCGAGCGAGACAAACAGATTACTGACCCGAGCCAAGCAGGCTAAAGATTTGGTTTCAGTCCGCTACGCGGCCTTTGCTTTGATCTGGCAAACAAAACAAAACCTTAGGCCGAAGGATCCGACGAATGATATGGAAGAGTGAGACGCTAGTCGAAGGAGCGCATAAGATTAATCGCGTAGCGGATTGCTTTTGTTATGTTAGACGAGAGTCGATGATACTTTGATACGTTAGTCGAATGAAAAGAACCTACCCAGCCTCCAGTTTGTTAGGTTTTTACAAAAGAACAAAACCTTAGGCCGCGCAGCGGAAGTCAATCCCCAATCCGACCTGACTTTTGCCTTAGGGAAAAACAAAATCTTCCTAGGCAACATTCATCAATTATTATATGCTCGTTATGGCTCTTTTCTTCCACTCGCGCCTATCCCAGACGCCTTTCGACGTCCCTCCGAGTACTCCGCCGTAAACCGTAAAGTCCCTGAAGTCTACTAAAAACAAAGCAGTTGCGACGCTTTACTCAAAAGAAAAAAAGGGGGTCTGGACAGACAGTTCAGTGAAGGATAGAAGACCTTTAGCAACCAATTGCCAAAAGAATAGACCTGACCCCTTCCCTTCCTAGCCACAAAGAAAATGGTAAGCAAGACGCGCTTGACTCACCATAGAAAAAAAGAGATCGAGGCTCACTCTTGAAGAGTGAGACGCTAGTCGGTCGAATGTAGGCGACCCGAAGGCCACCCGGAGCCGGAGGGCCGGAGGTGGTTGCTATCTAGAAGGAAGCCATAGAATAGACTGAACAACTTACTAAATTGAATAACTTGTTTCTTTAACATTTGAAATTGAAACTTCTATGTTCAGTCGGAAGGAATCCAATCCATTCAATTCAAGTTCTTGGGGCATTTCTGCATTGATTGAGTGCCTAGTCGGGTCGGGGAAGGTCGGTCATCTGCTGCGCAGACCCGAAGGGCCCAGCACGCACAATCCTATCCGAGCCCGTCACGTCATTGTCATTGCACTTCGGACAGCCGTCCGTAGCATCAGCACCTCTCTTTCGAGCGAGGGCAAAGGCGGCTTTCTTTGTGTTGTTGGTTGGTCTTTCTCAACGTGGTGTATAGCACGAAAAACAATGATTTACACGTTCACATTCAAGAAGAGAAGAAAGGCGATAGCCGTAGGGATCGGCCGTGGGGAACTACTGCCGACATCACAAAACACGAAGTTCTCTCGCTCTGCTCGCGGCGCTCCTTGCTCGCGGAGCGACCGGTTGTAAAGAACGCTAAAAAGAAAAGCTAAGCCGAGATTTGATCTCCACCTCCGGTGGCCTTCGCATTTGATCCAAGCCAAGAGCCTCGGGATACTTTCAGAGTCTATTCAAGTTATGGGAGGTTAAGACCCTAATCTAAATAGAAACAGTAGGCCCACTTAAAGAACCACCAACCATATCAGCTAACGGTAGGTCTATCTACTTTGTTCGGGCCCGTCATAGGAAGTAGAGCGAGGCTACAACTCCGTGAGCTAAAGAGAAATTGTCGAATGTAGGGCTCCCGCTAGGGAGTGAGATGCCTATCTGATAAGGGCGAATTCATTCTGAGCTCGGCCTATCTCTTATTTAGGAAGCGTCAAAGCATATAAATTCTTGACTTGAAAATTGAAAATAGGAACTTAAGGAAATTGAACCTCGCTTGCTTGTAATTCGAGATCAAACCTGCTCCGCTGCGCGTAGTTTGGTAAACTTTGATTTGAAGGATATGGAGTGAGTTGTTCAAGGTAAGTAATGAGTAGCCAAGAAAGAGCTTAGTTAATACTAGCTAACTGGGTAGAGCTTCTGAACCGGGCTTAGGAGTGGTTATGATCTTTAATTAAAATTAGATAATTCTAATCGAAATAATAAATATATAATAAATACATATCAATATAAATACGATATTCTCTTTTCATACGTACCTGTGAAAAAGAATAACAAAACAGTTCGGTTCTTTGTCCGCTCTCATCGTCTCACAATTCCATACCCTAACGTTCAGATTCGACTAGATACAAGAATAACAAAAGGGTAGGCATCGACAAGTAAACAGAGTCGTTCAAGTCAAATAGGGTTTGACGCTCGATCCTTTGCAGAAAAAACCCAACTAATGAGGATTAATAAAATTGGTAATACCCGAATCTTTCTTATTCCAAAAATCATAGCAAAGTTTAGCTAGGTTATAGCATTCCTTTGGACGTAGCAATTGACCATATTTCTATTATACGCTGCGGGTCCTTTGATATGCTTATCAAAGTCTTCCCGTAGATCAATGGCATTAATAGAGTTTTGATGAGCTTTCTATCTGAAATGCAGGCTGCGAACGAAGTGAGTAGAGAAGGCGCTAGATCAGACTTCCGAACACTTGTTGGGTGAAGATTGGTTTTTTGCTAAATGTTACGGCCTAAATGCTAAACTATTGACCCTACTTGTTCGGATGGGTGTTCACCCCAAAGTGTTCCCGGACTGCATGCATACATCCGTAAGTAACTTAGTGCAACATGGCAAATTTCATTGAAAGGAATCAGCAAAGAAAAGAAAAACTGGTCAAATTCCAGTTCTCCTCCTTCTGGGTACAGGTTAATTTGGCGAGTTCAAATGGGAATAGCGAAGTTGAATCTTTTCCTAAGCAGAAATGAGTTCTAAGCAAATTAGAAAATGAAGTAAAGGCCGCGAAGCGGAATTCAAATGAAAAGGGGAAAGTACCCCACCAATCTACCAACTAGAACTCTATAGGCAGGCCTAGCTGACTAATCTACCAGACCAGAATTCCCTAGTAAACTAGTACTGAAAAGTGAGGCTGGATAGGTTCTAGATTCTGACTACTAGCAACCTACCCTCCGGGTGGGTCAACCTCCGGCGCGCAGCGGTTCTATCTAAGAAGCTGGGATCTAGTGAGTTTAGTTCTATTCTTACATCTACATTGTTGAGCGTAGCTAACTTCGACTGGCTTTTCACATATTAGCTATGCTAAACCCAGTTCCCCCCCAATGAGCTTAAGGGTGAACTCCGGGGAACTAAACGAATTAGGTCTTAGGTCGCCTGTAACCTTTCCTAGCCTAACCCCCGCTTCGCTGCCCCAGTCGCTTCGCTTGATTCTCAAACTCAGCTGGAATTTATGAGACTCGACGAATCTCAAGAAAGGAACTTACGAATAGCTTGACTGCTGGCTGGGGCCCAAAACTGACTGGCGGTCTGATGCTATGAACACAAAATCCATTGGCTAGGCCACCCGGAGGGTAGGTTGCTATCTAGAAGTGAGACCAAATAGGCCAAAGGCTCTAACCGCAGCTCTAGATCGGCGCTAAGCTCGTGTGAGACTCTCCCTCGGAAGGCCGTCGTCACATCGGATTTGGAGTGTTCTCCAAATGTTGTTAAGATAGGGTTCGAGCATTGGCTTTGCGAATGAGTTCTAGCAAACGCAAACCACTTCTCGGGTTAAATCCTATTTGAAATTCACAAACAAAAAAATAAGAACATGTTAGAAAATAGTCTCCACCCTTTCAAGACTCCAAGAACTACTGTCATTCTCTAGCATAGTAAAATAGAGTGAGTGTGTTAAGTGATATAGAAAGAAATTACAAATCAATCTATGTCATAACACATGTAGTTTAGACTGACTATGATAGAGGGAGAGGGTCAGTACTTTTCTACGGGTAGTGGCAGCTAGAATAAAATAATGATCATCTTATAGTTCAATCCCAAGGAAGAAAATCCTGATGCCGTTGAACTCTGAAAAAGCATACCCATCATTCAGAAGGCTAGTTGAAGCGGGTGGCTTTTAGCCTGACTTTCTCTTTCCCACGGAGCCTACCCTGAATTTACCTTCAACCCATTGGTCCGAAGGACGCAGAGGTTTCACTTGGTTCTATTTCTATACGGTGAATTGACTAACTAAAAAGAAGTCTACGAAGCCGGAAGGTGTCACCTAGTCCTATAATAAGAATTCTAGGCTCCAGTAGTTTGAATTTCTTAGGCCGCTGGAGAGAGCGGAATCAGGATCTTGATCTTGATCTTATCTTATTAAACTCTGGTAATTTAATAGGAAGATTCTCTGATTCGTAATATACGAAAGTTGAAGAAAGGAATCCTGATTCAGCATATAACATAACTTGAAATGAGGAGTTGAAATTACTGGAGTAACCGAGTTTCATCTTCTCACTCTTCACTCTTTTGAGCCAAAAGCTAGGCCACGTAGCGGAAAAAGCGTTTCTGACCCAGTCAGAGTCATTCAAGAGAAGAGGCCGCTCAGCGGAGAGTGCAGAGTCAAAGTAGTCTTTTGATTTGCTTCACTCATCTATATTTTGAGCGAATCGAACTAGACGACTTTGAGCAAGGTGTTAAAATTGGCATTTGTATTTGTGGTTTGATTATTGATGTCTTTGTTTTCATGGAACTCGTCGAATACCCAAAGGTCGTAAAAGTTATCGGCGTCGGTAAAGTCATTAATTCTTGAGCTGGCAAAGTATCTAATCTCAGATCGAATCGTGCTCAGTTTCACCTCTTTCTCTATAATCTATAAGACATCTTTGTATAAGCTAGACTCCGGCTCCGGTAGAGAGAAGCTAATGAAGCGGGGCATGAGAAAATAGATTCCGGCGAACTGAGAAATTCTTTGATTCGTTCGAGCGACGGGGAAAAATGAAGAAGAAAAGCAGCGAAGCTTATCAAAGTTTTGGGGGCCAACTTCGTAGGGGGAAACGAACGTAGCGCTCCAGGTTCCCCTCTTTTAGACAGAGACTCTTGAATCGGACTTCAAGCAATCAGTCCCTTACTTAAGGTCAAGTATAAGACTCCAGCTTTAGCTATTCTAAATATATCTCTTTCTTCGACTTCGAGCCAAGCTTTCCGGAGTGAAGTGAAGGGCTAATGATTCAGTTCAGGCCGCGCAGCGGATTATAGGGAAGTTCAGGATACGAAGGCCACCGGAGGTGGAGGTTAGATGAGCCTTAATAAAGAAGCGAAGTCAAATAGGGAGGGGGGATGAGACGCTAAAAAAAGGGGAAATTACATTCTGAAAAAGGAACTACCAAGGCAAGGCTACAATAACAAGTAGAGGAACCGGAAGCGATGGAATTTCATTTGGAGCCAGAAGGTGAGGGAGCGCAAGGCTATATCAGAGTGAGACGAGGCTCCAAATAGGCGGCTAGGTTCTTTGCTTTGTTAGGACTGAAACAGGCTCACGGCCCCGGATTTCGGACAAATTAGATCTTCTTCCCGGACGCCCATAAAAGATTAGGAAGCAGGATTTGTCATGCGCCACTCGACCTAGTTCCTGCGTTCTAGTTCTAAGTGTTGCCGAAATTCTAGATAAATCCTCAGCCTTTTGACCTAACAATCGTTTTTAGGTTCGGTAATCGCCTATCTCTAAATTAAGCACTCTCTTAGGTGTGAGGTGAGGTCAGTGCTGTGAGAGGTTGTTGAGCTGAGAAGCGATTAATGATTTCTAATATTAGAATCTAAATCGAAAGTCGAAAGGCAGCGAAGCGGGGGCAAGACCAGCAATTAGCTTCATTATACTACCGAAACCAAGTGCAATCACCATTTTGGAATCCTTTACAACATTCACAAGATAAATAAACGTCATTTTCTTTTACATCATTAGTAGTAAAAATAATGCATTTAATATCAACACGAAACTGACTCAAAGTGATGCTTAAGCAGTAATAAAAGCAAACAAGAGTATAAAAAGTAACATCCAGTGTATTTTTGTATTTGACTTATCAAGATGAATCACTCACAAACTTGATATGTCTGCAAAAATTATAATTGATATTTTATTAAACTTTGAAAATGATGCTTTTAGTGTTTCAATGAATCCTATTACTCGGCATACTGCTTAACTTAGCCTTCCGTTCTCATATCCTTCCCCAACCTCTTGATAGAAATCTCAATTATATACTAATTAATTTCACGGCACAGATTCTAAGTTAATTTAACTTTCATTAGCAAGTTAACAAGTTCAGCAATATTAGTACGGGACTGCAGGGCATTATTCTTGATGGAATAATACAATTTAGAGCAATTTCGTTAGAATCTAAATATCTTGCTTGCAAAATGTGATGGAAACTATTTACATGCTGGTGTCAAATGAGTCAAGCAATTTTATATTAGATTATAGATAAGAGATATACAAATTAAATTAAGTGTTAAATTGTGCAAGTAGAAATAGGTACAATAAATTAATATGTGAATCAGTCAAATTCTGAGCATAGTAAAGTAGGTTCGACAAGTGATTGATTTAAATCTCATAGTAGAAGGTACATTACAATAAATTTACTTAAGAGTTCTAAAGTGCAAGTAGACCAAGTACAAATATTTTCGTATGGGTCAGTTCAGGTTTAGATGCAGACTTTAGAGCAATTCATTCAAAGGAATCCATACATTGGATATCAAGTGAATACAGATTTGTAAAGCTCTCCCGAGTTGTTGCTACTTGAAGAAGAGCGAGGAGTCGACAGAGCTTGGGGTGTCGTAGGTTCTGCAGGGAGTTTAAATAGGACGTGCGTACGTAACACACATCTATTTCTTGTGCGCTAATAAGGTGCATCTTACTGTCGGCAGCTCTTGCGTCGATTGCGGAAATCGAAGATTGGGAGCGCGCGTTCCTCATTCTTTCCTGATAGAACCGTTGGCTTTAATTGCTGACGGTTTCTAGAAGTATTTTCTGCCTTGATTTCTGAGAGGTGGAAACTTTGAAATACTTTTCTAATTTGCATTAAATTCGAGATTTAAGGGCTAAGCTAAACTTCCATTTTAGAATTATTTGTCTTTGAGAAACTTCTCCAATTTAATCAATACGTAACAAAAATTTGATGAAAAATTGATTTTAGAGGGAATTTTAACAGAAAACGGAAATTTGCGGGTAAAGCAATAGAAAATATGACGTTCTGTTGTAAGCTGATCAAGAAAATGAAAAAGTTATCAAAATGGTCCATTGACTTTTACAAAATGTTCAAAATAGTCTCTAATTCTGTAAATATTTTTTTCGTCCATTGATTTTTGTTTAGGTATTTTTTTTGGTCCTTGCAATCAGCTCCTTTGTCCCTTCTGTTAAATTTGTGTCTACCAGCGGGTATATCATGTTTTATTCGCCTTTATTTCCGATAGATCAAGGCAACGCTGTCCGGCCGAAGCTGAGCTACACCAGTGTGCTCTCCGGGGTATTGGCATCCATGCAGGGATGGATGGAGAAGCTGTTGCTGATTACCATGAGAATTTCGGCAGGGGAACTCGGCGAGCATGGAGAAGATCCTCTCTCTAGCAGGGGGAACTCGGCGAGGACCTTCCCGGGATAGCGGGGACCACACCGGGGCTTGTGTAGAGGGTCCCAATCATCGTCGGCCGGGTCGAGCTTTACATCCAGTGATTGCAGTCGTTGCACAATGCCTTCACCAGGCTGTTCGTGACGAGGCACGGGCACATCAATAGCATGATCGTGGAGGTCAACGAGGATCCCGACAACATCCTGATCCAATTGGCGAAGGACACCGAGGCACTGGCAGCCACAGAGAGGGAGAACTTCAGCCCCGTTCTCCGGCAGTGGTATCCATCAGCTAGAATTTTGCTGGGAAGGTCCTTCGGGAAGGTTCTATGAATCAAAATTTTATATCTTGATCCCTGAGCTTGCTAAGTATCTACTAATTTCGACTTGCTACTTGCACGCAGATATACAGTGATCAATAAATACAAAATAAAGAATGAAATGATGAATAATAAATAGTAACATGCATGTGAAAGAAAAAGGCAGAAACTGAAATAAGTAAAGAGCATATCTATAAACAGGCAACAAAAACAACTCTGTGACAAGGGAGAAAAACTAGAATACCTAATTTCCTGTAGATTTAATTGGTATTTTATGAATCAATCTATATTAAATAATAGAGCTCTTAATAGATCTGGGTGATCCTCGATTGAGTTTAAATCATGATATTTTATTTCTTGTTGAATCAATTTGAGTTCAGTCACCTAAAAAGTGAAAGTACCACTTCACAACTCTCAACAGAAAGATAATAACCTTCACTATATTTATTGACCTAAACATGACGACACTCATCTTCCAAGATGATATTCGACAAGTATTTCATTTCTACGAATATCATGTAATATTTCATATCTACAAAACAAATTCCTAAATCAGTGATAACAAGGGTAGTTATTTAATAATTAAAGAAGAATGAATTGATTGAGTATGCAAACATTCCAAAGAATTGATTCCTTAGAGAATGTTGACCCTAATTTGGCAAACATCATAACATCTCAAAATAGCACACATTGTCTTGTATCAAAGAAGAGTTAGAGAATGTTGTTGGAAGCATCAGATGTGTAAATATTGAAGATAGAAGTGCTTATGAACGAGTTCTGCTATGCAACCCCAAAAGCTTCCAAAAGATTCCTAAAAATGAGATAACAATGCCAAGTGGTTTGCGACCAGTTCATGCATTTTTGCGCAGAACCCCAATTAATTTTTTTGTTAATAAATACCACCTCTTATTTTTGAGAAAATATGGGCCATTTTTATGGGCATTATAGTATTGTTCTATATAAAATTACCCAAAAAACTCATTTAAACTAGCATGATTCCACTAGTGATGAACTTCTGTTGGCATGCTGACAGCTCTCAATCTAATTAGCATACAAACTCCCAACTTTTAAGATTGCTGAGAATTTATATTATCTTTTTCTTTTAAATTATACAGCAAACCAAACAACCAAATCAAAATATGTCAAATTTTAACCTTCATTAGTATCTTTATATTTTGCGTTTTCTGTTTGGCCTTCTACATCCTTATGATATATTGTTTAAAACGCTTGCACACTTAGTAATATTCTCTTGGGATTATTACTATAAGACACTAAATTTATTTGTTTTATGTATCTAGCAACTAAACTTTGCTATTAAAAAGTTGTTATTCATTCATGGAGTATCATTCACCGCATAAATGGTAGGAACTTGAAGGGATTTAATTGTGGTGATAATTCTGATTAAATGATGAGAATTTGCATGATACTTTTGTAAGTATTAAAGTTTTGATTGGTTTGCATGAAATTTTTCCTTTTTTTAATGCAGATGTTTTTATCCAAAACACAATTTTAGCACCTGCAATGGGTCTTCCAGCCAACCCTCAAGCTGCAAGTGAAGCTGAGAAAGATGCATTTTCATCTCTCTTAGCAATTGAATCCATTTGGCTTAAAGGCAACGCAAGATTCTTATTAGGAAATTCTCAGCCATCGATCGCAGATCTCAGTTTAGTTTGTGAAATCATGGAATTCGAGGTAAAAAGAATATTTTTCATGAATGCATTTCCCGACTTTATTTGGAAGCTTGATTCAAATTTGCTAAGGCTGCGTTGATATTTTGCAATTTTTGCTTGAAATTTTTGAACACTTAGCACCCAAAGCTTTTTAATATATATATTTATAAAAAACACTTTTCTTTTCTCATTTCTAAGGTGGCATGACACCTCATTTGTATTTAAAATTAAAAGAATCTTAAGAAAAATGATAGTGCTTTATTTGTAAATGTTAAAACTTTGCTTCTGGATTTGCTAATTTAAAGATTTGAATGCTATGCATGCAAAGTTTGTTTTTTCTTTGAAAAATTAGAATTTGAGAGAAGGAATTGCGTTTGCTTGGCTTTATTTTTAATTAAAAAGTAAAATAATGTTATATGTGACATAGTTGACGTTCAAATTAGAAACATATTAACAAATAGACGAGGATCCTAAGTTGGATGAACAAGTATATGTAAAATGATAAGAAATGAGTATATTTTTTAATAGAGGTATGAGTAATTCAAGAAAGTCACCTTAGATTAGACTTGGGCATGGGCATGGGTTGGTTGGGTCTGGGCCAAGTCAATTTAGGTTGCTAATTACTAACATTTGTCGGCCCTATCTTATAGTGGGCAGGGTTGGGTTGTGTCATCATGAAAAAAGTGTATTTAATTCTCTTAAATAGTTCTATATTATATAAATAGTAAATATTTACTAAAATATAAATTTATGCCTAAATTACTCTTAATTCACAAATAAAACTTCTAAATTTATAGATTATAATAAATTTATCCTAAAGTATTGTTATTATACATATATAAATACATAAAATGATTTAATCCTTCAACAATAGTACATTTTTATGTATCAAGCTGGTTGGGCTTGAAAGACAAAAGCCTGAGCTTGAACTGCAAGTGCGTTAGGTCGGGTTGGTATGGCCAAAAATAATTTTTTGTCTTAAAATTATGACCCAAGACAGCTTTTTTCATGTCAAGTGAGCTCATACCCAAGTCTACCTTAGATGTTTCGGGCATATATTAAGAACAGATCATTAGATGCCTTAATTAAGATCAATGACTTGTGCCCATGTTACAAAGCCCAATAATATGACTAATATAGTTTAGTTTTATTAAAATTAAAAATAAAAATTCAAATGAATTTTAACAAAATGAGAAAAAAAAGAGGGAGTTATTATGTGGAGACCAATTGGATCATCAAGAGACTGAAATCAGTGTTCCAGTGAATTCTGGGACGGATCTATGTAAGAAAATCTTTATAAATATAGCTATATAGTTAATCTCATTTCTAATTTATGATTGAAACAGAACCAAATAATGTGATTAATTTGATAATTACAAAATCATTTTAGGGATTTTTGCATACCGCTCAAGCGCACTGATGCTCATGTACGCCTCCCTAGGCCCCATGCAGACAATGGGTCTAGTGCTCAGGAGCGCCTATTGCGTCAAGTAAATAGAGGGTATGGCGCTCAAGCGTGCCCCAAGCGCGTAGCCGACAGAAATTATGGCACCCCGGCACCCCATAGGCAACAATGCAGGCGCCCAGGCGCCCGCAGAAATTCCAGCTCGTATGTGACATTCTATAATTGTGTATGGGTTTAGCACTCCATATAAAAGCCAACATTATGGGTTAGAGTTTAATATGTGCTAATTTTCTATGAGAGCTCTTGGAGGCTTTGAGGTTTGAACCCTCGAGTGAGAACAAGGAAAAATTTGCTAGAGAAGTAGAAAAAGCTTAAGGCGGTAAATCTCTTTTTCCTCAAGAAGATTGATAAGTTCTTTGTAATTCTGTAATCATTTCTTTTGTAGTGGATATTTTCGTGGTTGGTGTGGCTCCGTGATTTTTCCATTCTTGAGTTTTTCTCATAAAATTGTGGTTGTATGCTTGTGAATGTCGTGCTATATGATTATTTCAATTTTGTGTTGGTATATTTTTATGTTTGCTTCGGTGACTCTCAGTGGTCAAACCCCGATTTTAGGGATTTCGTCGGAGATCTCCCGGCGATTTTTTCAACATGACTGATCCCAAACAGCTGTTTGCGGGCATTGCCATATCAGAAGACCTGGCATTAGTTTTTTGCTGCATATGCAAGAACTGTGTCCTTAATGGCCTTTTTTAGGGAAATTGAAGCAATTCCATATCAGCTCATATTGTTTTGCATTTATTCTCACTTTAGCCCTCATAGTTTGAAAATAATATCAAACTGTAGAACTGAAGTGAAACAATTGGCAAACTATATGGGATTGAAATTAATTTAGAGACCATCTTAGATTCAATATCATTTATAGAATTTAAAGTGAAATTTTCTATTTGGGAACTATAGTTGAGCTGCATATAACGTATGAGGACTAAATTGTATTTCTCATTGTTTAAATGAAAAAATTGGCTTTTAGTTGTTATGGGGGTAAAAAAATCCTAATATACTTGGCGAACAAATGAAGCTTATGTTGAGGAGTGAGCTATATTTTTTATAGGCTCCCCACTGGTTTATGCTGTTTCTTTTGTAAAACAAAAAAAGTATTGTAATTTTAGAGTAATTTGGGGATAATTAGGAGCTATGTATCGAGAACTTAAACTAAAACTCACCAATTGTTGAACTCAACTTCACGTCAAAGAGGTTTACTTTTGCTCTTCAAATATGATGTGCGGGTGGGTGTACTTTTCTCATTCAATGTTTCCAAAAATAGCATTTTTATTTGTAAATATTAGAACTTGGGTGTTAAATGTGTATATGGTAATGATCTATTTACATTTTCATTCTCTGCAATATCCAAATTCATATTTTTAACCCTTTTCCCTATTGCTTTCTTCAGATTCTGCCTGATGAGAAGAGAGACAGACTTCTGAAACCTCACCCAAAGATACTTCAGTGGATCCAAAATGTGAGGAATGCTACTAATCCCTATTTTGACGAAACCCACAGCATACTGTATAAATTTAAGGCCAAGCAGCAGCAACACACCAAGATGGGCTCCTTGTCCTCCAAACTTTAATATATTTACCTATTTGCCATCCAAACCTTTTTATAATTATTATTTCGCTTGCATATTTCTGTAATTCTCAATCTATAACTAAAAAGTTTAGTCAATTATTAAAAATTAGAGGGGATATATCGGTTCAATTTCATGTGTAATTTCGTCTCACTGATTTGTTAAGTTATTACTTTATTAGTAGAACTGTAATTATAATATTATGATTAGTAATATGCATTTATTGTTTTGAATACTAAATATGAGAAAAAAGATTTTTAAAAAAAGAGTTTTGCTATTGATATATTTTCTAAAAAGTATGGATGATTAAAATTTAGAGAATGAAATGTAATAAAAAATTTATTTTTGTTTGTGGGGTCTATAAAATTACATATTATAAATTTTAAATTTTAATTATTCATATTTTTTGGGAGATATTTAGAAGTTAATTAATATTTTTCTTAAAAAAATTGTGATTTTCGCCCTCATCTAATGGTATTTTCTTATATATTTTGAATTATTTGTTAGGTAATATAGCATAACTCTATTTTTAATATGGGTTTTGATACATAGTTCTTCAATAGTTCTAAAATATATATACAAAATATAAAATAATTTTCTTCTCGTGAAAAATTATTATTAAATTTGTATTTGCATGTGAGGTTTATTGAAAAATATGTATTATAAATATCATCAATTTTCTTAGAAGTTAGTTGGGAGGTAATAATAATTTTCTTTTTATATTAAATAGGTGGACTTTACACTGAAATCTCGTACTATTGATATTAATGTAAAAATTATTTCATATAATTAGTCGCATGACCACACACAATTTAGGCACAATGTAACGTCAGTGGTTTTTATGTAAAAATTGCAATACTTAGTGTAAGATCTATAATTGCGATGTATTTAGTTGAATATGTAATTTTAGATTAATTATATTAATTAGACGCTAATTTTCCTAATCAGTATCCCTCCCATTATCGCTAACCGAAATTTCCAAATTACAGTTTGCCATCCCTTTGTTTTTTTAATTGCTCAAATTCTATAACACTAAAATATTGAGTTTTTCATAAGAATTTTATGAAATAAATATCCTATAATATTATCTATATATAAATGATAGAAATTCGAGAGTTTGGCACGATTCACTCACTTGGGCTTATATGTAAATTTAAAAGAAAAATATTATTTGGCTCTTAAATATCTCTCTAAAATTATGAATGATTATGATTTAAAATTTAAGATATATATTTTTATTTGAATTTAATGATAAATGTTAAGAAAAAGTAGGGCAATGCAAGTAAATAATCTTTAAAAAAATGCTGCTTAATATATTTAAATTAACAAAAATCAATAATTAAATTTGATTTATAATATATAAGTAGGTCGTTCATTATTTTGTGTGTGGCTTGAGAATGAATAGATTCAGATACGTATTCGAATTTGGCTCATTATCCATAAAGCCAAACACCTGAGAGGTAAATATGTGATCAGACAAAAAGATAATAATATGAGAATTTTAATTACCAGTCTAAAATATCAGTCACAGTGCAAAAGATTTGAGTCTGAAAATTTCTCCATTAATATCCCCCCTGCTTTTTTCTGCACTTTTCTAATTTACCTGCGCCAAAAATTAGAATCTTATCCAAATTACTAAATAGTATTGCTATATTTATACACGAATATATATATATATATATATATATATATATATATATATATATATAAATAATATGTCAATTTAATATATAAATTAGATAATTGGTTGAATATAATTTTTTTTGTGATTTATATATAAAAAAATAAAAAATTAAAACTGATATATATCCTTATATAAGCATAGCATTTTTCTATATTAGAAATTATATACTATTAACAAATAAATAATTAATTAATAAGAAAATTTATTTATTTGAATTTAAGAAAAAGAATTATTGCTTATCGAATTAATCTTTTTCTTATATATAAAAAGAGTAATGCTATTGTCAAAAAAATAATCAAAATAAAGTACAAATAATATGGCAGTTGAATGTGTAAGTACATAATTGATCTAATATATTTTATGTTAGGATTATATTATGGGTTTAAGTTGAGATTAACAAAGCAAAACTAAGAATTTAGATAATAGTATAATTTTCACATTCACAAGCCACAAACATCCAAATATACATGAATTTATATGGAAAATCAAAAACTTAAGAAAAATTATAAGCCACGCCATCACAAGAAATCAACTATATGAATAATACAATATTACAGAATACAAAACAAAAATTAAACCTTTAAAGAAACAAGAAGATAACAAATTTTGCCTATGAACACACCCAAGCCCTGTCTCTCTTCAACACCCTCTCAAAATCTCTTTCAAGCCTTCTCCCAATAATTCTATGTAAATCTCAAGAGGCACTCTCACCCTTGCTCACAAATTAAGGCTTCGAACACGCTTTAAAATAAGTCAAAATCACCCGAAGCTGCCAACAGTTGCTTGTCGGGCTCCCATTCTCGTGACACGTCGCGAACAACTGGGCGCCCACTTCTCTATTCCACGGGCTCTCCCTCCTTGTGCTACAGACCCAATAGGGTGCTCGGGGAGCGTCTGGACGCCCATTTTTGTTGTCGGCTAGTGTAGCCTTGCCCTAGAGCCCACCAAAACTCTGTTGGCACCTCTTTCGGTGATCCAATTGATCTTCACACCTTAATAATCTCCCATTTTGAGACCAATTGTGATCAAATCATCTTCAACTAGAATTTCTTCTCCTTGGCTTCAATCCTTGCAATGGACGTGGTGTGGCACACCCCGCCTTTGATCATGTACCAAATTCAATTGAAGTTGCACTTGGCTTCAATTTATGTAACTTCACCCCTTCTTTGCTCATATGACCACATATTTAGTGCCAAAAACTAGTCTCAGTTTCAGTTCCTGGAATAAAATCAGACACTTTATTAATCCTTGCAAAGGACGTGATGTGGCACACCCCACCTTTGATCACGTACCAAGGCCAACTGAAGCTGCTCCTAGATTCAATTGTTATGACTTCACACATTTTTTGCTCATATGATCACATCTTTGGTGCCAAAGACTACTCTCAGTTTCTACTCTCGTACTAAAATTAGATGCTTCATTAATCAAATAAAGTGTTCATTCCATATTTCCTTGAGCTATGTCACTTTCCATGAGTCTCTGGTGAAGATTGTAACATAGCATGAACCTGCTATCTGATTGACAGAGATCTAAATTCTCTTCAGACTTGGAACATGTCTGACATCACATAGTCTCCATACTGCTCCATTTAGTAACCTGATGTTGACATCACCCTTTTCAGCAATAATACATACATTTTCATCTCCCAAACAGACATTTCCTAAATCACCTCGAGTGTAATTTATGAATATCTGTTTTATAAAAGTTGCATGAAATGATGCACCAAAATCCTCAATGTAACAACCCCTTAAATATACCCCTCTATATCAAGCTTAATCGCAGTGAACAGAGGTCTGAAGGCGTCAGAATCCGCCATGAAAGACGAAGAATCTAGGCGAATCGACTGAGATGATGAACAGTAACCAGCACAGTAGCGAACCGGTGCTATAGCAAACCGGTTCGACAGAACCGTCAGCTGCCGTTAACCGTCGTTAAACGTCGTTACCCGTTGGAGAGAATATTCACAGAATATTCTCTTACTGTTAAGAATTCTAACGGAATCCATCAACGACCCTAAACTAAGACAGAATATTCTCTGGAATAATCCAAATTAAATAAAAACATAAATTAATTATATAAAATTTAATTTTTATTATTTAAATATTTTGAAAAATACAATTTCAAACATAATCAAGTTATATGTCAAAATACTCAAATAAATGAGAGGAACATTTTGGTGGATTGAAATTTGAATTTCATTGAGTAGTTTTGAAAATGACATTTTAGCCTTTGGTTAGTGTGCTTCGTTTAGCATGCCAAACTCATATTTTAGCAAATAAGATGTATACTGACTCCTGTTGAGATAAAAAATCTCATAGCAGCAAGATTAGTTAGCTTAAAATTATAAATTTGCAAGTTGAAATATTAACCTTAGTTAAATCTAGAATTGCCTCGTAAAGTGTCAAAGTCCAATTTAGACAAATGAGGTGTCTTTAAATTCCTAATCATCCAAGAAACCTCTTGTAATAACCCAATATTATTAATCAATATTTAACTATCAAATTACTTCATGATCATCTTCATTAGACTCTAAATAGTGTTTAGAGTAAACCCTAATAATCTCGATCAAATGTGACTCAATTGAAAATTTTGAATTTTTGAATATTTTTATCAAATCAAAAAATCATGATAATTAAATTGACCTCAAAATCAAAATTGAAGTGAGCCATTGAACTCCTCACCCCCAAATTATATATGGGTGAAAATTTGATAAGTTTTGAAGATCCTCAAAATTTCTCGAATATATTATTGCATTTTGATACTCTAAAAAATGAAATAATTAAAATAACTTCCGATTGAAATTCTGACTGTATTTTTAAATTCCTCACTTCAATAATCTAAACATATTTAATTGTATAATTTTAATTAAGCAAAATACTTAATAATTAAATTAATTAACTATTAAATTATTCCAAACGGCGTCGTTACTCGCCGTCACCCGCGGCTCGCTTACCGTTCGATCAAACGACGCACTTATCTGCACCATCTAATCATCTCAGCGGTCCAGATTGGGCGGCTGATTTGCATCGTTTCTATGAATCGCATGCAGAGAGGCGCATGTCACCCGCCGCGCCAAGCTCCAATCGTAGCTCGCGATGGATACAGCCAAGATCCTTAATCCGGCAACGTTAAGTCCATATCCTATTTACCTTCTTATCTAAACGGACCTCATCTCCTCGATTCACCATTTTTCACAAGTTTAGTAAAGAGGAAATTGACGCAAAACAGATGATAAAATTGTGAATCAGGTGCTCCTTTGAATCCTAATCATTTCAATCACTCATTCCAAATGATTGTAAGTATGTATCAAATGCAAACTAGCTCAATTAATTCTAAATGCAATTTTAATTTACGAATGCATCTATAATATTTCACCATACTACCCTTAGAGAAAAATTAGGGTTGCAAATTTAGAGGGAATGTGTGGCGACCGGGATCGAAGTTCGAGAGTCTCAAAAGAATGATTCATACACTGGAAATATACATTTATGAAAATAAAGATAACAAAATACATAAATGTTCATATTTACATCCAAAGCCATTCATATATGAAATTTACAACAATTTTAATATTTACAATGAAGACTAAATATTCTCAAATTCTCATATCTCTATCTCTTCTCTTCTTTTATTACTTAAGCAGATCTTCAATACTTTAATTTTCAAAACTTGAAAAATTCAATTACCAGCCAGGTAGAAGTACGCAAATCGTTCTTATAATAGTAATTCTAGCATCCTATAATAGGTATAAATCAAATATAAAACTGAATGAAATATTTGCATATGAAAGAAAATCAAAATTTTCAACTTTAAGTATTGCCCTACAAGTTAACTGTGAAATTCAATATAGCATGAAATAAATAATTTTATCAAAAATATTTGTAATAATAAGTCGAGTCCTATAGACTCCTAAGCCTGTATGAAGCTTTTCACACTACCTATCGGTAGTTTAATCTCATATTAGGAACTGATGGTGTGTCTTTCATCTAGATTTGCCCACTTCCTAAAAAGGGCTAAATCCCTCTATATGACTCCCAGGGGCTGCCAGCCGGCCCAATCTGTACAGATTCTCAGTGTTGCTTTCCATCCTCCAAAGACAAACACCACAATAATATATACCATATTTTATCTTTTTGTTACATGCTTATTTGATAATATTCTTTTGCAGATTATAAGCAGTAAGCAGTTAAATAATACTCAAATGAAAATGGCTAAAATAAGAATACTGAAATAAAACTTATAAGTAGATTTATGTACATAACTGTTTTGATACAAGTTATAACCAATTTAATTCCTTTGATCTACCAAAAATAATTTAATTCATTAATTTAATATATTATAATTTGTAATATTAGGTTTATAAATTAATAATAAAATGAATATTTGAATCAATTTATTAAGTTACTTAATTTTGAGTAATTATTATGCCTTATAAGGTCAAATTAGGAATTTGACATTATCAGGGCATATTAGTAATTTTACCCTTAATGAAATCTACAATTTCTGTTAGTTTATTGTAATTTATATCCTAAGGTTTTCATAGAACTTAAAATCATCAAATTTTGATATGTATTGGCTAAGTTATAGCCAATACAAATTCTATGGTTCAATAATTAGGGTTTAATATGATTAGTGAGTGATTAGTGAAATTGGTTACAAAATTACTAAACTAATTATATAACTAGGTTTTAATTTATGTTATGAGTTCTCTGAAACTGAAATTACTTAATTTTGATTATTAGTTTTGTTAATATTCACTAATCAAGATTTAAAGTAATTAGGGTTTATTAGGAGATCTAACTATTGAATCCTAAATATTTTTGCATTTTATTGTAAATTAGGTTTTTCTGATCTAAATTGATATTTGGAACATCTAATTTGAAGCTAAATTGACTAACTTATGGCCAATTAAAGTTTTAGGGTTAAATGGCTTAATTAGGGTTAGGTCCTAATTGTGATTAGTCTAAAACTAATCCAAACAGTAAAATTAACACTACTAAAATATTTCTTAAGGTTTTTTGAGTATTTTGAAACCTATATTCAATAGGTTTGGATTTGTGTGTGCATAGATGTGGCCAAATGAAGTTTAGTGGCATTTTTGTAATATATTTTGAACTATTTAATAACCTAAAATATCATTATGTAAAATATTAATTCTACTGAAATTTGGATGGCACTAAAATATTCCTTGATTTTTGCTGATTAATTTAATATATTTAATTGCATAATTTGGATAAGTATATTTCAAAATATTAATGATTAAAGTTTCTTAATTTATTAATTAACATTATATTAATTAATTCCTTTATTCTTTTTAAATATTAATCCATTTAAACAAATTTTTGCGCGGGCCCCATGGTTTTAACCGGCGACACGCATCGACTAGATGGACACGCGGGTCGGGCCCGGGTCGACCCGGCCCGACCCATCCTTTCGCTGGATCCTTGCGACGAACGCGGGCATGCCCACCTAGGGCACGCTGAAAGAGCCTCACATCAGCTTCGGCGAAGGTAGGCTCGTCCGGCCATGAGTGGAGCAGGATGAAGACTTCTTGACGGTAGTGGAAACTGGACTCGTGATGTCCTAAACGGCCAATTGAAGACAGCCCTAATTCATGGTGTTCAGACGACGGAGGTAGAAAGGAAAATTTAATACTTAGCATATGATTTAATTTGTTGATTGAAATGCATGCACTTACTCGATCGACCACCGAAGGAGTTTGTAAACGATTGAGGATATTGAAACGAGTCTATTGATTTAATTGCATAACTTTCATCACACAAAAGAAAATTCCAATTTTTTTTTTGTAGCACATATCAATTATTAGGTATAGGAATTCTGTGGATCAAATTGAATATTATCACTTTCACTACATGACTCAATAAACGAATGACCTAAGAAAATTGAGATGATAAGTATTTATTGAATGCAAATTGAAAGAATGGAGGATACGGGTAATACCGTGCGAGTTACTGAAATGCTCGAAGGTTCTTTAGGAATTATTCGAATTCGATTGCAGACTTATCCTTCGACTCTTCGAATCCTCCTAGGACTAAAATAAAGCTTCGAGTGGTTCTTGAACGGTGGTTGACGCGTGGAAGAGGGATCCAAGAGACGTGCGTCGACTCTCGCGACACGCGGGAGTCATGCGGAGAAGACGGCCAGCTGCCGTCTCATCAAATGATCAGACGGCTAAGATCTATCCGTTTTCCTAACGGGATTAATGGACGGCATTTAGGGAACTTGATGGCGCGATAAATAGATTGACGGAATTCGTCAATTTTAAATAATTAATATTAATTATTAGTATATTTATATATTGACTTTATTAATTAAAATTAAGTACCTAAATGTATCCAAAAAATTTCTAATAAATCATCCTTAGCTAAATGAGTGCTTCTGAACACAATAACGCAATCGGGTTTTCGATCCGACGAGTATTTGATTATCTTAATTTTTAGATTATTTAAATAATATTAAAATATTTGTCAAAAATTTAACGACTTCCAAATGCATTCAAAACTTCACTCCTAGCTAATTTGGGGGTGGTGAACGCAATGGCGAAGTCAGATTTTCAATTTGAGGTTAAAATTATTTAAATATTAATAAACAATTAAAAATGAAATTTTTGTATTTTACAGAATGCAATCATTAACTGATAGGATTTTAATATGCATCTGATAGATCGTATTCATGACTTTCATTTGAGATATTGTATGTAAATCAATTCCACTTATGTTGTGAGTATTTTTAAACCTGTAACAATCCGAGGTTATTACTTAGCTTAATCTTAGTTTAATTGTAGTCTAATTATCATTCTATTGAGTTCATCTAATCATTAGAGCCAATTTTTAAAATTTTGGAGTGATTTGGACCTCAATCGAATAATTGGAATATTTTAATATATCTAATTAATTAAAAAATTGATGTACTTAAATTGACCTCAAAATTAAAATTCAACTTCGCCATTGCGATCGTCACTCCCAAATTAGCTGTGTGTGATATTTTGGACGTGTTTGGAAGTCGTCGGATTTTCGTGAATATTTTAATATAATTAAATGCACCAAAAAATAAAATAATTAAAAAATCATCGAAATTGAAATCCAACATCGTCATTCAATTCCTCACCCCCAAATTAGCTAGGGGTGAATTTTTGAGATTTTTCGGAGCGCATTTATTAAATCTGAATTTTTTTTATAAATCAAATATTGGAAAGAAATAAATAATTATTTCTTTCTATTTTCCTATTTCTTTTTCCCTTCCATTTTTTTCCTGGCTGGCTGTACATTGCATTCAACGCCTTCTTCCATCTCTGGCACACTCAAGGGGGATGCCCCTCCCCCTTTTCCCATAGCTCATGCCCTACCACCTCCCCTCCTCCCTCCATTTTTGCTGAGCTAAGGTCTCTCTTCCCAAGCTCCAAGCCAAGGAAGAAGAAGCTCCATTCCTCCAAATTCTTGAAGAAAGCAGAGTATTCCTCTTCCTCCATTCTTGCAAGGTCAAAGATACCCATTTGTTACCCACTTCCTTGGCTACTCTTCTGATTTATCAAAGTACTGTGAATGTCATGTTCATTAGCTACTGTATGGAATCTATGTATGATCATCGAGTCTTAATCGGACTCAAATGAGTCCGATCGAAGCTCGTTTTTCCATTGAAAAAAATTATGTTAAAAACTATGAAATTTCTGTATACCTGTAGCTAGGGCATCAATTTATATTCGTTAGGATAATCCATTCATGCCGATTTAGATATCAATGGAAATGTCTTGGAAATACCTATTCATCGGTATATGACACCACATGTGAGGGATTAATCCTTGAAATGTTGCAATACATTGAAACTAATTCCTTGAAATCATGCATTAATACATTGTGCATAATAATAAATATTTAATATATACTTCAGAGGGATTTTATTGGGTAGATTTTAGTACAACTATTATTAAGCTTAGGCAAATTAATTGAGTATTCAGAGACCACATAATTTCTTTGAGGGGGAATGTGTGTATTTGCATTTGATCATACTTTTTGATAAGTTGAGTAGACGTACTCAACTCTTTCACTTGTTCTGCGCCCACATAACAAAATATAAGATAAATAAATCATAAATTGCATATCTCATAGTCTTAATGATTGTGAATGATCATTATAATCTTATGACTATGTTTATTCAGTCTTTTTAAGACTGAAATTGTTTTACTTATTTCATTACAGCAGTTTATTATTTCAACTTTACTTACAGCTTATGCAGTGTTGATTTTTTTATATCATTTGCAAATTTAACTACACTGTCTCTTAGCATATTTATCATTTGGATATATTCATATTTTCATTACATAAATACTTACTTTATAACTGTCTTGCTAACTTATTTTGATGCAGGAATGAATAATATACACTCTTTTCTTAATTTCAATTTTAGCTATAAGATATAATTTAATAATTACATTAAGGTATAATCTCTTTGTATTATACATTACAGTTTATAGATTTAGTACACATTTTTTTTGTTTGTAGGGTGTCTGGGGCGTGCCTGGTAATCAATCTTGCTGTTGGCCGCTACACATCCGTTCTGGAATCCAATGGAACATTGTTTGTCATTCCCTTAATAATTGTTCTATTGATTATAAATATTTTTTTAGTATATTTTTTAATAGTTTTAGTAGTTTTATATAAAAAATAAAAATATTACTTGCTCCAAATATCTCTTAAAAAGTATGGATGATTAAAATTTAAGATCTAAAATATATATATTTTTATAGGCCTACAAAAAAAAATGAATTTAATAATAATTTTTTATTCCACTTAACTCTTTATAAATATTAATCATCCATAACTTTTGAAAGATATATGAGATTTATATAGCAAAACACATAAAAAATATCATATCATAAAGTTTAACTTTTGTTAAAAATTTATTTACTGTCACACTTATCTAAGAACCGATTTTTTATATTTAAATAGTATGAAACCTAAATTTTGCATAAAAATAAAAAATATTAAATATAAATAAAATAATATTGCCTTTTATATAAATTTTACATATTTTGAGAGCTATGTAAAATAAATAAAAAAATATTTCAAAAGTTTGTTTATATTAATAGAAAAATGTTATGATTACACAAGAATATACATCAAAAAATATTCATTACCAATTAGAAATTTTCTTTTTTTATAATTTTTGTATATAGATCTTATCAAAAAGTGCATTCAATCAATAATCTACTTACATATTGGATTAATACATCATCTATATATTTTGATATATATTAATATGTAAATATAACAATACTCATATTAATCAGAACAGATTAAAATAAATAATACATAGGTAATTAATGAGCTTATGATATAATAATTCAGAGTTTTAACCACAAAATTATAGAATCAAAGACAGATTAATGCAAAATTGAGTGTTTATGCTGTAATATTTATTAAAGCGGGTGAAAATATGAAAATAAGCAGGATTTGAGTTTGACAAATTTCTCTAATAAATATTCCCCCACTGCTTCATTATCCTACACAGTTTCGATTTTCTATAAGAATAATTCCCGCGGGATGGAGTTCGCCAGCGGCGATTCGTCGCCGTTCTCCTCCGAGAACAGCCGGGTCCGGAGAATGATATCTAACCGGGAGTCGGCCCGCCGGTCCCGCCTGCGGAAGCAGCGCCACGTGGAAGATTTGAGGAACCGAGCGGGGCAGCTCCGCATCGAGAATCGTGCTCTTGCCGATCGAATCTTCGCCGTTGCCGAGGTCAACCTCGCCCTCCGTCACCAGAACGAGCTCCTCCGGCGAGAGTCCGCCGCCCTCCACCGCCGCCTATCTGACATACGCCGCTTCATCTTTCTACGGCAGCTCCACCGCTTCTCGTCGCAGCTCTCCGCCGCCGTCGATCCTCCTTTCTCTTAGTTTCTGCGTTTGTGAGAAAGGAAAAGGCTTTTTTTTTTGTTTTTTGGATATTCTTTATACACTTCTTCAGGTATTTGTAAAATGATAATAAATTGATATTATAAATCTGTAAAAGATATTTTTTTTGTAATAATTAAAGCCTGGGTGCTTACAACTCTAATAAAATTTGCAATTTTTGAAATTGTTTAAGTGTGTTGGCCTGTTGGGTATTAGAAAAAAGAAAATAGTACGGTTATACAATAATATACATCAAAAAGTAATCAACATAAATTAGAATTTTTTTTTTTTTATAATTTTTGAATATAGGTCTTATCAAAAAGTGAATTGAATCAATAATCAAATTACATATTAAATTGACAGATCATCTATATATTTTAATGTATACTAGTGTGTAAATGTAGCAATACTTTTTGAAAAAATAACATTTTGTAAGTAATGCTATCTATTTTGTGTTTTTTAATACATCAATCATATAGATTAATCATCTAATTTTTCTGAATTCATTTATATTAAATTCTTATTTGAAGCTCATATTTAAAAAATCAAAGTATTTGAATTATATATATTTATTATAATCTTTTTAAATATATCAAAATTTTCTATCTATTTAATATTTTGCAAAATGTGATTGCAATCAAAATAATTATGTGATTTTATAAGCAATTTCTAAGAAATTTGCAAATAATAATAAATTAATATTTAAGTAATTTTTCCTTTTGAAATTAAACTACTCTCAAATATTAAGCAAATGTGTGGCACATAAAATTTGAACTAATTTTTTGTCAAAGATTTTAAATTAAAATAATTAGTATAATTGATACACAAAGAAAAAAAAAGATATTAAATGCATAATATTCCAAATTGTTATTTTTATTTATCTAGTTATTAAATGAATAAAAATAATATATAAAATATAAAGAATAAAGTATTAAATAAATAAATAGAGAAAATTTAAATGTTAATTATGTTTATAATAGTCTAAACTAGTATAGTCATAATACAATGCACCCTACTCCACAAATTTAATATTTACAAATAAGCTTATTAACAATTTACTATTGAATTCTTTTAATTATAAGTAAACATAAAGTTAGATAATAATTTTTTTGTAATTATTCTATAATTACAAAAAGGCACTATATTTTTTTGTGATTAATGCATAATCGCAGGTAATAATCAGCCATTGCAACTTTCCGTATCGTCTAAATGAAACATAGTGGAGAGAGACGCAGGCAAGTGTTGCTTCATTAAGAGACAACAATGCGATCAGCAGAACTTAAGCTTTTGATATATTAGTATAAATCAAGAACTATAATCATAGTTACAATATCATTCACTTACACATACTTTTTGATATTTTAATTACATATTACTAAAAAGGATTAGCCACTTTTTTTACTTTAATACTAAAATTAATGAAAAGAATGTACATTTTGTTGATATTCAGCATGCTTAAAGAGAGTGAACAAAACACATTAATCATTAATCCTCTCATAAATATATTAAATTAATTAGTGGTATATTAATGGAGGCGACATTAAAACACTAACAACCAATGATTATATATAATCACGTGTTTAATTAAAAAATATATATTCAACTAATAATTTACTTACACAGTAAATTGACACATCATCTATATACACATTAAATTAATTTTCTAATATTTTCCATTTGGTAACATTGGAATTCTCGGTTGTGAGAAAATTACAGCATTTGTAACGCACAGAATCTGTGATGAAAATGGATAAAAATAACTGAAGGAAAACTCGAAAATGGATATATATATATATATATATATATATATATATATATATAAGACAATTTATAATAATAATAATAATTATCCCTAAACAATAATAAATCTTTTCTAATAAATGGATAAAAAAACTCAGTTTAATTCTTAATAAAAGTATATTTTAATCACTTAGATAATTATAATTTATTTTAGAATTTTTAATATAAATAAAATCTTAAGAAAATTATTATGAAAAAGTGCATATATATGGAAAATTGAATGGCAATTTTGGTAATTTTGATAATTTTGGTAATACATGCAATTAAAAAAAATTAAGGGTGTATGAAATTTGCAAATCTCGGCAAAATAATAGCATTTTAAAAAAAAACAAACGAAGAAAGTATAGCATTTGTTATACAATTATCCAAGCATCTATACATTTCTAAATCATATATATATATAAAGTTCAGTGCGGAATGATGATATGTTGATTTCCTGTAAGACCTGTGTAAAAATTGAGAGTTTTGATAATCACAAGTCAGCTGGGAATGAAAGTTTTGGCAAAAGCAAGACAACAAAATAAGTATATGCAGAAGTTTTGGGCAATGACAAGTAAAATAACTAGTAAGAAACACACATGTAATGATGTCTCAAAGCTATTTGTAGCATTTTTATGCATATTGTTTTTGGTACCAGAGCAAGAGATGAAGCTCCGATTCCTTGCGACGATGCCAGCATTGAGCAAAGCAGGTGGAGAACTCTATCTGACAAGCCATAAGATTGAATTCTCCTATCAGGAGAGTTAATTATTTCAAACTCTATCTGACAAGACATCCTTTGTTGTAGTGGAATAGGCGAATCAAAGTTGAACAAGAAGCTATCAGTTAAAGCTGATTCAAAATGTTCCAAGAAGAATTTTACTGTGTGAGTCACATGGGAGCCAAAGGAAAGAAGAGGGTCGAGTTATGCTAGAGTTATGCTAGAGAGTAGAACACTCGGTGCAAGAATATAATACACGGCAACACCCAGAGGCAGTAAGCCAATGCCAAGTGAAAGACAAGGGCGGTCGAGTCAAGAAAAGGCAATCGCTCTACTACTATCACTGCAAGATCTCAGAACAAGCGGAAGCTCAAGAAGAAGGCGCTGGACGCCGTAGAAGGCCCCTTTGAAGCAAAGAAGATCCTAACCCCGCTGTTGAGATGCATATTGTGAATGTTCATATTTGACTCGAGAAGTTAGAGGAAGTAGATTTTGTAAGCATTAGTCCAGAGGCTTGGGACTATTGAAACAGATCGGTCAATGATTCGGATTGAAGTTCACAAAAAATTGATTGGAATAGGTGAAAGGAGTTACACTGAGTGATCCAACTGCACTTCAATCCCAAAAAGTGCAAGTTTTGGAGGAAGACAAGTCTATTTGAAATTTTCCCAGTAAAACAGATGCAATCACTCGTTGGAAGCGGATGTTTAGGCATTATGGAGGTCAGTAGTACTATAGGAGCTTGCCAGGACGTTCACAAATTTTTTCAAAACTTCTCAATGAATGCTATCCCTCTGTATCAACTCACAAGGAACATTTGGGAGTTCCAATAGACACCTGAAAGACCTTCATGGTACTAAAGGAGAAAATCAGTTGGGCACTTGTTATGCCCCTCTTGTGGAGATTGTTCGAGATAGAGGCAAACTCAAAGTTGTTCTCATTCAAGACAGACGACCAATTGTACATCATTAATCGAAGTTGCTAAGATGAGTACAACTGAATTCTGAAAAAGGTTTACTTGCATTCTACATACCAGTTAAACATCAGCACCACTATATATTCAATGAGACAATTCTGCAAGCATATAATTAGTCATTATGATACTTGTAGAGTCAAAGCAAGCTCTAGAAGTGGATGTTCTACTTATAACAACATAAGTTAATGGTACTGTGCAAGAAAGAAAATTTATCAAAATAGTCTCTTGATCCTTGCAAATTGTTCATTTTAACCTTGGACTCTGGTAAATATGTTTATAATCCACTAACTCTGAGTAAGTTTTTTTTTTTGTCCTGTGCTGCTAATTTGAATAGAAACCGTTAAATATGAAGAGTTAATTTGTCTTTTAAAGAGTTAGCTAATAAAATTCAGGTAATTATTAATTTTAGCATTTTTTCTAGAAATATTACAAGTCAAGCACCGAAATCTTTTTCAAACATTCAGCATTTAACAACATCGAAACGTCGACGACATATCGGAAGATGGGACGATGTCGAAAGTGTAAAAATAGTAGATGCCGGAAGCTTCGTCGACGTTACTATATCGGAAGCTGCGTTGATGTTGTAGAGGTTGGAAGGGCGTCGACATTGTAAGTTGCGTAAACGTTAACGTGGACATTGGAAGCGACAGGGACATATGAAGGAAAGGCTGTGAATGCAGAGAATTTAAAGCCCTTCAATCCCGCCATGTTGGACAACCTATTCTTTTGGGTTAGAAAATCATCTAAGAAAGACAAGCTGCTAAAAGTAAAGATTTTGATTACTCGGAGAGGCATCAAAACTACATAGCAAATAGGAAAGCAAAAGGGCTCCTAAAATTCAATTGATTTGTGAGAGTAAAAGCCAAGCTCCAAGAACAGGAAACCCGTGGTGAAAAGATTGAAACCTAGCTAGCCAATTAGACATCAGTCATAACCATCAGAAATGCGGAGATATGTCAACCAGGAAACATGACGACTGTCATGTGTCATCACTCAGCTGAACCTCAAAGTCACTTAGACAACAAAGCACACCTAAAGAGAAAGATATTGTCGAGTTCTCACATGACTTTGTTGAGTCGAGTGGCTAATAACACTCGGAAAGAAAACCGCGAAAAGAACAAAGATCTGCGAAAAGAACAAAAAAGTTGTTTGGCGCTATCCAAGCATATGGGATATGCAGGAAATATTTTTTTTAAAGCTGCAAGCATGGCAACTAATAATGGGACCACACAATAGCACATTGTGATCGACTGGCAATCGTACCATGTAGAACTAGGTTGTCTATGATTTTACTTTAACGTTGTTTTTGGGTACATCTACCCTCAAGAAACAAATGTAATCGTCGATGCTTCTTTGTTACGCAACTTGAAGAAACCCAGATCTTCTCCTCCTCTTCCCCAAGTGTTTTCATGCATATTTCTCCTAGTGATTTTGGGGACACTAACTTTTCCTTCAATAAGTCACAATACTCCAAGACATGCAATAACAAATCCGGCTGGTCTTCATTGACCCACTATATGTGAATTAAAGTTCTGACACCAAAGTGTAGTTAAATGTGTGATACATTAGCTAAAATAAAAAAATAAAACATAAAAGGGAAAACATAAACATGAAATAACGAATTTTATAATTTTTAAATATTTATGAAACAACAAAAATATTCATGATTATATAAATTTACTATGCTTTCATTGTTCTTGCCTATTGTCACGCAGCCCATCGCTTATCGCTCCCGCTGCCACCGTCGGCTATCACTCACTAATGCTGCCCTATATCACACACTGGCATCATTCATCACCCACACTAGTGCCAGCGGCCCCTCCAGCAGTTTTCTTGTATGTTTTATAAATAAATTGGTATATAATAATTTTGCATGCTATATGAAAGAGCAACAAGTGCATCTCCAAATAACAACAAGTACTTCAAATATTACACTTTTTCACACAATTCCTTCCCCTATAACAGCTTCACAGCAACTTCATGAGGCAACAGCAGTTGTTCCAAATGAATCAGTAATATGTGATGCTTATCCTCGTTCTCATTGAAATTATCATTCGTAATACTATCTCATTGTATTTAAAATGCTTAAAATTATAAGCAGTATTGTAGTAGCAGAATCTCTAACCGACAACACCAACTTCAAAGACAGCTGCTTCAAACAACAATTTCATAAACTTCATGCCTAACTTTTTAAACAACTCAGCTGTCCCAAACAAACCCCAAATATATGGTTTAGATACAATAGATTTTCTTCCTCTACTTGAACTAACGTTTTAAATTCATAGGATTCACAATAGTATACAAAATTATAGATTTAAGAAAGCAAAGGTAAATTTTCAATATAAGAACAAAAATAAAATTTAATGAAAAAGTACTAAATGGGTGAATTATTTCAAACCAGCTGCAATAAAGAAAGAACCTCATGAGCTAGAGTGCATATTGAAGATAGGCGCGTCAAATGGGTGAATTCTCTAAATCCAAACTTTATAAATCAATTTTAATGTTATGATTCCACCGAGTTGAAGGCTACTTCTATCAAATCCCCCAAATTCAGAGCAAGTGTATTACAATGGTTCACATTTACAAAAATCAAACCATAGCCATTAATAAGGAAGCATGCGAAATTGAAACTTCCATCGCAGACCCCATCTATCATCCTTCATTATCTGGTAACTTCATAAGTATTATCATTTTCAATCTCAACTAACCCTAAATATCGTATGTTTTTAATCCATCGCATAGCCATGACTCTCCCGATTAATTACTAGCTTTATTATCATCTAAAAAACCATATTAGCCACAAAGTTAGGCATCTACTTCCTTTTGACAAAACAGCGTCAAAACAATCAAAACTGAAAAAGTAAACTGTATTATGATATAGTAATTTACAAGCTCAACAACACTCAAGCTTACGACCACACCACCATAAAAGCTTGAATGTGCAAATAAATGCTTAAACTTGTCGTTATCAGCCTGCGTGCAATTGTAAATTTAAAGTATAAATCTATATAATGTCATTGAAATATGATACGTTAAAAATACATAAAGTTTTCAAATGTTTAAATTATCAGCAATGCAACTTGCAAATATCTTGCATAAGAGAACTAACAAAAGCATATAGGTTTAGAAAATTAAATCGATACTATTTAAACAACAAAATGACAAGAGGGAGAAAAATATAAGTTGAATATTATTACAGGCTGTAAACATACAATAATATCTAATAGAAATCCGTTCAATTAGAAATATTATAAATTTTTCATGCAGCATATGGTGCTAATAAATGAAAAAACGCATAGCATAAAATACTCCTGCAATAAATTTCCCCTTTCAAGCCTCTATACATTGTTTGTTGAGAGGCTTAAGCACATGCACAGTTTATGGAATTTATTCATTCCATTAAGGTATAAACAAAAAGTTACTGGAAAAAAGAGATGTTGCCCTTAAAACATTCTGCGATTTTTCACATCTCTTTAACCTCCCAAAACTTGCCCATTTTTCATTTTGATGATCAAGAAGATCTGCAGTTATTTAGTTTTGGGCCTTAAGGCTATATGATGCAATATTATGTAAACAGAGATTTACACACTTACATTACACATAAAAAAAATAATTTAAAATAGTTTTTAAAATACTAAATATGCAACACATCTCAAAAAAAGATTTATATCAACTCTATATCAGTGTCAGCTGACAACAAAAGATAAAACAAGTCTTTTGCATCCCCAATTCTAATTAAGGAGCAATAATAAGTTTAGGAAGCAAGTAAAGCTTGCTAGGATCATCTAATTAGTCAATTACCCTTTGAATGAAGTAACTCCAGCATTCCAAAAAAAAAAAAATCATAAATAAAATAGTTAAACATGAACAGCTGAGACAGTACTACCAGAGTTAGAGGTCGGTCATCTATTGAATATAAGAAAAAAGAACAAGGTAAAAGTAATGAAATGCTTACATATATATATATATATATATATATATAAACAATAAAATCAATTAAAATGGTACAAACCTTACCAGAAAGTTTTTATTTAGCATCGTCAACCTTCAGTTTCTCAAGCTCTAAAGAGGTCGGATCTGCATGGTCTGTCTTCTGTAAATGAGTGCTGGTTTGATTTAACTTTCCCTTGCCAAGCCACACAGCTCCATGAAACCCTCTTCTAGCCATCTTCATATATCCGTTGGGTTCAGAATTTGCATACCCAGGGTAGAAACTAGAAGCATCACGATAAGGAACTGAAATTTGTTTCAAAGACATCATGCTATGCTCATTCCATGTGAACCTTGAGTTTGCATATGGACTCTCGTAATCAATTGCACTATAGCCATCGTAGGCATAATCTCCATAATAAGGAACAAGTGGTGCTGCAAAATCATAATAATATCCATATTCAGGGCCATAAAATGGATACCCCCAAGGATGATAGTTAGCATACGAATTTAGCCTCTCAAAAGCTGAGTTAGAATTACTATTCATTCTGTTATAAATATTGCCAGTATTTTGGGGATTATCCTTGGGAACTGCCCTCTTAACCTCTACAGTTTTTTTATTCAGCTCATGGAACCTCTTCTGCATTGCATTTAGTGCAGCCTCTTCAGAATCAAAGGTTATAAAGCCAAAGCCTCTTGGCCGGCTCGTTTCACTATCAATCATAATAACCACATCATTCACAGAACCAAATTTTTTGAAGTAGCTCCTAAACTCATCTTCAGTAATACTAGATGGCAATCCGCCAACAAAAATCTTTCTTGCAGTAGAATTGTTAACATCATTATTAGTGCAGTTAGTAATACTATGATCTGAATGTTGGCGACAAACAAGTTGATAATGCCTGCGCTCTTCTAATCTTGGTCTAGCTCGCTTGACTTCAAGCTGAAAAAAATATGGAAAAACAGAAAACAGAAAAATAAAAATCAGGGCAATAATCTATCAGACGTCAACAGAAAAATATAAAAGAAAAACTGACCAAATGCCCATATTAGGTGATTAACAATAAAAAAATAAAAAGCGTGTCTTTTTCAGTAGCCCTCAAATTCGATCCAAAAAGTTCAAGAAAAGCAAATAGAAATGAATCAAAATCTCATAATACATTAAATTAACCTTAAATTATGAAGCAACGTAATTAAATTACCCCCATTCCTAGGAATTTCATATAACTAGATGATATCATTGTGATATGATAATATTTTTTTTCCTATTTTTTTTCCTTTTCTCAAGCATAAAAAATAGAAAACATTTTCTGTTTTCAGGAGAAATGAATGTTCATCTTTTCTTTTCTTTTCTGTTTTTTCTCACCGTATAAATCATTTATTTTCTTTCCTCAACTTCCGATCAAAGTGTTAGAGCATTCTAGTTCTCATACACCACATCCAAAATTTCATGTGGAGATAAATAAAAGCCACGTCAAATCCTGAACAGAACCAGCTAATTCGCCAGGTTCAATTCCAGACCTGACAAACAAACCAATGGTTCGATCCAGTTCTACAACATGTGTTAAGAGTTTGATTGGCTCTATGTAACTAGCTAATTGGCTCAATGCATAATACAGGGATGTTTAACATTTTAATTTATTTCTAGAATAGTATTATATTATTCGATGTGTAACAATTCATTATTACCAGTCTACATTATCAGGTACGCATGACCAATTCAGCTAGCATAGCAGGTCAATCCAACAACAACAACAACAAGTCTTAATCCCGATTCAACAAGTGAATGGGGCCAACTCCATGAATCTTTTAACTCTATTATGCAATCAAATAGTAACCCCTTCCCTAAGCTCCAAGTACATGAGATCATTTGTAATGTAGTCACGTTTTTTAGTTTTCTTCATCCTTTAACAGAACAAGATTTATTAACCACGCTTTCCCCACAAAAGCATCTAATTGTATACGTTTAAAATGTCCAAACCATCAAAAATAGCTTTCTTTGAACTGGCACTTAATTGGAGCGACTACAACAACATTGCTATGAATGCACTCATTTCCCGTCATGTCCTTTCATGAGCACCTACTCATCCACCTTAGCACCTACATTCCCATAACAATTTCAACTTTACAACCAACATTCTGACACATGTAGCATTGATGGTCCTATAGTTGTTCTATACAACTTTCCTTTTGAGTTTCAATAAAGATTTCCAATCAAATTACAGCTCAAAACGCACCACTATTTCATCCAACCTTGTTGATCACATAGCCCTTATAGTTCACCATAATTTTGTGAAATTGAACCAAGATACTTGAATCGCACTCTTCTTGTTAACCTAAAGTTCAAGAGTCATATCCTTGATAATATGATTGATGTTATAATTAAACTTACATTCCATATATTCCATTTTAGAGCTACTTAAACAATAACCCTTAGATTCTAGAGTAAAATCCATAACTAGAGTTTTGCTTTAACTCTACTCTTGTTTTATCAATAAGAAGGATATCATCTACAATCAATACACATTAAGGCACCTGTTCTAACATTGAAACAGAAAAAATCATATGACAATTTGCCTTAGGTTTGAATGCATATAATTGATCCATTATACATATCTTAAATATTTTCAATATAGACATTACAAATCCCCTTTTCTTTCTAATACTCTCCAAGAAACTTCTTTACGTACTTAATCATGCATCTTTCCTATATCAATAAATATAGGATGAAGATCTTCTTGTCTCTAAATTTTCCAACAAGTTTCTTAGTAAATCTATGGCATATCTAATCAACCTACCAAGCATAAAACTATTTTTTATGAAATTCTAGTACCTTTTCATAACCTAAGTTCAACCATTCTCCCCCAAAGTTTTAAATATGGCTCGTTAACTAAATTACTCTACAGTTTGCACAATCCAATCAATAAATCCACTTTTTCCTTGTAAGAAGATAATGCAATGCTCCTCCACTCATCTTTCATTGTTTTTGTTTTTTAATTTATATTAAATTGCTTGGTGAGCCAAGAAACTCCTCACTCACTCACTTAAGTATCGTTAAATATCAAGCTAGATGTCATTCAATCCTATAACTAATCCACTCTGCTTTCTTTAAAGTACTCTAAACCTCAATTTTACGCCGCAGCAAAGCAAGCCAAGCTTCACAACATCATTGCAAGCTCATTGTTTGCTTAAACTAATCACATTGTTGTCTTGTTTTTGTAAAATGAAAATATAAAAAGCCTAACAAAGAAAAGAACAACAATAGCCACAAAGCTTAAACAAAACAAAGGATACAAAAGATAACCGACATGGTAAAATCAAAAAATAAAAAAACAACAACCACATGTCTTTCTAACATCATCGTGAAACAAAAGTGAACGCAGGGGATGACCGAGCTATCAAAATTCATTCTGTTCACCCGCATTGTCCGAAAAAAAGTTTTCAACCAATTACAACAAATGTTGATATACGTAAGAAAATGGCAAAAAGGCGTGGCATTTCTCAAAATTAAAATTAAAATAAAAAAAAAACAAGATTCGCCTTTCTATGTTCACCAAGAAACAAAAGTCTGAAAGCTTGTTTAACAACAAAGAAATTTTTACTCTAAAAATAGATGCAGAAGCAGCGAGTAACAATGAAGGAAAAGAACAGACCAATCTATCCCCAACCATGTGTTGCCCCTCGTCATTGATCGACCTCGCAGCAGCTTCAGCGTCAACAAATTCAACAAATCCGTAGCCCTTAACATTTCCCGTAGCCCTCTCCTTAACCACCACGACCTCCTTAACATCCCCGTACTTGCGAAAATACTCTTTCAGCGCATCTTCCTCCAACTCCTTCGTGATTCCCCCAACAAAAACCTTCGAAGCTAATGACTGCGACGAAGACGACGAAGAGGCGTTCATATTTCCTCTTGAAATCCTAATGCTGCCCAGAATTAAAATCTGCGAGTCAGAGAAGGCGGCGAGGGTTTTGTGGCAGGTATCGAAGAACAAGAAAAGAGGGTTTTTCTCCAGTGAAAGAAACTGAGCATCAAGAAAGTGAAATTGAACGGCGGATGATCGGGTGGCAGACATAAGCGGCAGATTCGGAGATAACGACGTTAGTCCGTTCGCACTTTTCGCGGCCTCAACAAAAATAACCGCTGACCGGTCAACAGGCCTGCGATTACGGGCTCGGGCCAGTCTCCAACTTTATTAAAAAATTATTAAAAATAAACTTTTTTAATTTTCAATACAAATTATTGAATTTTCAGTTTTTTTACAAAATATTATTTTTAAAATTATTCAAAGATAGCTTAATTTAGCTCAAATTGCTCCTAAAATTAAATAAAAACTATAATATTAATAGAACAAGTGCAAGAAAATGTTTGCTAGTTTCGAGTAGAGTTCGAGTCTCGAGTCACACCAAATTTGAATCCGAAATTTTCTGATTTAGCCTGACTCGTTTAAGTTGAGTTCGAGTCATTTCGAGTTGAGTCCAAATATTTTAAATTTCAGATCAAATTATCAGCTAACTTGAGTCATGATAGATGTAATGCATTATACATTTCTTTATGATATATATTTTGAATTTTAGATTAAATTATCAGCTAATTAGTATCTTATGCTCTAAAATTATAAAAAAAAAAATTTCAAAAATTCACTATATCAATTGATTTTATATATCTTATATTTCAGGTCAAATTAAGCATTCATAATAATCATAATGCTTTAAATATCAGTATATATTTGTTTCTTATACTAACCCTGGATCCTTTTTTGACATCTTGCAAACATCTTTTTATAATGTCGGATTGATCCCATGCTTGCCTCATTATTTTTGCTATTATAGCATTTTGCTTGCTGAATTTTACAAATTTATGTTTAAATTCTTCCTCTTGCTCCTTTCTTGCCACTCAAAATTAAAACTTTATTTGAATTTCTCGTATAAAAATATATTTCATAATTTTTTAACTTAAAACAAGTAAGACATTTATCTAATAATTCCTTCAATTGTTCATTCAGTTTTTGTAGTTCTTTCAAAGCCATTTAGCAGGGTGCCTTCGATAAGGGTTGCATACTAGGAATTAGTTATATGAAAAAATCTACTTTCTGTATAGGATGTAACTCTGGCAAATCATCAGGAAACACATCAATAAATTTTTTGACTATTTTTGTATCCAATAAGAGAGTGAATTCTTCCTTATACCCCATCTTAGTCACTAAATATGTCTCACAATCCTTTTTGTACTAATTTTAATGCCTCCAGAGCATGGGTTCCATCCCTTCTCTACATTTGTGCACTCATAGGCCTATATAGCTTCCTTATTCGTTCAGGAATTGGCCAGCCCTAGCCTAACATGTGTATGTGCAGACCTTTTATCATCACATAATGAACTCATCATCTTATTTATTACATTTCATTTTATATAACAATGTTTGAGCACATAAAATCATAGCATTAAATGAATATCATTTCAAAGAGAAACTAAAAGCAGCAAACAAAACGTTTAAAGGTAAGAAAATAATATTCGTGCTACGGCGCATCACAGCGCGCTATGGCAAATCAGTTTCTGCAAGTCGGGCGCTGCAGCGCCCGACAGTGAATTTGCCTATGCGAAACCCATAAATAGCCTATTTTCAAACCCAAATACTCCCAATTTTGGGCACATCACGAGTGGTGACATCTACCGATGGAAAGATTTTTTCGAAACCTTTCCATTGATACCAAAATTGGCAAAGATTGATCATCTTAACTATACGAACAATGGAGATAAACGTCGAGGTATGCATAATAGACGAAAAACAAGCAGTTTTCTTTCAAGGAAATGTGATGCTTTAAAAAACCTTAATGGCTTCCATACATGATCATAGATTTCGAAAGCTACAATCAAGCATAATAACAATATGAAGTAGGCAAGAAAGAAGAGCAACTGGGTACCTTAGCCTTAAAGGAGGAAGAAGGAACTTCTGTTTTCTTCAAGACTTGGAGAGAAGCTTCTTCTTCAAGGTGCAACAATGGAAGAAGGAGGGAGAGCTTGGGAGGGAGAAGAACCTTTAGCTTGGCAGCAAAGAGAAGAAGGAGGGACTGAGCTCCTTCTTAAAGGAAGAAAAAGAGATGGGGTGAATGCATGGGCTAAGAGCTAGGAGGTGAGGGGGAGTCCTCGGCCATGCTTGGCCTAGGGAAGCCATGGGGGCACCGAAACCAGCATGGAGGGAGCCAAGTAAGAAAAATAAAGGATTTAGAAAATAGGAAATAAAATTAGAATAAATAAATTTTTATTCCTTTGATTATTTGAGAATTCAGATTTTTGAAACGCGTTCCAAAAAATCCCAAAAATTCACCCCTAGCTAATTTGGGGGTGAGGAATTCAACGGCAAAGTCGGATTTTAATTCCCACGATTATTTAATTATGCTAATTTTTTGGGTATTAATTATATTAAAATATTCGCAAAAATCCGACGACTTCTAAACGCGTCCGAAATATCACCCATGGCTAATTTGGGGGTGAGGATCGCAACGGCGAAGTCGGATTTCGATTTCGAGGTCAAATTAAAAACCTTTAATTTTCTAATTAGTTAAATATTAAAAAATCTAAAATATATAATTTAGCTTCGAATCGTACCAAACTTTTAGGGATTGGTTCTAATGATTAGATAATCTTAATTAATATATGGTTAAGTTAAAATCAAGTTGGGTATCAAATTTGGGTTGTTACAAAGGAGAATATCTCAAGGAATTAAGATGAACACTTAAGACTAACCTTAGTTAATCTTGAATTAAAAGCTTTAGAGAAGGATTGGAAAAGCTAAGGGAGGCATAATGTGAGATTAATTCACATCATGAAGCTTAATAATACTTAGAATTTACTTAAGATAAAATTTAGAATTTTAATTTAGAAATTTAATTTAGAAATTTAATTAATAAGCCTAAAATTAATGGAATTGATTCTAATCACCTTAATTGCTGATTTTAAGTGATTAAAACATGGTTATAAGGTTTAAGAAGGTTTAAACTTAAATTTGGGCAAAATGATCGTTTTACCCATATTTAAGGGTTTAAAACACTACTTTTTAATTTAGAGCTTCAAATTAGAATTTAATAATGACAAATGATTACTTACTGTCTAGCATGAAGATAGACAGTAAGTACACCTAATTTGGATAATAATTAAGTCATATGAGCTCAAATTAAGGAATTTGACTCATAAGGACAATTCAATAATTTCACCTAATGAAATCTAAAACTTTATATAATTTTTTAATGCTTACTATTTTAAAATTCTATAGAGTCTAAGAAAACTAAATTTTGAGTTATGATGATTAAGTTATAAGTAAATCAATTTTAGGGTTCTATTTTGTAAATTAGGGCATTAAGAATATAGGTCAAAAATCTAACTTTTTTATTTGAAGTTTAAATTCAGTAAACTTAATGGATATAATTTCCCTATCACGTAATTGAGTACTTTAATTAGGAGTAGACCCTATTTGGACCTCATTTGATCAGTTATGACCTAATTAGGGTTAATGGTGATTACTGAGTGATTAGTGAAATTAATCATAGAAACACTAAACCAATCACACAACTGGGTTCTACACTAATCTACGAGCTATCAGAAACTTGAATCACACAATTTAGATCACTAATTATGCTAATATTTGCTAATCAAGTTTTGGGGATATTAAGGCTAATTAATGAATCTAATCACCAAAAACTTAAATATTTTTATAGTTTATTATTTATTAGGTCTTCTTGATCAAAATGAAATATTGGAATACCTAATTTGGAGATCAATTGGCCAAGTTATGATCAATTGAAGTTATAAGATTTAAGGGTGTAATTATGGTAGGGTCCTAAAAATGATTAAGCTAATTACACTCCAAACAAAAAAAAATTAATACTACTAGAATATTCATGAGAGTTTCATTATTAAAATGAAACACATGTTGGCTATATTTGGGTTAGTGTGTACAAAGATATGGTTAATTAAAGTTTAAGGGCATTTAGCGCAAATAATGGGGGTCCTAAATGTCACTAGGTGAGATATACATCATACTGGAAAATAAACATTGCTATAATGATCCTCTAATTTCATCGATCAAAATGACAACATTGTTATAATTGGAGGTATGGATTAAGAGATATGAGTAATATAAGATTTCTAATTAAATATATTTACTAATATTAAGTTTAATTAATATAAATACATATCTAATACTAAGTTTGCAAGTGGGACTCTAATAGATTTGATGGATGGACGCGAGCTCCACAAGTCAGCGACATTAGCGCGCCAGCGGGCCCCATGCCTCAATCTCGGGGATGACATGCACGTAAGCGGGGCCCACCATCCTTCGTCCAGAGTGCTGCAATGCACGCGACGGAACATGGCATGCCCGCCTAGGGCACGCGAAAAAGAGACCCAATCGGCCTTGCTGAAGGTCGGCCCGCACGACCGCGAGTAGAGCATGACGGGGACTCCTCAATGATGGTTGAACCTCGACTCGTGGTGGCCTGAATGGCCGATTAAAGGTAACCCTAGCTCAAGGTATGCAGACGACCGATGCAGCGAGACTACTTAACACTGAGCATATGATTCAAAATTGTCAATCAAAACGAATGCAATTATCGTTCGACTGCCGGGTAGGTTTACAAACAATTGAAATCACTACTTGAATAATTAAATTGTATTTGAAGATAGAACGATGTAGAAAGTGGAGGTACCCGCATCAAAAGGCTGCGAGCTTAGGATGATTGAAGAGGCTAGATCAGGGGGTTCTTGGGCTCAGTTTCGATGACAATTCAGCAAAGAATAGGAGACACCATTGATAGGATCTTAACTAGGACTGTTGGAAGCGGTGGGCTTGCACAGGGTTGGCTGCAAACATTGCGCGACAGCGAGGAGGACACACGCATTGCTTGCAACGCTCGGTGACAGGGATGAGCTACCAGCCGTCCGATGTATTCGATCGAATGGCAGAGAAACAGTCGTTCAATCAAATGGCTAGCCTAATGGCGCTTAGAGGAAAGGGAGACGGAGCGGTGACATTGTTTAGTAAATTAAATAAATTTCTATTTAAATATTTAAATCTGATAATATTTATTAAATTAATCTATTAAATGTACTTTCAAAATTTTCCAATAAATCACCCCTAGCTAATTGAGAGTTGAGGAACACAACGGCAATATTAGATTTTTGTTTCGATGAGTGTTTATTTTTCTTATTTTTTGGGTATTTAAAATATATTAAAATATTTGCCGAAAATTCAACTACTTCCAAATTATTCCAAAGCATCACCCCTAGCTAATTTGGGGGTGACGAGCGCAATAGAAAAGTCAGATTTTTTATTTGATTTCAATTTAAATAGGTCGAATTCCAGGTTTCCAAAAATTATCAAAATCAGAATTTGATCTATTTAACTCCTGATTTGGATTATATTTTTATGAGGAGTTCCTAATGACTTAATTAGAGTACTAAAATCAAAATTAGAACTCAATTTAGTATTAATTAACTTAAGTAACCATCCGAATTGTTACATAAATCATAAAAATTGGATTTTTTGATACTAATATATTTTAACCTTAATAAGTGAATATTATAAAAAATAATTATCCATATCTAAATTTTTCTATAGTTCTCTATTTCTCTAATTATTATCAATATTTTGAAGAATTGTTCATAATTATTGGAGATATGGATAGCTTAATACTTGCTAATTTATTTAAATATTGATTAGCAAATATTAGAAAAATTATTTATCCAAATATAAAATTTTTATAGCTCTATATTTCATTGATTATTATAAATATTTTGATATCTTATTCACAATGCTTAGATTAGGTAACATCTTTGGGTTGTTACAATCGAGCTCCAGCGCCTGGTGCCCTAAAGACAGGCGTCCCGGAGCGCCCTGGCGCCTTGGGAAGAGCTTGTGAAATCCTAATTTCTATTATTCCTTTGATATAATGCAATTTGTCCTCATTTCTTCTCATCAACATATGCGTTTACAACTCGCGGAATCAGCGACATGTTGAGGATTTGAGGAGTATAGCGGGGTAGATCCGCATCGAAAACCTTGCTCTAACAGATCCAACCTTGGTTGTTACCGTGGCCAACCTCTCCCTCCATCACAAGAACTAGCTCCTTCTGCGAGAATTCATCACCTCTCGACATGCACCGCTCAATTTGTCCTCATTTTTTGTGCGTTGAATTTTGATAATTAAGCAAATTTCTTTTTAAAATTTCAAATAAAAATAATTGATAAATTTGATTCACATAGAAAGAAATGACTATTAAATATGTGAATAATATTATAAATTAGTGATTGATGCACATAATTAATTATCTAATCTTACGATTCTATTGAATATATTTTTTATTTTTATTTGAAATTAACTTTAAAAAAGATTTATATAACATTCTAATTATATATTTTAAAAAAATTATAAGAACTAAATATGCACAAATCACTGTATTTATTATATTTAGAGAAAATAATAATATACCACATCACTATAAAATTGTAATTTCATGCTAATTACTCTAAAAAATTGAAATTTCATGCTAAATCTCTAAAAATTAGTCAAAAATAATAAATTTTTTAATTTTATTTTTATTTTTTGTACATAAGCTTACATAAAAAATATATTGTATCAATTATATACTTACACGTAAAATTTTCAAATCATTTGTATTTATTTTTGACTATTATGTATATAACATTAATGTAATTATTTTCATCTATAAAACAATGCATCTTACGTTTAATGCCAATATTGAAGAGGTCTTTACATATATATCCCAGCAAATTTAATATTTAGAAATTAACTCTATTATCATTTTATTATTGAGAATTCATAATTATAAGAATATGATGCAACATTCAAGTTTAGAATTACGTGATATTATAAGCAATTCTTAAAATAATAATAAATTGATATTTAAACAATCTTATTTTTTTAAATTAAATGAGTTTAATATATGAAACAAATATGTGGAAAAATTTAATAAATTTTGAGCCAACGGCAACATTATTCAAACATTTAATCAACAGTTTATCAACAATTTTAAAATGACATAAGATTCATAGAGAAAAAAAAAGATGTATAATATTCCAAATTGATATTTTTAAATGTATAATATTAAAGGGATTAAACCTTTTTGAACATATGGAGCTTTTCTAGCTATTTAATATTTTTCATTTAAAATAAGAGTGAGATTACAATAATAAAAAATAACATTTTAAAATTCATATTAGTTGAACAATATAAATATATTCAACAAATATATTTATATAAATATATAAATGCATATTTAATTAATAAAAAATTAAGTAATGGGTGATTGGTAGCAAAAGCGAATCTTGCCTATATTTAGGATGCCACTCTCTCCCGCGTCCACATGTTCTCTCATTCTCCCGTGCTCATTTTTCGGAAAATTTTACCGCAATGTTCTTCTATTCGGAATCCTCGACGGTCTTATTTCGTCTTTTCCTTCGGTTGTTCTGGATCCCTCATCCATTAGAAGATCACAAACACGGCAGGTGAATCGATCTCCTCCCTCGCCCCTGCTGGATCCTCATTGGCAGCCATCCTCGGCATTCCTCCTCTATGCCGAAAACCTAATTAATCGTTGCTTTGCATCCCCCAATTCGAAGAGCCTTCTACTCTGTCCTCCCTTTTGATGACTGGCTAAGCGATCCAAGTGGTCGTTTCCCGATTCTCCGCCCTTGCCGGATAGAAGCGCCTGCGGCCTGGGGGAAATGGAGAACGATTACAAGAAACCCACGGCATGTGGCCTTCTTCTCCTCTACAACGCCTTCTTCTGCCGCCGGACCAGCCCCGTTTCTCCCTGTCGGACTTCTGCTGCCTCCAATGCAAACGAGACCCCCGCTGCCGAAAGCGGCCACAACCCTAAGCGACGCCGCCCTGGCCTCGACCAGCCCCCGGCGGCCACGCCGAAAGCATCCAAGGCTCTCGTCTCCCCAAAACCAGCAATAATCGCACCAGCCCCTAATCAACTCAACTGGCCATCCACCGGTCGTGCCCTCCGCCCACAAATCAGCAGCATATCGTCGGAGCTCGATAGTATGATCTACGACCACCAACGCACCAAGGGGAGCAGCACTCTCGTCCGCGCCTCCTCCGGCAATGTCATGCTCTACAGCAATTTGGGCAATCTCCGAGCTCCAGGTGCTGTCACACCCAACCGCAACGTCCTAGATTACCTCCCCAAGACGGCTGCAGAGGAGAAGGAGCCTCCTCAAAGGCATCCAGGGAACGATCCCGAGATTCCTGCGTCCATGTGCAGGGCGCTTTCGAGGAGGCTGAGCCCGGAAGAGCTCAAGGAGTTGGGGAACGACGAGTACAAGAACGGGAGGTATGCTGAGGCTGTTGCTTTCTATGACAGGGCAATCCTGATTGATCCGACAAAGGCTTCTTATTGGAGCAATAAGGCCGCCGCGCTGATCGGTCTTGGTCTACTTCTGGAAGCCTTGCAGGAGTGCAAAGAGGCTATCCGGATAGATCCTTGCTATTTAAGGGCGCATCAGAGACTTGCCACGCTCTATCTTAGGTATCTTCCAGCTTTATCAATGGGAAATGTAGAATGTTTAAAATGCACGGATTTATTTTTCATAGTTTTCATCTAAAAAGTTAAAAAAAATCATAGATTGGGTGAACCGGAGAAAGCAGTTCGTCACTACAAGTTAGCAAAAAGTGACGCCAATTTTAACGACATATCTAGAGCAAAGGCCGTGCAAGTTCTCATTAGCAAGTGCAGTGAAACAAGGAAGTTGAAGGACTGGACTGCTGTATTAAAAGAGAGTCAATCTGCCATTGCTGCTGGTGCTGATTCAGCTCCACAGGTTTTTTTTCCTAATTTGCCATCATGCTACATATATGAATTATCTCAAATTACCAAAGCTCAGGGGCTGTTTGGTTGAACGTTAGTTGAAAAGTTATTAAGATAGCATATTATAGCAGTGTTATTCAGATAACAGGGGTTATTTGATTCAGTGTTATTTAAATAACAGATATTAGTGTTATTCAGATATAGTTATTTGGTTCATTGTCATTCATCTTATATTATACATGAGGTAAGATTACCCCCAATATTGAGATTCAATTATAAGTTAAAAAACATAATAAATAACTAAAAAGAATTATATAAACAGTGCAAAAAATGATCATAAAATTTATATAAACAACTAAATTAGAAGCGAAGGCAAAGGCGGCGGAAGCGGAAGCTCGAAGGCGAAGGCGATGGCGGTGGAAGCGGAAGCTCGAAGCTGACGCGAGGATCTCCGGAGTATGGCACGAAGAACCCTATCGCTTGCAATAGATTGTCGGCAATGCTATTTAAATGTCAGCAGATTTCGGCTGACATTCAGATAACATTTCACATTGGCATTTAAGTAATTTTTGAGATGTCGGTAATTAGATAACATCAAACCAAACAGCTCCTATCTTACTGACATCTTTAAATAACATAGCATGACAGGAAAATGTCGTTGAACCAAACAGTTCCTTAATGAAAGTTTTCTAATAGTTCAGAATTGAAATGGCACACGGTGTCAAGGTCAACAAGCCGTGTTTGCATAGGATACATAGAATTTTTGTAATTTCTTGTTATTATATTTATATATGGAATTGTTACTAAATTTCCTAAGATATATAATGAATATATTTATTTTTTTATTTGTTTACTTAGTTTTCTTGATTTTTTTAACTGAAATTATCTGGCCAGTAAAAGTATTTTGCTCGTCTCTCCCACTATTTTTTTTTTCGAAGATCTTTGCCTACCAAGCCGAGGCCTTTCTCATGCTCCTTAGACCGGAAGATGCTGAGGAAACAATGATTGATGCCCCCAAATTTGAAATGGATGCAGCTACTGTGTTCTTTGGTGCTCCTAGCAATGCATACCAGTTATCAATAAGGGCACAGGTTGATATGGCTGCAGGAAGATTTGAAAGTGCAGTTTCATTGACTCAAACAGCCGCACATATGGATCCTGGCAGCAGGGAGATCTCTGTTGTTGCTCGAAAGGCTCGGTTGGTAGCATCAGCACGATCAAAGGGTAATGATCTCTTCAAGGCCTTCAAATTTGAAGAGGCATGCCTTGTCTATGGGAATGGTCTTAACTATGATCCCAATAATGCAATCTTACTATGCAACCGAGCTGCTTGCTGGTCAAAACTTGGACAATGGGAAAAGGCCATTGAAGATTGCAATGTTGCTCTAAATTTACGTCCAAAGTACAGCAAGGCTCGCCTTAGGAAAGCTGACTGTAATGCCAAGGTGAGTAATTTTTTTCCTCTTTGTCATATCAACGTGTTGAACTGGAAAATGCTAATTGTCACATCTTTTGAATCGTACATTAGTTGGAGCGGTGGGAGGCATGTCTACATGATTATGAGCTACTGGCTCTTGAAATGCCGGCTGATGAGGCAATAAGCAAAACCTTACTGGAAGTGAAAGCACATGTTAAAGAAAAGACTTGTAGCTCTGCTGTTATTCATATCACTAGTAAAGACCAATATCATCGTACTATAACATCATATGGTATGTGTTTTATTTTTTTTAATAGGCATACAAAATGAATGTGGCTTGTAACCAAAATTGATTATGATCATTAGTGTTTTGTTATATTCAAATGTTTCATGAAGAAAAAGCCACATTTCCTTCGTCTATTGACATGAATGATCTTCATTCGATCTACTATGTGATCTGAGAAGAAAACAGGCAATCTCATATTTACTAAAAAGTAATGCTCTTGAGCCCATTGAGTCCATTGAAGTGTAACCCATCCTCTGCCAACTCATTCTCTTTCATCATGGGGGTGGGGACCAGCCCCACCCGCATGGCCAATACGAAAGAGCGGATGAAGATGGGCTATAACTGAGTGGGCCTCCAAAGTAGTCCTATATAGTGGGAATAGTCTTATGATGACCATATATGACACTTTTTCACTTATCTAATATATGTTTTTTAAGTAGATTTTTATAATTCTTAAACGTATTATCTCGGCATGCTAGTAGTAGAGCAAAGAGTGAAATTCTTTATTCTAGCTAACCTTTTGCTGCATAATTCGCTGTAAATCTATATTTGACAGGGCTGTCAATTACGCTGTTCTATGATCAGTCAAGTGAAGATTGTGAAGGAATATTGCCCTATTTTGAGCAACTCAGCAAGCGACACACATCTGCGACATTTCTCAAGGTTCTCTCTTTTTACTCTTACTATTGTTCATCAAATCATTTGGTAAGAAAATACCTGCAGGAATGTGAATACATCGAGCTGTCAAAAATGCCTGCAAAACTTTAATCAGGAAGAGCATTTATAATGTGTGAAATGCTATTAATCTTGGTGAAAATTCATAAATAGCATCCATTAATGCATACCATCATTTCAGCATTTCCTTAATTGAAGACATAAGAGAACCCCTTCAAATTCTTTTGGAAAAACTAGGAAATTTTTAAAATGCAAGGATAGAAATAAAACAATAGAATAAATGCATTAAAGATGACAAACCAAAAAAATATATATTTATGCTGTCAAGTGGATCTATTAGCGCTCCTAGATGCGTCCATATCCTGTTCTTAACAAAGTTTACATCATAAATCCATCGTAGTCTCCCTATAGATATGATAAAAAAATTGGAATGAGAATGGAGGATGCCAATGAAGAAGATTTTGGTGAATCCCTCTTTTTACAGATATGACACATGTTAACTTCTGCTTCCATATTGAGGAAATACATAATGATGAGAAATTTGAATGATATTTCAATTAAAACTGTGAAGTGATGTGGCAGTAGGGAGTTTGATGCCAATATGTTCTAGTAATCAGCATAGCTTTATAGGCCAAGTACTAATAGATAGCTCAACCAACAATCTATAATAGAGAATTGAAGACCAAAGAGAAAATGCTTCAGAAAATGGTGTTTCTATTATTGATTTCTGACTCCGATGTATTTATGCAGGTGAACGTGGAGGAACAGGCAAGCTTTGAAAGATGGTGGGAGAAAGAGAGCTCAGCTCCCATCTTCAAAGTATACAAGAATGGCTCCCACGTCGTGGACATTGATGGTTCCGACCTGCAGCAGCTGGAGATGTCCCTCCTTAACTTCGTCTGCTGAGAGCAGCCCAAAGATTGTACATCCTTCGATTTCACAAGTTAGAAGCCTCAGGAGTATATAAAAAAATAAAATAATGATTATTTGGATCAAAATTATAATTTTATTTTCTTCCTTATAAAAGAAAGCTTGGATAAGACGACGTGGAGCTTTGGATTCCTCAAATCACTTTTTGGTCTTTATATGTGAATAGCTTTTTTTTTTTTTTTTTTTTTCATATTTGAGCTCACTATTTTTTATTAATATGAAAGAATATTAATACAGTGTAATCAAATTATTTTATTAATGTTTGATAATTTTTTTGAGTATAGTATTTCAAATAATATAGGAGGATATTAATTTACCCTCTTAAAAATTTATTTTTCTTGTTTTTCAAATTTTTTAGGTTTATGTTGTGTTCGAATTCGATCTCATTTCGTTTGAATCGAATTAAGTCGTGATTCGTTCGAATCAAACAAAATTGAACAATTTCGAACCAGAATCCTTTGAAATTGCTCGATTTTGTTAGATTTGAATGACTATTTTGTTCTATTTAAACTGTTTCTCTTTGAACGAAGTTAAAAAATTCAAACTCTTCTGCGAACGAAGAATTGTTTAAGAACTCTTCTCCGCTTCTCTGCGTAATTTCAAAACATGGCCGAATCGGCCGCCGCTTTTTATAATCCCGTAAAAGTTTACTCAAGTTTTTAATCTCAAATTTATCGTGCTAAACACAGTAAAAATTTTACTTTACATCAAGTTTTACTCCTGCCAAACAGTATTTTAAAATAAAAATAGTATTCCATGTTGACATTGATGTGTGCATAATCAATGAAAAATTTTTTTTTGAATGAAAGCTTACCTACATGATGCTTCAATTGAGAATTAAAGATGAGCACAATCTTTCCATGCTGCATCGAAGTAGCAACGTCCGCAAGGGGGATGAAGTCGTCGAAGTTTCTTCTACAAGGAGAACGGGTGTTCACCGGCGACCGCTTGGCAACGTCTCCACCTAGGGTTCGCTGGTAAGACTAGGCAGTATATAATGATTCGCAGGAGAGGAACGAAAGGGGAGAAGCAGAGTTGCGAGGGGACGACGACGTAGCCGGGAAATGACCAAGAGAATATCCATTTTTATCTTCCACGTGCCTTCGCAGATAGATGCCACGTATATATATTAAAAAAATATGAAGGAACGTGAATACATTGAGCTGTTCTATGACCAGTCAAGTGAAGACTATGAAGGAATATTTTCCTATTTTGAGCAACTCAGCAAGCGATGCACATCTGCGATATTTCTCAAGGTTCTCTCTTTTCTCTTATTATTTGTTTGTACTGTTTGTTATGTCGAAAATAACTGCAGGAATGTGAATACATCGAGCTGTCGAAGAGCTTTATAACGTGTGAAATGCTATTAATCTTGGTGAAAATTCTCAAGTAACATCCATTAATGAGGAAACTTTTAACATGCAAGGATAGAAATAAAACATCTAGTAAAAAATTGAACTAAAATAATAGAATAAATGCACTAAAGATGACAAACCGAAAACATATATATTTATGTTGTCAAGTGGATCTATTAGTGCCCCTAGTTGCATCCATATCGTGTTCTGTTTTAGGTGGGCTTTGAGAAGGGAAAAGTTTAGCCAAATAGGAAGTATGGGGTTTCTATTTTAAGATCAACGTTATGCGTCCATTTGAGGAATTTCAGGTGGGATTTTTCAATGAAATACGATCTTCGAGAGAATTACCGGGTGTAATCAGATTCATTTGAGAGGATGACCAAAATATGCCTGTGATCAGTAAGCCCATAGAATAAGTTCCACTCAGCCCTAGGTCACCAAAAAATTTGCAAATAACTTGCATTTGAGGTTTGGCATTTAAAACTTTAGCAATCAAAGCGTACTCAAATGGTTTAGACAATGTTTGGATTTCATCCTTGGAAAAATCAAAGCAGGTTTCCCCTTGTAGGTGGTTATTGGCTTGATGCCAATCAGGGATTCCGGAGAAGGGTTACCCGTTAGAGCATTAAGTAAGGATTTAGGGGCTCGGGGTGGAGGTTGGGGACGGTGGAGGTTTGGGAGGCCAATCGCAACAGGAAAACGGGCACCCACCTGGCCATAAAGGAGGAAGATGGGCTCACACAAGACCACACCTCTACTCAACACAAATAAACACAGTTTTTACCAGTAACTGGGAGTTCTCGGTCAGGTATCAAACCTCCTGGAGCAGCTCAGTGGGCTGCAGCGACTCCTGGTGATTTGGGTTGTTGTTGGTCTGGTATCACGACTCCGGAAGCTCAGCACTCCAGTGCCTGCACTTCTCGAGCGATGCGCAGCTTTGGAAACGAAGCCTCGGGGAGCTTCAAACCTTGCCACCTCCCGTCAGACTGCTGGACGGGTGCGATTCGCCTGTAGCAAGAGTCGACGGTTCTAGGTCAAACACTAGAAATCGCCGCTCTTTCGCATGGGCTTGCGACCGCACACCAAGTCTTTAGATCGGCGTAGCGGACGAAGGCTGGATTCTGGAGTCTGTTCGCATGGCCTGCGCGTTCGCCTGGTTCGATTTCTCTCCATGGATGCAGGCTCCTGGGACGGATCGGGATTTAGGGAAAAATGAATGTTATAAATTCTCCCACTTTAATGGGTTGCTAGACAAAAATACACCTTCGAAAAATCCTAAGCTACTGCTAATAGCTTTTCTGGTTGAAACATACAACACAGAATTAATTTCTTTCTTCATCCTTTGAAAGAATAAGAAAGTATAAATAATGAATATTTTAATGAAAACTTAATGAATATTGTAATTAATAGGCATGAATATTTAATTATCCTTTGAGAAATGGGTGCATTCATAGCAAGGTTAAAGTGGCTTTAATCAAGGATAAACCCTCAAAAAATATATTTAATCTCCCTTATGTGCATAGAAGGATAGTAAAAATAACTCAATTTAATCTTTATCCATCATATTTCTCCTACACAATATTTGGCATCACATAATCAATTCAACTCTCCTACAAATCTTATAAAGATTGTCTCTATTAATAATTATTAACATTTCATTTTTTATCAAAGCCTAGCACATTTTGGCGCTTCAAAACCCACAAGCAAGTTCATGTTGATTGTGAATTAATTGAACGATCATATAGTAAGTTTAACAATTTAGTTAGTTGAATGACTGTAGAAACGATTCAATTCTCTGAGTTAGTAAAGGATACCTAGCAGTTCGTTCAATGATCAAAATGATTAGTTAAACAAGCAAAACAGTTCCAATTCTTAAGAAAATTTGATGAACAAAATTTAATGGTGTCAAACAGAATGTTAAACAAACATGGTAATGCCAAAACATAAAAAATCTAGTAGCATACTGTCCTAATCAACATTTTAAATTTATCTCAAACGTAACACTAAGCCTGTTTAAAGAGTTCAACTAGCACTCTCTCTCTCAAATGAATATCCATGTGATGACCTGATGCCAGTTTAGTGGAAACCGTTCCAACATCTGGTGTTCACTTACCACAGGATCATATTGAGAAATGAAAGAAAAGGGACACATAAAAAATCAATGACATTTCTCATTTATTTCAAAAGTTCATATTACAACATTTTTCATCGTACTCATAGTACAAAAGTGAAAAAAAAAGATACAAAAAAAAACCGCACCGTCGTAGATCCATTAGCAGATTGAAAATTTTAAGCATTAGGGTTTTAGTTTAAGCTCTTCAAGAAGTACCTTATCTGGTAATGTACAACAAATAATACCGAGATTAGAATTCCCAGTAATTAGAGAGTACTCTAAGTGCCACAGTAATTAATGCAGTATTACATTTTATAATAACAGAGATGCAGGAAAAATAATAAGATAAAAATGCAAATGAAATAATTAATTTCTTTCAAAAGATATTAACTCAAAGATATAGGTTACTGATATCATTTTTCCAGTAACGGGCCATGAATGAAAATGATATTGGTTTATAACAATCAACCAAGCATTAATGTTACTGATATCATTTTTCAGTAACCCATGAATGTTACCACTTTGGTTCCGAACAACCAACTAAGCTTTAAAACAAAACTTGACTCGAAGCAATTAAGCGAAGCAAAGTAGTAATAAAAAAGCAAAATGTAGTACATGTCATATACTGGGTACCATTTGTCCTTTAAGTTTGGATGAGTGACAGTTCACTCAATCTGCATTTTAAGTTTTCGATATTTTAGTATTTAGCCAATGATTTTAGGAATATTATTTTCTTTTAAGGATTTTCTTACATTCTTCTTTCTTGTCTTTATTCTTTCACATTCTTATAATGATATAAGTCCGTAATTATTAAATTATTTTATGTAATCATATAATATTTATGATATTAATATTATGAAATAATAAAGATAGAAATAAATTGATTTATTAGAAATAATAGACATCTTTATTATATTTTTACTGTTATCCATTATGATAATGTGAACAATATATTTGAGATGTTAAAATTAATGATTAAGCACAAAAGGAAAAATTTTATTTCATTTATTTTCCATTTCTTACCTTAGATTAAGATTGTTTGGAAAACGAAGGAAGTCGAAATAGATGACCGAACAGTTAACCGAGGTTGCTGCAGCAAGAGGGCTGGCTGGCGGCGGTAAGAAAGGGTTGCTGGGTGGCTAGCAGCTTGCTGGCTGTTGTGGGCTGAAGGAGAAGCTGCTGTGGGGCTGAAGAAGGAGCTGGCTGAGGGAGGAGCTGTTGTGGGGGCTGGTAGGGGCTAAGAAAGGAGCTGGCATGTTGTTGGCTGCTGTGGGCTGAGGGAGGAGCTATTGTGGGAGCTGAGGAAGGAGCTGGCAGCTTGTTGGCTACTGTGGGCTGAGGGAGGAGCTGTTGTATGGGGAGAAGAGGGAGGAAGGGATGTTGTTTGGAGAGGAGAAGGATGGCTTGTAGTGCCCCGCCCTGTCGCCGTGTGCAAAGGGGTAAAAATCATAATTCGGCGGTGGAGCGGTGCGCCACTCGGGGAGGAATATCTCGTCTCCTCGAAATAGCTGAAAACTAGGCCCGTCTGAAGGGCTGCTGACTCAACCTCAAGGAGGGTTGAGAGCTGATACTTAAGATAAGAGTAGTATCATTATCCTAAGTATTAGATAAATACATACATTGAATTTAGAATATAATAAGAATCTAATATATATATATATATATATATATATATATAAGATATCAGCATTTTCAGTATACTGATCACATCACAACACTAAGTATAAGTAGTATATAACAGAGTGCGGAAGCTTAAAGCAAACATATAGAAATATTCATCACAGGAGCTGTATGGAAATATTTATCTCAAAAAAGAAAAGAAAATACATCTAGAATTATTACAAATAGTTTACTAAAGTAGACATAAAAACTAAATATTGAACTGAAATGAACTAGTAAAATTGAAAAAGAGTCCACTAATGCTCCGCTGGCTCCTTCTGAATCTCCTGGGTGTCCTCCTGACCTGGCTCAATATACTGCTCAGGATCTAGCAAATTGCCAGATCCTAAAAGTACCCTGTGTTAGACAAAGACAATAAGTCTAACACATAGAACTAATCTAAATAGTTTTAGTTATTCATTTAACATTTACATAATGTGATTAATCTGTAAAAATATTATAAAGGTAACTGAAAGAATAAAACTATATAAAACTGAAGTGAAGTAAGATAAGGCTGAACTATAAATTGAAATATTGAAAATAATTCAAAATAGTACTGAATCTGAACTGAATAATCATTTGTAAAATTATGTTGTATGTCACTGAAACGGTGCATCTGAATATGCCACAACACTGTACGCTACTGATATGTAACCAAAATATCAAATTATGGGGATTGAGCAGTTGCACAATCATTTTAAATATCTCCCCAAGATCTTGATTGGTTCTTCTATGATTGTGAGGTTCGATCGTATCCCTTCTGCGGGGATGGAGATACACTGGGATGGTTTTTGGATGCATTTCCTCAAAGAGAACACATGAAAAATATCACGCATCAACGAGTATTCTTCTGGAAGCTTTAGCTTATAGGCTGATGACCCTACCCTTGTCGTTATTTCAAAAGGTTATACATACCTAGGGCTGAGCTTGTCGGTTATTCTGAACCTTTGAACTCTTTTTATCAGACTGATCTTCATATAAACAAATTGCTCGACTTAGAATTCTAATGGACGATGCCTTGCATCGTAATATTTCCTTTGCCTGTCTTGAGCATTTAAGATCCTCTGTTGGATAGTACTTATCTTCTTGTTTGCTTCTTCTACTAGCTCAGACCCATAAAGCTGGGAATCGCCGACCTCCGTCCAGGCTAAAGGAGTACTGTATTTTCTCCCATACAGCGCCTCGTAAGGTGTTATGCCGATGCTAGCCTGTAAGCTATTATTATATGTGAATTCGACTAGTGCCAGATGATCCTCCAAACTCTCGCCAAAGTCAAGAATGCATAGTCGTAGGAGATCCTCTAATGTCTGGTTTACCCGCTTCGTCTGACTATCAATATGAGGTGAAAAGCAGTGCTCATAGCAAGATTGGTCCCCAAGTCCTGATGTACGGCTTGCCAGAATCGAGATGTAAACTTGGTATCTCGATCTGATACTATAGTTTGCGGAATTCTGTGCAATCGGACGATCTCTTTTATATAAATCATGGCAAGCTTTTCTGTTGTGTCTGTCTGTCGAACTGGGATGAAATGAGCTGATTTGGTCAATCTATCCACCACCACCCAAATAGAGTCAGCTCCAGATATAGTCCTTGGCAGACCGACAATAAAATCCATGGATATGTCTGACCATGTCCATTCTGGAATTTCAAGGGGTGTAGAAGTCCACCGGGGCATTGGTATTTTGCCTTAACTACACAACAAGTATGACATATGGCCACAAAATTTAAAATGCATTTCTTCATCCCAGGCCACCAAAATGATTTCTTCATATCTTGGTACATTTTATTATTACCTGGATGTATGGTATATCTAGAGTTGTGAGCCTCGGCTAATACCTTTGCTTATATATCCTTGGGCATCCAGATTCTATTATCTTGGTAGATATACTGCCCTTGTTGAAGATGGAGGTCTGTTCTCCATCCTTGCTCTATATTCACCTTCAATTTTGGGTATTCTTCGCTCTTTATTTGAGAGATCTTTATGCATGTGGGCAAAGTAGGTTCAGCAGTACTTTCTTCGAGAATTGCATTCAGGATCTCTCCTTGGGTTGGCATTATGCACATCTTTTGGAATTCTGCTAATAATGGACTGAGAGAAAGGATGGTGTTTAAAGTTGTCTTTCTGCTAAGAGCATCAGCGACTACGTTGGCCTTACCGGGATGGTACTGAATATCCAGATCGTAGTCGCTTATTAATTCTAGCCACTTCTTTTGTCTATAATTTAACTCCTTCTGAGTAAATATATATTTTAAGCTCTGGTGGTCGGTAAAGATTTCGCATCTGAGTTCATATAGATAATGCCTCCATATCTTTAGAGCGAATACTACTGCAGCAAGCTCTAAATCGTGAGCGGGATAGTTCTTCTTATGATCCTTCAGCTGTCTTAATGCATTGGCCACCACCCTACCTTCTTGCATGAGCACGCAACCCAAGCCTATTTTGGATGCGTCAGTGTAGACCTGGAAGTCCTTCCCTTATTACGGCATGGTCAAAACAGGTGCAGTGGTCAGAGCTTCTTTTAGCTTAAGGAATGAGGCTTCGCACTCTGAGTCCCATACGAATGGCATTCCCTTCCGAGTTAACTTTGTAAGCGGTGCAGCTATCTGCAAAAAATTCTTCACAAACCTTCGATAGTACCCGACGAGGCCTAGAAAGCTGCGGATTTCTGTTACCGTGGTTGGCTGGGACCACTCATGGATTGCACTTATCTTGGTCTGATCTACCCTTATGCCTTCGGCATCAATAACATGGCCCAAAAACGCTACCGAGCTTAACCAAAATTCGCATTTGGAATATTTGGCGTAAAGATGGTTAGCTCTTAACACTTCCAATACAGCTCTCAGATGATTTTCATGGTCATCTTCGGATTTGGAGTATATTAAAATGTCGTCTATAAAGATGATTGCAAATTTATCTAGAAAGGGCTTAAGGACTCTTTGCATCAAATCTATGAAGACTGAAGGTGCATTTGTTAAACCAAAGGACATTACCAGGAACTCGTAATGTCCGTAGCGAGTCCTGAAGGCAGTCTTTGGAATGTCCTCCTTCTTTACATGAACTTGATGATACCCTGATCGTAAGTCTACTTTGGAGAAGACCTTAGCTCCAGTCAGCTAATCAAATAGGTCGCCAATGCGAGGGAGTGGATACTTGTTTTTGACTGTTACCTTGTTTAGCTCCCGGTAATCTATACACATCCTCATCGATCTATCATTCTTCTTTACAAATAGCACTGGCGCTCCCCATGGCGACATGCTTGGTCGGATAAGGCCCTTAGCTAGTAATTCCTGCAATTGTGTGTTGAGTTCTTGCAGCTCCTTCGGTGATAAACGGTACAGTGCCTTGGACAGTGGTTGAGTGTCATCGATTACTTGAATAGCAAAATCCACCTCACGTATCGGGGGTAATCCAGGCAAATCATCGAGAAACACGTCAGCAAATTCCTTGACCACGCGAGTTTCCAGCAATCCGACTTCTAACTCGGATTCACCCGCCATGGTGATCAAATAGGCTTGGCATCCATTCTTTATTAATTTTCTATCTTTAATAGCATTAATTAGTGATGCGACAGTTCCAAGTTTCCCCATAAATGTCACCGGCTTCCCTTTACTTTTTATCATGATTTTCTTTCTTTGGCAATCGATGGTGGCTTCATGCTTACTTAACCAATCTATCCCTAATATAATATCAAAGTTTCAATTGGAAGAATTTGCAGTACGGCTTCTCACGCCTTGCCATTAAGAGGAATATCACAATGGCATGTTCCTTGGGTGGTCATATGAGCCCCAAAAGGTAGCCCCACGCTTAGCTTGCTGGCCAAATATTGATAGGTCAATCCTAATCTTTTCATAAATTTTTCTGATATGAAGGAATGGCTAGCTCCCATGTCAAACAAAATATTGCATGGTAGACTATCAAAGTGAATGATACATGATACTACTTTGTTATCTTCTGGTGCCAGGACTAGTGTGAGCATGTACACCATTGCTGGGGCCGCTGGGCATGAGGAAGATGGCCCTACTAGAGTTGAAGGAGTTGCAACATTGCGGGTGGAAGTTGGCGCTTTTGTTGGCACTACCTGCCGAGGCCGGGAGGCAGCGTTATTATGTGGCACCGAGACTATATTTTGAGTTGGAGCAACCTCGATCCTTCCCTTAGGAATGACATCTCCATCTACAGTCTTGTACCCTCTGTAACGTAGATAGCTATGGCCCGGACGACCACATAAGTGAAACTCTTAAATATCGAGGCGCCTTTTCAGATAACGGTGGAGTTCCTAATAAGAACTCAAAGTTAAGCATGCTCAGGTGGAGCACTCCCAGGATGGGTGACCTGCTGAGAAGTTATCTTCTGAGGGCAAAACCGTGATGCCTTTCAGGCCAAAACGGACAATACCTTGGTGTTAAGAGTTTAGACTATTACAAATGGTATCAGAGCAAACCATAGGGTATCAGATAGGAGCTAAGTTCCATACAGAGCAAAGTACCACTTCATGTGAGCAGTCTCTTAAACCTATGATGATAAGGGTGCTACATGGTTGTGGGTACCTCTTGTGCCTGTAGGGGTCACCTCTAGTCCTATCTACCCAATGGATGGTTCTTGGATTTATGTGTAGATACTGATGAGGACGTTAATTACTTAAGTTGGGGAGATTGTGATGACCCACTTAAGTAGTAATAAGTGAAACTCTTAAATATCGAGGCGTCTTTTCAGATAACGGTGGAGTTCCTGATAAAAACTCCAAAGTTAAGTGTGCTCAGGTGGGAGCACTCCCAAGATGTGTGACTTGTTGGGAAGTTATCTTCTGAGGGCAAAACTGCGAGGCCTTTCAGGCCAAAGAGGACAATACCTTGGTGTTAAGAGTTTAGGCTGTTACACATCGCACAGAGAATAATAAGATAACTCAGAGCATCAACTACAATATTCACTTTCCCTATATGGTACTGAATGCTGAGGTTGTAGTCGTTAATGAGTTTAAGTTATCTACTTTGGCGACAGTTCAATTCACGCTGGGTGAAAATGTACATCAAGCTCTTGTGATCTGTGAAAATTGCGCACTTAACAGTTAACACCATACAGGTAATGTCGTCAAATTTTCAAAGCGAACACTATAATAGCAAGTTCAAGGTCATTAATATGATAACTTCTCTCGTTCGATTTTAATTGATGAGATGTGTAAAATATTAGATTTTATTTTCAAATTTGTTTATTAATATTTAAATAATTTTGACCTCATATTGAAAATCCAACTTCGCCATTGCGTTCACCACCCTCAAATTAGCTAGGGGTGAAGTTTTGGAGGCATTTGGAAGTCGTTGGATTTTTGGCGAATATTTTAATATTATTTTAAATACCCTGAAAAATCAAATAAATAAATACTCATCATATCAAAAATTCGAGTGCGTCGTTGTGTTCAGAACCCTTCAATTAGATAAGGATGATTTATAGGGAATTTTTGAAATGCAATTATGTGATTAAAATTAATTAATGAAGTTTGATAAATTAAATAAAGAATATTAATAATATTATTTATTATTAACGGCGTCGTTGGTTGCTTAAGCCCTGCCGTTACCTAAACCAAGCGCCGTCGCTCGCTCCCATTAGGTGGAGCCATTGGATCTTAGTCGTCTGATCATTTGATCAGACGACATCAGAGTCGTCTTCCTTCCCGTGCGAGCGCGTGTCGAGGGCGAGTGACGCGCGACCTTCAACCCCGCTGACAGGCGTCTTCCACCGCTGAAGACCTCCAAATTTTCTTTTAGCTCCATTAAGACTAGTTCCTCTTCTTTTACCTTTGTGAGCATTCACATGTTAGTTGGAGGATACATCAGCTTAACCCTAAAATCTGAACCGTTTAAATTTCAGGTACCCCGTTCTTCCATTTCATATACTCGATTATCGCATTTTTCATTTCGTATAGCTATTCCATAATATAGATTGAAATTATATAATGATTGATTTAGGAATCAACGGTTCGATCAAGTAATTTTGATCATCTAGCCACAGTGAAATTCATTACGAATAGAGTGCTTATGTAACGCCCCGTCCCGTCGCCGTGCGCAAAACACGAGTATAATTCATAGCTTGGCGGCGGAACGGTGCGCTACTCGGAAGCGGTGGGCCATGCAAGTAAAACCTATCGTCCCGAATAGGCTCAAAGGGACAAAGTCATACTGAAGGCCGCTGACTCGAACCCTAAGAGTAGGCTCGAGAGCCAATACCTAAGATAAGAATGGAACCCTTATCTTAAGTATTAGACTTTGTACGTACATAAGGCATAAGGGAGGAGAGAAGGACCCATGTACGTTACAAAATATATCAGCGTTTCCAGTACGCCGATCACATCACAATACTATATATAGTAATATAACAGAGTGCGAAAGCTAAAAGCATAACATCCAGAATACATTCATCTCAAGCAGTAGAAAATATATCTATCTCAGAAAAAAAAAGTGAAAATACATCCAGAGTTTTATTACAACCCATAATAATGCAGAATATAAAGAGTCTAGCTAAATTACTGGAAGGAACTAGAAAGTAAAAGTAGGTGCTCGATCCCCTATAGCTCCAAGTGCTCCTCCTGAGACTCCGGGACATCTTCCTGACCTGTCTCCAATAACTGCTCAGGATCTAGCAAATTGTCGGATCCCAAAAGTACCCCGTATTAGACAAGAAGTTTAACACATCGAAGCTAGCTATACGAGCTAATCTAAATATAATAAATATGCAGAACATAAAGTAAAAATGCAGGAAAACTGTAAAGCATCAAATAACTGAACTGTAAGAACTAAGTAAAGAAAAATTGCATCAAAACCAAATACTGAAAATACCTAAAAATGTCAGATGCTGAGAAGGATGCTATAAGCTGCACTATATGCTACTGAAACAATGCTCACAGATATGCCATATCACGGTATATCACAGAACTATCACCGAAGGTTTATGAGTCGTACGGTCCAATGTAATCACAACAGTTAGGAAGTCAGTATGGTGACGCAGATGCACCCTGAAATTCCCCAGTCTGTGTATATAACATTATGTATCTCATACTGTATCTCTGATAACTATGTGTCACAATAGAAGGAATGAGGTCAACTCATGCTTATGCTTTATGTTTATGCCATGGTATGATATGAATGAAAAATCCAAACAAATCCATGAAGAATGTAGAAGAACATAAGTGAATCCTAAGTCTCCATTGTGCAGAATCCTGCTAAAAGGATTCTGACTCCAAAACTCTAGATCGATATTTAGTTAAAGTTGTTTATTTACTTCAAAGATCACTGGGCAGGGTGATTGTATACACATATTAAATATGCTGCAAAGATAGGACACAACATTTAGTTTGATTACGCCACCCTAATAAAGCGATCTTCATTAGGAGGCACCATCCGATGATGATTTGTAGCTCAAACTAAGCATTTAGTCACTAACCTCACAATCATACTTAGTGTCTTAAGGAAGGTAATTCCCCTTTTTCTTAGTTTCACTTAAGCCATACATATTGAAGCGATCTTCGCCAGGAGGCATTGCCTGATGGCAACTGTCCTTCAATAAAACTAAGAAATGGATACCCATTTAATACACTCTTAGGTTTGATTGATTTATTCTAAGCGAGGTTATGTCCGCCTAAGCCCGCAGGATAGCAACAAAGACAAATCTTACTTAGAGTGACTCAACCAATCCAGATTATTACTGGGGACTAGTAATATGAGTATACTATACTACACTTACCCAAAAATTGTGGTTCCATCAAATCTATTTAATAGAACAAGGATCTATCAAGACTACAAATCTTAGACTAATAGGAAAGTCCTATACAAGGTTTCACCAATCAAATGTGGTCAAGGATCACTTAATACAGATTCTACCACAAGGAGATGTATCTCTTCTAATGTCTTAAGTGATTACTACCACAAGGAGAATAGATCAATCTCTAAGGTGATGGGATCTTCTATACTTCTACCTCAAAGGGTTATACAAGGCCTCCTACCTCATGATATATATATATATATATATATATATATATATATATATATATATATTTAGGTCTCTTCTAAATTATTCAAGACGATCTTAGGAAGAGAAGATTAGATCTCCCTTCAAGAAGTATTGTTATTAGATTCCAAACTCTCAATTTAGCTTAGGGTGATTAGATCAGATGATTAAGTCATTTGATCATACTTATACTAAGATTATGAGATATAAATCAACTATTTTATTAAGGACTTGGTCATTTGTTAAATCAATATGATATTATAAATTTTCTTATGCTGGTCCTCTTACTTAAGAGAAAATCATGGATCTTAAGATTAGATTCAGATTAAGAAGTCACATAGATTATTATTAATCTTAATTTGTCTAATTCAAATGTTTAGGATCAATAGCAAATCACATGTAATTTTGGAAAATGTTTGATTCAAAATCCTCAAATCCATTACTTAAGTTAAGGTTCTTAAGGGTTTAGATTCCCCTTAAGTAGATTAGGGTTTGACCCATTCTCAAATCTTAAGTCAAATCAAGTGTGCATTTAAAGATCAATATCAAATCAATGGATTAATTATGTATTATTGGTGGCAATCTCAGATCTAGATCAAGTCTTAAGAGCTTGATCCAAATCTAGAGATTTCTTAAGTTAATTAAGATATTTAAAATTCTAATACTTTGGATTTGTTTAAGTATACTAAGCAGGCAATAAAGGATGGTTTCATTTCAATTAGCTTACTATTTTAGAGCAAAATAATAATTAAAGTTTAACAAACAATGATTACTTAGTGCTAACCAAACATTAAACTCAAGCAAAAAGGATTAGCACATAAATAAAAAATCCAACCATTCAAATTACATGAAATTTAGCATGCAAGTCCTAATTACTCATACAAATAATCAGAGACTGAATTTACTATGATCCAGTGTGTATAAACCCTAAAATTCACTAATTATGATTTGACAAGATTAGGGCATAACTACATTTACAGAACTCATAAAAATATTATACTTGGCACATGCAATCTAATTAACATCTGTGAACTAATGGCACTCTAATCATGCAATTTGGATAAGTAAATTTGTTAATCTACCCTAATTAACATTCACTATAATTAGGTAGTAATTAAAGATCTAACTATCAGATGTGTGATTTTATTTTATATTTAAGTTCCTGAGATTTTTCTGAACATTTTCATATATGATAACATAAAATTCTAACCAGTGGATTAAAAGTTATTAAGAAAATACATTCTGCATTTTTCCATTATATTTTTCCTAATTTCCTTAAGGAAAATAAATACTAAATTCTTTAATAATATCTTAAACAGCGCCGGCCGATCCAAACCGCGTGGGTCGTTCGGGCCTGCGGCCCGTCACTGTGGGCTGTTGATTTTTAAAATGGCGCCGGCCCGATCCAAATCACGCGGGTCAATCGGGCCTGAAGGCTCGTTACTGTTCGACAGCGTGGGTCACGGGTCGACCCGACCCACACTGTCGTCTTCTTCCCCGTGCCTGGCCCCGACTGAGAGGTGAATGGGGCGAACCCTAATCCCCAAAATTCTCAGTCGTCGAGCCACGCCGGGGCGTAAGGACGACGACTTCACCTTCCTGGGGCCGAGACCAACCCGTGGAACTCTAAATTGCTAACTGGGATGGTCTAATTCCCTTGAACCCTATTCCTCCATTTCACGTGAAGGGAGCTCACTGTGAGGAGAAATTCTCCTCACTGGGGGCTTGCCAGGGCTGGGGTTTGATCCGTTCACCTTCAGGGCACAAGCATGGATTGAAGCCCCATTTCAGGAGGCCCTGGGAGGCTCTAGATCCCTGGGACCTTACTCGGTCCTAGCGTTCTGAAAGCAAGACGACCCGTTCGATCGATACGACCGAATGGATCCTTCCCAGTGCGCCAATTTGATTGAAATGAATTCGCATTAGCTAGAGGAGAGTGCGGGGATGAAAATTAAACAGGAACTGAGCCCATACGGCTCAGTCCAGAATGTGGGGTTCCTGGTTTTGCTGGTCTGAGCTGGTCTGGATGTCGGAGCCTGACATGAAGCAGCAGAAGGGCTCTTAGGGGTCCTGAACTCTAGGAGTTGCCCTCTATCAGCAGCTGTACACGAGCTTAGGAGCGTCGGGAGGAGCTTAGCAGAGCAGCAATGGCGATCGGAGGAGAAAAATGGAATTCAGCTCAATTCAACAGCAAGGAGCTCCAGAGGTGAGGTCTGAGGCTATTTATAGCCTCAAAGAGGTGTTGCGAGGGAGTGCTGGGGCTGGGCTCGGCCTGGCTTGACCCGAGAGCTCGGGTCAAGAGGAGTTTTCCGGATTTCCAAAAATGGGGATATCGGGCTGGAGAGCCCGTCTCAGAGCCCTCACGGGATTGAGGAATCCTCTAACGGCTATGCTGAGCTGGCGAAGGAGTGGGGGATAGGCTCTGCCTGTCGGGGATTTGGATTTTCCCTGTCAGGGCCTCGCGCGGAGTGGAGAAGATGATGAACATCGCTGGAGTTACGGCAGCCGTCTGATGGATCGTTCGTTGGGATGGAACGGTCCTGATCTGAGGACATCTAACGGCCGATCGCGGGGAGCAGATCGTCCGTTGGATTCAGATCGCGGAATCTGACGGATCGTAGCGCTACTTACGGTGGATAGCGGGATGCCGTTCGATCTGTCGCTCGAACTGCGGAATGGTCTGGATTGACCGATCCAGAGATAAAACGCGGGCCGCACGATCTGGGCTGAGAACTGGACGGTCCAGATCGCGCCCGCTGTTTTGAAACGGCAGAAGGTATAGTTGCAAATTTAAATTGTATGGAGCCCTTAATTGCAATTGAACCAATCTAAATTAATTGGATTATTGCCCAAATGAACTCCAAATTGAACCAAAATTTCACCCTTAACTAATTTAGGGGTGAGGAATTCAAAAATGCAACCAGATTTTAATTCTGAGATCAAAATATTTTGGATCTAGTTTAGGACATATAGACCGTCAAATTGCACTTTTTGACTTAGAGACGTCCAATTGATCTCAAATTTTCCAGATAGACTTATATTGATGTCTTAAAGATAATGGTGCTTAAAAATATTGAATTTGGCAACATGTAATTTGCCTGGTAACAACCCTATAACAACCTAGGGTTGTTACAGCTTATGCCGTTCAAAGCACTGCATCTAGGGTTATATATTGCGACCTAACCCGTCCATTTTGCATGCTAGCCCAGCCCTGGATGTGTAGGCCTTGACAAGACGTACCCATCAGTATGCGTTTCGAACCCCGCTGTCGACCAGTGAGTTCACCCCGTCGAGCCCTAGATCGCCCCTCCTTGGTGATAAGGCGAAGGAGACGGTTAAGTGGGCTGGGTCAGGTCGGCCCGAGCCCGACCCACGGGATGCGTGCAGTCGGCGCGTAATTTTACGCAGTGACTGCGAGGCCCACAGTCAATTATGACTGTTATTGGTGGGTCCCGCTTGCATCTTGTAAGCATATTAGAAGGCTCAACGTGGACGCTTCGATGTCACCGTCTGATCGTGTGGGCCGTCTCCTGCAGAAAACACAGATTTAAATATATATATATATATATATATATATATATATTAGATATAAATAAAGATAAAGTTTGTTAAATAAGATTATTTAAAGAGATTTAATTAAATTAATTAAATCTTAATATTTCAAACCCTAATATCTTAATAATTATAGGTCCAAATCATAAAATTTAATATATCAGAAAAATATGAGGAATTTAATGATGCTAATTATTTTGATGTATGACCATAAATTCACCTAGTGACATTTAGGGTTCAATTGTTATGAAATAAATGACTCAAATTTTCATTTAACCATAACTTTGCAAACACTAATCCAAATATACTCAATATGGGTCTCAAAATACTCAGAAAACCTTAAAAAATATTTTAGTAGTGTTAACTTTACTATTTGGATTAGTATTTGCCTAATGACTTTTAGGACCTAACCATAATTATGTCAATTAACCCTAGAACTTCAATTGACCATAAGTTAGTCAATTTAACTCCAAATTAGGTAATCCAAATATCAATTTAGATCCAGAAAACTTAATTTACAATAATCTATAAAAATATTTAGGATCCAACGGTTAGATCTTTTCATTAATCCTAATTACTCTAAATCTTGATTAGTAAATATTAACAAATCTAATATTCAAATTGAGTAATTTCAGTTTCAGAGAACTCATAAAGTAGATTAAAACCTCGCTATATGATTGGTTTAGTGATTTTGTGATTTATTTCACTAATCACTCACTAATCACATTAAACCCTAATTATTAATCAAAGAAATTATTTTGAGTATAACTTAACCAATACATATCAGAATTTAATTATTTTAGATTCTATGGAAACCTTAGAATATAATCTATAGTAAACTAATATAAATTTTAGATTTTATTATGGTAAAATTACTAAATTGCTCTTATAGGTCAAATTCCAAATTTGACCTTATAAGGCTTAATATTAATCTAAAAATATTTAGATCATTTTATTATTATTTTAGAAACATAATATTACAAATCATAAAATATTAAATTAATGAATTAAATTATTTTTGGCAGATCAATGGAATTAAATTAATTATAAATTGCAACAAAACAGTCAGATACATAAATCTACATATAAGTTTTATTTCAGTATTCTTATTTTGAACCATTTTTCATTTGAGTATTTTTCCAAAACTGCTTACTTCTTATAAATCTGCAAAATAATATTATCAAATAAGCATGTAACAAAAAGATGAAATGTGGTATATATTATTGTGGTATTTGTCTTTGGATGATGAAAAATAATACTAAGAATCTGTACAGATTGGGCCTGCTGGCAGCCCCTGGATGTCATATGGAGGGATTTAGCCCTTATTAGGAAGTGGGCAAATCGATAGGAAAGACACACCATCAGTTTCTAAAATTTGATTAAGCTACTGATGAGTAGTGAGAAAAGCTTCTTAAAATGTTATGCCTATGGGTTTACCCATTTGGGCTCAGGAGCCTATGAACTCGACTTTATATTACAAATGCTTTTGATAAAATTATTTATTTCATGCTTTTTATTGAATTTTAAATTTGACATGCAGGGCAATATTTAAATTTGAAAGTTTGCTTTTCTTTCATATATGCTATGCATATATCCTATTCATTTTCATATTTGATTTATGTCTATTATAGGATGCTAGAATTACTCTTATAAGAATAATTTACGTACTCCTACCTGACTGGTAACTGTATTTTTTAGGTTTTGATAATTAAAGTTTTGAAGATCTGCCTAATAAAAAGAAGAAGAAATAGAGATGTGAGAAAATGAGAATGTTTAAATTTTTATTGTAAATATCAAATTGTTGTAAATTCATATATGAATGGTTCTGAATGTAAATATGAATATTTATGTATTTTATTTTCTTTGCTTTCATGAATGTATATTTTTAATGTATGAATCATTCTTTTGAGACTCTCGAAATTCGATCCCCGGTCGCCACAAGATGCGTATGCGATATCTTTTTTATCTTGCATTAGCACACATTCAAGTTCAGATCCTGAAGCATTAGTGTATACATGGAAATCTAGACCTTCCTTAGGTAAGGTTAATACAGGGGCATAGGTGAGTACATGCTTAAGCTTCGAAAATGCTTCTTTAGTCAGGAGCCCACTCGAATGGTATGGCTTTTTGAGTTAACCTTGTTAAAGGAGACGCTATATGGCAGAAACCTTTTACAAACTTACGACAGTATCCAGCTAGTCTCAGGAAACTACGAATATTAGTTACTAATTTTGGTTGAGACCATTCTTGCACTGGATGACCCAAGTTAGGTTGGTAACAACTAATTTCACATTGGAAATATCTTTTCACATGATCATATTGACGGTTAAGCAAAATAACAATTAAAAACATCTAGAATTGAATTGAGGCTTGGGTGTCACTTAGATGATAGATCCTTACTTGAGCCAGACCCTAAACTGAACTGAGTCAACTCGAGTGAAGATTGACTACCAGGTCGAGCTCTAGCTAGCCGAACCGTATTGATCCATTGAGGATCGATACATTGAGGATCGATACGCTGATGCTTCCAGATGCAATTGGTGTCTCGACTGGGCACTAATTGCGAGTGAGTCGGTGAGTGTACATCCCTGGGTCACGGCGTAGTTCAGATCGTGCTCTGCATTGTCTGAACCTCCATCGGCTCACTGATGCATCTAATTTCATCCTAGCCGTACCTAGATTGCAAGCATTTACATGCAACATTGGATTAAACTCACGAGAAGGAGTTGTGAACTAACTCAGCTCACAGTAGAATAAGGGTGTACATGAACTGACGGAAACGATGATGGCCCGAGTGACAGAAGGGATTCTAGGGACTAGCTAAGTTTCAGGAAGTAGCTAGGGGACTTGAACTCCAAGTCTCGCCCTCTGATTACCACTGGCTGGAGCTGGGGTTGCTAGGAGAGCTTATGGGACAGTAGGGAATGAAAGTTGGGGAAGGGAAAATTGGGATCGTACATTGAGCAAAAAAACTCACAGTGAACTTCCTGATGCCATTTATAGCCTCAGGGATCGAATGGGATGCAACTGAGGGCTTAGCTCGACTTGAGGCTCGGGTCAAGGTTGGGCTCTCAAATTCCAAAATAGGGTTCGCTGGGCTTCAGGGCCCGCTCATAGCATTTAATCAATTCGGGAAGGGTCCTAACGACATTGGTGAGGTGGAGAAAGAGCGGGGGACAGGTTTTGTAGTTGAGAGCACGACAAATTTCCATGTCTGGCGTGGTGCTCTTCCGGAATGAAGATCCACAATGCTGGAGCACTGTAGTTTGTTTGATCTATCGATAAGAACTGCAGAACGGTTCTGATTATGCAGATCCTAACGGCCTAATCCGGAATGTTACGGGCCATGGGATCTTCGGGCCATTGGATCGAAAGGGTTCGACAGTCGGAGTGCACGGGCTCCGCTGTGGATCGCTCGCGGTCTGCACAGCGGATCCCAAACTGTTGGCAATTGTTGGAGGGTTAGAATGCAAATATAAGTTGTTGGAAGCCCATTTGTGCAATTTTCCTATTTAAATTAATTTTAGTTATGGACTAAATGACCTCCAAAAATTCTCAAACTTGCACCCCTAACTAATCTGGGAGTGATAAATTCAAAAATACAATCAAAATTTGATTTGAAAATCAAAATATTTTAGCTATGTTATACGGTTCACAAGTTGGCAAAATTATCAATTTGACCTAATGAAGTTTGATTAACCCCAAATTCTTATGCTTAGATTCTAATGGATATATGAACACAATGGAATGAAAATTAAATGTGATGTAACGCCCCGCTATTAGATTTGATACATTAATCTAATAACGGGTGTTACGGTAATACGTAATACTGGATTATGGATTTTTAACATAATATTGAGTATTACCTTTATAATATGCGGATCTATGGGTAGAGTGAAACTCAAATATTCCAATTTAAATATTCATCATTCATGATATGAAAATATATACAACAAGAAAGAATAGTTTAAAACATCACAGAAATATTTGATTTACAAACTTGAGAATGTAATCACTCATCCTCACATAAGCAAAAAGAGTAAAGTATATAAAGTCTTCAATCCAATTACAGTCCAATTCTTCTTTAAGTGCAGCACTTGATCCATGCTCCTAATCTATCGTATTTGGTTTATAATATGGTAGGGCACAACTAATAAAAAAAATAATTAGACTTTAGAAAATCTAAGCACAATGTAAAGGTACTATGAAATTTAAATTAAGTGGATATCATGTTTAACAATTTATAATATTAATCATAAGTGGAGCATTTAGCATGAAATGAATTAATTAATAAATAAGTATTAAAAACTACAAAGCAAGAAGGGCTCACATATTTCAAGTAATATAATCATTCATGTACCAAATAGGTTAGCATAGCATTTAATATAATGTGCAAAACATGAATATGTTCAAATGAATTTACATGCTGAATAAGAAGGCAGTGTAAATAATTTAAGTAAATTATGGATGTAGGGATGAATAAATTGAAATGCAATAAAGCGAGTAATCTCAGTCTAAGAAACTGAGTAAATATAGTCATAAGGATATACTAATCATTCGCAATCAATAAGTGTAGCACCCTGCCTCATCGCCACGCATAAAAGATAAGTATAATTTAATCAGCGGTGGAGCGGCGCACCATTCGGGGAGGAATTACCCTTCTCCCTGAAGTAGCTGAAAGCCAAGCCCGTCTGAAGGGCTACTAACTCAACCTCAAGGAGGGTTGAGAGCTAATACTTAAGATAAGAGTAGTATACTTATCTTAAATATTAGGCAAATACATATATTAGATTTAGAATATAATAGGAATTCAATATATGTATAAGATATCAGTATTTCCAGTATACTGATCACATCACAATACTAAGTATAAATAGTATATAACAGAGTATGGAAGCTTAAAGCAAACATCAAGAAACATTCATCATAGAAGCTGTATGAAAATATTCATCTCAGAAAAGAAAACAAAATACATCCAGAATTATTACAAACAGTTACTGAATTATAGATATAAAGCTAAGTACTGAACTGAAATAAACTAAGCAGAAAGGTAGTAAAATTGGAGAAGAGTGCACTAATGCTCCACGGGCTCTTCCTGAATCTCCTGGGTGTCCTCCTGACTTGGCTCAATTTACTACTTAAGATCTAGCAAATTACTGAATCCCAAAAGTACCCCGTGTTAGCAAATTACAATAAGTCTAACACATCGAAATAAGTCTAAATAGTTTTAGTTATTCATTTAACATTTACATAGTGTGTGATTAAATCTATAAAAATACTGTAAAGATAATTGAAAGCATAAAATTGTATAAATCTATACAAAACAGAAGTAAAGTAAAGTAAAGTTGAACTATAAATTGAATACTAAAAATAAACCAAAATAGTAATGAATCTGAAACTAAGTAATTATATGTAAAACTATACTATATATCACTGAAATTGTACATCTTAATATGCTACAATACTGTATGTTATTGATATGCAACTAAAATATCACTGAATTGCTATGAGTAGTACGGTCCAATGTGTATATATATCCAGTTGGGAATAATGTTTACTGTGATACTGATGCATCATGAAATTTCTCAAACAATGTATGCAATTTCATAAACTCATACATCATTCTGATATTCACACATCATGCTTATACTTATGCTCATGTTTATAGGCTACATGAGATAAATCCAGAAAATACTTTAAAATCCAATAATGAATTCAATGTCTCTATTATTGAGAATCCTGCTAAAAAAATGCTGACTTCTAAAATTCTAACTTTGATAATTAGTTAAAGTTGAGAATTTACTTGAAAATTATTAGCTGGGATGATTGTATATATATATTTAGCATGTTTGCAAGAAAGGTGGATTTAACCCTTGGCTTGTTTAAACTGCACTTATCAAAGCACACTACGATATGAGGCAGAACCCGATCACAGTTTACATCTCAAGCTAAGCCATTAAATATCCTAATTATAAGCATACTCAGTGTCCTATGCAAAGTGACTTGAGATACTTAGTTTGCTTAAACTGCACTTATCGAAGCGCACTATGATAGGAGGCTGAACCCAGTCGCAATTTATATCTCAAACTAAGGATCTTGTTCACTAATTATAACACTCTTAGTCTTGGAAAATTTACTCTAACGGGACTATATTCGTCTAATCCCTCAGGATAGCGCCTGGTCATAAGTCCACATTGGAGTGAATCAACTAATCATGAATATTACTGAAATAATCCAGTACTATGTATATACCCTACTATACCCAACCAATAATCTAGGTTCAGAAGGTTTTATTTAATCAACAAGGATTTATCAAAGCTATTAATCCTTATTCTAAATGGGTGTGTCCTACACAAGGCTCCAAGGATGTGATCAAAAGATCACTCAATATTGAATTCTACCATAAGGGAGAAGTTTCATTCTAACTGCTTTAGGTGATTCCTACCACAAGGTATCAAGTTCAACTTCTAAAGTTATGAAGGATTATCTAAATTTCTACCTCAATAAGTTACAAAAGCTCTTCCTACCTCAAGGTATCAATAATTAAGGTCCTTAATCATTTCAAGAATGATCCTAAAGCAATACCCTTAAGATCTCACTTTTCTACTTCTTAAGGTTTACTTGTTAGACTTAGGTTAAAGTGATCAGATTAGATAATTAAAATTCATCTGATCCTTTTAGATTCTATAATCATGGGATGAAATCAAAGATCTTATTAGAGTTAGATCATTTCGTAAATTATTATAATTTTATTACACATTTTATGCCAATAGTCTTATATAAGAGAAAATCAAAGATCTAAAGTTTAGATTCATATGGTTCAATCACATAGATTTGATATTAATCTTAGCACTTCTAATTTAATGATTTAAGATCAATACTAAATCAGATGCATTATTAGAACAATGTCAATTAAATTATCTTTCAATCAAGTTAATTGATTAAGTGATTAAGGTTTAGATCTTAATCAAGATAAGATAGGGTTTAATCCCTAACCCTTATACTATTAAGACTAAACGTTACTTTTAAAGGTCAATGACAAATCAATATGTTATTAGTGTATTATTGATGGCAATTTTAGGTTTGGATTAAGTATCATCTACTTAATCAAGTTATCATGATTGTTATGTTTAATTATAGTTTAATGTCAATTTAAGCACATTTAGGTGTCCAAATAATGTTAAAGTTCTCTAACATACATTCTAAAATCATAAAAGCATAGAAATATAAATTCGTCATAAAATGGAAAGTAATTAAGGCTAACTAATTCCAAATCAACAAAAAGAGTTATCACTTGATTACAAATCTAAAGGACTCAGGTTTCATGCCATTTAGTTGTTAAGATTATACCTATTCAATACAAGCTTCTAAGGATTCTATTATCTAGCAATTGGCATAATACATTTAAAATTCATGATATGATTCAGTCCCACTAGGGTCCTAGGGATCTTAAAATGCAAAAACGGAAAAGTTCTGGCAATTTCAGCCAATTTTGGGCAAATTCTGAAAATTATGGGCAATTTTGCAATTTCTAGCGCTATAGCGCGCTGTGGCGCGCTGCAGCACTTCTGGCGCTGGAGCGCGTTGTGGCACTCCTGGCGCTGTAGTGCGCTATGGTGCTTTTGGCGCGATAGTGCGCTATAGCGGTCAAACTCAATAAAATACTGTTCAATTAATTTATTTTTCTGATTTTCTATAATTTTTCTTAAAATACCGCTACAGCCCGCTACAACGCGCTGCAGTGGTCCATTTGCGATTTACTGTTTAATGAGGTAATTTTTCGAAATGCCACTGCAGAGGTCCATTTTGCAACTTTGGGCGCTGCAGTGCCAGACAGTATTTTTCGCCTAGACGAAACCCATAAGGCCTACTTTTGAGCTCAAATACTCCCAATCCAGAGTATTCCATGAGCGGTGCCATATATCAATGGAAAGGCCTTTCCGATACCTTTCCATTGACACCAAAATCGTCACAAACGGAGCATCCTAACTATATGAAAAAAATGATGATGAATGCAGGGGTGTGCAGAATAGACGAAAGATAGAGCAATTTTCTGCGAAGCTTTTAAGAGCCTTAATGGCTTCCATACATGCTTATAGATTTCTAAAGATACATTCAAGTATTGTAGCAACATGAAGGAGACAAGGAGAGTAGACAAAATGGTACCTTAGCCTTACAAGGAGTGTAGGTAGAAGGAACATTTACTTTCTTCAAGAACTTTGGAGGAAGAGAGCTCCTTCTTCAGCACAAGAGCAACAATGGAGGAAAAAGAGAAGGAGGATTCAGCAAGAAGAAGAAGAGGGGCTGTGTTCCTCCTTAATAAAGGAGAAGGGGGAGGATGGAGTAGGGGAGTAGGGAGTCATCATGAGCCTAAGGAGAGAGGTCATCAATTCAACCCAAGGGGGCATGGGGGTGCTAGATGAGGTGAGGGGGCTGACAGGATGCACTAAGAAATTAAGGAAAATTGTAAATTGGGGACTGAATGATTACCTAATTATTTTTCTTAATTATTTAAAAATTCAAAATTTTGAAACGCACTCCAAAAATTCCCAAAAATTCACTCATAGCTAATTTGGGGGTGAGGAATTTACGGTGAAGTCAGATTTCGATTCCAACGATTATTTAATAATTTCATTTTTCGGTGCATTTAATTATATTAAATATTCGTGAAAATCCGACAACTTCCAAATGCATCAAAAACATCACCACTAGCTAATTTGAGGGTGACGATCGCAACGACGAAGTCAGCTTTTGATTTTGAGGTCAAAATAAATACATTAATTTTCTAATTAATTAAATATTAAAATATTCCAAAATAATCGATTGAGCTCTGAATTGCTCCAAACCTTTAGGGTTTGGTTCTAATGACTCGATGAACTTAATGGGATGATAATTACGATACGATTATACTAAAATTATGCGGGGTAATAACCTTCGGTTGTTACAATAAGATAGTGAGAAATGAAATTATGATTTATTTATTTTGTATTTGGTCTTGTGGGCACAAAACACGTGAAGAGTTGAGTTTATGTAATATAATTTATTTATTCATTTTGCAAATACAGATACTATTCATTTTGTAAAAACAATCATTGTTCATTTTGCAATTACAAATATTATTCATTTTGCAGAAATAAGTACTATTTATTTTCTTGGCAGTAAACAGAATGAAGCAAGAATAAAAGAATAGGCTAGAATAAGAAAATGGTTGGAGACATGTCTACACAATACTATTTTTAGTCCAATGCCACCTTAACAATATTTGTCCTAATATAATTTTTAACCAAGTAGAGTATAGAAAGAAGGTCCTTCCCTCTAGAATGTAAAATGCAGATTTATATTCAATAATATTTATATTTTCCTTTCTTAAATATTAATTTATCAATAGTTTTGTAAGTATTGATTCACCAAGTATAAGTGTGTGATATATATCTTTGGTACATCTATACAATTCTTTCTAATAAACTATTAATTAGTTTGTGCAAATTATAAAATTTTCCAAAACCACAGAATAATTTCTGGTGATGCAAATCTCAACCATTGTAGAATTTTATATTCATTCACAAATATAGGTGACATGTATAATTATCATTTGATATGAAATTTTGAAAATTATATGTGATGATTCTTTGTGTATTTGTGTAAAACAATATATGCTTGTATTGGAAAACCTTTCCATTATTGATTGTTCTAGTATAAATAACTCAAGCCTTTTACTTTCAAGGTTTTTCTTAAAAAACTACTTAATACTCTTCATGAACGTAGATTGTTTTGAAAGATAACATGGTTGAATGAATTGTATTCTTTCCAAAGTTACCATTTATGGAGAAAAGCAAAGTAAACGTTAATCAAAATTATTATTTTTTATCCATTTTTGCAGCTTTCAAAAGCAAAGGCTTGCTTCTATAATTCAAAATAATAAGCAGGTTTATACCAAACTAATTATAGTTAATGGGAGAATGACAAATTTATTTTCATTATTATTAGACCCCAAACATTATTTATTCCATTGAATTTTTATTCCAATGTAAAAACTTTTTCTTTGTAGCCATAAACATTTCTATATTTTACTTGCATTTAAAGTTCATATATTTTTGCTCTTATTAATAGCAACAATTTTGAGCATTTTCAATAGCTTTGATTTTGATTTTTATTTTGTAAAATAGTCCCATGAATATTTAAATTGAATAATTTGCTCCCATATAATTTAGCACATCTGATTTTGACCATTTCCTCAAACTCTTCAAGTTGAAGCCAATTTATTCTCAACTATTTATATAATCCCAATTTTGAACTAAATTATGATTAAATTCAATAGATGGGATTAAATTGGTCATAAATAGTTTTGAACTAGATTGAGCAAATTAAAATAATTGAGGTACTCCATCAAAAAAAAAATTTGTTGATTTTTTTTTCACATGTCTCACTTGATTGTGTCCAAAATCAAAAAAGCACATCAGCATCTTTATGAAGATGCATTAAGGTGAGCAACAAGAAAATCACATGTATAAACAAAAGTTCAAGCTTATGAGAGGTAGCTAACATGATTACTTTCCAAATATAAGGATCTTCTCTATTTGAAACATAGGGAAAACCATCTATTTGGTCATGTACAAGGAAACAAAGGATTTATATGGCCGACCCCACCTAGTGGGACTAAGGCTTAGTGTGGTTGCTGTTGTATATATATACTGGCAATACAACATAAAACTATCAAAATAAAAATGACAATATGATTTGTTCTTGCAGTTATTGCTATAAAATTTCTTAAGAGATAAACAAGAGAACAACATGTTTTCTCAACTCTTATATAACAAATCAGTATAGAAAAAAAATATCCACAAACTCTTAGTAACTAAAATATCTTTTTATCCCATTACAAAGGCTAAAGTTAACTTCCACAATCATTCATGGACAATACAGAAAGAGCATATATATTGGATTAAAGAAAATTTACAAGGAGTGTCAAACAAAATTCAAGCCTACGTGCAGCCATCCAACCAATACCAGAAACAAGGAATTTCTTGTGTAGGATAACAATAAGAGAAACATGAACAATGACAACAACTTCTAACAATAAAGTATATACATAAGCAAAACAACCAGTCAAACCCAAAACCATTGAATTAGGGAGTATTTATATAGGCCAATAGTATTGCTGAAGCAAGCATCGTCATTAAACTAAGTTATTTAGAATTTGCAAATGTAATAACATGAACGAGCGATTAAGGAGACATTATTAGACAAAACACTGTTATTTAGAATGTACAAATGTAATAACATGATCAAGCGATTAGGCAGGCATTATTTTAATTTTATTTATTATGCCATTAGCTGAAATTCCACATGGTTTTACAAATCACCTTACCACCTATTCTCACTAGGTATTGAGAGTCACTTAACAATAAGTGTATCATATCTTTTGAGATACACATGGATGCTAATGTAACATTTCCTAATGAGATTACTCTACGAGCCTACAGTTTATCTTATCAATTCTATCAAATACCAAAGAAAATGATCAATAAGCTTAGTAGACGATGCAATTATAGCTAATCTGACCATGTACAAGATCAGCAACATGCAGGCCCTTCTCCAAGGTTGGCCTCCATCATCACAAGCATTATTTACATTTTAATTATGTTAAAGAAAAGTCATTTAAGTTTGTAGGTTCCATTTTCAAGAGCACATAATGTTTCCTTGCCATTGAATTTCTTTTAGGAGTATTATGTATTAGCAAGATTGGCAAATACTCTGAATTATTTGTCAACAAAAATGGACTCAAGTAATATAATAAATCATATCTAAAAATTAACAACTTCGCAAATGAAATCAATTCCTTTTTCTAAATACTTTAGTCACAATTATAGAACCTCAACTTTTAAACTTGTTAACTGTAATGCCCTGCCTTGTCACCGCACGCAAAAGTGAAGGATAAACAGATCGATGACGGAGTGGCGTGCCACTCGGGGAGGAATATCCCATCTCCCCGAATAGCTGAAAATCAAACCCCTCTGAAGGGCTGCTGACTCAATCTCAAGGAGAGTTGAGAGTTAATACTTAAGATAAGAGTAGTATCCTTATCCTAAGTATTAGACAAATATATACATTGGATTTAAAATACAATAGGAATCCAACATATGTATAAGATATCAGTATTTCCAGTATACTGATCAAATCACAATACTAAGTATAAGTAGTATATAACAAAGTGCGGAAGCTTAAAGCAAACATCCAAAAATATTCATCATAGAAGCTGTATAAAAATATTCGTCTTAGAAAAGAAAAAGAAATATATCGAGAATTATTACAAACATTTACTGAATAACAGACATAGAGCTAAGTACTGAGCAGAAAATAAACTAAGCAGAAAAGTAGTGAAACTAGAGGATAGTCCACTAGTGCTCCACTGGCTCCTCCTGAATCTTCTGGGTAGCCTCCTGACCTGGCTCAATATAATGCTCAAGATCTAGCAAATTACTGGATCCCAAAAGTACACTATATTAGACAATAAGTCTAACACATCGAAACTAATCTAAATAGTTCTAGTTATTCATTTAACATTTACATAATATAATTAAATATGTAGAAATACTATAAAGGCAATTGAAAGCATAAAATTATATAAAATGGAAGTAAGGTGAAGTAAAGTAAAACTGAACTATAAACTGAATACTGAAAGTAAACCAAAAATAATAATGAATCTAAAACTGAGTAGTGATCTATAAAATTATGCTGTATGACATTGAATCTATGCATCTAAATATGCCACAACACTGTATGTCATTGATATGCAACCAAAATATCACTGAACTATTATGAGTTGTATGGTCCAATATATACATACATCTAGTTGGGAACTGCAATGCCAATGCATCCTGAAATTCTCCAGTCAATGTATGCAACATTCCGTAACCCATAAATCACCACTGAAACTCATATGTCACCACCGATACTCAATATCATGCTTATGCTCATGCTCATGCTTTTAATCTACATGATATAAATCTAGAAAGATGCTTAGAAATCCGATAATAAATTCAAAGTCTCAATTATGCAGAATCCTGCTAAAAGGATTCTGACTCCTAAATTCTAATTCGATAATTAGTTAAAGTTGAGAATTTACTTAAAAATCATTAGATTGGATGATTGTATACACATATTTAGCATGTTTGCAAGAAAGATGGTTCTTAACACTTAGTTTAATTAAGCCACTCTAATAAAGCGATCTTCGATAGGAGGCGTCACTCGATGGCGATTTGTATCTCAAGCTAAGCTATTAAGATGCCCAACTCACAATCACAGTTAGTGTCTTAAATAAGGTGACTCAAATTACTTAGTTTGTTTAAGCCACACCTATTGAAGCGACCTTCGCTAGGAGGCATCACCCGATGATAATTTGTATTTTAATCAAATTAAGGGATGAGTCCCTATTTATAACACTCTTAGTCTTGGAAGATTTACTCCAATGGGACTATATTCATCTAATCTCTCGGGATAGCACCTGATCATAAGTCCACATTGGAGTGAATCAACCAATCCTGAATACTACGGAAGGAATCAAGTACTATGGGTATACTATACTACACCAACCAATAATTTAGGTTTAGACAATTCTAATTAATTAATAAGGATTTATCAAAGCTATTAATCCTTACTCTACATGGGTGAGTCCTATATAAGGCTCCAAGGGTATGATCAAAAAATCACTTGATGTAGGTTGCTACCATAAGGAATAAGTCCAATTTTAAGTACTTTAGGTGATTCCTATCACAAGGTATCAAATTCAACTTCTAAAGTAAAAAAGAACATCTAAGTTTTTACCTCAAAAAGTTACAAAAGCTCTTCTTACCTCAAGGTATCAATAATTAAGGTCTTTAAACATTTCAATAATGATCATATATCAAGACCCTTGAGACCTCATTTTTCTACTTCTTAAGCTAACATTCAAGTGGTCAGATCAGATGATTAAAATTTATCTGATCCTTTTCTATTCTATAATTATGGGATAAAATCAAAGATCTTATTAGAGTTAGATCATTTTATAAATCATTATAATTTTATTATCTATTTTATGCTAATGGCCTTATATAAGAGAAAATTAAAGATCTAAAGTTTAGATTCAGATGGTTCAATCACACATATTCAATATTAACCTTAGCACTTCTAATTCAATGATTTAAGATCAATATCAAATCATATGTATTATTGGAATAATGTTAATTAAATTATCTTTCAATCAAATTAATTGAGTAAGTGATTAAGGTTTAGATTTTAATCAAGATAAGTTAGGATTTAACTACTAACATTTCTACCATTAAGACCAAATGTTAATTTATAGGTTAATGACAAATCAATGTGTTATTTGTATATTATTGATGTCAAATTTTGGGTTTAGATTAAGTATCATCTACTTAATAAAGTTAGCAAGATTCTTATATTTAATTATAGTTTAATGTCATTTACACATGATTAGGTGTCTAAATAGATATTTAGAGTTTTTTAATATACATCCTAATATCATAAAAGTATCTAAATATAAAGATGACATAGAATAAAAAGGTAATTAATGCTAACCAAATTCTAAATCAAAGTAAAGGAGTTAGCACTTGATTACAATTCTAAAAGACTTAGGTTTTATGCCATTAAGTTATTAAGATATACCTATTTGATACAAGTACTTAAAATTCTATCACTTAATATTTGACATAACATACATTTCAAGTACATAGTAGGTTTTGAGCACTTGATAAAAATAACAAAGTTTCAAACTTAATTTCCATATAGAATTTTATGCAATATTCCATTTTAGCTAAAATAAGTTTAAATTGATATAACTTAGTCCCACTAGGGTCTTAGGGATCTTAAAATACAAAAGCAATGAAGTTTTGACTATCTCAACCAAAACTGGGCAGTATTAAGGAAATTCTAGACATTTTTGCAATTTTGGGCGCTCCAGCTTTGGCGCTGCAGCGCGATATGGCGCTTCGGTCGTTGCAGCGCGCTGGGTGTTTTTAGCGTTGCAGCACGCTGTGGTGCGTCTAGAGCTGTGGCGCGTCTAGCGCTGCGTCCCACTATGGCGCGCTGCAGCGGTCCAACTTACGAAAATACTGTTCAATTAATTTATTTTTCTGATTTCCTAAAGTTTTCCCGAAAATTCTGCTGCAGACCGCTACAGCGCGCTATGACGCGCTACAGTGGTCTAACTTGCGATTTTTACTATTCAAATAGTTTAATGACTGGTTTCCTAAAGTTTTTCCTGAAATTCCGCTGCAGCGGCCCATTTTGTAACCTTGGGAGCTGCAGCGCACTACAGTGCTAGACGCGATTTCGCTAGGACAAAATCTGTAATACCTACTTTTAAGCTCAAATACTCCCAATCCATAGCGTTCCATGAGTGGTGCCATGTATCAATGAAAGGGTCTTTCTGATACCTTTCCATCGATACTAAAATCGGCATAAATGGAGCATTCTAGCTATACAAAAAATATAGATAAAGGACAGGATATACAAAATAGACGAAAACAGAGCATGCATTTTTCGAATAAATGAGCTACCTCAATGAGCCTTAATGGCTTCCATACATGTTTATAGACTTCTAGAGATACATTCAAGCATTGTAGTAACATGAAGGAGATAAGGAGATGAACAAATAAGTACCTTAGCCTTACAATGAGTGGAGGAAGGAGGAGTCTTTGCTTTCTTCAAGAACTTTAGAGGAAGAGAGCTCTTTTTTCAGCACAAGAGTATTAATGGAGGAAAAGAGGGGAATGCATTAGCAAGAAGAAGAAGGAGAGCTGAGCTTCTCTTTAAAGAGGAGAAGAAATAATAAAGGGAATAAGCCATCATAAGCCTAGGAAGCTAGGAAGTAAAGGGAGGAGGAGAGGCCATTAAAAATCAGCTCAAGGGGCATGGGGCGCCGAATGAGGTGAGGGGGCTGACAGGATGAAATAGAAAATTTAAGGGAAATTGCAATCTGGGACCGAATAATTGCTTAATTATTTTTTTAATTATTTAAAAATTCAGATTTTTGAAACGCACTCCAAAAATTCTCAAAAATTCACCCATAGCTAATTTGGGGGTGAGAAATTCAATGGCGAAGTCGGATTTCGATTATGACGATTATTTAATTATTCCATTTTCTAGTGCATTTAATTATATTAAAATATTCGCAAAAATCCTACGACTTCCAAATGCGTCCAAAACATCACCCCTAGCTAACTTGGGGGTGACGTTCGCAACAACGAAGTCGGAGTTCAATTTCGAGGTCAAAATAAATACCTCAATTTTCTAATTAATTAAATATTAAAATAATCCAAAATAATCGATTGGGCTCTGAATCGCTCCAAATCTCCAGGGTTTGGTTCTAATGACTATATGAACTTAATGAATGATAATTATGATATAATTAGGCTAAAATTAAGCTGGGTAATAACCTTGAGTTGTTACATTAACTCACAAAAAAGAGCTAATATGTCAACCAAGTTATAAAGCTGCATCTGAATAAACTAAAGCACGTAACTCATATCAACAAAATTAGGGTTTGTCGAGGGCTAGGTACTATACAGGATTGCACATACCCGAGCTTGATGGAATCCGATTTGGGTTTGATTAAACATTAATGAGTCCCCCATTCAATAGCTTAAAGCCCCAAATCATCAATCAAACTTATGTAAACAACACCTGAGAAGAGAATCGGGTGAAGTACCTGATTCGTGTTTTTCGAAACTTGGGGTTTCGTTGGGTCCTTTACGAACTGCCGATCTCATATCTGAAAAATTAATTCATCATGTATATTGATCATATATTACCAAGCAGTGCAATGGGCTTAACTGGAGACGTTGGCCACTTTTCCATGACCTACGATTGGATGAGGCCGCGGTGGTGATCCAAACCTCTACATGAGCGGCCATTGGTACGCATAGCAGTGCATGCACTCGCTGCATTCGCAGCTCCTGCGGAACGAAGGAGGCTTGTTCGTTCGATCATTGGATGGAAGAGCTGATGATCAGACAATGCTGATCAATAGGGCTGTTTGTTCGAACGGTGGATCGGTCGAAGATGGCGACGACATTTAGGATGAATATAATAATTAAAATTAATTATTAAATTTATTAATTTTCCTATTTAATTAATAAATTAAATATCCAGACAACTCTAAAAAAATCCCAAAAATTTACTATTATCTAAATTGGGGGTCAGGAACTCAAAAATACAGTCAATATTTTAATTAGTGGTCATTTTAATTATTTTATTTTCCAGAGTATCAAAAATGTAATAAAATATTCGGAAAATTTTGATGATCTCTAAAACTTATCAAAATTTCACCCATAACTAATTTGGGGGTGAAGAGTTCAATGACGAACTCTGATTTTAATTTGGAGGTTAATTTAATTATTATGATTTTCTAATTTTAATAAAAATATTAAAATATTTAAAGTTTTCAATTGAACTCACATTTGATCCAGATTATTAGAATTTGCTCTAAACACTATTTAGAGTATAATGAAGGTGATTATGAGGCAATTTGACTGCTAAATACTAATTAACACCATTGGGTAATTACATATGATTAAGTTTATATTAGGCTAAGTAACAATCTATGGTTGTTACAGACTCTCCCACTTAAGAACGATGTCATCCTCGACATCATCCTAAAATGGGAAAAGAATGTGCAATACTTAAGAACAGAACTTAGAAATTAAGAGTACCTAAATTTTTAAATATCCTTGGATATTTTTGCTGCATATCAACCTCTTTCTCCCAAGTAGATTTTTCAAAAGAATGATTCTTTTATTGAACTTTCACCATAGGGATAGAGCAATTCCTTAAATATTTCTGATCATGAGTTAAGATTATGATTGGCTCCTCCACGTAGGAAAGATTCGGCTGAAGAGATACATCTGGAAGTTGAACTAAATGCGAAGGATCACGAAGACATCTTCTCAATGATGAGATATGAAAGACATTATGCACTATTGAGAAATCTTTGGGGAGCTTTAACCTGTAGGCTGCAGAGCATACATTCACTGCCACTTTGAAAGGTCCGACGTAACGAAGACTAAACTTCCTAGCTACGTCATAACTAAAAACACCCTTCATTGGGCAGACATTAAGATACGCAAAATCTTCAACACTGAAATCCAGGGGACGATAGTGTGCATCGTGGTACTTGCTTTGGTGATCTTGCACTAAACGAATCCTCTGCTGAATTAATTGTACATTTTTATTGGTTTCATCCACCAAATCAGACCCAAAAAGTTGTACTCTACCAATTTCTGATCATGCGAGTGGAATGATGCACTTTCTTCCATACAAAGCTTCATATAGAGCCAAGCCAATATATGTTTGATAACTGTTGTTATAAGCAAACTCCACAAAAGGAATGTGGTCTTCCCAGAAACTATCGAAATCCAAAATACATAAATGCAGGAGATTTTTGATAACTTGGTTGACACGTTCTATTTGTTCATCTGTTTGAGGATGGAAGGCGGTGCTCATGACCAAGATAGTTCACAGGTCCTGATGTATGACTTGCCAGAACTTTGATGAATCTACTATCTCGATCAGAAACTATCGATTTTGGAATACCGTGAAGTCGAACGATCTCCTTGATATAGATCTTTGCCAACTTTTCCATATAATCAGTTTGACGCATATGAATGAAATGCAACACCACAAGATTTGCCAAGGCTTTGAGGAGCCAAAACGACAGCTCTAGCGGTCTGTCCCAACCACCATGGCGCTTCGTGGGGATGGGCTCAGCATGGACGATTCAGGACAGATCCTGGCCATTCGATCTCATAGGACGACTCTTATCAGATTTTTAGAACGACAGGACGTCCTAGATTCACTGATCTGGCTGTCTCGTGTTCACTGTTAGACAACGGATCGCCCGCCGTCCAACAGTAATTCCAGTGTCCGAATTTATTTAAATAAACAAGATTTAAATAATTAATAAATATAATTTAGATTAATCTCCATACACTGAACAAATTAGCTCCAAAATTTTTTAAAATTTCACTCTTAGTTAATTTTGGTGTGACAAATTCAAAAATAAAGTCAAATTTTTTATTATAGGTCTAAATAATTATCTCATTTTTCCAATTAATTTAATTGATTATATTCATTTTAATCAAATAACATCCAAATTTTATCAAAACTTCATAATTTAGCTTTAAGACTATTTTAAGACAAATGAAGATGTTCATATACTAATATGAATATTAAAATTTAAGTAACAACTATGGGTTGTTAGGGTATCGAAGCTTAGATCCGATGAATCTAGTGAAGGAATACATCGGATGAATTATTAACCATTTGATCTAAGATTTGAACGGCGGAACGGTCTGGATGGCGCTTGATGGAGCTGCGGTTCTCTAGATTCGACAGCAGATTTTCGCGGTTTCAAATATTACGTTAGATAGATTTTAATAATTAAAAATTAATTACAATCATATAGTTTCAATTTAAATAAAATGCAAATTGTATTTTATGAATATTTCAATCGATATAAGTAAAAAAATTATAAAACTTGTAACCATAGCATATTTTGATATGAGAAAGTCAAATAAACCTTCAAATTTGAAATTTGACATCAAAATATTTTATCTAATTTTTTGAGTATTTAATTTTTAATAAAATAATAATGAAAATATTCCTTTATTATTTTGTCTCAAAAATTTTACAATTTGATTCTAATGATATTTAGAACATATTGATGATAAATCTAGACTCTAATTAAGTTTAATTAGACTAGATAAGAATATTGAATTCTTAAAGTCAATCGGAGTCAATGAACATAAAATACATGTTTAATGCATAACCATATTTTTTGATATTTACATATAAATAAAGTTTTTTTATGTTTAATGCATAAGCCTATTTTTTGACATATGCATAGATAAAGTTTTTTTATTTATTGCAATATGTTAATTGCTTAATTGTAAATGCTTGATATCTTAAAATAATAATACAATCAAAAATGTTATAATACCCTAACAAATATTCCAGCATTTTTTTTAGATTATTAATGAGTTTTTAATCATGATTATAATAGTGAATCTTATTTATTATGAGTTAATTGCTAATTTTTAAATATATTAATAATTGTTTTAAATATAATAATAATTATAGGCATTGGAGGGAATATTTATTGAGGTATTGTAGCATCTTTTTTTTAAAATATTCTCTATAGAGAATAGAAATATAAAATTCTCGAAATAAAATAAAATAAAATGATTAATAATTCCAATCTTCAAACGTTGACTTAGGACTACATATGTATTTTGTATTAGGAAGATGCTACAATACCTAATAAATATCCTCTCTAATATCTCACAATTATTAATACAATTAAAAATTAGTAATTAACTCATAATAAAGAGATTTATTATTATAATCATGATTAAAAACTAATTAATAATTCAGGAAAAAGTGCTCAGTATTTGTTGGGTATTGTAGTATTTTTAATTTTAAATAAATGTTATTCTTATTTTCTTAAAGTTTATTATATTGAATTTCTAGTTTAACTGTTTATTTTAAAATATATTTGTACTATTATATTAAATTCGGATATGACAAAGTTGGAATAACACTAAATATTGAATGAGTATTGATACACATTAATATATATTAAAATATATAAATTATGTGTTAATTTAATATATAAATAGATTATTGATTAAATATATTTTTTGTAGGATCTATATGTGAAAAAAAAAAATTTTTATGAACTCTTAATAATTTTTGATATATATTCTTATACAAGCACAACATTTTTTTATATTATCTTACTAACTAAAAACGGTCACTTTTTCGAACAAAAAATCTAAATCAAATGGAGTTAATAAATTCAATATTTAAAATATTAGAAGTTGAGATAAAGAAATGCAACTTTTCTAATTGATTCATATAAAATTTTTAAGTATTTTTATATATTAGTATATATCAAAAATATATATATAATGTATTAATTTAATTTATAAATAGATTATTGATTGAATATATTTTTATGAAGTTTATATATAAAAAAAATATATGTATAATATATAAATTATGAATATTTTTTAATATATATTTTTATATAAATAAAATATTTTTCAAATTTTATATAGATAATTGAATGAAATACCTAGACGTTTGGAAGGAAGCTCTTTTAATTCTGGAATCAAGTTGCATTATAATTTCTTTTTAATTTGTGTATTTATATTTAAAAAATAAAAATAAAAATAAAAATTACATATCTTTGTAAGTATAGCTGAATTTTTCCTACTTATGCCCTGGCAACGCAAAAAAACTTTTGAGCCTCAGCCGAGACCAAACAAAGATAGCAATTGGAGAGGGAGAGTTAGGGAGGAGAGGGAGGTATTTGTCGGTCAATGGAGATCATCCTGCTGTATCTCTTCGGAGCCATGATCGCCGCTCTGTTGAGCTTTCATCTTCTTTTTAGATCGCGAGATGAGAGAAAGAATAAACGCGGCAATGCCGGAGTTTCGGCGGCGATTTTGAACTCCTGCGAAGGCAAAGGTGAACGCGGTTTTGGTGACGATGGGATCGATGTCATCGTCGTCGGAGCTGGGGTTGCGGGATCTGCTCTTGCTTATGCTCTTGGAAAAGTGAGCATTCTTCCTATTTCATCACTTTCATCTTTATTGATTCCCTGGGAATGTTAGATCTATTAGGGTCTGTTTAGCACCCAACATGATTTAACTCAAATAGTAATTCTTAAATTTGGGAATATTAAACGCTAAAAATTGTTTGGCATCGGATTTATCCAATCCTGAAAACTGTAAAATTAGAAGTTGCAATTTCCTTAAATCCATTAAACAATTAAATAATTGGAAAGGGCTGATTTACTAAAACCAATATTTAATAGGATTTCAGAATTTATCTTGCGTTAGAAGGTAACGAGTGATTAATGCTGTTTGAGAGACTTTAAAATTTAAAGGCTGACATCTTTCATAAATCCTTAAATATTATGCAGCCAATCGACATTTTCTCGTGAAATCTGTTATAGTTGTTAACTTTTGTTGGACATGATGTGCATTTTTACAATCTGAGCAGCTGAAAAGAGGTCGAGCGGGTGTCCAAATTTTTGCACTAGTCGGCGGAAAACTTTAATTTTAAAAGTTCAGGATTAATGCTCTCAAAATATCACATGTATTTATTCATAAGAAAAGAATATTAGGGCTTGTTTGGTTCATCAAACCTGAGTAATCTGTAATGTAATCTGCTTAGTTTGTGAATTGTATTTTTAAAGCTCCAAATTTACAAAGTTGACGCTTCATACTGACTAGAATATGAATTTCAAAGTAGGACTATGTCTATATGTCGTTGCTTGGGGAATTGGAGTTGCTCGCAGTGGCAAGGAGATCCAACAAGCTTTTGTGGGGAGGGAGTGATTACTAAAATAGGAAGTAAATGAAAAAAAACTGAATTGCAAAATGGGAGGTAATATTATCTAAGAATTTCTTAACATAGATGATAACAATTAAATCTTGAACCAAAGATACACTTTAATCACAATAGCAATGTTATCTCAATTGCATACAATTTGAATTACATGCTGTCTTAATAAATTTGAAGATGTCAGCCAACCAAACCGCCCTTAAGGGACTATTTGATGTTGTATCTAAATTTTTCTACAACAAAAGTTCAGAGTAATTCAGGAAATCTTGATGATTGTTTCTGAAACTTGAGGTCTAGATTCTACTTCTTGATTTGTTAGCATTTATATAACAACTCCCTTGGCAATCATTCTCATAGAGTATTAGTTTTCAGATGTCTCAGAGCTCAATACCATCGTATGCTAAGAAAGATGATGAATAGAAATTCTAAAGGTTGAAGAGGGAAGAAACTCAAATGATTTAATTCTAAAGAGCACGCGTTTGAGTTTCATAGGATGAGAGTGAATATTATAAACATTCTTAACATGAACCTCTGCATGCTTTAATCACACAATATTTATTCTCTAAATTTTATGATTATAAAATGATTGATTATAACTCTACTATTTGCTTACCTTGATAGAAAGACGACTTTTCGAAATCACCATTGACTACTTATTCTTAGTAATGTTGAGGTCCAATTGTTTTTCTTTTACTATTAATCGAGTTCCTGAAATAGCTGGTTCTGACAGTTTCAAGTATCAATTACGACTATCTTACTTACAATGACAATGTTGCATAGTTCTATGTAATGTGCATGAATTTCTCCAATGCATTTTGACACATCTTCATTTTGAGGCATTATCTAGTATAAATGCTTTTTCTTCATCAAGAAGAGGCATCTTTTTTTATTCATCCACAACACCTGAGAACATCCATACACATCTCCAAGAATCTACAAGTAATTATGCCAGTCAACCTTAAAATAGTCCAAGTATTTTCTTGGATGCATCTTTTTCTTAATCACATGACAAACCATAAAGCATCTTTACTTTATACTTCAAAATTTTGTAACAAGAGCCAATGTGCTGAAATATTATAAAGCTCTTAATATCCTATGACTCAAAAATCATTTAGTGCAACTAAGAGATATTTCCGAGTGAACGTAGGTTTTTTATTAAACTAAACCACTATAAATCATTTTGTCATTTATTTTTACTTTTCTTTACTCTTTATGGTATATCTTAAAATATTTCAACTTGTAAATTACTGAAATACATCAACTCCTTTAGACTAAACTACTCTGTTTAAATATCACAAAGAATTAGATAAGTAGTATGAACTGAATATTTTCTTCAAATGAATGCTAGGTGCAAGTAGTTGTTTTCTTGAGACTTTGATTGCTGCCATCATTTGCCAGGCATGTGCAGATTTTATTCTATGAACAGCTGCTTTACACTTTATGGTATATCTTAAAATAGTTCACCTTGTAAATTACTGAAATGCATCAACTCCTTTTGACTAAACTACCCTGCTTAAATCACAAAGAATTAGATAAGTAGTATGTACTGAATATTTTCTTCAAATGAATGCTAGGTGCAAGTAATTTTTTTCTCGAGAGTTTGATTGCTGCCATCATTTGCCAGGCATGTGCAGATTATACTCTATGAACAGTTTCTTTTAGATGGAAGTGTAGTTTTATGCAATAGCCTTGCTATCTTTCTCAGCGGCATCATCTTTTGCTTTGTATAAGGCTAATTTTTTTCTTGCATTATGAATTTTGTCATATAAATTCTGAGTGAACTTGTATAAACTTAGAGCAAGCACTCTTCACAGCATTGATTCAGTGATTGCTGCTGTAAACTTTCATGACATAATTGTGTTCCTACATCTGAACATATTTTGAGCCATTTTACTGTTCTACTTCGTTGTTTATTTTAACAAACCTGACTTTCATTTATACATGCCATAAATTGCAGGACGGGCGCCGAGTGCATGTTATTGAGAGAGATTTGAAAGAACCAGACAGAATTGTTGGTGAAATTTTGCAACCAGGGGGCTATCTCAAATTAATTGAGTTAGGCCTTGATGGTAGTGATTGAATTTTAAGTTGCCATCTTTTCCTTTTTTTTCTTAAGGAACATTTTTTAGCAAATGCTTTTTCTTGCTTCATGCAGAATGTGTTGAAGAAATTGATGCACAGTTTGTTGTTGGTTATGCACTTTTCAAAGATGGTCAAAATACTAAACTTTCATATCCCCTGGAGAAATATGATTCTTGTGTTGCTGGGAGGGGGTTTCATAATGGGAGATTTGTACAGAGGATGAGAAAGAAAGCTATATCTTTACCCAAGTAATTCTATCATTTACTTTCTTTTTCAATTAATTAAACTTTTGTAATTTATATTACCTGACAAACTTTGAAATGGCTTTGGCTTCTGTAATTATTACAAACGGAAAAGTGAATAGAGGGCTTTATCATTAGAAGCCTTCACTTGTTCAGTTTTCTTACTACTCAGAGCATTCATGTGAGTAGATGATGATGATGTTTGTATCTGGCGGTTGCTTTTGGGGTTGCATTGTAAATATATGTTTCAACTTGTCATTTCTCCAAGGGAGCTTTAATAAAACAAAATTTGAAGTTAAATGTATATAAAGCAAATGATATTTCATAGTTGTTTTTGTAATTTCTATAAAGTGTACAGTAGATATGTATTTAAATCAATTAAATTATACTTGCTAAAATGTTGATACGACACTTTATTTTTTTTGACATGAAAGTTGTTAGCATGGCATTTTAATGGCATTCCAAAATTTTATAGTTGCTAAACACAAGATTGAACTGCAACCTGGTCTACTATTCTTAGAGTGTTCATGCTGATTTCCTAGGGTAGCTGTGAAATAGGGCTGTAAAAAAGGAACAATTTGTTTGACTTGTCACTAGCTCAATATTGGCTTGATTGATAAGCAAATGAGCTTATCTTGAAAAATCTTCTTTGCTCGTTTACCCAGCATGTTGAACACGAACAAGGCATTGTTCATTCGAGTTTGACTTGATAAAAAATTGCTTACAATTAGGGCTGGCTTGAGTCGAGTTCGAGTCGAGTCAACCCAGACTCGAACATGAAATTTTTGAGTTGGGTTCAACTCGAACTCATTCGAGTTCAAATTCAAGTTTGAGTCAAGTTCAAGTCAAGTTCGAGTCAATTGGAGTCAAGTTAAATAGGGTTCGAGCCGAGCCGTTCGATTCGAACTCGACTCGAAATTTCAAGTCGAGTCAAAATATTTCGAATTCGAGTTTGAGTTCGAGTTTCGAGTTTCAAGTCAAATTACCAGCTCTACTTACAGTGCATCTACTTGCATGCAAGTATACTTCCTTGCTAGCACATAATTTCTTAGTCTCACAACCCAATTTTTAATTTGAATTTTGCTTTAAGGTGTGTAGGTTCGAAATGCTTAAGAAGTTGAGAAATTTAGATCATAGATTATGCTATGCTAAAAATAAATAGAATATTAATTAGGTATTAAATAATATTGCATAATATTTTTATCAATCAGCTGAACTCTAATGAGCTAAGCCAAAATAAAAGTGGCTTGAGCCAAATTCGAGCTGACTCATTTTGAGCCTAGTTTGAGCTCGAACTTAAGCTTACCTATTTGAACCCAATTTGAGCTCTAGCTTGAGCTCATGCTAGCCCTCAACATTTCAAGCCGAGCTCGAATGCATAATAGGCTTATTAAAATTGGTTCATTTACGCACTTAGCTGTGAACCATAGTCCTAATTCTAGAAATAGCTGAAACTAATCTATGGGCGCATAATATTGCGGTTGAGTGCATATTTTTCTAGAAACATGCCATTTATCTATTGAAAAATTATACTTGCTTATACATTTTACTTGTGAGGCATCTAATGGTATACTTTATTTGAAAATATTGTTTCAACGGTTTTTCTTAACATAGATAATTATGAGCTTAGCAACTAACATCCTTAAATTCCATAATTGCCACACATTTTCTAGTCGCAAGTTCAAAATTGTCAAGTTGGTTTGTCATTTTTAAAAGGTCTATGCAGAAAATAATTATTTGTATAGTGCCTAATACACAATATGTTTGGATGGTGGACGCATATCCTCAAATATTACTTGTTTTCATAAATGTGTAAAAATTATATAGTTATATATTTTCAATGCAAATACTAAACTTTTAGGTGTTTAATATATCAATACATAATTTTTTTGGTGTTGGTATATTAATATATATTTTTACGTATTTTCTTATGTTAATACGTAACATTTAGGGTACACATGCCCCCCTTCCAAGCATAGTGCGTTTTACACACATTACTTAGAATTATTATTCGGTCTTTTCTTACTTCCTAGAATTGGTTGATTGACTAGTAATTACTGGTTTAAAATCTAAAAATTAGCTTCCTCAGGGTACTATTGAGTCTATAAACTCTAAATTATTCTGTTTTTTGCATCCTCATGCACTCAGCTCAATAAAGTCAGCCATGTCACCTCAGTGTTGTGCTTTTGATCAACTAAGGTGAAACACTTTAAATTCTAGGATATAATAATTCTACAAACTCATTTTGTTCTATTCCCATCTCTAGTCTTATCAACAAGAATATCATCTAGAAAATCATTTGTAAAGAACATACACTATGGCACCTTTATTTGAATATATTCAATATGAGTGCTATATCTTTTCAACATTGAGCTTTAAAAAAATGTGCAAATGAAATTTGACAATTTTAAAGTTTTGTTATCACAGTTAAGACTTATGCAAAGCTTAGTTTGGTGGTGTCGCCTATTCCCACCTATTTTTTGTGGGCAGGAGGGCTTGGGCGTACTTTTCATTCATTGTGCAGCTGCATGTGTGTTGCAAAAGTGGTTGCCCACAGTGTAAACTTGATGAAAAACGTCAAAACTGGATATAAGTTCTAATGGATTAAAAACAGGTGTGTAAGAACTCATTGTCACCAAGTTTAATTTGAAGAATGAAGTTGGGCATGGTTGAGCAAGTTGCTATTTTTATCTTGTTTTGTCAATTGATTAATGTCAAAATTGCAAGTTTTTTGTAGTTGAATTATGGGTAGGTGAGTCATCGATATACCTTTAGTCTTGTTAGAAAAGGGTATTTTCTCTCATAGTTGAGATATGCTGAGGGTGGAATTTGGGGTATCTTTACAGTTGGTAGAATGTCTTGCAAAAATTTTCCCAATTTTAAAAGCCTCACGCAGTACATTCAGCTGTGGAACCAAGTTGTTAAATAACTGCAAGATGACTATGTTGTAATGTACGCCTGAGTTTAAGTGAAGTAGCATGTATAAAGTATAATGCTAATAATTTGCGAGGTAATTCACTAAGCTTGCACAATCAAATGATTATATTTATACCTGCAAATTAGCGATGAAATAATATGGGTGTATTAAATAAGCTAATCATTAGTATGCTATTTTATGTTGAGCACATAATATTAATAAATTTAGCACAATAAATTTTTTAAATATGATTCAAGCAATTATATTAAATTATTTCTGCTATATATTGCTAATAAAGTTTATCACATAGAGAATGATAGAAATTATGAATGGATATTTCTTGGAGCATTGCAAAGCAAATTGTTTTGTAGAACAAAGGCTACGAGTTATCCTTTGGAATACCCATCGTTCCTTATTGAGTAATTCACATCATATATGATAGATCAACCATCGTAACATTTTATCACTCAAACCCTTGTTGCATTTATGCCCAATATAATAAAAGCAATGATGAAAAATATACTGGGAACTTTTCTTTTATTTTCATATTTTCACAAGTTCTTAAATGCCACAAACATACCACAAACTCTTATTACTTATATATACATACCACAATTATTTGTTAAATACATACACCAAATATCCCAAAATTAATCCTATTATTATATGATTTTATGCTATATATGTGAAATTTATTAAGCTAATTTAAATATGAAAAATAAAAACGATTGTGGTATGCATGTAAATTTTCAAAAAAAACATTAAAGTCAATTTTGGTTTTATCAATTTAAACATGAAAAATAAACGATTGCTTTTTTCAGGATTATCATGAAAATATTAAATGATCCTGATTAATCCAAATGGCTATGCATTAAAAAGAAAAATTTGAAAGTGTAATAAAAGAGAGATTTTAGGTAGCTTGCTTGAAAACTTGCCTGCAAGCTTCCCCCCTGGAACACTTGGGCAGCTGTGCTAGAAATTTCACTAGTATAATTTCTTCACACTTTAGCGAACAAGGAAATTCATACATTGCTTGTATGCTTTAGTTTTGGATGAAGGCACCACCACTTTGATTGTTGGTTATGGGAGCCACTGCTACCTTTGTTTTTAACAAGGAATCATCTTATTATGGGCAAGAGTGTCCCTTTTATCCCTGAATAATAGCATGATTTGAAATAGAGAAAAAGTCTATAAAATAAAAATAATTCTCTTATCAATGATCCAATTATGCTTGAGATGCAAATCTATTGAACTTGCATTTTCAACTTTCACGAATATTGTATTTTCTTGAATGGTGAAGGGTAGGTTAACTAACTAAGGTGCTAGTCGCTGATTGGTTTACATTCTTACTGCGAGGTGCAAACTTTTTGCGACAGCTGCAGATTGTCATGAGTTATGGCACTAAGCTCTGGCTGTTTGTGGCATATATACAAACTTAACAATGATTTACAAACTGCTTGTGGCGACCCATAGCCCTCCATAAATTGAATTTCTGCATTTTTATTGTTTAATTAATTTAATAAATTGATTAAATTTATCTGAGTACGGTAATTAGCTTTATAAGATTTTAATTGAATTTGATTAGAGATTGCCTTTTTAGGATCCCTAAATAAGTAAATGATCATGCACCAGCAACATAGCCCGCTTTCTTGTTGCGAACATAGTAGCTATCAAATAGGGTGATAGCGGCTGATTGATTTGTAGTTTTGCTTCAAAATTTTTGCAATGACCACAAAGTGTCATGACTTCTTGACCTTAGCCTATTTTTCTGTTGCTTGAGCGCAAGCTTAACAGTGATTTGCAATTGATTTGTGGTAACTTAAAAACCTCATATTGTTTTTTGGTATTACTATAGTTTAATTAATATAAGGGATCTTTACATACACATTGCACCCATATCTTTGTAAAATGCATACCCAACTCCCAAACTCTAATGTTTACACAAATAAAGCACTATTTAATCATCATTCTTAGAACCCTTTCAAGTAAAAAAAAAGTAGACATGTTAGAAATCAGGAGTAGAAAATGCTTTGTTTGCTACTATTATAATTTGAATGTTAATATATATAATATATAGTTTGGGTTATTACGTAGGTAAATATCCCTTGATATAATTATTCAAGAGATCATATCTTTACATATATATATATATATATATATACATAATAACTCTGAAATATTTTAGCTTCATGAATTTTTTTTTTTTATGTTTTGTGTTACAAGCAACGTTCACAACTGAACATACAATTTAAATGTTCTGTATACGAGAAATTATTTGCAAAATTTCCAACTAGTATGCTTCTCTTGTGTACTGTCATATTTTCTTTGTTCTCATTTCTGCACTGACTCAAAATGGCCTCTAGACATCATTTTTAATATATGTTTGTCAGCATGCCATCCTTATACTCTGTTTTTTTTTTTTTGCTAAACTTAAAGCGAGCATAAAAAAAAACACTGCAAAAATTTTTGTAGCTACCAGTTAGCAGAACTTTTCCTTAGGATTTTCTTCATTATCCGTTCTCTGAGTTGGTTGAATAAATACTCAAAGCGGCTCTTTTTTCCTTAGTGTTCAGATGGATGAGGGAACTGTCACATCGCTGGTTGAAGAAAACGGGATAGTCAAGGGAGTGACATACAGGAGTAAAGCTGGTGAAGAGCTGAAATCCTTTGCCCCTCTTACTATTGTATGTGATGGCTGCTTTTCGAACCTGCGACGTGCTCTCTGCCATCCAAAGGTTGTATAATTGCCAACTGGTCAAGGCATAGAGCATCGGAAAATTTTCATCTGCTTGTCATTTTCTAATCACGTTGTATTTGATTTATATGATAATAACTCCTATATTACAAAACCTTGATTTTTACATATCAGGCATTATAGTTTAGTGCTCTCATTTGGTGACAAAAGTAGATTCTTTGAGAAATGAACTTTGAGTGCCAAAATAAGTAATTGCGCCTGCCCACTTAAAAAAAACCACAATAACATCCCTCTACAAAAGTCTGAGCTTTTGGCACCACTGGGGCATCGTATTCTTTTTTTCTTCAAAATTTGTCACAATATCATCCACTTGCACTGAGTAGAACTTGGAAGATCCCTTGTGGGCTGCAATTTTGATGTAATATTGGGAATTTGAGGGATGTGTAAATACGGAAGATTTGAGTGGTCTGCGTGAAATCCCTTTTTTTGATTATTCTGATAGCACTGCATTGTTTTATGATAACTTTTAATTCTCAGGTGGATGTACCTTCTTCTTTTGTTGGCTTGATTTTGGAGAATTGCGAGCTGCCATTTTCAAATCACGGGCATGTTATCTTAGCAGATCCTTCTCCCATTCTTCTTTATCCAATAAGCAGCTCCGAAGTTCGCTGCCTTGTTGATGTGCCCGGACAAAAAGTGCCTTCGATCTCAAACGGTGAAATGGCGACTTATCTGAAGAATGTTGTAGCTCCCCAGGTTAGCTATAATACCATTATTTGCGTAAGTAATATTATGACATTTATGAGAAATTTTTATGTGCCTAAACGCCTAAATTTAAAAATATACGTATCTAACACCTACATTTTAATTTAAAAAAAACAGCTCATCATTTTCTCATTGCTAAGGCTATGGTCTTTTTATAATTAGAATACATAAGATTAGCAAAATTATATTGCTGTATTTATATGGGGTTTGTGAATCCATTGCAACCAAGTTTTTAATATACATATATAATCCTCGTTAACGCTCTTTCTCTCGCCCTATATACATTGCTTGGGATTTGGGCAACAATGTTTCTCAACCACCAACCAAGCCAAACCTATATATATATATATATATATATATATAAATATATATATATATATATCATCCAAACTTTAATATTTACAACCGAAACACCAATGTTTCACCGATTTTAAAATTCTTCAAATTTTAAGTGATTTTATGCGTCATGCATTCCGAAGGAGACAATAGCGTTCTTTTTTGTAAATATTAAAGTTTGGGTGCGGGATATGATGTTCTATAATTTGGGTGCTATGTGTGTGAAAACCTTTTTTTGTTACCTTTTCAAAAGGCATGAAATAAATCATTCTACTGCTCCAGTTGCCAAATCAGCTGCAAGGTGTCTTCATTGAGGCCATCGAAAAAGGTAAAATTAGATCCATGGCAAATAGGAGCATGCCAGCTGCCCCTCATCCCACTCCTGGGGCACTTTTGATGGGTGACGCTTTCAACATGAGGCATCCGCTGACCGGTGGGGGAATGACTGTAGCACTGTCTGATATTGTGGTGCTGCGCAATCTTCTCAAGCCGCTGTGCGATCTCCGCGACGCTTCCTCTTTGTGCAGATATTTGGAATCCTTCTATACCTTAAGAAAGGTTTTTCGCCACCCTTTAATGAATTTTTTTCCTAAGACGGGTCCCTTTTTGTCCAATTATTAAATACATGTAATGGGCTCTTAATAATTGTTATATCTGATTAATGGCATGTCAAGTTAGTTTTAGTTTGCATTAATTAATTATCAAAGCAAAATAATGATTTTTAATGATTTAGTTTTTATCATGAGTCTAAAGTTTTCTTTCTTAAAGCAGCTATTAAAACTAGGGTTCTTTTTGTAAAAAATAAAATTCAGATGTTGAATAAATAGTATTTAAAGATTTGAGTGATATGCATACATATGACTTCTATCCATGTAGTCCAAGACATAAAAGCACTCTTTTACCCTTTTTTCATGTTTCACACCGACCACTTAAAATAGTCAGTTTTAATTGATCAAGCTCAAGGACTCGATGACCCAAAGGTATAGTTAATTTTATCATTGTCCTACCCACCGACTCATTCGCCGCCTCATCTATCATTAGTATAGTTAATTTTATCATTAAGGTCATAATAATTGTATGCGTCAAGTGCTCTTGAAATATGTGTGCTAGCTTTCTTCTTCGGAGCTATATCATTGTTTCCGGCGTTGAATTGTCAATTTCACCGGCATAATTTTCGTTCAAAATGCGCAGCCAGTTGCTTCGACGATAAACACCTTGGCCGGTGCGCTGTACAAGGTTTTCAGTGCTTCGCCGGATCAGGCCCGGACCGAAATGCGGCAGGCATGCTTCGATTATCTGAGCCTTGGAGGCACTTGTTCCACTGGGCCCGTGGCCCTGCTCTCCGGCTTGAACCCGCGTCCTATGAGCCTCGTCGCCCACTTCTTCGCCGTTGCTTTATTTGGGGTCGGCCGCCTCATGCTGCCCTTCCCTTCGCCCAAGCGAGTTTGGATCAGCGTAAGGTTGATTAAGGTGGGTTCAACTCTTTCTCTCACTTAATGTTTGTCATTTGCTCGAATTTTCCTTGTATGAATTTTAGAACTTACTAAGGGGCTGCTTAGTTGCATGCTATGTCATTGTTATACTATTTTATCTTCTAATACATATGTAACTTCCGCTTACTCACTAAAATGCTACTTGAAATTGGGTGTTATCTCGACGATAATCATTTGTATCTAATTTTAATTTAGATCATTAATTTGCAGTATACAGTAATCAGTGTTTTTGTTCTTGGCAGAGTGCATGCGAGATAATCTTCCCTATCTTGAAAGCAGAAGGGGTCAGACAAATGTTCTTCCCTGCCACCGTTCCCGCATATTACAGGGCCCCCCCTTCAAACTGAAAATGGGTTCATCTACTCTCTAATCTTCGCAATTTATAATATTCAGCAGCTTATCTTTTTTATTTACAAATATAGCCCCATCCTCACTTTATTTTCATCAAACCGACGCGGCTGGTGCTAGTTTTGTAAATACAGAAGATTGATGCAAAATAATCTGAACCTCTTAATTTGTTTTCGGGCACTTGAGATTATATTGTTAAATTTTCAGTAATTTAAAATTCATTGTTATCATGCGATTATTTGTCTTATTTGGAAATCTTGCTTTCAGCTTTTTTTAGGTAAATACTTTTTGATTAATAATTAATATCAGTTTAACCTTAAGTTTAGATGCATTAATCCATATCATGTCTATTTTTAATTAGATGGCTTCAGGAAATAATAGTAAAGTTTTAATGTTGGAAATATACTATTTAAAGATTAAGCTGCTATGTTGTGTAAATGCCATCCATATGTGTAAATTTATATGAGTTTTGGTAAACAGTTCTTTAATATTTCTAAAATAGCATTAAAAAATATAAAATGTATCATTTTTCACAAATTAAATTTAATTTTGCATATGTAATTCACAGACATTATTTTAAATATAAATTTTTGTTATTAAGATTTTTGGGAGCTATTTGAGAGTAAAATAATAATTTTATTTCTATAATGTTTCATTTGATGATTAATTTGTAAATTATAAGAGTTTAATTGATGTATATGTAAATTTTTATATTGTAGGTTAAAACATATCGTAAGAAATTTTAATAGTGCAATTCGTTCAAAAAATAGTTTTTCTGTACTTGTTAAATAAAATCTTATTAATACATCAAATGATATATATTACATATAATTATAATTTTACAAGCCCTATTTTCTAACCCTATCTTTAATTCTAATATATTAAATAAAATCTTATTACATATAAATGATATATTGCTGATAGATGTATAGAAGAAGAAAAATATTAAAAGTCCTTTCTCTAACCCTAAGAGTCACCGATCCAACCTTCGAAAGGTTGTTACAGAATCCTAAGAGAAAATAATGGCAGATATCCTTTTGGGCTTTCACACTCTAACCCTAAGCTTCTGTAACACTATTTAAAATTTCATAAATTTATATGTGGATTTTTATCTCTTTTTTAGTACTCTTATATTTTTTAGGGAATATATATACGTTGGTGCATAAATGTTGAGAGAGATAAAATTTTTTTATTTTCTTGTATTCAACTCTATTCACTGTTGAGGAAGATGAAACGATCTGCTTTGAATGGCTTGTTAATCACCTATCAGTGGAATTCGGAAGTTTATAACAAAAATTAAACCTGGGTACAATATCTATACATAAAATAAATTAAAAAATATATTCATAAAATTACAAAGATCGTAAACAATTTTTATGCAAAAAATTAAAATTAAGAAGCATTAATATCTAAAAAAGAGAAAAAAAATTAAATAACTAAAAATTAAAAAACACTAATGTTTTATTTTGATTGATACAATTTTCGAAAATGTATAACTCATTCAATGTACAATTAAGATTAAGAAAATTAAATTGATAATAATTGATTAATCGAAATAATTTTTCAATTATTATTAATTCATAAAGATTTTAAATATTACATTAAAGGCAATTACAGATTGAGAATGGGAGGATATATTCAAAATTAGTAAAAGTATTTATAAAATTCTTAAAATAAAGATAAAAACAATATCTTTTAGTAAAAATATATTTATAGATAAAAAAATAATTAAATATGTGTTATAGTTCAATTCTTAGAATTATTAATTAATTATTATTATTTATTAAATATAATTTTAAAATTTTAAATGTTTTAAATTATTTAAGGTAATCTTTTTTAAATTAAATTTTTTTTATTAAAATAATTTATCAAAATATTTAACAATTAACTAATTAACTATTAAACTTAGACTTCAACTCATTAAATTAACCAAAATTATTGAAAAAAAAGAATTTTGAATTGTGATATAAAAATAGAGAACTAATTAAATTAGAATAAATTAATTAAAATCAACACTTAAATATAATATTTTTTATAGAAAAAAAGGGAAATAATTAGTTATTATTAACAAAATAGTTTATAAAATTGAATTAATTTTTGCCTTATGAAATTAATTAAAATACTTTTCATTTTGATAATTTATAAAAATATTTAAAAATCAACTATTACTTTATATAATTAATTTTTAAGTAAATTGTTTAAAAAAAATACGTTGAATATAAAAAAGATAAAAAAAAAATTCATGAAATAATATGAAAGTCTATTTTGGGAATTAATTTATATATGATATTCCAAAAAGAAAAGAAATATCAGATTTAATACTTCAGTATAAAAAATATTATATTGATGAATATTTTAAGTAATAAAATTTAATTATTAATTATTATTAATGAAATAAATTATTTATTGGCTACTATTAATGAATATTTTAAGAAATAACACTCTTTTAAAATCACTTATGCTTACTCATAATTTTAAGAGAAAAAATATTTAAATCTCTTCAAATTCTTTTTTATTATTTAAAAAAAAATGAATATTTATAAGATGCATTTCTATTTACTTAACTTTTTTTTTTTTATTTTATTCTGCATTTCACTCTGCTCTCAAAAACTCTCTCTCCTCACAAAAACTCACAATTTCTAAATATATATATATATATTTATTGACTATTATTAATGAATATTTTAAGAAATAATATTTTTTTTTAAATCATTTTTGATTATGAGAAAATATTCAGATCTCTTCAAATTCTTTTTTGATTTATTTTCTTAAATAAAAAAAATTTTTTTTTATAGGATACATTTCTATTTACTTGTAATTTTAATGAATTATTTTTATAAATAAATAAATAAACTATTAATTATATAATTTTGATATAATATAGCAAGATTGAATGATAATTTTTAATATTTAAATACTATATATTAAATATATAAAAATCAAAATATTTTCTAAATGAAAATCATCTCTTAATTTGTAATTTAAAAGTTAGGATTGGTATAATATGTAATAAATAATATTGAGGCAGTTTCAAGAAATTTAAATATTACAAAATTGCAGCTTTTATTACTTAGCATTATGTTCTAAGATAATCATTAAATTTGATATTTTAAAATCAAATTTGTAAATAATAAAATTTAAGTTTTTTTATATGAATGATTTAAGTTTTGTGTGGGTATATGTTAATATTAATAATGGGAGGGGTTTATATAAAACTTGTAAATATTATAATTTAATAATGTAATAATTCCATAAAATAAAAGTGCGTATAACCACCACCACCAGCAAAGCCGTCTCAGGCTTATAAGAATTTATTATTCTTTTTACATTTGTACTGATTAATTAAATAAAGAATATTGTTAGATAGTTTTCATATATCTTCTAAAAAAAAAGTATGGATGATTAAAATTTAAGAAATTAAGTAAAATAAAAATTTATTATTAAATTTATTTTTGTTTGTGACTTATAAAAATATTTATTTTAAATCTTAAATATTAATTATTCATCTATTTTGAAAAATATTTGAGAGTCAAATAATATTTTTCTTAACTTAATAAAATAATAAAATTGATATAATATAGAGATTTGGATGTTTATAAATAAATAAATAAATAAATAAATTATATATATATATATATATATATATATATATATATATATATATAATGTATCTATCTAATATATAAACAGATAATTTGTTAAATATAATTTTTTATGAGATTTATATATCAAAATTAAGATAAAAAAATTTCTATTAATTCTGAATATTTTTTAATATATATTCTTATGTAAATATGATATTTTTTATTTAAATTTTATACGTTAATATATTAATATCAAAAGATTTACAAATGAAAACCCAAATTTTAATATATTATAATACTTGTGTTAAATACGAAAATAAAAATTTAGAATTGGTTAAATATGTAATAAATAATATTGGGGGTGCATATTTTATAAAATTATTAATCTTAAATTAATATAAAATAAGAATTCTACAGAATTGCGTATTACCACCATCAACGGAAGGGAGGGAAGTTTAAAGCCGTCTCAGGTCTCTTTGTAGTTCTTGGTCCAGCACTTCACAGAACTCCGCATTTGGTCTCCGATTCAGGAGAGATCACGAAGGCTCTTCCGCGTGTTCTTGATGAATTTGGAGGATCTCAGTGCCTTTGATCGGAGATGGAGTTTGCGGCTCTGCTGACTTCCGCGGGGATAAACATCGGAATCTGCGTGCTGCTGCTGCTGCTGTATTCGATCCTGAGAAAGCAGCCCGGGAATTTCAGCGTTTATTTCGGGAGATGGATGTCGGAGGAGAGGAACCGAAGGATGAATTCGTCTGCTCTTAAGCAATTTGTGCCATCGCCGAGCTGGATGCTGAAAGCATGGCGCTACAAGGAGGAAGAGATACTCAATGTCGCTGGATTGGATGCGGTGGTTTTCATCAGGATTCTTTTGTTCAGGTAGGAATGTCGAGAGATGTTTTTTTTTTTCTTTTTTAAATCTGTTTTTTGATTTATTTGATTTGAATTTTGTGTTTGGTGCTTTGGTCGGTGGTGCCCTAGCAGAAGTTCGATCACTCTTATGACACCCTAATAAACTTGGATTTCTGCAAAATTAGCATCTAGACGATTTTAACTGTGGTGATGGTTTTGATGTTGTGAAGTAATATGAGGTTTATGTGCAAGACATGTAAATAATTAAGATTTGAGTAGTGTGTATGGATTTTGTTTGGAAGCATCCGGAATTGGGAAAAACAATTTGGTTTTATGGGGTTTGGGCAGCCTAAAAGAAGCCCTGGAAGCCAACAGAAAGCACCTAAATTAGGGAAAAGATCGTAAATCCTAACCTTGCTGAAACTGCCTGAGCACAACTTAGAACTCATCTAGGATTTGGGAGAAAAAAATTCCAAGGCAGAAACAATTGATTTGATTGGTGCAAAATACATTATGTATGCTTTTAGGTGTTTGGTTAGATTGTGTGGAATAGTTTTTATTATTTGATTAGGTGTAATATAAAAGAAGAAACATTTGAACATTGCTTTTATTCGACAAAATGACCAAAGAACAAGTGCTTCTGTAATCCTTATTTACCTCGCTCTTTTCTTGGATATTGAAATTGGCCTTCTGATCATTTTGCCCTTATCAATGACTAAATGTTTTTTGTTGTTATTTTAAAGGGTTGATTTGGGACAGTTGTATTTGTCTAAAAATAAATCCTGAAGCTCTTGTTCTTGATTCTGATGGTGCCATTTGGGAATTCAACTGCTAATTGCTTCCCATAAGACAAAATTATTGTAACAAATAAGGATATTGATAAAAATGGTAACACACATCACAAATTTATGGCTTTTATTTATATATTTCAAAATAAATAAAAGGGTCCTTGCCAACAATTATAGTAGTTTCTCAGTTGAAGATCTGCAGACCAACAAACTCAAATCCTTTCACAAGTATTGTATCACATTACGATGGGGGGCACACTATCACATATTGAAGGGTTAGTTTGACTAGGAATGCATGAGCATGATCGATTTTATTACAAGTACCATAGATAAGCGACTTTTACTAAGGCAGAGTGGGTTTGCAAGATTTCCGCATTGGACGAGGCGGTACGACCACAGAGTGCGAGCATCAAGATCATGTGGGGGGTGAATATTGTTTTGCATTAAATATTTCATTCAGTGAAGAACTCTACTTCAAGAGTTGAAAATGTTGTAGACTAAAGTCAAGATGTTGACATGCTTATCAAATAATGCTTTTGTACTCTTACGAAAGGATTAGGCTACGAATTTCATCTTTTTATAATTCTTCTACAAAGCAAAACAAATTTGACACATTAAATAGGAACAATTACATAATAATTTGGCATTCATTCCAAAGGCCTTGATATATACAATACATTTGGATGGAGTAGGCTTTATATGACACTAGGATCCTCATACCATAATTTTATGAAATTATGGTATGGAGTTGGCTTCATATAATAGGTTGCAACCCATTATATTTAGAATATGATGGACTTACTTTTGGATATCGGCAAGTGCAATGTTTGGTAATTCTAGAAGCACATTGTCTATTCAATGATGTTTGCCATGAAAGTCATGATGATCCTCCAAAGGCATGTGTGCTAGGAATGTGAATTGGCCAAATGTCATCAAGGGTGAAAATGTACATATAATAGATCATCAGAAGTGTTGAGCATACTAAATTCAAGTATAGGTGACATTAAAAGAATTAGGTGCAAGATGTTCATATTAAAAAAGGCTCAAGCTGGATAAATATATAATCCATATTAGGTTCATTGAAAATCATTATCTTGCAAAATGATTCATTTAGGGCGATCTCATTAAACTTAAGATGTGAATCAAATAGTGTGACATTAGGTGGTTTGTCAATCATTTACTTGAAAGGGAGCAAGTCTTAAAAATTCAATAATTATTTCTTGCATCTTTTAATGACACAATAAGGTTGCATTTGATTGCCATCATCACAAATAATACTGGTTTGTAGGGTCAGAAGTATATTGAATGGAGGATCCTTTTTGTGATAATAGGATAAGCTATGAAAAATCATATCTAGTGAGATAATGTGTGCCCTTTTCTTTATGCTTTTTGGTGAAACACATTTTACTAATAAAGTTTAGTATTCTTATAAGTTGATTAGCTTGTCCTGATTTGATATTTAATAGTTAATTACTTCAAAATTGCTAAGAAAATTTAAAATGTTGATTAGGTACAAAAATTCATTCAATCTTTAACAATGTGAATTTTTAGCTATGAAAAGAAGAAACTTATTAATTGAGGTTGCCAATTGATGATGATGACATTCATTTTCTTGCACTCATCTTTTCCTTGTGGGACCTAGGTGTGAATTGAAAGAGCCGCTCAAATGGATGTAATACTAATTGACTGATTGATGGGTGACTAGGTATAATATTAATGTTATTGTTATGATTATGAGGACGACATCGCGTAAACTAGGGTTTCACCACACCGATCGCGTTGTTTGCACGGTTCTCGTGAGGAAGACATCGCGCCTTTGTTGTGACCTCTCCGGGAGATGGAGTTGCTCGCTCGAATAGAGTGCATTTAATGGAGATCGGGCTTGCACAGAGAAAATCACGCACCCTTGAGATGGCGGACGCGCGCGAAGACGATGGATTCTCCTTGAATGCTGCGAAGAGGACTCGTCCGAGCCGTGCCATTGAGACCTAGAAATATCGACGCTGTTTATAATGTTATATATATATATAACAACAACACCAAACCTTGATTCCACTAGGTGGGGTCGGTTACATGAATATTATGTTTCCATTGTGCACGATCAAGTAGAAGCCTCTCCCTAAGGTATATATAGAGAAGATCTTCCCATGCCTTTCTCTTCCTCTTGATATAGGAAAAAATTAGAAACTCAATTTCTAACAAGGGCGTTGAATAGTTTACGCTTAATATGCCCAAACTATCTAAGGCAATATTATCTAATCTTATCCATTATTGGAGCCACTTTAACCTTGTTACGGATAAACTCATTTCTCATTCTATCTTTAAGAGTATATCTACTTATCCCCTTAAACATCTTCATCTATGTAATACTTATTTTATTGATATCTTTCTTCTTTGTTGGCCAATATTCAACAACCCCATATAACATAGCTGGTCGTATAATTTCTCTATATAATTTTTTTTAATTTTGAGTGGGATTTTTGGATCGCACAACACTCTAAAAGTGCATTTTTCTTTCATCCAACCAACTCAGGTTCTATTAATCACGCGGCTTACCATTATTTTTAATAATTGAACCAAAGCATTTGAATCCCTTTCTCTTCTTGATCGAATGGTCTTCATTGGCTGTTCTTAAGATTTGGGCTCCTAATATAATTGAACATACGCTCTATATATGTTCTATTTTTTATCGATTAAGGCGAAAGCTTTTAGATTCTAAAATAGTCATTCACAACTTAAGTTTTGCTTTAACTCCATCCTTATTATTATCAATTAATTGAATGTTATCTTCAAATAACATGCACCAACAAACCTCCTTTTGAATGTGCTCAGTAAGAACATCAATAAGTAAAGCAAAAAGATATGGGCCGAAAGCCGAGCCTTGATGTAATCTATTGGTAGCAAGAAAATCATTAGACAATGTACCTTTCAATCGAATACATGTTAGAGCTCCATTATATGCAACACAATTTTTTTTTATGGCTCTCTAAAGAAATTTTTTTGGTACTCTTATCATAAATCTTGTCAAAATCAACAAAAATTAATTTATGATCTCCTTTTCTTTCTATAAATTGCTTCATCAAATCCCTTAATATATGTATGGTTTTCATGACAGATTTATCTGGCATAAAACTAAATTGATTTTTAAGAAATACAAGTAACCTTTTGTATGATGTATTCAATTGCTCTCTTCCAAAGTATCAATATATGATATATTAACTTAATTCCTCTATAATTTGCATTGTCTTGTGCGTTGTCATTATCCTTGTAAATATGTATAATAATATTTTTTTCTTCACTCATCTGGTTTCTTTTTAATCTTTTAAATAACATTAATTAATTTGATAAGCTAAGAAATTCATTTCTTACTCAAATATTTTCATACATCGATATTGGTGTCATTTGATCATTTCATTTTTCTGTTGTTCATTTTTTTTAAAGCATTCTAAATCTCATCTTCTCTAAAAAGAATTTTTAGTCATTGTCTTCAATGTATTTTATATGAGTAAAATCTTTGGTTCTTATAAATTTTTAGTTCTAATTTATTGTATAAATTCTCAAATGATGCACTCTTAGTATCATGAATTATTATTTTGGATATACAATAAATTAATTTTTATTTATTTTGATTATTCTCAATCTTATACTTAAATCATTCTTTATAGCACTCATTTTTATATCTAATCCTAGCTTGAACATTTTATTCCACCACCATACATCTTTATTATTGGGCACTCTTCCTTTTGATTATCAAGTAAACTTTATGCTACAGTTCAAATATAATAAGTAGCATATTTACATCTAAGGTTGGTTTCACCCTTAAAATCTCATTATCAATATTTTAAAATTTAGCTCTTAAAAATATATTTATATTATTTTTTAAGATTCTACCATCTAATTTTAATACATATTATAAATTATATATATATATGCTTATTTAGTCATCAATTCTTTTCCATATTCAGATTAATCAAGTTTAAAACTTGCAGATGGGGGCATTGACAAGCATAGTTTGTTGTCTAATCCTTCTTTAATAATTGCATTGTTCTTGTTTATTTTGTGCTTTGAATTTAGGTTAATCTTTTTTTTACTTGCCATTGCGGGTGTCAGTTTGTCTTGTTTAGTTGCAAGATTTAAGGGGGAAGCATCATTGGCGTACAAATTTAATGTATTGGTATTTTGGGAATTTGTTTTGTTTAGAACTTTAATTCCTCATATATATATATATGGGATGAGAGGAAAATTATTAGAAAATAATAACAAGAAAATCACTAGACAAGCCACCTTGAGGTCGAACACATATTACACTCCCATTATACATGTCTCTAATAGCAACAATGTATGCAATACAAATATCCTTTTTCTCCAAAGCTCTCTAAAGAACTTCTCTTAGTAGTCTATCATAATCATTTTCAAGATCAACAGAACTCCATATTATGATGGTCTTTTTCTTTTGTAATTTGCATTCAATTACTCTCTCTCAAAGTTTAATGTATAATGCATTAAATTGATTCTCTTTAACTAACATAGTCTTGGGCATCACCTTTATTTTTGTAAATAGGTATAATAATACTCTTTTTCCACGCATGATATTTTTTAGTCTTCAAAATAATATTAAATAACTCAACCAATATTCTTGTAAGTAGATCTCTCATGTGATATTTTTTAGTCTTCAAAATAATATTAAATAATTCATAATCAATATTCTTGTAAGTATGCTTATATAAAAATGTGCACTACGTCCAATATAGATTAATAAAATATAAATGAAGCTTGTTTTTTTTTTTCCTCTAAATTTCTCCATTTTATGAGTCTTTCTTTTTGTAATTTGTATTCAATTACTCTTTCTTAAAATGTCAATGTATAATGCATTATCTTAATTCTTCTATAATTAGCATAGTCTTGAGCATCACATTTATTCTTGTAAATAGGTATAACAATACTTTTTCCTCTCATCTGACATTGTTTTATTCTTCAAAACAACATTAAATAACTCATCGCCGTTATTCTTGTAAGTAGACCTTTGACACGCATACTTGTATAAAAAATATAATTGGGTATTATTTGATGTAAAAATTGCATTTTTAAAATTAATCTTCTTGCTTTAATAGGTGTTCAAATTCCATAGATTTAGTGAAATTAATAGAACATTACCTAACATGTCAAAATAGACAATGCAATACATTATGCGATATGATTAATTGTTCCTATGTTGGTGATTTTTTGTGATAAAAAATAAATTAAGTTCATTTGATCCTATTTTTAGTATATAGAAACAATATTATATAAAATTTGCTTGATTTAATAAGTGGTGAATTTAGGCATGCATTTAAAATTCTTACTAGATTCTAGGTTATTAGCTATAAGCATCTGCTACAGTAAAAATGCCAAATTAATTAATAAATAGAGAAAAAAGGATAATTATTCAATATAAGTTATAACTACCCACTTTGTTAATGTTTGATCGTTTGAAAATTTTGATTGTTTAAACAATTAAAACAACAGACAATACAAAAATATTCCTTAAGAGTTTTGGTGAATCACGTTATGGACCAATATCAGGTGCCCTTGACATCAAAATGACACATCAAAATGACCTAATTGGAATCAAACATAAGGGTTAGATCGATGCCCCAAAAAGAAGATTGAGACTTAGGGTTTGCCAAAATTGTAGGGGATAGATTTGCATGTTTCACATTGGGACTTTTTATTCATGATTAGTTGAGTTTGTTAATTATGTTGAAAATTTTGATAAAAAATGCTCCTCATTACTTATGTTGCATTTAGTTCAGAAGATTGTACTATAATTGGGGAATATCATTACAGTATATTATTGTTGTGTTAATTATCGAGCTAGAGTATATGGCTTTTTATTAGTGATATTAAGATCTTTTAGTTTAGAGGTGCTTTTGAAAAACTCACTGGGATATATGAGATGATTATTGTTTTCTATAATAGTGCTATTTGCTTAACACTGGAACAAATATTTCATGAGAGAACGAAACACATTAATTTTGTGCATGTATATTTTGGGGAAGCTTTTGTACAGAGCAGTAAGTCATCTAAACATATGTTTGCAAAGGAATTCAAGGGCATCTGCTTTCTTAATTTTCCTGCCACTTTTTGTCGTTGTAATGAAATCAATCCTCACGCCTATGATTTTTCTCATTTAAGGTTTTAATTGAGATTGTGTTTCATTTATGCGATCTTGTGCTTGTTTGTCATGGTTGTTCATCATTCCCCAACTAATCTTGTTGCTTCTCAGTTTTGATCTGTGTATTATTTCTTATTTATACTGATTAGTTGTCCTTTTCCTTTTGTGAAAATAAATGGAACTGTGCGCATTTTTTTTTTCAAATTAATCACTCTTAAATTTCAAGCTATTGTTCATGCTGAAGAACTGTGGTTATTATTTGCTTTTCTTTGCTCATTTTCGCAATTCTGCAGTATGCGTATCTTCTCTATAGCAGCAGTTGTTTGCATTTTTGGTGTGCTGCCTTTGAACTATTTTGGACAAGATTCGGAGCATGGTAACATTTCATCTGAACCGTTGGAAGTATTTACGATCGGAAACGTCCAGAATCATTCCCGATGGTAAATTCTGTGAACATTTTAACTTACTCCATAAACATATTAGTCCTGAATATAGATCACCGCACCTATTCTCCACCCTGTTCAAGTGTTTTTTTCACTGAAGCCACCAGCTATCTGCCTGCACTTTTATCACATGATTTTTTTCAGCTGTGCTCTGTGTCGTATTAAGCACTGGTTCCTTAAATACTTGATTTCTCTCGTTAGGTTTCCAAATCACTCTTATTGTTCATTACCTACATTATGCACAATTACAAGTTATTTTTTAAGTTATTGCAAAGCAACATCTGCTACAAAATTTTATGCTTTCAGATTCAAGTAGGGGGCTGGATTCGATTCGAGTTCGGTCGAATCAGGTCAGACTTGAACTCAAGTCGAGTAAATTTCGACTCAAAGCAGTTCAAGTTCGAACCGACTTAAAATATATAAATAAAATACCTTATACCATTTGCTGAAAACATTCGTTTCATCCAAGGGACCCGGGTTCAATTCTTGCTATGGCCAAATTTAAGCCTTTTAAAAAAATGTTTATTTATTTATAAAATAACACTCATTTGCATTTAATGGGATATCGAACCCGAAACATGACGGAGGAGACGAATAACTTTATCACATGCGCTGCTAATGGTCTCTGGTTTTATACCGATATATATATATATATATATATATATATATATATATATATATATATATATATATATTTCAAGTGATTGGAAATCAATTTGAGTAGAAGCAAGCCCAACTCGAACTTGACTTGAATTAGGTTAGAGGCAACCTGTCTAAAAAATTGAGTCGAATTTGATTCCACTCAAAATTCAAGCGATTTTCAAGTTTTAGATTAATTTATCCAGTCCTAAACTCAAGTCTTTTTTTTCTCACAAACAAAAATGCAGGATCCTATTATTTTGCGTCCAGTTAAACAGCCAATTCTTGCATAACAGGATTTGCAGAAGTTGCGCTTCTATTTTTTAACTTTTAATTTTCAACTAGTTGAATAATCCATGATAAAATTATAATTGTGCTGTTCATGATGTGCACTACGCATAATTTGTATGAAGATTATTAACTAGTGTTTTCTTGAATGTGTAGGCTTTGGGTTCACTGCATCGCATTGTATATTATCACAATTTCTGCTTGCGTTCTTTTGTACATGGTAAGGTGTCCTAACTGCATGAAAACATTTCTGCTTGTGCCTTATCATTAGAATCTAACACATTTTCCATTTTGTGTGACTCAAGGAATACAAGAGTATTGCAAGGTTGAGGTTGCTACACATCACTCGATCACCTCCAAATCCGAGCCATTTTACAGTTCTTATTCGAGCTATTCCAAAGTCTAACGAGGAAACATTTAGTGATTCTGTCAAAAATTTCTTCACAAGATACCATGCAGCAAGTTATCTATCTCATCAGATAATTTATCGTTCGGGAAAAGTACATAAAATTATGGTATGAAATGCAATTTAAAACATTTGATTTTTTGTTAGTTTATTATGACTTGATGATATTTATTTTAATTTAATTAATATTAGGTAAATTTTTTATTTGTTCATATATTGAACTTGTAAGCAAAGTAGCTGACCATCTAAAGAAAATGTTCTTTCAAGAGAAGCTGACTCAATGATATCCATCTTTTCTCTATATTTAGAAGATAACATTACTTTAGATCTTAAAGCAAACCATAACCAGTAAAAAAGTTATAACATAAGGAGGCACAAGCAAAACTTTAATCAATTGATTCATTCTTTGTCATGTAGCATTTTTTGAAAATGTGACGAAGGTTACATTTACTTTAAATAAATTAGTTTAACTGTATATTTTTTATAAGTGCGCTGTTACAATACCATTTTCGGTGCCCCAATACCTTTAATGTATCTAAACATAGTGTTTAATTGATATTAATTGAGATTCATTAGTCAAAATCATGATTATAAATCCATTAAAAATATTTAAATTACTTAAAAAAAAGTGCTAAGAGCACCGGTAGGATACCGAAAAATGAGATGGCATCCTTGACAAGAATATTGGAATTTTTTGGTTAGATGATGGTTTTGAATTTCAAGTCTCATTCATTGTTATTGATGTCTGGATAAACAAAAGTGAGAAGGCATCCTTGACAAGAATGCTTTATATCTATTAAACTAACTTCATCCAATAGTTTTTGTGTACAAATAATCATCTAAACGCAGTCTTTTTGCATAAGGAAATGCTAGAGTATATAACTTATTTCTTCTCTTTTTATTAAACTTTTTCTATACATCAAGGCTTTATTATTGCCTCTTTTGGGACGCCATAGCATTTATCTTTTGCATTAAGAAATTATTCATGAATGGTGCTATCACTGCTTTTTACCGCTTTGTTATATGTACGTGCGAATGTGTGTATATATACCCTTCGTAAATTAACTGTATTAAGAATCATTACATTTTTCTGCAAGTGAATGCTTAATCATTGCAATCATCCTGATTTTTGAAAGAAATTAGTAGTTCTCTGCCCTGTTTTTGTTTTGTTAATGTTGCTAGCAAATAGTTACTTATGTTCTGATAATTTTAACTATGTAGAACAATGCAGAAAAAGCTTACGTTAAGGCAACATATTTAAAGGGTGCTATTGTTAATAAAAATTGCCTACCATTTAGAAGATACACATGTGGCATTTGCGAAAGAGCATCTCTCCAGTTGTGCCCGGATGAATTTGAACTCAGAGCTACTACAAGTGATAGTAACTGTTCAGATTTAAGTGCAAAAGAAAAGGTTATATCAGCATACTCTAAGCATTTTAATATCATTAGTAAAATATCTATGGAGTATGTGCTGGCTCTTAATATTTTCAGTCCTATTTAATCATTTTCTTTCTTAATAGAACCTTTAACCAAATGAAAAGTCAGTTAACATCAGTATTACCGTTATGTAGATTGTGAAACCAATAGTTTTGTTGTATGATTTTGTTCTTACAGAAGAGATGCAAATTAGTTTGCATGTATTGGTATGCTTGAAGAAATTTAAATCTCTGAGTCTATGTAAATTGTGGTCTTAGGATAGAGAAATTTGTGAAATCAAGTTAAGATGGGATAGATCTTGACATAACATTTACTACTGCTAGAAGGTTTAAGATGAGTTTTTAGAGTGCTAATTTTTATCGAAAAAATGTATCATAAAGATATATACTGTGTGTTCTAGATTTCACTTCATATTATCCTTTAGTATTTAAGCCATTCCTTATATCACTCTTACATTAGCTCTTATCTGTTAACATGTATCACCATAATGTTAAGTTATTGCCATGATTCTTACATTTATTGGGGTAAACTTTGATTCATGATTGGATTTCAATGCACAAGTTTGTTATATATATATATATATATATATATATATATATATATACACACACACACACACACACACATACATCAATTATCCAACTCTAAGACTGTTTAAAATGGTTTATGTATTATTCAGCATTGATTAAGTTCATGGTCTCTGCATCAAGATTGCTTTTGTTGTTTTCAGGAATGTGGGTCTGCTTTTGTATTTTTCAGAACTCGATATGCTGCTGTGGTTACATCGGAGGTTCTTCAGTCATCAAATCCTATGTACTGGGTTGTTGATCTAGCTCCTGAGCCACAAGATGTTTATTGGTCAAATCTTTGGATTCCGTACAAACAGCTATGGTTTCGCAAAATAGCAGTCCTTGTTGCAAGTATTGTTTTTATGCTTCTGTTTCTCATTCCGGTCACTTTTGTGCAAAGTCTAACTCATTTGGACCAATTGCGGCTGATATTCCCATTTCTAAATGGTTTATTAAATAAGTAAGTTTTACTTTCTTATAATGTCTAATAGGAGGATCAAGATGGGAAAGAAATTTCATGCACCCATCTATGTTTATTGCTATATAATCTGAGCTTGGCTATTATCTTCTTAGGTTTACAATAAGGTAAGGTTAGGCGGTATTTTTGTTAAATTTGTTGTTTGAAGTGTTGGATATGTAAATAACAAAGATTTGTGTGTTATACCAGTAACTATCCCCTTTTGTAAGTTTATTAACTTATTATGATTTTGGAGAAGACCATATTTTTTCATCCTGTCTATAACATAAAAGAAAATGCTGGCCTACCTTGAAAATATGCTCTCTATACAACACTTGTTGGCTACCTCATCAATAACCGACTTTTAAAACTTTTGAGATAGTATAACAACATGCAACATAAAATACTATTAATTGTATGATTTTATTCATTATAATTGTAATGAATATTAAACTAGAACATACCATAGTTAAAAATGATTAGACAATGCAAAAATACATGTAATGACTCACTTTTACAGGAAGATTTGGGTGCTGTGCCGATAACTATACCTTTTTGCAAGCTATTACTTATGATAACCTTGGAGAAGATCACACTTATTTCCTTCGATTTATAACATAAAATACAACTAAATGATATATATATATATATATATATATATATATATTCGCTTAACAATTATCCTACAAATACAGGACATAATTAAAGATAATTACACAATGTAAGAATACATGCAAGTATTTAATTTCACCAAAACATTCATGTTATGCCACTAATTTTTTTTCCTAGGTTTACCTTTTAATTTGACATTGGAGAAGGCCTGACTAATTCATTCTATGACAAAATACTATCGCTTTAACATTTATCTACCAAGCACCTACTATAAATAATAGTTACACTGAAAGAACATGTAAAGATTTACTTTGTCCTTACATTTACTAATAAAAATCATGAAACACATCTTAAGTATGGTCATGTCTTCATTTTCAGGTTGTTCAAATACACCATCAAATTGAAAAGTATCATTCCCTTCCTACGCATTTGTTACCATCAACTTGTATGGAAGACTTTTACTGATCGAATTATTGCTAAAAAGCTGGAGTTAGTATTTATTGATGGTTTAAGGGATGCTTAAAAACTCTTAGATGTATGCATCTATATACTTAGAGACATGTATGCTAGCTTACATGTGAACATTCATGCATATAGATATGTAAAAGTAATTGTATTTAGAACTTTTCATGATAAACCATTTTGTTCCCTTGTGATTCTTCTTAGAGAGTATATGAATTTCATTCTAACACAGTTACATTTTTCTATCCTGTTTCAATTTATGAAACAAAACATAAAGAGTAGAAAATGTAACAACTGAATCTAAATATGATTGGAGAAACTCATTGCTATTTAGTTGAGCTCTTTTAAATTTGTGCTTGGTTTTGTTTTTAAAATTTTGTACCCCATACATTAGCTTTTGTTTTCATTGAACCTAATACTGTATGCAGGACGTTTGCGAACGAGATAGTGACAGGCTACCTTCCTAGTGTCATTTTACAATTGTTCCTATATATTGTTCCACCAGTGATGCTACTGTTTTCTGCTGTGGAAGGATCCATCTCACATAGTGCTAGGAAAAAGAGCGCTTGTTGGAAAGTGCTGCACTTCACCATCTGGAATGTGTTCTTTGTCAATGTCTTCTCTGGATCTGTCATAAGCCAAATAGAACTCTTTACTAAGCCAAAGGATTTCCCAACCCAGCTTGCAAAAGCAGTACCAAGTCAGGTAATTTTTTTCATAATGTTCATTAATTCCATCTGCTTTTATATACTTATATGCACTCCTTTGGTTTAAACCAGAGCATTAATCTTCAGTTTAACTGTTTTGCAGGCTACTTTCTTTATCACATATGTTCTAACCTCTGGCTGGGCCAGTTTATCTTCTGAAGTGATGCAGCTCTTTGCCATTCTATGGAACTTAATAAAGAAGCATATATTGAGATGGAAGGATGACCCAACTTGTGTTCCAATATTTCCTTATCACACTGAAATTCCGAGGGTTCTTTTATTTGGGCTTCTTGGTTTCACCTGCTCCATACTAGCACCATTAATATTGCCCTTCTTGCTAGTCTATTTCTTCCTTGGATATGTTGTTTATCGTAATCAAGTGAGTTTGTAGTTCCCAACCTATTAGACAGTTTTATTTTTGTGCAAAAATGTATACATATTTATGGACTCCTTACATACTCAACACCAAATTTTAAATATTTAGTAAGAAACCATTATCATTTTTCCAAACTCTTCTAAAGTAGAAATGAGGTGTGATTGAAACCCAACATTAATTTTAATATCTAGAATCTCTCCAAAAAATATTAAAAAGAAAAAGTGTTCAATTCAATAGCTTGATCACAAAGAAATCCACCCAATTATACACAACCTCTTTTGTGTAATTAAATTGCTTCTCTTATTACTCAACACTCATCTTTATGACAAATGCCCTTGAAGTGATCCTCACTCTTGTGTTGACTCAAATAAAAGGCTAATAACATAAAGATTAGTCTACTCATTTGATGAATCTATGAATCTCTACACAAGTTCATATAAGAGCTAAGTTTGCATACATAAGACATTCATTTCATATTAAAGGCTGGCAATCTTTGTTGATTCAATATGGTTATGCAGATTATTAATGTTTATTGCTCAAGGTATGAGTCAGGAGGACAGATGTGGCCCGTCGTGCACAATGCCACCATATTCTCTCTGGTGCTATCGCAGATAATAGCTATCGGAGTGTTTGGGTTAAAGGAGTCCCCGACGGCTTCTGCACTCACCATTCCGCTTGTGATTCTAACACTACTTTTCAACGAGTATTGCAGGCAGCGTTTCCATCCCATCTTCAGCAAGTTTTCTGCTCAGGTTTGTTTGATATTACTACTATATAATTTGCTACTATATGTATTTTTCACTAAGCAAAGTTTCAATTCATCCAAAACATGCTATTAAAAGAAAAGTGAAGTGATATTCAGAACACGATCAAAGCTTAAAACAATGAAAAATATGCCCAAATAACCAATCTTCGATAATACATTCTGTGCCCGACTTAGTCGCAGGAATTGAATTAGGCTCCAAAATGTAATAGTTGAGGCGCTAAAGTCGCCGATTCGAAATACCCGAGGGATTATTTTGGCAGATTTTCCCGGCTAAACCCGCAATAGCGTTTCCGACTATCCACTTCAAATCGTTACCGCTAGCCCTAGATTTAGCATCTCAATCTCCCGATCTAACAACGCACGAAGACACATCCGTGCCATTCATCGATTCGTTCGAAATTCCCATTCAAATAGAGTTGAATCTTACCTCGTTGAATTCGTTTCTGATACCAGGATCTGATCGAGATGGACAGGGAGGACGAGCGATCGGGCAGGCTCGAGGAAATCCACGAGCGGATGCATGCGGCCTACCGCCAGTTCTCTTCGGGCGACGGCTCCCCTCGTTTCCGCATCCCTTGCGAGTCATCAATCACTGGAGAAAGCTCGTCTATCAACCCTTTATATGAGTGTGAAGGCAGCAATCCCAAAGCCCCGACGAATTAGGCGCCTTCTTTCATTCCATGGCTGTTTGTGCAAATAAATACATTCCCCCCCCGTCCATCGACTATTCAATATATTCAATATTTCAATTCAACCCTCCCACTATTCATCGAGGGGTTGAAATGTAAATATCGAATTGTTGGGCGGTGAAACAGAAATAGTCGAGGGGAATTTTTTCCCCTTGTGAAATGTGTTAAAATTACAAAGAAAAATGCTTGTGTACCAATCAACTCTAGATAGAAGAATTTTGATTGGTCCATGTCAGAATACTTAGATAGGATGATTTTTTTGTATGGTTTGGGTTGTATGTAAGGGTATAAATAATTGTTTGAAATAGTAAAATTTTGTGAAATAATTCGTTGTTCTTGAAATAAATGCATTAATGCTAACCCTAACTTATGTTATATTAACTTAGATAATAAATATGCTAACATATTCTAATCTATGCCATTCTAACCTAACTAGTCTATGCTGACCTAGCATAGAGCATGCTAGGTCTCATGTAGGACTAAGTTGAACTATTGTAGCCTACTCTTAGCTATTAGGATATTATTTGCTTTAGCTTTTGTGGTGCTACAATTTTACCTTTTGATGATAATTTTATGGCACATTATTTAATATGAGAGTGCTCTACTATAAGCATGTTTAGAGTTATAAAGAATTTATTAATTGCTTCAAAGTGTGCAATGACATGTTAAAGAGGAATTTAACCATGCTTAAAGAACTTCACAATCTCTTATGATGTTGTGATCACAACAATGTTCTCGAAGAATAATAAATCCGAATAATGGATCACCAAAGTTGAAAATTAAAATAAAACAAAAGAAGTTCACATAAATTTGCTAGATGTAATAATTTATGAGGTTCGGTAAGAATCTCCTATGTCCACATGGAGGAGAGAGGATTTCACTATTATGAAGAATATTACAAATGTCTTTTATTTGCCTCTCTTTGAACTTAAGCATTTAAATTTTGGACAATAGTTTAGAGTTTTAAAAAGTTTCATGATGAGTTTAGAGTTTCAAAAAGCTTCATGAATGAGTTTGGAGTTTCAAAAACTCTTAAAATATTTCTCAAATAAATTCTTAAAATTTTTAAATAAGTTTTTGAAACTTTCCAACTTCACAAAAAAGACTCTAATGTGGCCCTCATAGAGTCTAGAGATTGTATTCATCTTGTAACAAATTACATCAATTATTTAAAGAATGGGAGCTTAAAATAAGTAAAAAATTAGTTGGTGTGAGCTTCAATTTACACTTTGACTCATTTTGAAATCAAGGTGGCTCTTACAAAATGACCCTCGAACTAGCATGACACTTCTCTCATATGACATTCACTTATTGCTCTAATAAAAAGTGTAACAGTTCAAAATTTTAATTATTAAGATATTGTTCATTTTGCTTTTAGTGCCTCATAATTTTATTCTCAAATAGTAATTTTTTGAGAAGCCATTTATCATTGAAAATTTTCATTATAAGTATGCTTAGCTTTGAAGCTTTGAAGTTCTTATAAAAAAACTATTGATTAATTTAAAAAAGATATATTTAAGATATTGTGCGTGTGCGTGCGAGTGCGTGCGTGTGCATTCATTACACATGAATAAATCTCATGAATGGATGTGGTCATTCATCAATAAATATGATCGATCGTTACACATTTATTCATGTGACCATTCATTACGCAATACTGAATGTGAACAATTATTGCACATGAATAAATGTCATGAATGAATGTGGCCATTTATTCCACATAAATGAATGTGACAATTCGTTACACATTTATTTATGTGGTTGTTCATTGCATATGAATGAATGTTACCATTTGTTACCCATTCATTCTGCTTCGGTGGAAGATCTTACGACTATAGTATGCTTCTTGACATGCCATGCTATTAGGGCAGACCCAAGGAAGGAGCAGTATCTAAAAGTGGATCGATGATCGGTGGTAGCACTTGCCCAGTCAAAGCCACAGTAGAGTGTAAAGCTAGATCTTCAGGTTGTATTGGGAGGCAAATGTCTGTTGTCCCGTTAATGTAGCAAAGTATTCACTTGATACTGTTGAAATGTCAATTGAGAGGATGGTGCATTGTGGCGACCGGGAATCGAAGTTCGAGAGTCTCTAAAGAATGATTCATACAACTAGAAATATTCATTTATGAAAATAAAGAAAATAAAATACACGAATATTCATATTTATATTAGGAGCCATACACATATGAATTTACAATAGTTTAAATATTTACAATAAAAATTTATCCACTGTTCATATCTCATATCTCTCTTCTCTTCTTTTCTTTTATTACTTTGGCAGATCTTCAAAGTTTTTTAATTATCAAAGCCTAAAAAATTCAGTTTACCAGTCAGGTAGGAGTACGTAAATTGTTCTTATAAGAATAAATCTAGCATCCTATAATAGGTATGAATTAATTATGAAGATGACTGAAAATTTGCATAGAAAATAAAGCAATATCCAAATTCAATTTCTGTCCTACAAATTAGCTGTGAAAATTTAACGTATATGAACAGCATGAAATAAATTTTATCAAAAGCATTGTAACAATAAGTCGAGTCCGGAGATTCCTGAGCCCAAATGGGTAAACCCATATGCATAACCTGTAGGAAGCTTATCTCGCCACCCGTCGGTAGCTTACTCAAAATAGGAATTGATGGTGTGTCTTTCCTCTGGATTTGCCTACTTCCTATAAGAGGCTAAATCTCTCCATATAACTCCCAGGGGCTTGCTAGCTAGCCCAATATGTACAGATTCCAGTTTTGCATTCCACCATCCAAAGACAAATACCACAAAATATATATATACTGTATTTCATTCTTTTTGTTACATGCTATTTGATATAAATCTTTTGCAAATTAAAATACGGTAAGCAGTGCAAATAATATTCAAATGAAAAAAATGGCTCAAATAAGAATACTGAAATAAGACTTATAAGTAAATTTACGTACCTGACTGTTTTGATTCAAAATCAACCAATTTAATTTGTTTGATCTGTCAAAAGTAGTTTAAGTTATTAATTTAATGCTTCATGATTTGTAATAATAGGTTTTTATGATATTTGATATTTGGATTTATCTAATTGATTATTTTATGACTAATACTTTCAAATGAAGTGAATATTTAAAATTCTATATATGAAACTTTTAGAAACATGTAAAAAAATATTTATATTTCCTATAAATTTTCTAAGTCTTAAAATTCTTAAAAATTTTTACAGAATCTCCTTTGTTTTTGGCCAAATAACTAATTTTTATACAATCAAAATATAAGTCAATTCATTGACTATTTCTAGTTCTAAAAATAGAGTTTATTTCTAATTCTAAAAATAGAGTTCAATCCTTTTTACAGGATTGCTCATTTCCAGTTCTAAAAATAGAGTTCAATTATATAAAACTAAACTAAGCAATTTATACATTCCATATACAACATCTAAAAGAAAACACAGAAACAAAATTTAGCATTTATAAGAGCAGCTTTATGTGGTATTTCACATATAGCATTTAGCTTAACCTGCAATGTTAGTATTCAAATATACAAGGAACTAGATTATTTAATTTTAAAGGAAGCAATTGATTTTATTAAAAGAAGAGCAGCATTTATTTTATTTAAATGACATCATTTTGATTTTATAATAAAGATAGCAGTAATGAGGTAGATAATAACATTTATGTGACATGAATGATAGCAGTTTGTATGATAGCATTCAATTCCCTAATTCATGGCAGCATTATTTTAATTGAACTAGTATTAATTAAACTAATAATATTTGCTTTTTATAATTCATTTGATATTTTATTATATAAGGAATGAAACAAGGAATTAATAATTTTAAAAATTCTAGAAGCATAAAGGAGTTGCTCAATGCTAACAATGCCATACATTATTAAAAGATTTATGCCTTAAAATTAAAATGGGTAAAGAGCCGATAGGAAAATGGCTGAAATGATTTTGTGGTTAAAAATATGATTGTTTTAAGACCATATATATGTTATCTTGGTTAAGTTAACATGAGAATGGTCTTGATTAATATTGCAATATTTTATTATATTTTTGATATTATTATTGGGGCTGTAAGAATACATGTTATTCAGACACATGCTATAAGAATACATGTTATTCAGACACATGCTATAAGAATACATGTTATTCAGACACATGCTATTCATATATTAGTATTAATCAAGTAACACCGGCTGTTTGGATGAGTGTTATTAATTCTAGGAACTGCATTGCTATTGAGTTATTTTGCACCAAAGATGACTTTATCTCCATGAAAAAATTTATTGAATAAATTTCTGGTAGCTCACTATCTTCAAGCAAAATAAGATGAATGCAACTGAAATATGTAAACAGTTAATATAGCGAAAGAAATCATTACCCCGCAGGGACACCCAAACCATATCACCACAGCATATATTTCTTGCTCTAAACATGTGTAAGATGATTTACCCAACACAATAGGCTTCCAACATTTTTAACACATGTAAAGTTCTTAATTCATAAGATGGATCAACATCATATAAATTACATAAAAAAAATTGAATACATTAAAAGCTGAGCAATTATTAGTCAGAATATAAAGCTATGTTGAACGATTCAGATGAATGATTAATTTAGGAACCCTTTCACAATAACCTTTTGCATAAAAGTAAAATATGCTGCAGTAAATCATTATGTTGTTTATATAAAATAACTTTAAGAGGCGCCTTATAATTATAAATAGATGTAATATAAGATTGAATGAACAAACAAACAAAGATGCTCCTTTAAGCATAATAACCAAACAACACTAATTAAATCATATTCTTAAAAGTCTTAAATGCATTCTTCATGAATCAAAAGAGTAAACAAATTTTAATAAAAACAGCACATGTTTTTTATAAGCTAAGAGAAAATTATTATGAAATGTTAAGTAGATAACAAAAATTGTTAATATATTCTAGTTCATTTCAGATTAGAAGATGACTTATGAACTTATAAATGCAAGAAAGTTCTTATTATTGCTGTGAAGGTTTAGGTGATTAACTAAAAGTACATTATCAAAGAAAATGCTGTCAAATGAAGTAATTAAAAGTAATAATTTTGTGAAAAGAGGCTACAAAACATAGGAGTTAAATGTCAATTCAGTTTTAAAAATCCAATGGATAATCACGTTACCTCAAAAAATAAAATTTTTGTTTAAATTTTAAGTTGAAGTGTATGTAATTAGTAGTTAAAAATAGTTGAAACATATACAAATTTGAACATCAGTCTACCATTAATGGTTGTTCAATCACGAGCAATATTCTATACAAGCCCATAATATCAATAGATGTACACAATAGACACTTATCACGTCCTTGACAATGACATTTGCATGATACAAAATGTTGGCCGCAATGGTTATTTTAAATTTTGAAAAGAAAGAAATTGTCAAAGCAGTACGCTATTGCAGTTTAAACAATATGGCCTTAAACTATTCATTATGTACAATGCAGTCTCACAACAACATCATTATCACATCTTAAGCAATCTAGACTTAATGCTGGTTTCCTTCTTTTTCAATAAAAAGAATGGAGCATTTAATGGTGTATTTGGATTGATCTGTTGTGACCTTCAATAAAAGATTGCATGAATCTTCAGCTATTTTCAGTTTTCAATCATATTTGATCATTAATTTTTTTTAACTAATATATGCTGTGAGAACTATTTTTTTAATGTTATAGCAAGTTCAACATCAACATAATTCAATGAATTTGATTGAATCTATCTGTAGACCTAAGAAAATATTAAAGACTTAATAGATCATTTCATGAAGTTTGAAGATTCAAGCCTTCAAATTTCTTGAAGACCATAGGATTAGTTTTTAATTTGTTTATTTGCTCTTGATTAACAATTAATATCAAAATATTTTAACAAAAAGAGTATGAGGTTATTAGTTAAAACAAATTCATTAGTTTTTTTGTAGTTCCGTAAGAAGTATAGTAGATTTGCATTACGAAAGCATTATATTGCGCATGCATACAAATGCTTATTAAAAAATGTAAGCAGAATATTAGACTCACAATTCGAACAGTGTCCGTACTATGAATGATCACAACTTTTGAAGAACGGTTCTTATCCTGATCTATATTTGTTAATGTGGTTGTAAAATGAACTAAACAAATTTGTATTACGAACAGCTTCTTGTACAATAACTGTTAGATCTGTTCTGATCATTATGCTATAACAGGTTCGTAATATGAACACACATTTGTAATTCGAATAAATGAAATAATCCCAAAACAAATGAAATTATTATGAAAACTAAACCTTGATGGCGCCGAATGGAGGAGAGGTCGGCGCTTGGAGGAGCTCAACAGTTGAAAAAGGGTCGACGACTCCCGCTGCCAAACGCCGAAAGGAAGAGAGTCGAGGCTGAGGGCTCGGCTTACTTGAGAAACGACACAAGCTCTCCCTTCTCCTGACTCGGCTTGCGCTTCCTTAGGGGATAAGAGGCGGAGATAGCGAGAGTAGAAGAGGACGCCTGCCGAGCGATGCGAGCCACGCGTCAAGAGGTTCGAGAGCTTGATAGGGACTGCCGGCCGATCCATTTCGCGTGCGTGTGAAGGAAAGTCGGGGATTAGGGCAAGAGGCGATTTAGAAAGATAAGAATGAAGAAATTTATATATATATATATTATAATTTAATTAAATAATTTCCAATTTTGAATGATTTTCAAAAATCACCGAAATATTTACCCCTAGCTAATTGATGGGTGATGAACGCAACGGCGCAATCGGATTTTTAATCCGACGAGTTTTTTATTTATTTGAATTTTTCAAGTATTTAAAATGATATTAAAATATTCGCCAAAAGTTTACGCCTTCCAAATGCATTCAAAACCTCACCCCTAGCTAATTTGGGGGTGGTGAATGCAATGGAGAAATTAGTTTTTCAATCTGAGATCTAAATTATTTAAATATTAATAAATAATTTTGAAAAGAATTTTTGGTATTTTACATGCATGTACTGAAATACCCGATTGACAGTAAAGGAGATGTCGGGTCCCGTGATTATGAGATATTGTAGAGAACCTACTAGTTGTTTGTAGAGTTAGAGATCAACAGAGGGATTGTCAACATCGACTGGAGGGGTTTCTTTGGAGCTAAATTGGCTAGAAATTGGCTTGCAATTGTCCATTTCTGCAGTGTATATGATTGAGCTTGCTTAGTTGGAATGGGAAAGCAGAATGCGATTGTCCTGTCGGGCTATTTGGATCCTAAGAAATAGTAAAGGAAATCTCAAAAAAAATTTTTGAAACTTTGTGCTGAGTTGTTGAATTTGTCGGTTGATTGTTGTCGGACACTCATTGGTGAGAAGAATGTTATACATAGATGGCAAGGTAGAGGCGTCGACTATTGAAGTTGTAGAGGAATAAGGACAGGTAGGTGAAGCTGGAGTGAATGCCGAAGTGTCGTAGTTCAGTACTAAATATAGTAGATCATTGTTTAGATGCTTGCTTGAGGTCGTATATTACCTATTTGAGAAGGAAAACATGTTGAGGGAGGTTTGGGTCTTCGAAACCATGTGGTTCATGCATGTAAACTTGTTCTTCTAGGCTGCCATGAATAAATGCATTAGAAACACCAAGGTGGAAAATATGCCAATGAGAGTGTACCGCGATAGTGAGGAGAATTTTGATGGAGGGCATTTTGGGCACAAAACTAAATGTGTATTTTTGCATTATTGGGGTTCTGGAATCAACATAATACAAAAATATGAAGTTTGTGAAAAAATGGGCACTACAGCGCGCTATAGTACGCCGCAACGCTCCCTGGCCGAGAGCCAGGCGCTATGGTGTGTTGTGGCGTGCTACTGCAATGGGGCACGTTGTCTCGCTCTACTGCGCTGCGGCACGCTGAAGCGCCCCTTGGTCGAGAGCCAGACGATACAGATCTAGACTTCCCGAGATATGGGTGTTGCGGTATACTGTAGTGCCCCCTGGCCGAGAGCCAGGCGCTACGATGCGCGTAGCGCCCGACGTTCATTCTGCATGAACAGAAGGTGGGATGTTTCTCCTATGGCATTCAAATACTCCGTATTTATGTCAGCTTACGAGTGGTGCCATATACTGATGGAAATGTATTTTCAAGACCTTTCTATTGGTACCAAAATCGACACGAAATGACCACTCTAACATCGCAAACAATGATGCCAAAGATCTGGGTATACAAAATTTTACTGCTTGGAAGTATTTTTAATGGACCAATCGAGCTTCGATCGGACTCGTTCAAGTCTGGTTGAGGCTTGACAATCAAACTTGATGCCATGCAAAACACCATTGCACTGAGACATTAAATAGATAAAAGGGAAGAAGGATATAAGGAGGTACCTTAGCTTGCAAAAGGAGAGTCTAGCTATGGTCCTTCAAAATCTTGGGGAAGAAGCTCCTTCAGCTGCCAGTAAAATGGGGAGAGTTGAGAACAATGGAGCATAGATAAAGGAGGGAGGAGGGATAGGCTGGAACTAATGGAGATAAGCTTTAGGGAGTCATCATTGCTGCAAGGGGGAGATGGGTTGAAGTTGATCGACATGTGGTAGGCCTCACTTGTAGCTTATCTAATTTAAAATATTTTTTTGTAATTAAAATTAGACTGTTAAACGAGCTCCGAAAAATCTCAAAAATTCACCCCGAGTCAATTTGGGAGTGAGGAACTCAACGGCGAAGTCGAATTTTGATTTCAATGACAATTTAATTATTTTATTTTTTGAGGTATTTTAAATATATTAAAATATTCAAGAAAAATCCGACTACTTCCAATCACTTCCAAAGTATCATCCCTAACTAATTTGGAGATGAAGAATGCAGTGACAAAGTCAGATTTTTGATTTGAGATTGATTTATTTATCTCATTTTTCAGATTATCCGAATTTCCAGAATTATGGTTTGGTTCAATTGACTCCTGGTTTGGACCAAAATTTTAAGGTTTGTTCATAATGACTAATTAAGACTACTGGAATGAAGATTATGATCTTGTTTAGCCCCGATTGATCAGGGTACCAATCTTGGGTTGTTACATGTTCCACCACTCTTGCGATCTCGACTAACTGGGAAATGTTAGTGAGACACAACGAGACTACGCGATCCTTAATAGAATCCCGCATACCACTTTGGAAATGATGGCATCATGCAGCTTCAGATCTAATGAGGTCAGGAGCAAAACAAGTCAACCTTCTTAACTCCATCTCGTATTCTGAGACAGGACGACTGCCTTGCTTCATTTTTAGTAGTGTGTCTTCAATCATATTCTGAGCCGACGGAGGAATGAACTCCATCTTGAACACATCCACAAATGTACCCCAGGGGATGTCTTCAATGTTATAGTCGATGAAATGGGTATTCCGGATATTATCCCACAATACTCAGCATCTTCATAAAATAGGTGAGTTGTAATATGAATTGCATCTGAGTTGGGACACTTGATGCTTATAAGATTCTTCTATACCATCTTCACCTAGCTGGCTATTTTCATAGGAGAAAGGTTCTCACTAAAAGTTGAAGGTCTTAACCTTAGAAAATTCTGTAAAGTTCATATGTAGACTGATGAGACATGTGGGGTGCATAAGGGGTAGGGGTTGCTAGTGCAGCATTTTTGGTAGTGGCGGAAGAATGGATTGCAATCAACTTCTGGATTGCCAGTGCTTGTTGGGTTTGATTTTCAAGCCTCGCAAGTACCATGCTTTTTAAAGAAGTGACTTTGTCGGAGGCGCTACTAGAAGCCACTGCGATTTTAATAGGAGTAGTCATGGGTGGTAATCCTATATTCATAGTCATGGGTGGTAATCCTGTATTCATCATGTTGTGGCAAGATGAATCACTATATTAGAGTGAGCAGAGAAATATGATGAAATTTGGCATTCAAGAAAAATTACAAAAATCTCTTCACTCATTTAAAAGTGAAGGTTACATAGATGATAATATGAAATGAAAAAACATATAAATACTAAAGCATGATAAAATAGATATAATCACTTTTGACAAGTTTGACTAAGACAAACACTAAGTTATTCGATGAATTCTGCATAAAAAGCAAGAAGAAAATCGGCATAGGTGACACTATGACGCTTCCTCCCGCACTTCCTCTCTAGCTTTCAATTGGTGACGATCCACCAATCCTCGACTATGTCTTGTAAAAGAAAGGTCACAAGCTCAAGATGGATAGGATTTGGGCATTCTATGAAGTCTAGAGCTGATTCCACTCGATTCAACTATTCTTTAGCTATGATTGGAAAGTAAAGTCCTTTAAAGATGGGATAGCGAATTAGCTTGTCGAGTACTAGAACTCCCTTGGCTGACACTCCTTCTACGATACGGCCACTATTTTGATCGAGATGAAAGTCAAAGTCCCAAATTGCTTCAAATCTTGCGGTGTAGTTGCTCATATCTAACATTCCAAACTCCATTCTTTCCTAAGAATAATTTATAAGATTCATAAATTATCTTATGATTATTTTAAACATTATTGGTGAATATTTCAAATTCTTACTTTTATATTGAGCTGCTTGAGAGTATGGCGCTATTGATGTTATAATGATTGTATTACAGAAGAACGATCCATTAGGTAGATAGGAATGCAAATCTCAATCTGACACCTTATAGTGTTCTTTCATACCAACTATGATGGCCCCTCCCTACCGTGGTTATGTTTATACTAATATCAATATGGTTACGATAGATCGGTCACCGTGTGACAAATTCTCAAGTATAGTCGAGTTAGGTTTTCAGCATAACTTGTCGTTAATTATGATATATGCCACCTGTAATTGTAGTTTCATTCATCAACATATATAAAAAAGAATAGAGTGCGGAAGCAAAATTTGCATAACATCCATTTTCATAGCACAAAAGAAAAATAACACTAAATTAACTCAGTATAAAAGTGCAGAAAAGTAAAGGTATCAAGAATATTAATTTTTACAATACATAACTTAAAGTTTTAAAATAAAGGCACACTCATCCTCACAGGTAGGAAACAAATCTACCTAAGCGTCAATAACAGTAGGAAGGGTCTTCTTCATAGCTAAGCTCATCACCTGAAGCTTCCTCCACGAATAACTCTGAATCTGACATTGTCGGTATCATAATGCTAGGGCCCTAGCTAAGAAAAAGAAAAACTTGTATTATACAATTGACTAAGTGTATTTTAAGTGGATTTAATGAAATATACATATTTTAAAGTATCACATTTACTGAACATTTAAGTATTTAAGATGTGTAACAAGCAACAAAAAGAAATAACATAGTTATAAATAAAATATTTATAACTAAATAAAATTGAGTATGTAAAGAACATATCTCAACTATAAACTGCACAAGGTCAGGCAATAAATATACATATAATTGCAAATGCAGAAACTATTAAAAGTAAAGCTCATCATAACATGCTTATAATCATATGAATATATGCTAATTTACAGAAAATAAACTGAACTGAAGCATATAAGTAAACTGAAATAAGAATCTAATATAATTAGCATCTTAGTATATAATGAAACAAGTATTGTGCAAAACTATACCGAACTGTAACAATATGCAAAAAACAAAAAATAGACATATAAAATGCTATAACATAAAATGGGCTAATAAAGTCAATGAAACTGAACTGAAATTGAATAATCACTAAAATTAGTTATGTGCATACTAGTACTGTCATAATAGAAATTGGATAAACAAAGCCATTGAATTGAAAGCCCAACATGTATCATCCTAGCCAACCACGGAGCTAGGCCCAATCAGACTATAGAATCAAATATGTATCACCCTAGCTAACCACAGAGCTAGGCCTAATTGATTCTGTTACAAAAGAACTGAACTGCAGAGGCGAACAAACTAGAATACCCTCTACTAAACTGATAACTAAAAGTACTGAATGTGCTGATTTAAAAATAAATAATGCTTATACATTTCAAAATTAACATAGGATACTCATCAAATATCTTATGTCATGTTGACGACCACATTCTTCAACTTCTAAAACATGTGCAACACATGTATTTGGGATTGCATCTTCCATAACTGTTTTACCAATAGCGACATTTAATCCGCCATTATGAAATGCAAAATTAAGCATATATTTATTTCTTCTACATTCTCCAACTTCAATAGTACCAAGAATCGCATTTGATCTAATATTTTCAAATTCAAAATAAGATATGCCCTGTTGACGACTACATTCTCCAACTTATAAAATCCGTGCAACACATGTACTTCGAATTACATCTTCTATACCTATTTTACCCTTAAATGCTACACAATTAATATTAGAGCAATAAGCACAAATTATATTATGAGTTGAATAACGAACTTTATCAGCATCACGTTGAAGAACATGTTTCATAGAGATTAACATAAATTTCTTTAGATCATAAATTAATGATCTATCTATTAATATTAATTTTTTTCTTTTTAACTGCATAATAAGATATATATTCAACCATGAGCACTTTTATATATTCTTTCTAATAAATGTAATCGACTGCAGTCCATTGTTCTATCTATGAAGTAGAAATTTTCTATTAATGCGTGCTATCAAATGTAATATATTATAAGCTTTAAAATATTTATATGATTCTGCCCTCATTATATCGTTAAATATGAACATGTTTAATGTGCAAAATAAACATATACAAATACTTTAGCAAACAATTATGATAAAGATACCTCTCAAAATTATCATAAAGTGGTGGATATATTAAGGGGAAGTGATGAAATTTTTACCGCTAGAGTAACAAACAGGATGGAATCGATTTGGTCAGCTGCGAACAAAGGCAGAGCAACCATTTGTGAAGGCAAGGGCTTAAGCAAATTGTGTGATCGATGCTCTCTAAGTTTTTATATGGAGCTTAGGGATAGAAAGACCAACTACTCAGAAGAAGATTGCAACGTCTCTTCAAATTCCTTTATTTTTTTAAAAAAAGAGAAATTTTGGTCGTGGTTTGTAAACCGCAGCTTCTAGCTAACTCTCTCTCATATACTCACCCAAATCTTTATAATTTGAATACTCATTTTAATAGTTACAAATAAACTCCTAACATTTTTCCAACTCCTGAATTCTTTAAATTTCATGTAAATTTTGGAAGATAAAATACTAGTTTTGTAAATACTAAATCTTAGATTATATGACAATATATAAAACTTGCATTTATTTATATAAAACTTGCATTTATCTAAGATAATGCTAAAAATATTCTAAAAAAAATTGATTTGAAGGAGAAAAATACCACAGAGCTCTCTTGTAACTAGCAGGAGAGCATTATTTGCAAAAGGAAGGCTTTTAATAAGACACATAAAAATATCTTAATAAATTAAGCAAAGCAGCTGTGATCTGAACTTCGCAGAATTTTCTAGGATAACTTTCAACAGCCCATTTATAGTAGTCGACATTATTCATATAGGTCAAGATGTTTATGAGCTAAATGACCACAAAATTCAGCATAATGCGTGCAAATTTCAGTGATTGTAATCTAAGAATGAAACCCGCACAATGTGCAGGAATAACAATCGTGAATCAAAGTTTGAACGAACAATGGATTTGCCGGCACCGAGATAGCCAGTAATGACGGTGACTCCAACAACAGGTTCTTCCTTTCCAGCAGAATAGTTTGAGGGCGAGGAAAGTTCCAACTGAACCTTTTCCAGCGATCCGTCAATTCGAACGGCAATAAGAGGGCTGTCGCCCTCGTCTTCCACGATCACTCTGCGGCTTTCGTGGCACTCCGTAGGCAATGGCAAGTTTCAAATGCTATAGCAGGCACTAATCTATCTATCGGGTCTCTTCAATTTCTTTTTTTTTTTGTAATTCATAAAAACTAAGAAAAAATTTTTGAAGAATCGTAAGTTTTGAGTAGCATCCGTACAATTCATTTCGCAAAGGTATATTTAATCTTTCATTGACATTTATAAGAGCTTTTGTTGAAATTGAATATATCAAACTAATTAAAATTTTTATTGCTCAAAATTTTTTTGGAAGAATTAATCAAATCCTAAGTAAATATTGTTTTTTGCAGTAGTCAAAGTGTTATTTATTTGACAAAGATCACTACGTTCCACTTCCTATCAAAGCACATTTAGCTTGATATCGCCATATATACAATTCAATTGAAACTGGCACCGAACGGCTCATTAAAATCAAAAGGGTAGCAATCTCCCCATATAAGTTGATGTCATATAAAACCTTAATAAAAATTTCTAAAACATTAAAATTGGATGAATGTTATTAAAAATAACACTCAAAAGAATTTCAACTTAATAAAAATTGTATGCTTGCTTAACATCCACAGTAAAATATTTATTAAAAAACTAAGAGAATAGTACGCATTAGAGATGAGAGACATAAGTTTAAAATGATAGAAATAAAAAAAACTTTGCAGATAATTCTACATAATGTGGAATATTGCCCATCCTTGCTTCCCAATCGAACTGATGAGATTTTCAATTGTCGATGCAAATAATCTAAACTGTCATATGAAAACCTAACCTCACATTCAATATTTGAAATCTTGAAAATTTACACTTTTAATGAAAAACCTAAGAGAGTTGGCTAAAACATGATACTTAGATATCCATTAGATGCGGATTGTAAAGCAAGAAAAGATTATCACAAAAGCAAGTTGTTGTAAACATACAAAATACTCCTCAAAAAAATTTACGCTTTATAAGGAAATCACAGCTCAATCCCATTAAAAGCTTTCTAAAATAGAAAATAAAAAATAAAAAATGTTTTTGAAAAAGATTTCCAAAAATAGATCTCTGTAGATACAAACCATCCAAGGGGCTCCCGAATTTTATTTCGTTAAAATAACTTTTTTTCTTTTGTTTTATTTTAATCAGCTTTTTTTTAAAATAAATAATGAAAATTAAAAAGGGTGAACTTGAGGACTTGGAGAGAGGAGATGCTGGTGACGGCCATCTCTTGGTTGGCTTTTGTCTTGAGCCTGACAACAGTCGAGCGAGGGAAATGGAAGAAGCATTCTTGTGTCTGCGGGAAGACTGGCTGATGGATGAATTCGAATGCATCTCGAAAAGGAAGAGGGATGGGCGGCGGATCTGCGTCTAGAACGAACCAACGGTATGCGATGGCAGTGCAAGGCCAGGGGGGCATCCGACCGGGCGAGCGCAGACCAAATGTTGAAGAAGTGCCAGAATGAGGAGTCGTCGCCCACATCGTGATTGAGAGAGCAGACAATGAAGAGGGAGTCGTCGTTAAAATAAGGGCGAACTACGCTGATAAAAGGCTGATTAAGCGTGAAAGAGATTTGTTGCAGTGTCCGTTCGAAGAAGAGGCTTACGATCGAGGAAGATGAAGAGGCCACGACACTTAAAAAAAAATCAAAGAGGCCACCGTTTAGATGTGCGATTTACTGTAGCCCAATTTTCTCTTACTTATATACATATTATATACTAATATATATATATTGCCCCTAATGGTTGAAGTATGCTTATTTACCTCACTATTTGTTAAGTTATAAATGTATTATTTATAGTTTATCATATATTCTTCTTTGTTAATCCCACCCATTTATTTGCTTTAGTGGATTTAAGTAAATGATGATATAATTTAATACATAAAACTAATTAGCCTAAAATATACTTAAATAATATCTAACCAAATTTTTTTTTCTTTTGGCTAGAGTTCAGTCATTGTGAAACCAATAATTGCAGACTCTGAGCTGTTTGAGGTGATCGAGCCAATAGTGGCGCTAGATTAGAAGAATAACGCAAGATCTTTAATTTTTTATTTATTTACTTTTGAGGCTGATAGTTTATTATCTTTTCAGTTTAAACTATTTTTTAAAATACTGTAATAATACAAATATTATGTGTATTTTCTTTTTCACTGTATTTCTTTATTCTGAGCCGCCTTTTTTTTTCTGCATTATGATATAATAGATGCAAAAATATTTTTTACTTGCTTCGCACTCTCATTGATATATATGTATTTAGTGATTGATTCTGCTAATTTCTGAGAGCTTATCCCTCCCTTATTAGTGGATTAGGAATCATACCCTAATCTAGTGATAAGCGATGGGTGTGCCAAGTGACGACCGCACCCCACTTAGGGGTGGGCCGCCACATGGGGGGATGGTACCGTCTAGATAGTCGTTGGCATTGAATAGTTTGTAAATTTGAGCTTTCCACAATTGATAGTGAGCTGATTGATGAGTACACTTTTGATGTTGGGCATCAAGAACTTCGTATTAGAGGGTATTTTGGCGGTAGGTTGTTTGATGATGGCGTTGTTGGAAGCGGAAATAGAGTCGACCATCATTGGGGAATCGGTGAGGATGAAGCTTCTACGAAGCTGCTATAATACCACGTGGAAAGATTTAAATGCAAGTGGCAAAGTAAAAATAATGAGAGAAATTATACTCATTTTTCATTAACAACATAAGGATATATGCATGTGAATTCATTACATATTAATAAAAGTCATGAATGAATGGGCTTATTCAATCCACTTGAATGATTGGAATCGTTCGTTACGCATTCACTCATATGATAATTCGTTACTACATAAATAAATGTTATGAATGAATATGGTTAATGAATGTGATCGTTCATTGATATGATGGAACTTGATCTATAGAAGTTAACTTATATATAATAAAATATTTGAGAGTAAAGAGAGATGTTTTTTTAGATTAAAACATTTAACAATAAGAATCAATAAAATCTCTGAATTATATATTAAACATTACATAGAAAGTCCTGCCATGAATTCAGGCGAATCTAGTTTTACGCAAAGGATTAGTAGCTCGCAGTGAAAAAGAAGAGACGAAGCACGTACGTGATGGGAACGCAGAGACGAAAGCAAAGGAACGTCGACCTTTCGTTCGGATCAATTTGCTTGTTCAGGAGAATCTCAATTTGTTCGATTCTTTCGTTCGGAATTTCGAAGACAGACGCAGAGAGAAAGCTCGTTCATTCGGATCAGTTGTTGTTAGGATTTGTTCGGATCAATTCAGATCGGTTCGTTCCTTCAGATCAGCAGTTTGTTTGGGTGCATACAAATGTATTTTTTTTTTAAATTGATTTTACAAAACTTTAATAAAAAATGTTTGGTAGTCAAAACGGTAATCAAATGAGAATCGCAAGCATGATTTCCACCCACACAAGTGAACCTCGCGCACATTTGTCAAATTTTTTGGTGCATGCACTAAATACTCTTCATCCACCAGAAATTGACCTAAATATTAAAGAAGCAATTAATCAAATCTAGTTGTACTTTGCCTGTGGTCTCTCTTCTTCTCAATAGTTAATTCCGTAAATCCTTTTCCATATAATAAAAGACTTCTTCTTAGAAGCGCTCAACCCAAGTCAGCTCCCAGCGCGTTCCTTCTATTCCCAGCAGCGGACTTGAGAAGATCTCCAGGTATGCATGATCTCCTTTCCTTGCCTTTAGATCTCTGAAAGATTGACGATTTTTGAAATAAAATCCACCGTCTTTCAGCGTGGTCGGTTGTTCTGTTTGCGATTTGGCTAGCCGGATTGCTTCAGAGGGTGAAATTTTTTAGTTTGACGGCGGTTCCGTGATTTTTTTTAGGGTTTTTATCTGCGGGTATTTGGGAAGAGAGAGAATAGGGTTTCCGCGATCTTTTTATTAGTGGGAAATAACAGCATTTGGAGTGGTTTCGATCTTTGTATTTCACTGAGCAACTGATCACAAAAAACAGAAAGAAAGAGAAAAGTTTTTTTTTTTTTTTTCTTACTGTAAATTCCTTGCTCTTTTGTTTCAGTTTTTGGAAACAGATGAGCGTTAGATCCTCTTGAAAGGGAAGGGTTTGTTACATTTATGCTGGATTAATGCTCTTTTGAAGAGAATCTTTAGGATGAGGCAGTCTTTCAGTAGAAGCCATAAGTCAAAGGGGGGGGGATTCAGAGTGAAACATGTTTTGCAGATTTGCCTCTTGCTGGCGATTTGCACCTGGCTTCTATACCAAATTAAGCATTCCCATGACAAGAAGAGAGCATTTGAAAGTAACATCTCCAAAACTACCATGAAGACTTCCACGTTGAAACAGTCCGATTTCTTCGACTTTGGAAGAAAGGGCCTTCCACTTATCAAAGAGAATGATTCAGCGATGCGCCATGCTGATGATGACAATGAGGAAGGCCGGGAAGAAGAGGAAGAAGGCGGGCAGCGAGATCAAGACATGAGACACGAAGAAGATTGGAAAGAAGAAGTGAAAAGAGAAGAGGATGATTTGTTTGACGACCCCGATCAGCGCGGAGGAGATGAAGAAAACGAGCTAGAGGATGAATTCTCGATGGAAGAAGAGAGGAATGGCCAAGTGGAGGTAGATAGCTCGGCTGAGAACAACAGTAATGAGCGAGAGGACTATTTTCAAGAGGCAAGAGAAGAGAATTATAAGAGGGACGATGCTTCCAGCGCCGTAGCTCACGATTCGCACCCCGTGGATATGAGTGGTTCTGTTGAGGAACAAGATATTGAGGATTCGAGGCCGGATAATTCCGAGATTGCAGGTAATGCCATGGAGGATATGAACAATGCTACTCCTGCTAGCAAGGCTTCTAATGTCGGTTTTGAAGAGAATACGACGGCGACAAAAGATTATGTACCGTTGATTGGGAGTCATTCAGAGAACAAGCTTCTTGAGGTTGAGGTTGAGGTTTTGAAACCGGAAAACGATTCGAGAATGAGTTTGTCATCGATCGAAGTTGGCAACCAGAATGAACTTCAGCAGAACAACACAGCTGCAACTAGTTTGCCCAAGAATAGTGCAGAAACCACTGCTGTTCCCTTAGCAAATGTGTCCGATATTTCTTCAGCAATTCAAAACAGTTCTGCTGGAGAGATTCCAAGGCTTAAAAGCTCTGGCTTGATATCTTCTCAAGGGCAAAATTATAGTCCTGTGGTTAACCACAATGAGAAGTCTGATGCAAGTGAAGAACACAAATCAGAAGTGAAAGACCAATCACTGAGCTTCACTATGAACGAAAATGGATCTAAAACTACAGTCAAAACTGACACTACTGCCACTGAAGAAGATGGTGGTGCCCGCAATGATCTATCTGCCGTTCAGGTCACCCAAAATGAAGTAAAGCATGCAGATAGCGAAGTTACGGAGTAATGAAATGCTGCTGTGTATTTAATTCATTCTCAACAAGTAGGAGGTGGTAGTTTCTGTAAGTAAATGCAGCTATGCTTTCTGCATTTGATTATATTTTAGAAAAAAGATAGACCTTTGCATGTTTTTAATTTTAATGAATCAGCTTTTGTATTACAGGAAGTTAAGAATCGAAAGCTATTTCTGAAATGAACCGTACTTTTAAATGTGGTAAACCCTACTTCTTGATGTTCATTACACTGAAGAAGTGTGCTATCAATTAGTAGCATTTCTTAAGCTTTGAGCAAATGAGATCATATTTAACAGTTTCTTGCAATTCCTTTTTTGTGGTCCTCTTCCTCTTTAACATGAATAGAATTCATTCATTCTATATGATCAAGAAGACCAAGAGGTTCAAATGCCTTAGTTCAATCATCAGAATAATGATAGTGAAATAGAGAGCAATGTGATTTGTTGGGATCCAAGCTAGTTTGGATAAAATGGAGGCGAGCTATTTGAATGTTGTGTGTTCGAAAAATTTCGCTCAAAATTGAAGGAAAATTTTACAAAGTAACTATACAATCGATTATGTTATATATGAGCTGAATGTTGGCTAACAAAGAAGAAATTTGTTGATAAATTAAGTGTTCCATGAGTGTGCGTACTCATAAGGATGTAATGAGAAATGAGTTCATTCATAGCAAGGTTGGAATGACTCTAGCTGTGGATAGGATTAGAGAATGTCGTATTGATGGTATTATTGTGGATAGGATTAGAGAACATCGTCTTGATAGGATTAGAGAACATCGTTAGTAAAACCGAGTATTTGAATTTTGCTCACATGAAAAAAAGGAAGAGGATGATAAAAAAAACATTAGAAAAGACTATTGAAAAGATATTCTCTAATTGAAATTTAGAGATTAGCTTTAGTGCATAATAGAAACAAAAGATTTATGTAATCGAACCCAACCAATGAGGTGTTGCCATAAAAGTTACTCTTTGAGGAGATTTAGATAAACTAATGAGATAAAAATAAAAAGTGTTATAAAGGAAGAATGTAAATTTTGTATTCGAGCTATTAATAAGCTAATGGAGTGTTATATTAATTTGTATAAAGGCTGTTTTATTTAAACAATGATTATTGAAATAAAATAATTCATTGAAGGCATTGCTGGCCAGCTAAGACCGACCAGAGGAGGCACTAACCGGCTAAGAGGCGGTGTGAGAGACAGTGCACCAGGCGAAGCTGGCAACAAAGCGAGGACAAGGACACCATCAAACTGATGAACGACTCGTGGGCGGAAAAAGATGATGAATCTCAAACAGAACTGGGGCGGACAAAGGGGATGCCATAATCCAAGCACACGAAGCTCATAAGCTTTGCATGAGCATAAAAGTTTTACACCTTAATTGAGCATTAAAATCTTAAGCTAACAATGTGTTTGCCTACTAAATTACACAAAAAAATTTCTATTTATTTTTCAACAAACAAAAAACCCAAAATTATAATTTATGAAAAATTAATTATTTTAAATTAAAATTCTGCAAACCAAACAACTCTTAATATACATAAGTTAATTTAATTTTTTACAATAAGATCTTTAATTTTACATATTCACCTTCATGTAATAAATAAGGTAATTTAAACTATATTTCAACTTAAATTCTAAATGTTTAAAAACAAAACTCTAATCGATCTAAACTCGAATTTAACGTAAGAAAAATATTTTAGGCAGAGATAACTTAAAATAGTTTGATTCAAATTCAAATTAAATCAAAATTTGAGCGAATTTCAATAAAAGTGCAACCCTAACTATATCTAATCATGATACATTTAAATATTTAAATTTCCTTTTTTTTTTTAAATTACTCAACGAATATATATAACTGTTGAGAGTTGAAAACTTGAAATCATGATATTGAATAACAAATTCAAAATCTCAACTATATAAAATATGTATTAAATATGCAAAGAATAATATTTTCATAAAATATACTTAATTTTTAATACAATATTTTATGTAATTTAAAAAAAAAAGAAAAATATTTATGTATCCCCAAAGTACCATTTTATATAAAATATTTATATAAATACAATTTATCTCCAATATTTAATATTTTATAAATGTACTATAGTATATAAAATAATGATTCGTTAGCATCCATTTCTTAGTACTATATATCATACACCCAAACTGTAATACTAAAATCCCATTATACATTTATTTTAGATAAAAATAGAAAACAATAATTAGAGTTTATCATAATAACAATAATTAATTCGAGTAGAAATTCACATATTTAAAACAAATTTTTAGACAATTTTCCTTTTCAGAAACAAAATTACAGGTTTTATTTATTGATGAAATATAAAAAAAGATTAGGAACTATAATTAACACTGAAAAGAAGGTAAAAATAAAAATCTTCAATTATTTCTTCTGCTTTGAGGTGTGCGGCGGCTGATGAGCATTCCACTGAAGCAGCATCCATACTACTGAAGTAACTAAAAATAAAAAACTTAATTAAAATTAAAAATAAATACCTCAAGTAATCATTAATCCTGAATTTCAATATTAATATAATTACCACTCAAAAGTGAGCATTTTGGGGGGATGAGAAATCCTCAATATATTAACAAATCAATCATTCAAATCACACTTTATGTATATATATTTTTTAAGAAATATATTAACAAATCAAATATATGGCCGGTGAGATTTGAACTCTTAGCCAGGCAAGATTTCAAAACACAAGGCTCAACTACTGAGCCACCACACCATTGACATTACTCTTCTTCCAAACTAAAGAACAAAAAAAACATCATCGTTTATCTCAACATAAATAATATTGAAAGAGAAAAATGTGCATCTTTTTGGAGGATGTCAGTTGGAGAGCTTCTTCATCAGCATGCATTATACAAAATACTGCAAATGCATAAAAAATAAGAAGCTAATGTTACATAATTCCTATCAATCATACAGAATCATGTATGTTTGAGTTGGCCGATACACATACAAGCACAATTACAATAAACACTTCTACCCATATAAAAAATCATGCATCATCTCCCCTTCCATATCTTCCATCATTTACAAAACTATTGATTGAGTAGAGTTAAAAATAGCTAGAAGACAAAATCACACTTATTTACCTTTAATATGTTTTGACTGTACCTATCCAAAATTTTTGATGAGATATGCAATCTGATTGTTTGGAAATCATTTGAATGGATTTATTTCTCTTTCTTCCATACAACTTAATCTATGCCTCGACTTGTTTATTGTACTCATATTAGGGGAACTACGTTACTTACAGAGTTTGTGGACATTCAGACTCATCATTCTGTTGATTTTGTTTCCAAATAATCACTCAAATGGATTTGTTTTTCTTTCTTCCATGTAACTTAATCCGGGCCTCGACATGTTTATTATACCCATATCAGGGAAACAGTGTTACTTACAGAGTTTGTGGATATTTAGACTCATCATTCTATCTGGTTCCTTTTCCAAACAATCGTGAACAGTGCTATCAATAAGTAAAAGGCGAGCTCGCAGCCTAAAAGGAGAACATGTACTTATGGTTGTGAAGGGTGAGAAGATCTGGAAGGGATTTGTGTGGTTTAAGGGCTAACGAGTATAAAAGTTGCAGTGCTTGGTGTATTTGAAATCGGCCTTGTTGGCCATCCTCATCATTGTATTATCGATTATATCAATGAAATTTCCTTGTCTTTATAAACACTTGCGCACACTACTTAGACTGGAAAGAATGAGTTTCAAACACCTTAATTTTGAAAAATTACGGCCTAGAACTCCATCAATTAGCATCTCAGCCATATGATAATACAAGAAAAAACATTGGCCCATGCTATATGTTACAACAACACAACTACATCACACAGCCTAAGTCATGAATTTGACCTTTCCCCAGCAAAATTGAAGCATGAATGAACTTGGTTATATGTTTAATAATCATTGGTTTCAGGAAATTGTTTTTTAAAAAGTTCAAGGTGACTAGCTAAGTGAGCGCTTACATAGTGCCTTTGACATGCTAAATTTATTTAACTTTCAATAAAATCAGCTTGAAGTAGAATCAATGTATAAATAAAAAATGTCAGCTGAACTAAGGAATTCTAATTTCTCTTGGTCTATCTGAATTCCTTGCTAGACTCCTTTGGCAATTATTCTTTAAGTTTATTGGTCTAAATAATAACGGTTCTGTTAATTAATGCATCAAAACATATATACATATATAAGAGCGATATAATGCAATGCTTGTTAGCACGTTTGATATAGCAACAGTGATCTACAATGCTTTTGATAAAGTAAAAAATATGAGCTAAAACAATCCTATATAGAGCCGATTCAAACCCAGCTTAAAATCAATCAATTTGAACTCATATAAACCGATTAAAATAGGCTTGTGGCTCAAACTGTTTCGATTTCAAGTTAGAACAACTTGGGCGTCACCTTAAAGCCGGCCCTATTCAATTTTGAATCAGTTTTTATTTTGTATTTTTTATATTTTTTCAACTGTTTTATAAGCATATTTTTACATTTATAATACCAATAGGCTTACATATATATATATATATATATATATATACATAAAATGCATTTTTTTAAAATTAAGAAAATACACAATATAAATTCTCATTTCATAGTGTGAATCTTTGGCATTAAACATTATAATATATTATAAGAATATTCTCCTTTACTGTGTTTCCCTTTGGAACTATAAAGTTTTATCAAAGCATATCTAGGTTGCAGCTCAAAAAGTCACTTGGATGCGACACACAATATCAGGGTAGCCAATGGACCCTAAGTTTTCTTATCCATGTTCTAAACCCAAATGGAAAAAATGATGTAGAATAAAATGTAAACTAAGAATGACATCCATTTCAATATGCATACAGCCATCCATTTCAATAAGTATACAAAGTCGAAGCCAATACACTCTAAGTTGACACTATTAAAAGTAACAAGCACAAAAAGACATTTTTTTTTTCTTCCTGCACGTAAATTTTCACCGGGCCGACTGTTTTCTATCTCCTCTAACGAACCACTAATAGTGAACATAGAAACCAGAATGAGAAATAAGATGTAATTAAGAGATATGAATAAAGGCATTCATTTCAATATGTATAAAATGTGCAATGAGTTGTAAAGAAGTCATTTGAAATATGATTTGTCATTGAGAGCTGGGTTTCATTTAATTAGCATATCAATTGTTCGGAAATTGTGAGTTGGTATGTCAGACAAACTCATACAAATAGCATCCTTCTAAAGTTGACTTCAATACTTATAAAATGCATAGGAAAAAATATTTATAACTTGAGATAAATTAAAAAAAAAGAACAGATTGACAATTTGATCTTCTTTTTGTGTGCGCTCCCACCTCTCTCTCTCCCTTTTCAGCAGTTTTTGGGCTTCCTTCTCTTCCTGCATAGACGCAAAGCACTGTCTGCCCCAGTCCCCATCTCCTAATAATCAAAATTCCTTTTCCAAAAGCCTCCTCTCTTTTTTCCCCAATACAAATCTGTAATCCCCCAAAATATGAGTTGATATAAATATATATAATTTAGGATAAATTAGGATAGATTATCGAATAAACAGAATGAAAAATTGATCTATCTTTAGAGCTCTCTCTATTTAACTTCCTTTTCCAAATATCTCCTCTTCGGTTTCCAATACAATTCTATATTTCCCTCTCACTGACAATTTTTAGATGCTAAAAGCCAACACTCAAATAGTTCAGTATAAACAATTTCCAACAAGAACCTAACTCCATAAATAGAAGGTTAAGTTGGATAATATTACACTGATGATGTCAACAGTCATGAGTAGCATTGCATGATAACTAAAGTAATAAGTGTTTAAAAATATTGTATCTCAAAGGCCAATATGACAAAGGCCAATACTCTACATTAAAATTATCAGACACCCTTGGAGTGATGATAAACATACAAATGTCGATCTCCACTAAGAGACTTGCCCCCTTAAACTTCTGACGAGTATATAAAGTGCCCTTATGTCGTGTCAAGAGTCAAACTAAATTTAATGCACAATTTTTAATAGCAACAACAAAAGAACTAAATAAAAACCATACAACACAATGGTCAATATGAAATTAAGTAATACAGATTTTAGTAGCAACCAGCAACAAATTTTTTTATTGCCTCCAATGATATGGGGCTTTTGAATGATATCTCCAAAAAATTTTAAGCTACTGTTGAATTCACGAGTAAAGCAGAATTCCATAATCCCATATTTTAAGCATATCCTCTATATTATGTATCAGGAACTCATATAATGTACCAAAGTGATTTTCAGTGTTACAGTATAAACTCGGCACTGTCCATCAACTAGTTGCATTTTCCTACCATAGCTAGCTTGGTGTTTCCCTCTTTACGGGATACTATCTTGGATCGACAGTTGATTTGGAGTCGAATTTATGTTTCATGTATATCCTTTGTTGCTATGTTTGACCACCCAGCGATTCAGGTACGTTTTCCATGCCCGACTACCTCTTGTAGGAAGGGTTATATAATACAGGTCCCCTATTATAAGGACAATCTAATGTAGACGCGCAAGGAAACAGTCTTTTGGCTGAAAATAAGCTTTCAAAATTGGAGACTTATTGTTTTCGTTAAGAGTTTGAAGAAACTAAACTTATATATGAAGCTAGAATTTTAGGATTTTGATAAAGAGAAAATTATCAAAATAGTCAATTGACTCTTGCAAAATATCAAAATAGTTCTTAATTTTTTAATATTCTATTTGGTTCTTTAACTTTTATTTAAGTTTATTTTTCCCCTCCCATTAACTCACCGGACTATTCCGTTAAATTTGAGGTTTTTATCCAGAAGCAACCAAATCCAGTTGAAAAATGGCCGTTTCAGGCTAAAAAATGCAAACGAAAGGGATCGGTGAGTTGACAAGAGGGCCTAAAAAAACTTAAATAAAAGTCAAGGGATCAAAAAAATATTTACAAGAGTAAACGATTATTTTAAATATTTTGCTATAGTCAATGAACCATTTTGATAATTCTCTTTTGATAAACCACTGATTATGGATATATTACAAAAAAATATAAAAAAGAACCACTTGAAGGTACAAAATCAACCAATTGCTGATTAAAACTCATATTTTTTTATCATACTAGTGTGTTAGATGTGAATTCTTTGAGTGTAGTGCAAGTCTTGATCAAGAATTAATGGGGAATGTTCATCTCGTACAAACTTGAGGCATAGATTACATATTTCTTGATTTTTTTCCTCTATGCCTTTTGTGATTAGTTTTACACGCGTAATCAAGATAGTGCCAAATCTGCTACAAACTGTTAGTCCATTTTACTTAGTGAATCCTCATCATTGTGTGATTTATTTTGTGCTGAAATTTCATGAAGTGTTCCTACATCACACCCTTCTTGAAGAAGTGCTCCTTTGAGCTTACCTCAAAGCTCTTTAAAACGAGAGCTAAAAATCCTCTTCAACTTGATTATTGTGCCAGTAAGAATGTAAAATAATTTGACAGAATAAGGTAAGCTTGCCATAAATCAAACTCAGAAGCAAATATTTGATAGTAAAATGTTGAATCCTATTCAGTATTCATAATCTTCTCTAACACACGGTTGTTTAAAATTGCTATTTAATAAGTAGGAATCTATACACTAAAAAGCTTTAGCTCATAGGGTAAAAGGTCATAAGTTTTAGTCAAACCTAAGGCCCTCTTTAATCTATATGATCACTAGTTTCCTCTATGGAGCTCAATCCATAAAGGGGGATGAAACCTCATACCTATTGTTAACCTCATGCTTGCTCACATGTAACTAGCATCGTTCCCTACCTTCGCTCAATAAAATATTTAAAGTATAATGTCCTTAATGAGTAAAGGAAAGCGAGTTATAAAAACAAAGCAACCACCCTTGAATTCATTCATATATTTTACAGCAAAATCAATAAAAGACATGTAGCATTCGTGCTAACAAACTGTAAGAGAACCATTATAAAAGGAAAAATATGTGAAGAAAAGGTACCAAAGAAGAAAAGATAAAAAAACAAGTGCCTTCAAAAATAAAGAATGTAACATTCCTGATAACCTGCAAAAGAAAGAACAATCAAAGAAGGGGAAACTATGAGAAGAAAAGATAACAGAGATCATGCTTTACCTGCAAAAATGCCGGCAGTTGTTAAGTTGGATAGGGCCATTGTGTGGTATATCAAATATTCAGTTAGGAAATGGCCAAGAGCATAGATGAATGACAAAAATGTGGCAAGATAAAGAGGCTTGCTGTCAAGGTTGAAAGCACAGAGGAAGCACATTGAGCAAGTTAATAATGTCCAAACGCCAAAAGTCCTCCCATGAACATCAGTCACTATATGCAAAACAATTCAAATTATTACGCACAAAAAAATAATATTAAGGCATAAGACCAATGAGATAAAAATTAGATGAAGAAACAAGTTGAAGGAAAATGTATAAATGGTAATAGGTAGGCATTTTTTAAACAATTTCTAGAAATACAAAAACTCATGAATCATATTTATAGATTCATCAGTCTAGAAACATGAATTTTACCTTATTTGAATTAAAAGAAATAGCAAAATAGACTGCAAAATAAGATATTGGAATATCTCTGCTTACCTGCTAAAGTATTCTGGTTTCGAGTTTTTTATTTTAAATCAATGCCATCAATTGCAGAGATTAATATACGAACACTAACTTCATATCAAGTTCGCAATAATTCTTCTACCTTCTTACAATCAATTATTTTTATCTCGATGGACATCTTCTCCTCAAAGAATTAGTAACATATAGTGGCACATTCTTAAAATCAATCGAAATAATGTTGCCATTCCCTGCAGTTAAGGCGTCTATATAGTAGAGGGTATTTTCAATGAGCAATAAATTTTAAAGGGTAAAGAAAAAAAAATCTTTTCATCCTTCTTTTAAATTTAAATTCATCCAAGTATTGCCATTGCAAGTGTGATGGCCCTGGGTTAGGTTAGGTATTAACCCAACTACCTTTGGGTACATTTCCGCAGAATCATATTGGCAAATAAGAAAAAAATAGCATTTGGACATAAATTAAACAATAGAGCCATACAACATAATAAATTTGTCAATCATTCAATTTAAAGAATATAATATCCAGATTATTACAAACTAAATCAATATGAATAAATGTTTCCGTTCAACTTTAAAGTTTAAGTAACAAATCAAAACTATATGTGCCAATGTCAACACCACCGTACTTTAGATATCCTTTATGTTATATCAACTTCCTCCAACTGCACCTGACCTGACATTATAAGAATAATGCTTCAATACACATATTAAGTACAAAAAGATGTTAAATGTTACACTTAGCAAATGCGGGAAACGGAAAATAGATAATTTTGCAGGAAATAAAAAGGTTAGAGCAAAATACATAATCCTGCAAATTAAATATTTTTCTTGCCATAATACTGTCACCTGTCATATAATAAGTTTCATGCAAGTTTATTTGTATGTATGTCTTGATTTTACGAAGCAACGTTAGCAGTTCTGTTGAGCAAATCCAGAACCATAATGTTGGGTTTAATAAGAGCAACTCATTCACCCGGGTCCCCTCAAAAGCTCCAGATGGCACCCTTATAACTCCCGATGGATTAGCCCCATCCCTAACTTAATAAACCACAATTTCGGAACCCTTGCATACATTCACAAGACATAACATATATATTTCATTTATGACATTACTCTGACATTTAACAAGCATTTCATTTCATCAACAGGAATAAAGCTCAAAGCGGTGTTAAAGCAATAATAAAAGCATTTAAATGTAAACAGTAAAATCAATATACCTCGGTATTTGAATGTCTGAATTTAGCACTCAAAAATCTACGGTGTCTGCAAACGTTATATTTGTAATATTATTAGGTTTTGAAAATAACCCATATATATAATAATGAAATATAATTTCTTACTCCTAAATCTTTAATATTTCTCTAGTGTTGCTTTCCTTTAAAGATTTCTTTAAAACTTTCTAAACTTATGTAAGCATTCTCTAAAATTCTTATTCTTCATTTCATTAAATTCTAAGGCTTTATAGAGCAATGATTCTCTACATGAACCATATCATGTTTGAAAATAGTGGGTGAGTGATCATTTTACTAAGGAACTAAAAATAAGCCATCATTGATGTATCATATAAAAGTATCTAACTCACTTATTTGACTAATCCTAAGCATTTCTTTCCCTCTTCATTTAATTAATGGAACACCCCATATTTTCCTTAGTATTGATGAAATTTGATCAATTCTTAAGTGCATAAATCACAATATAAACATAAGTTAGCTTGATGTCGATATCTAAAGATCTTCATTATAAACCTTCTTTACAAGACTGATTCTCTACATACCCATTCATAAATTATTGCAATATAAAGAATAATACATGCTTATGATAAACTTAAGAACTTGTTGAACCATCCATTTAAGCTGTCAAAGAGATATATTGTCTAATTATGCATATATAGAGTGGTGAGCTAATCATGATATATCTAAGGTCAATTGCATGCAAGCAAGGAAGTAGACAATTGTCCATCCTTCAATGAAGTTCAGCAAACATATCAAAATATTTTCTATTGCCATAACGATCATTTTCACTTTTAAGAACTTAGCCTACTATTTCTTTGTTTACTTCATTGCTATGGTGAGGAACTTAACCATATAAGTGTAGTTTATAACAACCATTATTGATAGACAATTATTCTAATGAGAGATAAAACCTTAAGAGTAACATGTTGCTTCCATCTACACTAATTCCTACGTGCTACAATAAATTGGTATTACAAATTTACACAAAAGAAGAATGTTTCATACATTGGCTATGCACATTTACAAGGTTCATTCCAGATAATTGTGTCCCCAGAATAGTATCCTATCATGGCTAATTATTTCACTTACATTTTACTTATGAGCTTTAACATGTGAAGCAAGTTTCAATAGTTCTTAGAGAAATTTAAGTATTAGTGTATCGCACGGAAACTTTCGATACACTCAAGGTACTGGCAAATAGCAACACTATTCTTATTTCACAGAAAAATATAAGCTGTTTGACTTGTATTTCAAAACATAGGTTGCTTCTTAGGTAACGAATACTTAAACTAATATATTGAATGCACATATTTCTAAATAGCAAAGCATTATGATAGTTAAACCTAGGAACTAAATTCTGATTGAAACAGCTTCAGGAATTGAATTAGTTTCAAGAACTAACACTTACATTATAAAATTTATGCATTATTAGTTTGCTTACTTAATCCCACATTTTCTACAAAAGAATTAAATGAGACAAGTTACCAATGCTTAATAATCTCAGGATATAAACTAGCAGCTTAACTCTTTCAATCTACTCTACAAATCCTAAAGTTGACATGAAAAGCTCATAACAATCTCTCTGTCTCTCTTACCACAGAATTAAAGCTTCTATAAGAATACATTTCGACAGTTGTAATCAAACTCTCCATACCTTAAAAGGTCGGGTTCCTCTCCAGAAAGCAGGGATCAGACACAGGAAATCGAGCGAAGCTTCAGCGGATAAAGTCGAGCTGCTTGCTGACGGATGAGACGTCCTCTGTCGACAAACTAGGATCGGGCGGGAGGAGGATCGCAGGTGTCGAAGACCTCCGTAAGATGCGGCTGCGTCTCTGCTTGTGGTGAAGAGTACCGTGAGCTGCGGCTGGCTTCGTCCTTGCTTGCGGCGTACTCTCCCAAGGCTGCGACTGGCGTCGTCGACTTGGAGAGGCGTCACGGAGTCGGCAAGGTTCGGAGCAGATCGAAAGCGTCGAAGGCCTTCGGGGCTATGGCTGCGGTTGCGTCCTTGCGGTTTCGAGGAGTCCCATAAGCTGCGGCTTCGTTTGCAGAGCTCTCGGTCACGGCGTCGGGAGAGGGAGAAAGGGACAGAGCGTAGGGTTTTACGAAAGCTGTGATGGCTTAAATGCGTGGGTGTCATAGGTTCCATTTCCTATATATGCTTTCGGTTCTCTCTTTCGAAGCGTCACCCCTTCCGCAAGACTTCGCGCCTTATAGAGGCGCGTTTCTTGGCAAATGGCGGCAATTTGGAGGTAATAAATAAGTGACTTACGATTTTTTTTTTTTTTTGAAATGAGGTTAGTTAATTAATTGTAGAAATAGATTGGCGGGTTATCAACATCAAAATGAATCTCGACGGGAAAAACTAACAGAAAAACAGAAATTCGCGGGTATTAATAGACTATAATGGTGTTAACGAACAATTAGGATTGGCGAGAACGTTAGCGCCTTTCTTAGTAACGACCAAGGGTCGTTACAGCAAGGTTCCCATTTATTCAATAATTTGTACTACTCGATTGCTTTCAGAGCATAATATCATTATGTTTGAACAGGATAGCCAGTAACAACTTAGAGATACACTTAAGCAACTTTTCAATACTTCGCAAACTATATATTTCTGATAAGTTCCTATGTTTACTAAAACTAAGCTTCAAAGGTAGCTACTGTTGGGTCTGACTTGATAATATACTAAAGCGGATGAATTGAGTGATTATAAAAAATAACACACGACAAAATCAACACATTCAACCACTAATTATCACAAAATATCCACAAGCAAATATATGAACACATAAAAATTGAGACAACTGAACACAAAGAATTGTAAGGCAATTTAGCTCCTTATGTCCACCATCTAGATCACCCTCAAACAATGATTTACTTATCAAATCCATAAATCCCAAAATCTACTACAAGGATTTCACTCGATAGTTTGACCCTAGCCTATATTTGTCACTCGAATCTTGACCTCAATCTAAGATTTCCTAATACAAGAAAACAAGCAATAAGAAGTTAATTTCTTGCGTAGACAAGAAATTAAAAAGCCCAAAATACAATTGGAAATGTCTTCCAAGTTAATCCTGATGCACAACAAATGATCCAAATGCAATGCTTGCCTTGAGATTTCAATCGAGTCTAGGTTCATACCAATGACAATTGGGCTGACCTTTTGTCGTGACTTTAAGCCCATGGTTTGTCAAGTTCCAACAACTAGTTTTAAGATTTAAAACTTTGATTTAATTAGCTACTTAATTGCTTTAGTACACCACCGACGCACCAAACATACGCTAGTACTGGGCACGGTCGTAAACATGCACAACCAAGCTTTTCTTCTGTCAATCCTTGTTTTGTTGTTGATCCTTCATCAATGATTTAGCCAAGTTATCTTAAGCTCTACCTAAATTATCTAGCTCTTAGCCAAGTCAAACCTTCCCAAATGACCACATTCTGGAGTAATTTAAGTTTCTTTTTCTTTTACTCTTGTCTATCCTGCCTACACTCAATCAATAATTAGTAAGCTATCATCATTGCTTTGGTATTATTAACACTGAGAGACTCGCATGAGTAAGTTAGAAATGCATTGTTATCGATCTTCTTATGTCAGCAATCCCCTTGTTTATTTATATGATTAGTAAGAACTGAAAATAAATGTAACAAAAAAGGCATTTCTCCCTCCATATGCTCTTGCTCATGATACCAAATGCTAATAATGTGAATATGCTTTGGCTACCATCAGTTAAATTCACAAATGAATATATCCACTAATTAATAATGCACTGATTATGCTCTAATTCCAGTTATGAACTATTGAATCAATGAATCAACTTTATACTGAATGTACTCCCCATCACTTAGTCATCATTATATTTCTCCCTATCATTATCAAAAATATTTTATATGTAAATATTTTAGCATCTCAATTTAGCGACAAAGGTCGCAAAATATCTAGCATGATAATGGTTTGGTGAAGAAGCCTTTTAATTAAGTTTCTTTATCAATGTAATCTGAAATGACTTTCATACAATATGTCGTCTCTAATAAAATTATATCTATTATTAGTATCATACAAAATTTTTTGATAAACATATTACACATGCTATTATATCTTATTTAATATGCAATTCTGCAAGTGCGTATCTAAATACTGTTGCATACTCGATTTTAGTTGTAGATAGAGCAACAATATTTTGCTAATGTAATGGCCAAAATACAAGTGTATGTATGTAAAGAACTGATAAGTATTAAATGTACCTTTTTATCTAGCTTGCATTCAATAAATCAGTATCTAAATATGTAATCAAATCATAAGATATATGATTCTTTTGCTACCAAAGTCCTAGTTTCATTGAACCAATCAGATATCAAAAGATGTGCTTCATAGTTTTATATGAGATTCTTTTGAATTAGCTTGAAACCATGCACAAACACCAAAATAAACACAATATTTGGCCTACTTTCTGACATATAGATAAACTTTTCAACCTAATTTAAATCTATTTTTGTGAACATCTTATGATTTTCACTGATTCAAAAGATGTGCTTCACATAGGTGTTTTCACAAATTCAAATCTCATCATATCAATTTTGTCTATTAAATAAAAGAGCAACTCTCTTATTGTTAAAATTAAAGCCCAAAAAAGAATGTGAGTCCTCCTATCATGGATATCTCAAATTCTACATTAAGCTTGAAAAATCATATACAAAATTCATTAGAACATCCAAAAAAAATGTCATATATATAAACCTAACATCAAACATATCAACTCCTTTGATTTTAATAAAGAGGGTTGTGTTTACCTTACTTTTTTTAAGCATTTGTTTAAGAAAATCTATCATATAAAGCTTTCATATAAAACTTTTTCGACTATATATGCTTAATCAAGAAAATTTATGCTTTCAAATCAGGGGTTGAGCAACATAAATTTGATCGTTAAGTATATCATTTAGAAATGCTGATTTTACATTTAGTTGAAATATTTTCAAATTCTTGTGATAGAAAATCTGATAACAATCTTATTGCTGTTAATTGGGTTTCAAAACAAATGAACTCGTAATGGCAAATTCTTTGAGCAACAAATAAGTGCTATGTTTTTAACCACTATTCCTAAAGATTCATTTCAATCCATAGATTTCACATGATTGAACCTAAGAAGTAACACCCAAACATCATTCTTTTAAAATTGAGTAAGCTCTTCATTCATAGCCATGCTACAAAACTAATCTTCCAAGGATTCTACTATAGATTTTAACTCAATCTCCAAAAAGAAAACCAAATTATTCATCACCACTCTAAAAAGTCTTTTCTTCTTAACACCAAGAGAAGGATATTCTATGACATACTCCTTAAGATAATTTTTATAATGCCTTCATTTTTTTGGTAATCGGTCAGTCACACATCTTTTATTCAAAATAAAATTTCTCAATTTTATCTACAATAAAATACACATCACTTTAACCAAGCATGGCAAGGCTCCCAAATTTTCATTAAATCTACATGATAAATTCTTTCATAACAAGGTTCCTAAGATTATATACTTAAGAATACTACCATATTCTGTATTGATATTAAATTTATCTAAATGATCTTTTCCATTGTAAAAGATATTACATTTACACCAAAATACAAAATGATCAATCATAGATTTTTCTTCCTATGTAATTCATATGTTCTTTTCATAAGTGATCTATGATAAACTCGATTAATTACATGGCATGCAGTGTTCATCGCATGTACTCAAAATATTTAATTGTATACACACCTCAAGCATAACTAGCAAATTCTATATGAATGCAAATTTTCCTTTTTATAACTATTTTGATGAGTCATAAGAGAAAAAAATAAGTCTTATACCATGCCTATAAATATATTCTTCCAATATATAATTCTCAAACTCGTCATTATTTAATGGGAATTCTAGATATGATTAATCCTCCATCATTTTAAAAACATTTAGCAAATTTCTAAATTCAACAAATTTATTTGCAATAAATATCATTCAATTATATTTACTATAACTATCAATAATCAAAAAACCATAAGATTTACCTCCCAAGTTAGTAGGTTGAATGGGTCTATAAGAAAATCATATGTAGTAGCTTCAACGATCTATTAACATTTATTATACTTGCACATTAAGCAAATACTTAAATTGTTCATCAAGTAATCATGTTTCACAAATATTATCAATCTAGAAATTGTTTCATAATAAATCAATCACAAGGTCACTAAATGAGAGCCTATATATGAAATGCATTTCAATATGAAATAGTTTGATATGCTACAAACTAGTCATATCATTTACATTTTCCTTGAGATTATTAAATTGTCTTTATCTAAGAATTCAACATTTATTAAATACATATTTTAATGCCTACTTCCAAAAAAAATTATCAATATATAATTATGCATGTTGTTTAGGGTTTAAAGAGGAGAGAGAGGAAAGAAAATATATTTTGGGCCAGAAGTCTGGAAGCGAGTGGTAACGTTGGGAGGCGACGATCTCAACGATAGTAGAGGAGAGAGAGGAGAGAAAGAAAGAGAAAGAGGGAGGCTATGGCGACTTTTATAACTGCCCATAGTCAATCTTGTCGCTGGTCGGTGACAGCAATGATAGGAGGGGGGGGGGGGCGACTAACATGAGACGGGGAGAAAATGGGTGAGTCATGATGGATGGAGGGTTGGGGGGTTTTGAGCCAGGGGCAACTAAAGTAGTTAAATTTTAATTTATTTAAAAAAATAATAATAATATTTAATAATAATCTCTACTGCTATTAGGTCCCAAGTCCCCAATAAGAAAAGAAAAGGGTTTTATTAAGTAATTGTCAGCCAACATAAAACTTCATCCAATCTTTCTATAACATGAATCATTTAAGAAATTATGTTAGAGTTATGGCGTTCCTTAAAATCGATGCACTGCATTTCAAATGCAGTGAAAATTGTGCAAAGTTTGCTACATCGATACTCGGGTGAAGTATTAAATAAGCGAGAGATACTACACTTTGGACAAATGCAAGCAAAAAAGCTAGTACATAAAAGTAAATTAAAATTAGATATTTTGGATATTAGCACTTACTATGAGCTTTTTGAGTTAATAGATATTATGATTAATTAGAGGATAAATATTTTATGCCTTTAAAAAATTAAATGAGTAGAAGAGAGCAAATAAAATTTGATATGTTAGGCTTTAAACTCTAATCTTGGGAAAGAATAGTTATAATAAAGGCATGAGTATCACGCATAATAAGAAATTAAAGGAAATGTAGTAAAATCTGATGAAGGAATCATATCTTTAAATATTATTGTTGATTTAGTAATTTTAATATTTCAGGTGTTGATACCCTTCAAACAAGATTGGGTACTAGTATAAAAATATTTAATATGAATTGGAGAGTAAATTCAAGGATTAACCCAAGAGGATATATTATTTATAAAATGAGATTAAAAATTAATAGCATTCTTGATGATTTTGATTTTGGTGAGATTAATAATGAAGAAAGATTAATCTTTAAGTTTGCTTTAATTTATGATCTTATGTTGTTGAACAAATTTTTTCTTATAAAAATGAGATTTTAAAAATCAAATTGATTATTTTCTCCTTAAGAAAATATATTGTTAATGTTGCAAAAGTTGTAAGATTATATTTGATAGCTCAACATCATTTATTGGTTTTGAATTTAAAATAAAAAGTAAGAAAAATAAAATTAAATCTAAAATATGCCCTAAAATATGTGAAATTTTAAAGATAATATCTATATGTTTATGAGTGAAGTTTTAAACTTGGTTGTAAGATTTAAGGATGAAACTATCTTTATCTATAATTCAGTTGTTAACTGTATTTGCAAGATAACTAAGAGAATACATGGTAAATAATAAAAAATCATCAAATAATAAAAAAGTTTTGTGGTAAAATAAGATGGACAAATAAAGATTAAAAATATATATTATAAAAGATGATTCAAATGTAAGAATAATAAGAATTAGAAGATATTTAAGCTAGCATAGTGTGAATATGAAATAGTAATCCATGATAATTAATAAACAAAGATTATAACATTTGATACTTCATTATATAAATTAAAAATTGTTGAGGAGAAAGACGCATATATAACCTAACCAAATTAAGAGAAAAATAAGAATTTAATATAAGTAATGTAAATATATATATATATACATATATATATACATATATATATACATATATATATACATATATATATATAACATTGAACTTGTAACGACTCAATGTCGTTACTTTTCAAATTAGGCCAAAACTCGCCTCAAACATCAGGACCCCGGGGAATTTCCAATTATGGCAAACAAAATTTCTATTAGATAGAAATAATTTTTAGATCAAAGTGCCATAGTTTGAAAGAATTCGGATAACGGAAACCCCTATTTTATTTGTATGAATTATTTAAATCCAATAAATTGAGAAAATTAAATACGTATCCGAATTCATCGTTTTTCGTATTATTATGTTAAGTATATTATTTAAAGACTGCTCAAAAATTTTCATCGATTTTTGAGCGACAGTTCGGCCTCAATTAATTTTTAAAGTTTCAAACTTCAGAAACTAATTAAAAATAAAATATTTGTCCGAATCGAAACTTTTTGACGCGAGGGTGTTCATTATGTCATAACACACCTCGGTGTCAAATTTTGTTATTTTTGAACGTCAAATAGCGGAAAAATGCGAATAATTTAAGTTTAAATAATTATTTGAATTTTCCATTAAGAAATTTCCATTTCCTTCTCCCACGATTCCGTGAGGAATCGCTCCACTCCGCCCTGCACGCGCGGAAGGTTCCGCGCCAGGAACCTTTCCTGCGTTGCGTTTTGGCGCAGGAATGGTCGGCCAAATTAGTCGACCAGCTCTCCCTCTCCCCCTCCTAATCTCTCCTTCTACTTAAACCCCACCCCTCCCCTCCTCCTCCCTCACATCATCTCTCTCTCCCTCACAACAACCCTCCCTTTCCCTACTAGCAGCTAGCAACCCTCCCTTCCCCTACCAGCAGCCAACAGCCAGCAGCTAGCAGCCCTCCCTTCCCCTACCAGCAGCCAGCAGCCATCAGCCAACAGCCCCTCCTGCTGCAACCCTCCCTCGGCGGCCAATAGCCAGCCACCCTACCGGTCAGCTCCCTCCTCCAGCCAGCCCCGACAACCTCCTGCAGGCTCCCTTCAGCCACGTTCGGCCTCCCTCCATATTTCCGGCAACTATAACCGAAGTAAGAGAAGAAAAAAAATTAAGGAGGGAAAATGATATGAGATTTGCTATTTCTTCGTTCTTATATATACTTAATAATCATTATTATGAAAATAATAATGATAAAATTAAATCATTCACATTATTATGGTTCTCATTAATTAATAATAAAAATTATACAAATGTTATAAATTGATTACTATTTCAATTCAAGCATTTTTTTATTATCATTTTTCTTTCTTTATTATTATTACTTTATGCAGATTTTTACAGTCATTTTTATTTTGGTCCTTTCTTTCATATATTATTATCATTATTATTATTATATAATGATAATAATAATATTATATTAAATATAATTACTACCCTCAGAGACTTAAAATATTGTCTTCTATCAAGATAAAAAAATAAAATAAAGGCAGAATGGAAAAGAAAAAACTAAAAATTCATAAAAATATCATCACCTTTTTTTTAATTTAAAATATTAAAAACTTAAATGCAGATTTAGCGAACTGTCACTCATCCGAACTTAAAGAACAATGTATCAGATGTCTTTTATTACTCTTGTTTAAATATGCTTTTGGCTCAGCATCGCACAAAGTTGATAAAAGTGCTTTTAAAAGTCACACAAAATAATATATGAATAAGTTTGGATAAGTTAGTAGCAAGAGTTCCATGTTAATATATTTTTAGTCTGACCAGACAACTGCTAGGACGGGGTTATCCAATATCGGGAGTCATAAGGAGCCTATACTAATAAGCCTTTGTGGGGGCAGGTATAGAGGGAAGTTGGGATATGTAACATAAAAATGAACCCCCATTTTTCTCAATTTTGTACTTGCCCAACAAAATCCTATTTTCCTCAGATATCAAATACTAAAATTCTGTATTTATTTTTGTGACTGCAATTATTTTTATGTTAAGTTTCAAGTACAATTGAAACAAGTTTGCAGGGATAAGTTCGTACAGCTTTTATTTCCTGTCAAATTATTGATTATTTTGCTTATTATTTATTATTATGTAAAGATGGCATCTATCAGTACTTAGTTTCACAACTAACTGATATTCAAATGCCCGCACTTTTGAAACGTTCTCAGATCAGGAGTTTGTCCTCGAGAAAATGTGCTAAGAACCAAGCAGTGCTGATACTGCTTCCTGCTGATTTTTCGCTTTTTTTTTGACACTTTTAAAAAGTTTGTAACTTTTATTTTATTTTAATCTTTGTAATCAGGACTTGTGAATTATGAATAAATGAGTTATGTTTGATGTTTATATATTTATCTCTTAAATCACTCAATATGATCCTGCGGCTAGAGGACTTGCTATTACAACCCCACACCGGTGTTGGATTAGCTCCCGCTGACCCGGCATTGGGTCCTCACAGAACTTATAGTAACTTGAAGGGTGAGTGGCTCATTTTGGCAACTCCTTTGTCATTTCCCCATACTCAGGGATGCTCTATATCATCGAGATGGTTATCGTCTTCATCTTTGAAATGAGCCTTATTAGGTCAAGTCTCCTCAAAGCTCATCTTGAGAATACTCATCATGATATGACTTATTTGAAGAAGGACCATTCATAACAAGAAGGCTCATTCTAATAAAGCTCATCCTAAAGAAACTCTTCAGAGAAGACTCATTGCAAGAAGAATCATATTGAACAGAAAAACAATGATTTTCCAGATGAAAAATAATATCCCCAGTATAGGACAAAAGAAAAGGAATTGCTGAGATGATTCACCAACCCTTCGAGAAGCTAAATGGAAGATAATCAGAGAGAGACAACTAGGAGTAGAGGTCAACCACAACAAAGCCAAATTATTTGATGCATGCTAATCAAGGATAATCGCCATGGAGAAAAAATCACCAAAAAAGGAAGACCAAGAGCTAAGGAGCCGAGTATCCTTCCCAAGCCCGCATTGATCAAGAAATCCTCAACGAGCCTTTTTTGAGCTCCTCAAGCTTGGGAGTCGTTAACAACTAGAATTTACCAACTTGCCTTGGAACCCATCAACGCCAGATCACACGATGTGGTTAGGTTGTGCATTGTTAAATTCATGCTACATGAAACAAAGTATGGGTTGGTCATCTACCAACTACCCAATTATATGCATTCTATATTTTGTTCTACAGAACATTTCATATATTTGGTTGCCTTGTGTTTTGGTTTGTATTAGCAATTGATGATCACTCGAGTTGTCCCATTTGTAAAAAGTATACATAGGAGGCTCTTTAAATACCTCTCCCATTTGTAAAAATACTCGAGTTCTCCCATGTGTTCTTTTTTGTGCTTCCTGAGTGTAAGTTATCCAAAGGCTCATACAACCTCCTACCTTTGGTGTAGCCCAAACTAGCAGTTGAGAGTTCAAAATCTTAGCCAAGACAAAATAAAGGTCAACTACTAAATGGATAAAGTCGAAAAGCACTTCCTAAGTTTGCATAAAGCCCTTGGACGCTGAGTAAAGCGCCAAGAATTCCCTACCCAAACAAGTAAAGAATGGTCATCCCAAAAAGACTTGTCTCTTCTTGTCACGATCAACCTTCGCCGGAGAATACTCGTCATCCAATGTCATTTTGCATATTCAGGAAGTATTTCTTAATTTACCTTTTTTTTTTTCAATCGACCTTCTTTTATGGCTTGGTTGGCTTCTAAACTTTGAATTAAAATTTGGGCTACTTAGAAGTAAGCCGTCTAAGCCCAAGGATCATGTTTAGTACATCTATTATTCAATATCTACTTTAATCACAAAGTAAATAATTGAAGGACGGTTTTGGATAGATTGAATAATTGGACACTATGAAATTGAAAGGTCAAGGACTAAATAGCAAAACTGAGATGGTCAAGAAACTATCTTAACAATTACTCAAATGCATCAATAACAACGGATACAAGTCCTATAAAAGATTCGCTCGACATAGGTTGATACCTACTACAATCTTCAATATGACCAAAAAGAAACATGGAATTCATAAAACTAAAAACAACAATTTAAGAAGAAGGATGATGATAGGATGCTGCAAAACACAGATTAGTATTAAAAGTCTTGGAGCAAGAAAAGGGCATTTTAATGTCCTTCTACAGTATCAAAAACTCGGGGAAATATCATGGAGCTCCAATTTAAATGGCATGTTCCTAGAATGTCTACAATGGAATTGATAAATTACTGGATTTGAAAGGCAAAATGGAGGAGAAAAAAGTAGTGATTTACACTAAATTTTGGAGAAAATCCTAATGCAGCTATGCATATAGGAGAAAAGATGTCGCCCATAAATCCTCTAGTAACTATGCATAGTATGCGAAATTTTCCCAATACTTGAGAAAAAGGCATTTTATTGCTTGAAATTAAACAGTGAAATTTAAAGGCATGACACATAATTTCTAATGATTTATCTTTCTAACATTCAATCTTTTATAGCTAAGCCAAGCCTTGACTTCAAACTACGAAACAGCCAAGTTTCCAATCAACCGAAAAAATGCTACAAAGAGGAAAACAGATCTTACATTAAAAATATTCGAGAAACTATTAGGAACCCTTAATTTGGAAGGGTGGGTGCAGAGAAGTAACTCAATCTGAGAAAATAGGGCGATGAGGAGAAGAAGAGAAATCGACGAACTTTGAGTTTTGGAGAAGACAGCGAGGCGCAGAGCCCAGATGTCGAAGAAGCCGAACCAGACCGAGGAGAGCCTGAGCAAACCGACGAGAACCAGCCACCATCCGAGCAGCTTCATGTCCTCTATCTCTCGATCTCCTTCTCTATTCTCCAACTCGCGTTTCCTCTTTGAGGCAATTTCACAACAAGTGTAGAGCAAATTTTGCTTTCGGATTCTTTGGAGAGTTCGAATGACGCCTATTATTTGAGCATTCAAATTTAAATTAACTTATTAATAGTTCAAATAATATCAATTATATATATGTATCATTAAATTTTAAATTTTAATTATTTAAATATATATTTTAGAACATCTTATAATTTAATATTATAATTTATATAACATTAAATTATAAGATGACCGTACAATCAAATCATTTTCATAAACACATAATATTTAACTTGTTCTTATTAATTATATAAATATCATTATTAATAACCATAACTAATGCTTGTAGATGTGTAATAACTCAGCTAGAGTCATCAAATCAGGGTTACAATGGTATACCAAACCTAACACAAGTGATAAATGCTCGATAGCACTTTAGTGTCAAAGATGATGATGTATGAACAATATCATCATGATGAATATGAGGAAAGACAGCAAATTTGAAAATGCCAACCAAACTGATTTTGATAATATATTCCATATGTGGATCAAAGGAGGGAGGGTATTTGAGAAGCAGTACCGGAAAATCATTTACCTTATTGAATGCCTAAGAAAAGCAATAAGTGCAATCCATTATATTATATAAATTAGTGAAAATGTGCATGTGATCGATCGGTTGGTTAGGTTTCATGAAGCAAATTAGCTCTATATATTCAACGCAATAGATTATGTAGATAGAAAAAAACCAAGTGAGACAATTATAAAGATCAGCAAAATGTGCTTAGTATTATGGCAAAAAGATGGTAATTGGGGAATGAATCCATACATGCGTAAACTAATACAAGTGAAATGGTATATACTGAGTTATATGTAGATATGTGTGGATGATGAGCTTCAGTTCAATGGAAATGATTACAAATGTGCTGAAATCTCGCGATTTCGGTAAAGATCTAAAGTGTTTAAGGAGATCAGAGTTATTTGTGTGGGTGACTAAGCCACGTATGCCAAATGCCAAGAGAGATTTGGTTTGTGAAAAGGGCAGTTGGATGTGAGATAGAACGATGCAAAAGATGATAAAATCCTTGGTCAAGTGTTCCTTGACAAAGTAATCTCATGTTGGGGATATCTTCCAAAATAACAAGGTATAGTTCAATATGCATATTATTAACATTTGCACACTTGTTAATTGACACTAAATTTCTTGCAATATGAGTTATATGTAATAAGCTATACAAGATGAAGGTAACATCCTTGCAATGAAGTTTTAGGGACAAAATATGGACAATAGAAAAACCTAAACTATATTCGACTCGAACATATTATTTTTCAATGTATAAAGTTGAGCTATGTAAATGATGAAGTCTGAAAGTGATCTGATGTGGTACATCAATATCAAAATACCAAGCATCTAAATCAGTGAGTGATATGTGAAATGTTGCTCGTTATTAAGTAGGAAGATGTGTTGAACCAGTCATTGGATGAGAGATGAATAGTTGATTGGTGTTAGCCCTGCGAACTATTGATGAAGAGTTTGATGTGAAAGATAATTGGCAAGCTTGTGAGTAAGGTAGCAATTGAGTGCATAATGGCCTCCATTATTGAAAAGTTGACATTGCATATACGAATGTCCAAGGTTATAATCTCAAGTGTAGCAGCAATCAAGGTATTTAAAAATTAATTATAAGTCATGTGATATCAATTATTATTTATTTTAATTATCTGTCTTAATGATTGAGGCTAATCAAGCCCCCAATTAATTTAGCATTATCAATCTCTATGTTAATTGAAGTAATAATAATATATATAAATGTAGTTTGAAAATAGTGATTTAATTAAATATCATTTAGATAATAAATTATTTTAAGCTTATATATATATATATATATATATATGCAAGTTATAACTTAAAGTTCTATCTTACTTTAAAATCTAGTAACTATTATACCTTCTAATTCCTATGTTTCTATGTCTAGACTAGTACTAGGGCTTCCAACTAGGCGATGTATACTTAAACAATTTACTAAGCCTTTAGTCTAGTAGGATTGATATGGTGTATACCTCCTCAATCCTATTACTATATCAGCATGCTTTCTTCATATTGACAAAATTACTAAGAATGGTTCTAAGCAGAGATCCTATTAAAGTTAGCCTCTTAGTCCAAATCTTTTTAAGTGGAATTCCTTAAGGTTAACTATTTGATTTGATTTCTAATAAACTTCTGACAATTAAACTTTAAAACTAGCATAGATTAATTCATTCCTACTTTTAAGGTTAAAAGGTTGAACTAGGTTCAAACTAACTTTTTTAGCCTTTTATAATTGAATATAATAGGTTTTGGTCATAGGATACATACTATTATATTTATATTTAATATATTAGATTAATTACAAAAATAAACTTATAAATTCAACTCTTAGAATTTTCATTTTCATTTCTAAGGTTGTGGCTTATTTCTAAGCTTACTAAAATTAAATCAATATAAGATTTAAATCGAAAAACACAATATAAATTAATCGCAATTTTTCGTCATCTGATTTCTAAAATTGACGAAACTTGACCGCGAGTTGCGTCTTGATGAGACGAACATCGTTGATCAAATTTTTTTCAATTTGGAGCTATATTTTATTTTATATTAATTTTTAAAGATAGAAACTTTAAAGATTATTTATGTCAATCTGATGATTCAATTTTGGTGAAACTTTTTATATAACATTCTTTTATTATTCTTAATACAAACTCATTAAAACTTTTGAGTTTGTACGTATATTTTATTTTTCTTATTTTCTTATTTTTTGACTTATATATGGGCTATGCCCTCAAAATTCCCAAGAATATTTTAATTTCTATGGATAATTTACAACTTTTAATATTTTGAGGGCATAGCCCATCTAACCTTGATTAATATATATTAGGGTGTTACCTATCCACATTCACATGCTTATAGTCTCTAATTGCTCATTATAAAGTTTACAACTAATTGGCTAAGCTAAATTTATTTTTTCTTAAAGTTATTTTTCTAATTAAGTGCTACTTCTTTATGAATTAATTAGGGATCATTAATTTTAGTTTAATTCTAATTTTGGCTAAATTAATATCTATAGAATCATTAGGCAATAAATAACATGTTTGAGACTTCATAATTCCATTTTAGTAAGTGTGGTTTCTAGTTATGCCTTAATAGCTCAAACCCTAATTAACCTTATTAAACTTGATATTTAGTCAAACTTAATTTGAATTGCTGATCTTCACTCATTATACAACAAGAATTAACTTAGTATCTTCTGATTTAGTCATCGATCTTAAACTTGCATGTTATATGATTAACCTTATAGAATGATTAATGTGATTTTCATCTTAAATATTAAGCTTAAATTTCTTTGATTCTCTCTTAAGTAAGAAGACTAGTATGTGTTGATCAATTAATTAATCGATAAAATATGCTTGATTTATCAAACGATCAACTCTAAAATTAATGATTTATCTCATAGCTAGAATGCCATAAGATTATGAATTAAGGATTTAGCATACTTGATTGGTTTCTCTTAATAAATAATTAATCTTGTGACTTAGCATGTACATATTATTATCTTGATCGTAGAATCAAACCTTAGTAGTTATAGATTTTAGAAGTAAGTCGTAAGAGTTTTAATCCTCTTTAGAGATAAGTGATAGTATTATGTCTAAATAAATAAATACAACCTTAAGTAAGATAACTATAAGGTAGGAAATGCCTTATCTGTGATGTATTGAGATAGGACTTTATATGAACTTTATCAACCTTACATGATTGCTCTTATGCCTTGGGGTGAGATGAACTAAAGAAACTTAAATTGAATTATCAATTTGTGGTGGCTAACCTAAATTGAATAGCTTATATGTTAATTTTTTGGAGCCACTTGATTAGGACCTTTCTACAATTGAGAATGACTTTTATAGTTTGAAATTCCTTAATTTATAAGATAGTCAGTTTAGAACAATAGCAATGATAATATTAGTATTATCATATGGAGATTATAATGTATATCCATAGAGCTAATCATATTTAGTAGCATATAGAATTGGTTGATTCATCAAAATTAGAATTATAGAGTTCTGGTCTTATCTCAGGTTAATAAATAAGTACAGTTTATGATAAATTTCCCATTTTTAAAGTATGTTGTAAGTTGGGGATAAGTTTGAGAGAATAAACTGTAAAAATTCTATATCCCTTATTTTTGTGTGTATCGATAAGTGCAGTTGAACAAACTAAGTGTTTCAAGTTATCATTCATAGAAACATACTAAATATATATAAGTACTCTTAACATGAGCATATATAAGTCAAAAAATAAGAAAATAAATAATAATAAAAATATTCAAATTCAAAAATTTTGAGGGCATAGCACATATATTTTTTGACTAATATATGAGCTCGGCCGCCACGACGGGCATCTCGCAGGCACGCCAGCAGCAGTGAGATCCACGAGGCTGACGCACGGGATGATCGGATCGATGGTAGAAACGTTGGGGAATCTCAAAGGGGTTGCGTTGAAAGCCGAGGATATCACTAAAGCCGTCTTATTTCTTGCCAGCGACGATGCAAGGTTTGTCAGCGACCACAACGTCGTTGTCGGCGGCGGCATCTCGACTGTTTATCCGAACTTCGATTGATTTAAAGAGGACGATTGAAAGTCTTATGGTCATAATTGATTGAAGGGTCAATGAATCTGAAATAAAATATATTTTGCATGCAAATAAGGCTCTCATTTTTTTTGGGTTGCTATTTATTAACCATATAATTGAACTGCACATGTATGATTATCTTAACTATTTATGATATTTTATATTTCTTATAGATTATTTGAAGGAGTTATTATTTACCGAGAATACTTGGTTATTATTTACTAACAAGGGAATTAAATGATATGGGCGAGCTCAAGTTAGCTCGTTGATGGTCATGTGAGCCGAGCTCAAGCACTGGTTTAGTTCATTCATATGTAATTTTAAAATAATTTAAATAAAATTGTTAAAAAAATACATTACTCTAATTAAAGCATAGCCTATAATATATATATGTAATAAGTGATGGAAGCTTATTTAGTTCTTTTTAGAACAACATCACAAACACGATTTCTATCACATATTTGCTTAATGGTTAAAACTCTTTTAATTTCAAAAATAATCTAATTGTTAGTGAAAAATGATATACTTAAATAAGAATATACACTAAAATATATTCAATGACCAATAAAATTTTTTTATTTTTTTTAATTTTTGTGTATAAGTTATATATTTTAATGTATACAAATATGTATCAATACTCATATTTTTTATTGGATATCATATCGCATTAGTTGACCGCAATTATTAAAAAAAGAATCTTATAAGAATATAATCATGTTGTCGACCATCGTTATATTTTTATTTGGAGTTTCTCTCTTATGAGTTCAATTATCCATTGGTCTTCTTAGTGAGCGTAAAATCTCGTTGAAGAAATATTGAGGCTTTTGTAGCCTCAAGTGGCTTGGAGGGTTCGGCACGTGGCCAATCGTCCTGAGCCTAGAGGTTGGTGCCCACTCGGCTATGGTAGGAGAAATCGAGTCATCTGACCTGCCGAGGGTTCCTTTCAAAAGAGGCAACGGCGAGTAACGGTTCTGTTGACGTGAAGGCAGAGTGGGGAGCAGCCCTTACACGATCGGTGCGGCCAATTTTTGCTGTCGGGTCGAACTTAGTCGGGACGAAGATTCACAGTGGCGGGAACCCTGATGGCCGTCTGATTGATCGAACAACGATCTAGATGCGCCGGCCCGTAACGGGTGAGCGCGGGTAGATTCACAGCCATCAGGTCGTGGGTGAGATCCAACGCTTGTTATTGAATCTGGTAGGATTCGATATGGACTGTCAGATCCGCGTGGATAAACGACCAGGTGGCTCAGGATTGACTGTCGCGTGACCTGAGCTCTACAATCAAACCCCACACAGTTCTATCAAGAACTTCATAATCCTTATCAGACATAGTGCCTTATTTTTTATCAACTTCACTGAGTGGTAAATACAACTTCTTTTGATAGAGCAAATCTTTTATTTATATCTTCCAAAAGGCCAAATCCCCCAACAGTTGGAAGGATAATTGTATAAATATTTAAATTGAAGAATCATTAATTGCAATTTTCTCATATTAATTTTAATTAAATTATGACAAAATGATTTCAAAAAAATTTCAAGCTTTCATCTTTAGCTAATTTGGGAGTGACGAATTCAAAAATGCACTCATAATTGAATTTGAATATCAATTTAATTATGCTAATTAATATTTTTAGTCAATTTAACCAAATCATTATGCTAATTATGCTAATTAATATTTTTAATCAACTTAACCAAATCATTATGCTAACCGGATCAATTTAATTGCAATTTTCTCATTTTAATTATGCTAATTATGCTAATTAATATTCAAAAATGCACTCATAATTGAATTTGAAGATGAGTTTAATTGTTCTAATTAATATTTCTAAGTCACAATCAATCATTTAGTCAACCAAATGAAATCATATTAACTCCAAAATTTCAGAATTTGATCATAATGATAATTAGAATTTAATGGCACAAGATTAATACTTGATTAAGCACAGATCAAACTATGTAACAACCTAGAGTTAGGTTGTTACATCTATGAGCTCCACTAACTTAGTAGTACGAGTAATTTCTATGCAAACACGAGGGAAAGACAATCTAGCTTTACAATTTGACTTGCTACCTTTGAAATGCGGCGGCCTCGTCGACCCCACGGGACCTGAAAATCGCCCCAAAACCTAAACCCTTCAGAAGCTTTTTATTTTTTATTTTTATTATGTAATAAGTTAATGTTCAGCTGCTATTATGATCCATTGATGTGGTATCTAAAAAATCTATTAAATGAGATTTAAATATTATTTTAATATAAATTTAAAAAATAATGTAAATAAATAAATATTAATGAAATAATATTTAAATTTTATTTGATAAATTTTTTTAAGTGTTATATCAACAGATCTCAATAATATTTCTCTTATTATTTATACTTCTTTACTCACTTTTTTGGACAGCTCAAAAATATATATTATATTTTTTTGGACAGCTCAATTGCACCCAACATTTAATGAATTCGGACAGCTCAAAAATATATATTATATTTTTTATTTCATAAAAATTTAAAATTAAAGATAATTTTATATGTGAAATTCAATCAAAATACAAATTTTAAATAAAAACTTTATTTATCCAATATTTTTAAAAATTATTTAAGAATAATATAATATTTTTTTTGGAGTACTATTAATTTCTTGCATTTCTTATGCAAGAAAAAAAAATATTTTACAAAAAAAAAAAGCTTATCCTATGCACGGGAACATCTCAGCTCTTTCCGAAGCTGCGCCAATAAAAGCGGCTCTCAATCATGGACTAAAACAGCGTGCGCGATTCACCCGACATGCAGCAGGGAATTCAAAAGTCCCTCTCTTCTTCTTTCAGCAATTTCCTGCAAATCTATGGCAGATAAGACGATTAAGCTAATCCCATGTTAATTAATTTTATGTTAACAGGCTAGCGGGGAAGGTGGCGGTGATAACGGGCGGCGCGAGTGGCATTGGCGCCAGCACGGCTAGGCTGTTCTGCCGTCACGGCACCAGAGTGGTGGTCGCCAACATCAGCGACGAGCTGGGCGGGTCCGTCTGCGCAGAGTTGGGTCCCGCCAGCGCCGCCTACGTCCACTGTGATGTCAGTGACGAGGGCCATGTCAGCCGCGCCGTTGACTTCGCCGTCAACAACTTCGGCCGCTTGGACATCATGTTCAACAACGCCGGTAATTGCGTCAACTCAATCGCTTGAAAATAAATAGAGAAACGTTATTCATAATTATTCACGGTGGCACCCAAAAATACGTATTTAATAGAATTTGGATATCATTTCAATACAAACTTTAAAAATAGGGAAATGTTACAGTACCCCACTCGGTACCCCTGATTTTTGCTGATGACGTGGTAATAGCTGCCAAGTCATCAGCAATTCTATACTAAATCCCGAGAAATCCCGAGCGCTCTCTCGCCGACCTCGTAACCTAAATTCTCTCTTTCGAGCGCTTCTCTCTTTCGAGCCGACCTCGTAACCTAAATCTTTCGAGCACTTCTCTCTTTCGAGCGCGAGCCGACCCCGTAGCCTTGCATCTTCAACGCATTCGCCATTACCGTTCTCGGCTGCTTCTTTTGACAGCAACTCATCTGCGGCGACCGAGCGAGCGTTGCTTGTCTTTCCTCCTCTTCTTTTGCTTCGCTTTTTGTTTGTGATTCTTGTAAGTATTATTGTTGTTTTATATTTTTTTTGAAGAGATGCCTAAAGTATTATGATCTGATCGATCGTTGTTCCTTCCGCTCGTTTTTCCTTCCGGTAACCTAATAATACTATTTTTTTAGGGTTTATGGTTACTCCGGTGACCAATTGTTAGGTTTAGATAATACTTTGTGTTTTCGTTGTTCCTTCCGCTAACCTAATATGCATTACTACAGTGACCGATTCGTATATGATGAAGAAAAGCTTAACAGATTTGTGGGTTATTATTTGAGAAACCCTAAATCAACCATTTGCACATTGAATAGATTCAAACGCATCAAGCATTTCAGTTTTCTTGCAGAAAGAAGGGAAATACATATTCAAAAGGAAACACATCAAGCATTTATTTTCAAACGCATTACATATTTCAATTTTCTTGCAGAAATAAGAGAAATACATATTCAAAAGGAAACACATCAAGCATTTATTTTCTTGCACTTTTCAGTTACATATTCAAACGCATCAAGCATTTCAAAAGGAAACATCAAGCATTTCAATTTTCAGTTATCTAATTTGATAAAAGACAAGGATTTTCATTATAGCAAATAATATAATATGTAGAATTACATATTGCCCAAAAAAATATTTAAGTTTTCTTGCTCCAAAAGGAAACATCAAACATTTCATTTTTCGTGTCCAACGTACATATTGCTATGTAAGGCACTTAATTATTTGCTGCTAATGTGTTAGTTGATCGTTGGGGCTTAGTATTCAGGATTACTCTGTTAATGTATTAGTTTAAGTAATACATTTTACATTTTTTTAGCTCATTAACGTTTTTTTAGCTCTATTATAAACTTTGTTATACAAATTTTGGTTTCAATTATTGCACTATTTTTTTTTGAGAATCTGTTCCATAATTTCAACATTTTAATAGATAAGTAATCAGAACAAGGAGATAAATTTACGTTCCTAAGGAGACCGACATAAGGAGAACGTGTTCAACTGCTGTATCCTTTACCATATTCTGCTGCCTTTAACTTTATTCCAATATTATCTCATGAGTATTTTTACGTATGATTTTATTTTTGGCTGGGGTTAGTGGAGCTTTGATCCCCTTTTAAAGTTCATTTTTCTATATTAAGTAGTGTGAAAATTTGGGTTGGGATCAACTACAAATCAGCATTTTACATGTTTAATTGTGTACATGCAAATGCTTTTTAGTCTCTATCATTTGGGGAAATTGACGTTAACTAATGAATGAAAGACTTTTTATTGGTTGAATTTAATTTATTATCTCTTTGCTGTCTCTAATGGGATCAACGTGTATTGCCATATTTTTTGATGGTTGTATCTCCCAGCATAATGCTGGAATGTTTTTAATGTCTCCTTCCATATTTCAAATTTTGAGAAATGTTCTTACATTGGGAAAATGGCAAATGAGAGTGACTATCCTTTGGTTTGGGGTCATTCTCAATGATATTTTTTGCTTTTCAGTTTTTGGAGAAATGCGGTTAGTCATTTGAGATTTATATATGTTTACGGTTTGTTTCATTATGTGTTGTTTTTTTTAATTACTTGGTTTTACCGTTGTTTCAATTTTTTTCAATTACGGGTTGTTTCAAACAGCCTTTTTTCTTATTAATGGAAAAGTTTTTCTGAATTCAAAATTTTCTTATAAAATCAAGTATCATGTCGTGATTATATATTTATTTGCATTTGGAATTGGGTATGAGATGTCATCTTGTAGCTTTGGGTATCAATGAGATGCATCATGCAAATGTGCCTATTTGCTGGATTACTGTAGTTGTTTGCTATTTATAGTCTTATATGAATTTTGTTGAATTATTGCAGTTACTTGCTTTAGCCGTACGAATGGGTATCAATGAGATGCATCATGCAGATGTGCCTATTTGCTGGATTATTGTAGTGTTGAATGTTGATAGATTGGATATAGTTATATTGATATCATTTTGTGTATTTTATCTATTGATTAATTGTCGATTCTCTTGAAAATTAGCTAATGTGAATCATTTAGCATTCCTTAGTGTCATTATTGCACTCACTTGTTGTTTGCAATTGCATCGTCGGGTCTTTGGTCTTTTGCGGGCCTCATTTGGAGGAGCTGAATTCTAGTCTTCTAGTTTTTTTTATATAATATCTAAAGCTTTAGCATTGATTTATAAGCTTATGGATAGAACAAAAACTGCTTGCGTACAATGCCTTATAATAATGTTAATTCTTTTATTGGGCATGCTAGTGTTTGGATAATTTTGGTTGTTGTTTTATTTGATGATAATTGTGGCTGCTGTTTCATTAAGCTGGCAATGCACCTTATTTTGCCTACTGTTTCATTTGGTGAACGTTGAAGCCCGTATATCATTAAGTTGGCAATGTCCGCTGCAGCTTTTTTTATATGCCTTGAAAATTCTAAGCTGGGTCATGATGAGTTGAGGATGATTTTGGCTGCTGGAACAAAATATTATAAGTTTCAAAAGGGTGATGTTTTTTTCAGCCATTTGCCAAGCCATTTTTGAATTATTAATATGTAATGTTGTGAGAATTTTGTTTAAGAGCTCACATAGTTATAATTTCTTCTTAATGAAGAGAGTGCTTTCTATTAAGATGAGTTAACATATACTCTATATTAGTTTTGTATTGGTGTTATGCAACAAATGCTTTTGGTAGCTTCTCTTCAGCTCATGATTGATGCCAAACTTAGAAAAGAGGACTTCAGCTCAGTTGTAAGGTACAATGATGTTTTTATAAATCTGAATAAATTTATTATGCATTCTTACGGCAGTTCAGACTATATTTGATTATCAACTACTATTGGGGATAATTTTGGCTGGTGGAATAAAATATGTTGGCAATTTGGGGTTGCTGTTTCATCAAGTTCAAACTACTTTTTGCGTACAATGCCTTTTAATATCTCCTATAAAGCTGGCACTCAAATCTCGATGCTATTACAACAAAATTTTCAACTGAAATCTGTCATTTGCATGTCTTCAATAATTGCAATTTGGTAAGATGGATTAACGCCAATGTGAGTAAATTTTATTAAAGGGTTAAATATATGTGATGTTTCATTTAGATATGTTCATATCTAAATCTGTCATTTGCAGGCGATATGAGATGAGTCTGATTCTCTTCAGAAACAGGTTTTTTGTTACTTAAGCATTTCTTTTATTAACTTTGGATTTAACTTATTATTTTCAATACTTTCCTTATTTCAACAGTTTACTATTGATTGTTCATCAAACTGCGATGTTGCTGCTGGCCATCATCCTGCTATTCATCCCCATGTTGCATCTGTTGTCGACCATCAATGTGCTACTGATATTCATCAACCTGCTGCTGGTTCTTGTGTTACTGTCCAACAGTTTTGGGGAGGGATTGTGGTTTTTTTTTTTGGCTCTAACAAAAATATTTTGGCTAGTGCTGAATTGTATATTTAAAGAAGACATTGTCTTTATTCTTGAGAGTAAATGTGTTGAGTGAGAGCTTCTGTGCCAATTGTGGTTTCTTATGAGCTGAGAGTGAGTCTATTGGCATTTATATTCTAATCATTTTGTATAATATAAAAGACAATATAATTAAAAAATTAGTATATTTTTTGAATGTTATCAATGGTTATTAATATCATTGTGAGTGCATTATTTGGTTGTTCTCAATGGTTATTAATAATACTTTGAAGAAAAGATAATGCTGCGATTCCCTTTCAGTACGACAACAAGCATTAACTAAATTGTAATGAATTCCTCTTGCCTCTAGCTAATCCATAGTTTTAATATCATTGTGCGTGCATTATCGCAACAAGCAGGTAAATCTTAATTTATGCATTTTGAACCAGGTTAGTTTTGGTCATTGATGTGATGACCCACTTAAGTAGTAATAAGTGAAACTCTTAAACATCGAAGCGCCTTTTCAGATAATGGTGGAGTTCCTGATAAGAACTCCAAAGTTAAGCGTGCTCAGGTGGGAGCACTCCCAGGATGGGTGACCTACTAGGAAGTTATCTTCTGAGGGCAAAATCGTGAGGCCTTTCTGGCCAAAGCGGACAATATCTTGGTGCTTAAGAGTTTGGGCTGTTACAAATGGTATCAAAGCAAACCATAGGGTGTCAGATAGGAGCTAAGTGCCATACAGAGCAAAGTACCACTTCATGTGAGCAGCCTCTTGAACCCATGATGATTAAGGTGCTACATGGTTGTGGGTACCTCTTGTGCCTGTAGGGGTCACCTCTAGTCCTATCTACCAAATGGATGGTTCTTGGATCCGTGTGTGGATACTGACGAGGACGTCAGTTACTTAAGTTGGGGAGATTGTGATGACCCACTTAAGTAGTAATAAGTGAAACTCTTAAACATTGAGGCGCTTTTTCAGATAACGGTGGAGTTCCTGATAATAACTCTAAAGTTAAGCGTGCTCAGGTGGGAGCACTCCCAGGATGGGTGACTTACTGGGAAGTTATCTTCTGAGGGCAAAACCGTGAGGCCTTTCTGGCCAAAGTGGACAATACCTTGGTGCTTAAGAGTTTGGGCTGTTACAATTGAACACTCGGCTTAGTGCCAGGAATACAATTTTGGATCAGAAAAAGAGAAACTAAGCTAGAGATATTGTAGGAATGAGGTGCTCTAAAATATAATTGTACATTAGCTAATAGCAAGGGTCTTCTACTTTGTGAATCCTTGCAGTTACAAAAGGAAATATAAACTAATATAATCTGAATATAAATCAGCCAACAGTCTAAAATATGTATTCAGCACTATAATGTGCATAGTATCTGCATATTATTTTAAAATTTAATATCATTTAATGTGGCGGCCCTGCCCCGCCGTGGTCCTGTTAACCCTTAAGTTAACATGATTACGGTGGAGGGGTCACCAAATGACAAGGTCCCCACTTAGAATTGAATTAGACACATGTTCTAATTGAACTTAAATAAGGACTTTGCCATTCAACCCAAAATACCATCACTAAATGATCATACAAGAACTCAGAGTGCGGAAGCAATAAAAATATAACATCCATCCATATAGTATAAATACAATAATACAGAATAAGTAAAGTGCTGGAAAGAGAATGTTAACCTGTATTATTACAACATTTAATAAATTTAAGAGAACTGAAAAAGGAAACTCTCGATCTCACAAGCAACAGAAACTAAAGCTAAAGATCTTTAGGAACGGGCTCCTCCTCCAATGGCAAGCTCTCCACTGGATCTGCTGCTCCAACAAACTCAGAACCTACCATTATTGGTTTCATAATGGTAGGGCCCCAGCCAACAAAAGAAAAATCTTAGTTAGACAATATGTCTAAGTACATTTTAGGGAAAATAATTTTATTAAGTTACTTGAATATCACCATAAACCAGTACTGAAGCAAAAAGGTGCAGAAAGCATACAAAAGAATAGTAATAAGTTATAAACTACAGTTTATAACTAAGCAAATAGGAAGTAAGCACATACCTCCTCCGAGCAACTGCAACAAAGATAGGTAAGAAAAAGAAAGACTAAACAAAACTGTAAGAAAATACAACCTAAATATACTTATGATCAACAGATTATGCTAAGTAACATACAGAAATCGAATAGTTTAAAACTGAAAACAACTAACATCCTATGTGAGCATATGAAAATAGTAAGTAAAACTAGCATCCTATATATATAACATGTGCAGGAAAGCTGTAAGTAAAACAGTGCTACAATGCAGAATATATAAGTAAAACAGTAATTGTAAACTGAAACTGCAGTGACTATCTAAGTCACCCAAACTGAACACATACACAGCAAATCTTAGCCTGATGAGCTAAGAAAGAACTGAATGTAAGTGTACTTGAATTAGTATAACCATATCAGAATCCTGACTCTATAGTCAGTATGGCAAGAGTCTATCCATCCTATCACTCAGACTAGGCATGGCCATAGACTGTCGGACATTAAACCCTCGAAAGGTTGCCAACCCGAATGGGTTGATCGAAGAGGTATACTAATCAAGCTACACCTTACAAACCACTTGTGAAATAAAAACATAATGCTGCTTATGAATGATCCAAATTAACATAAGATATTTATCAAATATCTTAAGTACATAATATATGTTCAAGGTATAAGGCTCAAAAATCAAGGAATGCGAAGCATCAAAATCAAAGTGAGCAAGACACTATATCTAAAACACAGGTGATATCCGTTGTTATTAACTTTATTCGTTCTATCTACTCTAAGTTACATAAGTTTCAGAATCATCAATTCTTACACATTTTGTAACTTAGAATCACGAATCATACTAGTTGAAGATAATTAGGACTGGCCAAGTCCTAATTATAACTTAATCAAAAGACGACTATTTGGTTTAAGTGAATAAATCATTGACCTAATTTTGTAATTTAAAAATATCCCAACCTCATCTTGATTAGCCAAATCAAGATGAATAGATTAAGAATTAGACTCCAGATGATGGGGTCTAATTACTTAATCCAAAGGTATAACCTAAGGGTCTAAGTTTAGAACCCAAAACTCACGGATTAGGTTAAGGCAAATCCTAATGATAAATCAAATTTATTAGGATATATATCTATTCTTAGTTCTAAAGTTTAAAGATCAAATAATCATTTAATAAACTAAGAAAAATCTATAAACTAATAAACTCAAGGTTTCACCTATTGAGTAACCCAATTTACTCGATATATGAATTCTAACCTAAGATTTATTCATAATCCTAGGAATTAAAGCTCTTAATTTCTAAGAGTATCTCTCAAGACACACATCCTAACTAATATTATAAGGACCTAAGGAAAGGTCTAAGAATGATTAAAGAAGGAGAACACTCACAATTTACTTAGGAATTTTTTTAAGGAGGCAATTTTGGGATTTTGATCAAAAATTTAATTTAAATTTGGATTTGATAAATTTCAGTTCTAAATTATTCTATTTACTGATTTTAGTGATTAGAAACTGAATTTAGGGCTTTTAAAGGCTAAACCCTAAATTTGGGCAAAATGACCATTTTTCCCCTACTTAAGGGTTCAAAAGATCAAATTTTGATCTAGGGCTTAAATTCTGAATTTTTTTTTTGGAAAGTATTTCTTACTGTCTAATGTAAGATTAGACAGCAACTAAATTAATTTTAGGTGATTATTAAGCCATATGAGATCAAATTAGTGAATTTAACTCATAAGGGTAGATTAGTAATTTGGCTAAGTGAAAGTTAAATTTTCTTTCAGATTATTGTTCTTTACTGATTAAGCTTTCCATAGAATCTAAATTTGCTAAATTCTGATAAGTATTGGCCAAGCTATGGCCAATACAAAAGTTAGGGTTAAAAGGTGATTAAGGAATTCTTAATTATAGGTTAAAATCTAACTTTGTCAATTAGTATCTAAATTGAGTAAAATCAATGGCTATGATTTACAAATAGCTCACTAATCACAATGACATATGGTAGGCTCAATTTGGATCTAATTTGACTAAGTTATAACCTAATTAGGGTTTAGGGTGATTAGTGAGTGATTAGTGAAATTAATTACTCAAACACTAATCCAACCTTACAGCTAGGTTTTAAATGACTCTATGAGTCTTCTGAAACTTAAATCACTTAATTTGGATTATTAGATTTACTAATATTCATTAATCAAGATTTAGAGTAATTAAAGGTGATTAGCAAATCTAACCATTGGATTTATAATATTTTTACATATTACTGTTAATTAAGTTTTTATGATCTAAATTGATATTTGGATCATTAAATTTGGAGCTCAATTGACCAAGTTATGGTCAATTGAAGTTCTAGGTCTAATTAGGGTAATTAGGGTTAGGTCCTAAATGTGATTAAGTAAAAACAAATCCAAACAGCAAAATGAATATTACCAAATTAATCCGTAGGGTTTTCTGATCACTTTAAGACCCATATTCATTAGGTTTGGATCATTGGGTACAAAGTTAGGGTTAAATGAAAATTTTGTAACATTATTTGAATTTAATCAATACCCTAAAATATCACTTTGCTAAATATAAGTCCAAATGCAAAATTGTTGGTATCAATAAATTTCTCATATTTTTCTGATTAATTTGATATATTTATTTGTATAATTTGGATGTATAATTTGCAAGTTATTAGGGTTTAAAGTTTTACATTTAATTAATTAGAATAATTCTGTTTTTATTATTTTAATTAATCTGATTTTATTAATATTATTATTTATATCTAAGTTATATATAAGTTTATATAATTTTAATTGAAATTTCTGCAGCAGGTGGGCTCCACGGGTACGGCGCCTGGCGGATAACAGCCATGCGATCCACGTGGCAGGCTAACACAGGTCGAGGCGCTTTCGAGCGGGTCCCACAGCGACTCGATGGCTATGCGCGACGATGACACGTGGTCTAACGCGACGTGGGCCCCACCTTGATGCACGATCCGAGCTACACGGGTCGGGTCTGGGTCGACCCAGCCCGACCCGGATGCCTTCTTCATCCTCCAGAAGACTTCGCGATCGCAACCTAGGGCAGCACGAATCTCACCAGACAATGCTTCAATCGAAAAGATTAGAGTGTTAATCGAAGGATCTTATGGAGACCTATCGATAGGTACTAGGATTGACGAAAATGAACTCTCCTAACGTCGAGAATGATGATTCCCTAGTCTAGCTGAAACGAAAATAATTTGACTCGTGATCTGGATTCGATCGAGCATAATTCGGCTTAAACGAATCAAACAACGTTTAATCTAGATAAGGCATTATACTTTCGAAAATAGAATGAAATCATTGATTGAGTAAATTGCAAGGTCGAAATATACCTCTATTAATGGCTGTTGATGGTTCCAGCAACTACGAGTGTATCCTCTCCCGAAGGATCGAAATTAGGATATCAGTTCAATACTAGGTGCTGGGGACTCAAATCATTCTTAACTCTATGGCTTGAGCGGCGAAAATCACCATCTGGAGTGACGGGCTGGCTGTGATTGCCGCGCGTAGATGCAGGAGACACGCGCAGCTCTCCTGTAGGTTTGGCGGGAGAGACGATGGCAGGACCGTTCGATCTTCGATCAACGGTCAAGTTTTGCAGTTTGATTAAACGTCATAATAAAATTGGTGCGGACGGTAATGATGTTGCCGTTAAAATGAATAATAATTATTTAATATTTTAATATTTTAAACCTATTTTCTTAATTAAAATTAGTGACTTAGAACCTTAATTAAGACTTAGATTAGTCTTAATTAAGCCAAGTAACAACCTGGGTTGTTACATTTAATCTCAATATTATTCTCAACCGATCAACTGCTCACATTGTTATTACTTGTTTTACAGGGAGTGCTCCTCTCACTGCGGTGCAGCTGCTCTGGGTCAACATGATCATGGACACGCTCTGTGCCTTGGCGTTAGCAACAGAACCCCCACGAGATGATGAAAAACTTGTACCATTTCACAATTTCATATTGCAACAAGTAATACAAAATAAGATAATAAAATCTATATGGTGTAATCTAATCTTCATAATTAACAGATCATAAACATACCAAGAAACTTCAAACAAAAATTGGCGAATCCAAAAAAATTGCTAGACTAAAAACTGCATTAACAAGACAGTAGCAATTTTATAATCAAACAGAAGCTGAACAACACAGCAGCACTTAAATACTTAATAACAAATGTTGCCAATCTAATTTCCAATCAATATCATTTGTTTCCTTGAGAATTCTAAAATACAACAGCCACAAAATATAAGTGGACAGATTACCAAGCAAAAAACCAGCAACAGTCCATAACCTCCGCAAGAGAAAAATAAAGTTGAATTAGAAAACTGCATTAACGATAGCAATACACTAATTATTTTTACTTCACAAGACATAATAGCAGTTTTATAATCAAAAAGTCTAAAACCCATCAGATTTCTAATCAAAAATAGCAGCTGCTTCTCGTCCGATATGGTACTCGTGAAGGCCAGCAGCGCGCAACATACCACGAACGACGACGTCGCAATCCGGGTCGACCCCATCATGTTGTTCCTCAAGCCTGGGCACGATGTCGATGCTGTAAAATCAATGAAGATGCAATCATAATACATCAACAATAAAATGCAGAATAAATAATCAAACAAAAAAGAAGTATCTTTGTACCTTACAAGTGTGCTAAATCCAAGGTTTCGCATCAATGAAAATTAATCCCTCAGATGTTCTTTGTAAATGAAATCCAACCAAAATAGGTCGAACTCTATTTTACAGCATCTGAACTTCCACTACAAAGTTGCTGTTTTATGGTAGTTATACAGTGAATTCTCTTCTATTTGTAGCTAGCTAGTCAATGTGATTTTTCAAAATTCACACTAATAAGCATAGGCATAATATGATGAAGATTTTTTGATGATCAACCGCTAATATTTCTGAATCTGAGGTGTACACTTGAAATGTAGCAGCATAAGAGCAAGATATTAAATGTTTTAGGGAAAAAGTGTACAATGCATGAACTCCTGGGGTGATTTTGTATGCAATGAAAGCTTGAGAAAATATTCATTTCAACAATATAATGCTTTATTAATCAAGACTTGTATGCATGAAATAAAAATAGTTTGAGACCCACAAGTAATAACAGGGAGAAAGATGCAACAAAAAAGAGAATGAAGATATAACCTATACCATTTGTTTTCTTCAAGTTCGTGGTGAAGGGCTTTGTACATAAGAGAAAAGTTGACTGGACCATACCTATATCTTCAAGTTGCTAGCAAGGCGAAACTGAAAAGGTACATATATTGATGCGAAACCCACGGCAGAAAGAGGGGGGCAATAACAATACCAAGCCTAGTCCCACAACATGCAGTTGGCTATATGAACATGAATCCTCCCAAAAATTCGAGTAAACAAAACCATCCCTAATAGAGCTGTGCATTTTTTTTTTACTATGAGCAAAATTCAATACCACAACTCTCATAACTAATCCTATAACAACCCTTACTTAATACTGTTAAATCTTCTATGGCAAATTTCTATACTTGGAGCTCCAACCTGGTCACAGCACATTTTATAGTAAACTTCTATTTTGTAAAGTAATATACTTCTTGAAGAACAAGTAAATTTTTCCTCAAAAGTTTCTCATCATCCGTCAAAAGCAACAAAACAGAAATTAAGCAATGCTTTGTTAAAAGGTATAGTGCTTTAAATTTACGTACAGAATATAATTCTCCTTACAAATCTTTTAATTAAGCAATTTAAGCAATACAGTTTGCCTACAGAACCAACTATAAGAAAATGAAGAGACCCATGAGCAAAATACTGTAAGAAAATGCGTTCGCCAATCATGATAATTAAAACTCAATACTCTAGTCAGCCATAAGAGCAAAATACAGTAATCATAAAATTAAAACTGTAAGAAAATACGTTCAGCAAAAAGCATCAAAATGATAAAAACCTGAAGATATTATATTAAAAATAATTGAAGACTAGGAGTCAGCTCCTCCAAATGAGGCCCGCAGAAAAAAATAGAAGACTAGGAGGTTCTGAGGTGGTCTGGATCACTGGGTGCTACTCGGTGTATTCTGCCGCTTAGAGCCGTGACTGGATCGATCGATTCCAGTCGAATCGATCGATCCGGTCGAACCTAACCCTCGATACTAGTCTACAATTATTGCCGAGGGGTTTCGATACTAAACAGAGGGCTAAATTGCTCGAGAGGACGCCGCATTCGAGCGAATTGGCCCGACTGGCAGTGTGCTTTCAGACGGCGCTTATGCCGTCTAGCGCACTGCTAGGGCTCACTAGAAGTCCTGAATGACCGCTAAGGACTAAGGAGGGGTCCTAACACAGCATCTAGGCTAGAGAGGAGGTGAGTCGAGCTAAATCCAGCTCGACAGAGAGAATGGGAAGAATGGGTTGTACCTTGGTTTGAAGAAGCGCAATGCAGATATGATGGATTGCACCGAGGGTTGCAGGAGATCGGCAAGGGGGTCTGAACGCTAGACCACGCCCTCTATAAGCAGGCGCGGTAGGACCAGTCGTCACATTCGCCGAGAGCTCCAATTGCTTCAGCCGGGAGATGAGGGGATCACAGTGAGCAAAGGAGCTCACTGTGAGTTTTGGGAGGTATTTATAGACCGGGGGAGACCGGGGGAGACCTAGGGAGTGGAACCATGGCTGAGGCTTGAGCATTAGGCTCGGGCCAAGGAGTTCACTCAATCGCCTTCAATTGGACTGGCCCGACCACCCTACCCAGCTCCCTAGGCTCAGCCATTAATGGGAAAATGCTAACGGTCTGCAGAAAATGGATGGAGGAGTGGCAGGCAACCCTAACGTGGCAAATATTTGCGAATCTCCTCGGTCGGGGCTGGGGGCGAGCGGGGACGAAGGTGAACAGCTGGGGTCCTTCCTCAGCCGTCTGATCTGCGAAGCCGTTGGCGATGGACGGTTTGATGGAGATCATAATTAACAAACAGCGGGTGCCTTCTCATCCGTCGGATCGAGCCTTAGATCCGACGGGAACTAAAGGGTCCAGGGCGCAAATGATCAGCGCCGTCTGATTGCATGCCAAGATTTGTGCCAGCGCATCCCGCAGTTGACAAGGATGAGCCGCTGTCGGGACCCCGCAGCGGATTTACCGTGGTCCCGACAGCAAATCCCGCCGAATTACATTTTAATAAAAATCTAATTTAAATATAAATAAAAACCATTTAAATAATATTTAATTATTCTAAAATATCCTAAATCTAATTTAGGACCAAATGAGCTACAAAAATTCACAAAAATTCACCTTTAGCTAATTTGGGGGTGAGGAATTCAAAAATGAAATCAGATTTTGATTTGGAGATCAAATTATTTTAGGTATTTTCTAGGATTCAAAAATACCCAAAAATATCAATTTTTTCCATTTAAGCTCCAAATGATTCCAAACTTCTAGGTTTAGGTTTAAATGACCCATTGAATCCAATGGAATCAAAATTAAGGCTTGGTTTAGCTTAAATAATCTAAGTTTAGCTAGAGTAACAACCTAGGGTTGTTATAATATTTGAGATGAATTGTTATTTAGAGACTCTCGAACTTCGATCATCGATCGCCACATTACATCTCTGTCATCTCCCCATCACTTGAAGGAGACCTGTAACAACCCAGGTTGTTACCATGATTGATTAGGACTAACCCTAAGTATTAAACACAATTATAAGCGCTAATTAGGTCAAGTGGAGTCAACCTTTGAGACCTAGTCCAAATCAGGAGACAAACGGATCGAATCATGATTTCTAGAAATCCAGAAACCCTAGAAATTGACCTATTTAAATTGATCTCCGATCAAAAAATGGACACCGCCATTGTGTTCCTTGACCCCAAATTAGCTTAGGGTGAAGTTTTCGTGTCAATCGGAAGTTGTCGAAATTTCGACGAATATTTTAATAATAAAAATATCACGGAAATTGAGGTATCAAAATACTCGTTGGATCGAAAATTTGACTGCGCCATTGAATTCCTTGACCCCAATTTAGCTAGGAAAAATATGTTCAAAATTTTCTGAGAATTTTTCAAAAAAAAAAAAATAATAATAATATTTTAATACTTAACGGCGTGCCGTTAAGTATTTAACGGACCCGTCACTGTAGCTGACGGCGCCATCTCAGCTGTTGGATCGGCCCAGATCCAACGGCTGCGGAGTCGTCTTCCTCGACGACTCCGCCCGCGTGACACGCGGCGGCCCGTCGCGAATACTGGCCAATCCGGCAGCATCCAGACCTCGGCGAGGTCGCCGTCCGGTCTATAAGACCTCGGCAGACCCTTAGGCTCCGAGTTAGCACAAATCGGAGCCCGGATCGAACCGAAATCAAGCCCCGAAGTCAGCCCTATTTTTCCGCCGATTTCCTTCACCGATCCGACCTTCAGGTACCCCGATCTCCCTCGTTTACCGTTCGATCATTACAATAATTGTAGAATAGATAGATTAGGATGTCATCTTCACATCTACCGTTCCGATCGGGCTCAAACCAATCCGATCGGGCTCAAACCAATCCGATCGGGCGCACCAGACCCATGAAGGGGTCGGGGTTCGGTCCGCCGAACCCCCGGAAGACGAACAGACGCGCCTTCGGGCCGGGCCGGGTCGACCCGAACCCGTCCCGCCCGGGTCGGGTTCGCGTCAGCACGGGTGGGGCCCACTAAGCCACGTGGCAGCCAATGGGCCCGCCACGTGTCACGTGGGGGGGCCCACACGCTAGCCCCGTGCCTCTTCGGCTTCGGCCGTGGGGCCCACCAGTGACATGTGGCAGCCTCTGGGCACCCCATGTGTCACGTGGGGCCCACAGGCCGAGCCCGCGTCGGTTCGGCTTCCCCAGTGGGGCCCACCGAGCCACGTGGCAGCCTCTGGGCCCGCCACGTGTCAAGTGGGCCCACTGCCCAGTTACCCGAGCTGAGTCAGCAGCCCGTGGGGCCCACAGTGACTCGTGGTAGCCTCTAGCAGTGCCACGTGTCAGGTGGGGCCCACTGACCAGTCACCCGAGCTGAGTCAGCAGCCAGTGGGGCCCACAGTGCCACGTGGCAGCCTCTGGCAGTGCCACGTGTCAGGTGGGCCCACTGACAAGTCACTCGAGCTGAGTTAGCAGCCCGTGGGGTCCACAGTGCCACGTGGCAGTCGCTGGATGTGCCACGTGTCAGTGGGGCCCACGTCGGTTAATTAAAATTTAATTACTGTTAGTTACTGTTTATCCCTAATTAATTACTGTTAGTGGTTAACTAAATTAGGATTAGTACTAATTACTTTTGAACAGTAACCATAATTGAATAATTATAATTAGAGATTATTTAAGGATTAATTAAATATTAATTTAATCCTAAATAGTAATTAGGATAATTAATTACTTTTGAATAGTAAAACCTAATTAATTAAATTTAATTAAATATTAATAGATAATTAAGACAAATTAAAAAGTAATTAGCACTAATTACTTTACTACAGTAAATTAATATAATTAATTTAAAAATCAGAAATATATATATATATAAAAACTTTAGGAATGAATAGTAAAATAATTCAAATTATATTTTTGAATAATAAATCTTAAAAGTTTAATAACTTTTTGTAGGATGATCCAAACATAGCCAATATAGGTCTTAAAATACTCAGAAAAATATTTAGGATCAAATGGCGTAATATAAAATTTCGTTTCGGGGTACTATAACGAGGTAGCATTTTAGAGCCTCTTTAAGACCCCATAACTTTTTACCTGATTATCGAAACATAGTCAATATGGGTCTTAAAATGCTCAGGAGAGTGGCCCCATTACCGTAATAGTATTAGTTTTCTCATTCTGACATCAGGATAAAAAGTCAACCATAGAATTTAGAGTTGACTTTGGTGAAAATGACCAAAATGCCCCTGGAATTCAAACGGCCATAACTTAGTCAATTCAACTCCAAATTGAAAAATTCAAGATGCTAAACAGCCTAGAATTTCAATGTCATCATTATAACAAAATATTATTTAGGATCTAAACCCTGGAAAGTTAGGTAAATGACCAAATTACCCCTAGCCTTATTTTAGTCATAACTTGACTGTTTCTCGCCTGATTTAGGCGTACTTACTGTCTATTTTCAAGTTAGACAGTAAGGAATCAATTGAAACTAAGAGAAATCATTTCTGACTACTAAGTCATAAGTTGACTTTTTGACCCTTAAAGTAGGGGCAAAATGGTCATTTTGCCCTAAGATTGGACTAAGTACCCTTACCCTTTGGATAACATCCCGGAATGCCAAAACTAATATTATAATCATCTTAGTAATGTTTGAGCAAGTGAAATCAACCCTTAAGTCAGATTCTAATAATTTCTGCTAAGTCTTAAGCACTACACCTTAAGGACATTTCCTGAGAATAGGAATAGATCATAGGTTAGAGTTCATTCATTGGGTAAATTGGGTTACCCAATGGGTGAAACCTTAGTTTTAGTAGTTTCTAGATATTATTTTGTTTTACAATTTATTCTGATTAGTTTATCTTTTAACTTTAGATTTAAGATAGGAGATTCATCCTATTAAGTTTGATTACTTAATAGGATTTGTCTTAACTAGTAGATCACTTATAGTATAAAACCTAGAACTTAGTTCTTATTCAGTTTAGATTATGTGATTAAACCTAAAATCCCATAGTGTTTAATCCACAATCTATAGGTGTAGAAGATCTTGATCAGATCTTAGTTAGAACGTCTAAATTCACAAAATTAGGACGTATGATTTATTTGTTTAATTCGTAGTCGTCTATCTGATTAAACTAGATTGGAACCTGATCAGTTCCAATCCTTTTTAACTTATAAGGATGAATTTCTGAGTTACACTCGATAGTAGGAAAATAGTGATCCTGAACTTGTGTAACTTGGAATAGTTAGATGGTTAAGTAGAAAACAAATGATATCATTATATTTAGTAGAGTCCCTTGCTTACTTGATACTTTATTGCATATACATTCCTTGATTTTTTATGCTATATTTCTTTGAGCATATCATACAAGATGTTTGATGCATAAATATAATGTTAGGAAAATATGGAGACTCATTAGATTCCTTATGAAAATATTAAAGTAACTAATGAGAAGATAATGATTTGATGTGTTTGAGCTGCCTCTCAGTGTTTTTTTGCTCATACCGATTGTTGCCCTAGCCGTATCATGTTAGGAACTGCCCTAGCCATACTGTGCTAGGATATTTCGGGTATAACTGTGGGTGACCTAACAGTATCGTGCTAGGAATCGCCCTAGCCGTACTGTGTTAGGGCCTTCTATGTTGACTGTTGTTGCCTTAGCCATATCGTGCTAGGAACCGCCCTAGCCGTACTGGTGCTAAGATCTTCAGCCCTGTTTGGTGAGCTTGTGTAGCTCTTTTCTGTATGGCAGATTGTGCACTTATGGTTTTATATGCAGTTGTTGTTGTTTGCTTTTCAGTATTCTTTTTCAGCCAACTATTTTCTTGTACTGCTTGATATACCTATTTAGGATGTTAGGATCTTGCTGCTATATGTACTTACCACTGCTGAGTTATTTATTTTTAATTAGCATATTTCTGTTGATCACCAACATGTTTAGGATGTAGTACTTTTCTTACAGCACATGTTTAGTTATGTATATTATATGCCCCTCCTTGTTTAGTTTGTATGTGAGGCATGCCTTAGCCTATTTTCTTTTTCTTTGCTTAAGTTATAAATGATGATTTATAGCTTCCATGTTTCTTTGTATTGCTTGCTGCTCCTTTTTATTTATATATGTTGCTTAGATATTGTCAAATGGTGATATTACTTAACACTTACAATAATTTATCAGCTTAAAATGTACTTAGACAATTGTCTAACCAGATTTTTCTTTTCTTTGGCTGGGGCCCTACATTGTGAAACCGACAATGGCAGACTCCTTTCAGTTAGACGAGCAGGAGTTAGGTGTGGAGCCTTACCCAGAGGAGGAACCCGTGGAAAAAGCTGCCGTCTAGTTCCCTTTTGCTTCGAGTGAGGATGAGTGGTTTTCATTCTATTTTTCTTTTAAACATTTTAAATTATGTAATAATATAGGTACTATTGACTGTGATTTTTGAATTGTATACTTATATTCTGAGTTCTATTTTTCTTTTCTATTTGTCTTGTGATACTTTGATGGTTTATATTTCCTTAAATTGCTTACGCACTCTGTTTGTTTACTTATACAGTGACTGTTAGTTTGATTCTGTATTAATCCTTCCCTAATCAGGTGGATTATGGAGTCTATCCTAATCCAATGATAAGTGAGGGGTTAGCCAGAGTGACACCCCACCCTTAACCTAATCCTTTGGCGGAATTAAGGGTGCTGGGCGCCACAAGACCACATACCCGTCAATTTAAGACTTCCTGATGACATGCTCACAGCCTTGTATTTGCTCGCGTAGAATCTGCTTAGAGCCCTTTTGTGTCAATCACAATAATTTTCTACATCTATATCAAGTTATATTTGTGATATTTTTGTGAATCAAAGTAAAAGGAAAAATGAGTACATAATTAATTAGATGCATAGATATTTTCATTCATTACTAAAGACCTAATATACAAAAGAGCCCACCTTAAAATCCTTAGTTTTTTATACCAAATATAGAAAATGATAATTAAATATCTATTGAAAAATAAATCTTCTCATCATCCTTGGTACCTCCTAGTAACTGCATCTAGATACTCTCCCATAAGATTTTAACTAACAACTTCTAAAACCACACCTTAAAATGTTGAGTGAAAATACCTATCAATAGAAAAAACATACAAATCTATATTATATTGTCCCATTCATATGCCAAATAAATTTTACAGGCATCAATATTTTGAAATATTAATTAAAAGGGTTTTAATTTTATTGCATACCATTAAATGATTATTATTTACATATGTAAAGTTAACCCTGATTTTTTCTTATATTTGTTTAATATTCAAATCTCTTTAAATCCTTCAAAAATTTCAAAATACTTCGATTTTCCTTATGAAAGATATGGATGAATTCTTAAGATCATTTTAGATTATGGGTGTAAATGAGCCACAGTGGCTCAAGCTCGGCTCGTTAACGAACTCTTGACCTGGCCTTATTGGACTTACGCGCTGATATTAAGCTGTAACTCGAACTCGAGTTAACTCAACTCGTAAGTTCATCAAGTTGACTTGTTTATATTTAATATTATTATAAATATACAATAAATGGTAATAAATTAAATTTTGGTAATGCAATCATTAAATTTCAGTCATTCAAAATAAAAAAAAATTATGATTATATGATAGTTATGCAAATACAAAATTTTATGTGCTATGCGAGTAATTATCTCAACGGTTCAATCATTCAAAATAATGCAGAATGGGTAAGAAATGGATAACCTATACAGCACAGATGCGAAGTCAATGAAGACTAAATAGTAATGTTTTATTAAAAGAGAAACAGAGCATATGCTAATCTATATTCTCTATTTTTGATAAGCATTATATTTTAATGCAATTTTAATCATAATTAAGCTATTAAATCTTAATTATTTTCAATTTTAACACTTAGCGGTACGGGCTAGCATTCTTTTTTTATTGTTAGATGCTCCTAATCCGGCTAATAATTAATTATTAGTTTACCATAGAACCCAAAAAAATACCCCAACTTTTTTTTTGATATAATTAATTGTGTTTAATAAATTAATAATCATAGTTTTGATATGAATTAATTTTAGATATTTTAATGATATTGAGTCAACTGTACAAAATGATTGAATAATTATAATCTTATAAAATAATAGATTTTCTTAGATAAATAGTTCCTAAGAATATATCATATTTTTTCTTTATTTAATTAATAATTATTAATAAAATTTTAATCATAATTTTGAAGTGAATCTCAATTATTATGAGTTAAATACTAATTTTATGTATTTTAATGATGATGAGACACCGAAAAAACACATAAAATAATATTACTCAATAAAATTATCATTTTTTTACAATTGATTTTGTCTAATTTTATATTTATATTCCAATTTCATCTTATTATGATTTAAAATTGAAGTCACAAATTAATCACAAATTGAAAACAAATAAAATGAGTACAAATTGAGTATTGATGTACTTGTATATACCAAATATATAAATGATGTGTCAATCCAATGTGTAAGTATATTTTTAGTTAAATACAATTTTATGAAAATACAATGTAGCAAGCAAATGATATGAAATGCATTTATGAAGAAATGTATTTTTTTATTATTTTTGTCTTATTTATAAAAAAATATTTACAAAAATTGTTAAACTATGTTATATTTAGAAAAATTGTCTTAGCTACTTGCAAAATGCATACCAATATAGTTTATCTAATTTATTTTTCTTAGCCTATCTATCTTATTAAACTTAAAGTTAATACAAAATTAAAAAGTTAAACATTAAATTAAATAGGTTTAACAGCTTAAATTAAGTGATCATTAATCCATTTAATCTCATGATAAGCCTAAAATGAATAGCTTGGTATCTTCGTTTCACACATATCTTGGTTAAGCATTGTTTAGATTAGATATATTAGCAAAATAAATAAATAGATAAATAACTATGAGTAAAGAAAAATAATAATATAAATAAAAATAAATAAATTAAAATTGAATAGCTTAATATTTTAGCCTAATCATTTTAATTCACAAAGATTACCTTAAGCTGCTAAGCAATTTCTAGATAATATTAGTCATTAAATTTCTTAGGCGTAATTAAAATAAGATAATGCAAAGTTAACAACCCTTGAGTTTATATATATATATATATATATATATATTGATATAGGATAGAGAATATGGAGAGAAAATGGTGAAATTTTATGTGGAGAGAAATTTTTTTATTTTTTATTTGTAGATATTTTTTATATTTGAGTTTAGTTATTAGATTTTCTTAAAAAATATTCTCATAAATTATTTTAATAATAATAATTTAATTTAAAAAGAATTATTTTAAATAACTTAAATATTAAAAATTTAAAATTAAAGTTAATAAATAACAAAATTGATTAATAATTCTAAAAATTTTTGTATAATACTTATTTAATTATTTATTTATATGCAAATATATGTCTTACTAAATGATATTATTTTTTATTTTTAATTTAGATTAATCTTAATTATTATCAAATTATTTTATAATATTCAAAAAAATTGAAAGTTATGACCATATCGAATAATATGTATGAAAAAATTAATCAACATACATATATATATACATACATATGTGCGGCGAGAGGAAACTTTGGAGGAATGCTTTGCCTCAATTTAAGCAGAAAGACAAAGAGTTAAAAAAGAGTTTTATTTATCCATGCAAAAATAAATTCAAATTAGAGAAAAAAGAAAACGGGATAAAAAAATTTTACCACAAATTTTTCTAATTTCTCTCATATTTATTACCACAAATTTGTGTATTTTTAGAATTCAGCAATGGATTATATTTTTTATAAATAAAAAAATATAAAAATTTAAAAAATTTTATTTATATTTTTTAAGTTTTTATAAACTTATATAGAAGTATATATAAATTATGACTATCCAATTTTTAAAGTTATTTATAATATTTAAATAAAAACTTTTCTAATTTTGAACGCAAGCTTTCATGTTTATATATATATATATATATATATATATATATATATTAATTAGATATATTAATTAGTTTTTTGAGACTCCAAAAATTCAAAGAGCAGATGTTCCCTGTGTCGAGCGCCACATCAGCATTAGACCGACTTAATTGGTGGTCCCGGCTTGGCCCATCAAACCTGCAAGTGTTTCGACATTTGGAACGAGCCGGATGAACCGCCCTAAAACCGGTCTGACTCCGACAAATTTCTCAGCCGGCGCCTGTTGCCCAGTCATGAAGAGCTGGACTTGTTCCATTGGCGACATTTTAGACCCAACTCCGACCCGGCCCAGTTGACCCGAGCTCGTAGAGAATATTATATAAATTTAAGGAGGGAGCAAGGAGATCAGAGGTTGATGATGACTGGCACTTGTCATCTTCACCAGCGAATATACAGTTCAAAAAGGAAACTGAAGTAACATCCGTCTGTCCTGCTCTACAGACATGGGTTCAGTCCAGCTCAATACCTTTTCAAGCTTCCCAATTCCCTCCTCCTCTCCTCTCCTTAGCCAGCGAGTATAAAAGCCCTCATCGTCTTCCTCCTAACGCAGCTCTCAACCCTAGAAATGGAGCCTTGCACCTATGCTCGGGTCTGGATCAGCAACCTCGCCCTCAAACTCCCCGTCCGGCCTCTCCGCGCAGCTGGATCCAGCGTCCACCCATCCTCCAACCCCTGCTTCTGCAAAATCACCCTACAAGACCACTCCGACCAGATCTCGGTTCCATTGCCCCTACAAGATTCTACCAATTCCGCCCCCGCCGGCGCATTCCACCTCAGACCCGCCGAGATCGCCCAGACGAAGCTCAAGATCGCGATCTACACAGGACGGGGAGGATCCTCCTGCGGAATGAACTCCGGCCGGTTGCTCGGAAAAATCAAGATACCGATGGATCTCAAAGCGGATGAAAAAGGGGTGGCGGTCCTCTTTTCCGGATGGATCGGAGTCGGCAAATGGAAAAAAGAGGACGAATCGGCGCTTCTGCATCTCGTCGTCAGATCGGAGCCTGATCCGAGGTTCGTTTTCGAGTTTGGCGGAGAGCCGGAGTGCAGCCCTCAGGTATTTCAGATCCAGGAGAAGGGAAGCCTACGTCAGCCCGTCTTCACCTGCAGATTCTCGCGCCTAGCTGATCGCGGCTTCAGATCCAGGTACGAATCGTATCTGCGCATTCCTCTCCGCTCTGTTATGGTATTCATTTTGATCATTTTTTTTCACAGATCGTTTCCTGGCTCGATCGGAAACCGGAAGAACTGGATGAAGGGGTTCGGATTGGAAAAGGAGAAGGCGATGAAAGAGAGGAAGGGATGGAGCGTGACGGTTCACGATCTTTCGGGGTCTCCTGTAGCCATGGCGTCGATGGTGACTCCCTTCGTGGCTTCCCCGAACACGGATCATGTAAGCCGGAGCAATCCCGGGGCGTGGCTCATCCTCACCCCCGAGGACGTCGCATGGAAGCCATGGGGGCGTCTGGAGGCATGGCGGGAGCGCGGTAATCAAGCTCTGGGCTACCGATTCCAGCTCCTTCCCGACGGCCTTGTGCTGGCTGAATCAGCCATTAACAGCTACAGGGGAGGTTGCTTCAGCATAGATCTGAGTGGCTGCGGAGGATTTGTGATGTCTTCGACCGTCGGAGGCGAGGGGAAGCCGGCGAGCCGGCCGTTGGTCGAAATCGGGGTTCAGCACGTCGGATGCGCCGAGGACGCCGCGGCGTTCGTTGCTCTTGCAGCGGCTGTCCAGCTGAGCATCGATGCCTGCCGACTTTTCTCAGATAAGCTTCCCAAGGAACTTCAACTGCAAATTGCCGGAGATGAACTTCACGGCGGTTTCCGGTGATGCCCGTGAAACTCTGGGTACTGCCTATGTGTACAGTGAGAGTGTTTTCTTGAATCACATTTGTTCAGCAGATCTGAATATGCTATCTTCCCTCATTTATTTATAACAAAAGCAAATATAGGCTTTACAAAAAAATTTATGTACATATTATTTATATATTTTAGTATATATTAGTGTTTAAATGTAGTAATAAGAATTATTTACATTTTTATTTTTATTCAATCATTCTCTTATATAATATAAGAGATGCATAATGTATGTAATTATTTTGAAAATATGATCTTTGGATCATGTTGAAAATCCTTGAGCCGCTTCGAGCCATGTTGAGAATTGGTCCTCGAGCACTATGGTCCCCATTGAGTCATTACTAACATGGTGGACAGACATCATCATCTTCTTAGGGTTACAAATACCATTCACATTAATCAACATAATTCATTTATTATTACACTATAGTATCGGTTTTGTTAAAGTGCAAATTTGAATTTAAAAGTACTAATAATGTGTCCATAAAATTACAGATATTATATATATAGTTTTGATATTTAAAAGAATTCTTAATCGCAACTTAAGCTCGCTTAGGCCAACTTAACCACCAAATACTTTTTGAATAAGATATGACAAACTGTCTTAGGCTAATAATGATGGCTCACCACAATCTTTTTGTTTGAGCTTAAGCAGTTTAAAGTATACATCGACTTTTGATAAGTTTAACATTTCTTAAGAATATAAAATAATTTAGAGTAATATTTTAGTTAGCAAACTAAAGGACTCTTTATATTTTAGCATGTTTATAATTTAATTACAAAAATTAATTAATTTTATAATTAATTGAGGTACTTTTCTTTTTTTATGATAATTATTTAAACAATTACATTAATACTTTTATTGTAAATAACATATAGTTATTTATCTATTTTGTAATTTCCTTTCATCAATTTTTGAATTCTTAACTTTATGTATATGCAAATTTAGAAATGTAAATTTCAAGGTTTTGTTTGACTTGCACATAAAAAAAATACTTTGACTCCAAAATAACTCCCAAAAACATTCAATGAATAAGATTTTCAATTTAAACATGTATTTTTAGCAGACATTATATGCAAAAGCACACTTTATTATCATTTTTTATGAGAAATATCAGTATTTTTTTGGAAGTTATTTTGAGGTTTTGTATCTAAACTCTTTTTAGATATAGAATTAAAGTTACATGAAAGAACTTCTGTATTTACATGTATAACACCTGAATCTCAATATTTACAAAAATCAACCTCTAAGCATGCCTTTTTCTCCATTCTAAATAAACAGACAATAGTTCATTAATATTTAAGATTTGCAAGCAAAAAAAAGGCAGAAACTTTGTTTACATCATAATTCATGCAAAATATTCAATATTGAATCAATATTTTCACATCATCCATAATAAGTTCAGCCAATGACACACACACACACACACACACACATATATATATATATATATATATATATATATATATATATATATGTATGTATATGTATGTATTCCCATAATACTAATCCAGAAAAACATTAGATATTCAGGAATTTCTGATTCATCGCCGGGATACGGACTCGGAGGAGAATAGATATCTAACCCTAGAGAGCACTGAATCATGAGCAGGGTCATAAGGATGATCCTTTGAAGGGATCTCCAGAATAGCTGGGACAGGCTTGTTGTAACCATCCACAAGAAACCTTATCATGTTGGCAACCTGAAGCCCATAAAATCAAATCGCTCATTGTTTTAAGGAAAATTAGCATACAGATCGCAAATATACATTAGAAATGAGGGTTTTTTAGGTGTTTGAATATTTCGCAGCCATTTGAGTTGGTGCAAAAAACATGAATGAAGAACATACTCATGAATAATGCTTACATATTGGCTGATGAGAACTATTGCAATATCATCCTTTGTGGTGAACTCTTTGAATGCATCCTCAATTGCCTTTACAGTAGTTTCTAAACCAGTTGAAAACATCACAAAAAGCTCATCAGTCAAAGCTCCTTATACAAATGATAATAAACAATGTACTTCCGTTTCATTAATCAGAAAACTTTTTTAATTACAAGCAAATATGAGGTACCCTGCATTTTAGAAATGAAAAAATAAAGGAGAGTTTTCGTACATGTTAGCATTTGGGTGCCAGATATGCGTATTATAAAGTAATACACCAGGTGTAAACATTGCCTCTTCGCCAAACACAGATTTTTGGGAGTGGGTTTATTTATAGGACGTCCCAGTTCAGATTCTCAGCCTCAACACTAGCAATTTCAGTAGTATTCAAAAATCTTATAAGACTACACCTAACACTGACATTTTTAAGCATACCAAACCAAATGCAAAAAGGATGAACGATTCTCAGGATGTACATATTCAGGTTATATTCATTAAATTACAGCTCGCAGATCCCCACTAATTACAGCCCATCAGATTCAGATACAGATTATAACCCTAAACCTCGGCAACACAAAACATGATCTATATATTAAGAATTTTTTCTTGCACAACTCATCAACCATCAAAATTATTTTAATGTATGAACTCTATAAAAAAGGTGAAATGTCACATCAATTTTATCTTTTAGCTATTTTAAATTTGATACATTGATATTTCTTGATGAACGGTGAAAGACATGCAAAAAAATTTGAAATTAGCTTCAAAAAAACAATAATATTCTATTATACATCCATAAGTGTGTACTCTCTAGATCTACATGCCTCTGTAAATATGTGTATAATATAATATTATTATTTTTTTGAAGATAATTTCATATTTCTTTGCACGCTAAACCCTAAACCCTAAACCTTTCACCGTTCATCAAGAAATATCAATGTATCAAATTTAAAATAGCTAAAAGATAAAATTGATGTGACATTTTGCCTTTTTTTATAGATTTCATACATTAAAATAATTTTGATGGTTGATGAGCTGTGCAAGAAAAAATTCCTAATATATAAATATCATGTTTTATGTTGCCAGTAAAGTAATGTTAGTCAAGGACATATATAAGGAAAACAACTTAGTCCCCAACTCATTCCTTGGAATTAAATTAAGCTCGTTAAGTAAATATGGAAGCCAATGAATGAGAAAAAGAATAAAAGAAATGAGAACTCAAGGATAGCAAATTAGCTGAATTACATGTGATAACAAATAAGGTTAGTCAACATACTTGAGTCCACAATGAGGTAGTTAGTCTTTCTTCGCAAATCAACATTACCAACTCCAGCAAGTAAAAATCCAGTCACCGTATCCTGAAATGTTCAAGAAAATAATATTGAACCATTTCAAATCTTTGAGTTTCAATAAAATGATTCATAAAAAACATAGAATTAGGTGTGCTACTAAGAAATTAATGTCAGGCCCAATACAAAAAGTTAAGAGAGTGGAGAACGAAAGCATGAATTGAATAGATGTATTTACCAAGTTGTGCCTGATAAACCCCTGGGTGTTTAGCTCTCCTCCAATCATCAGTCATAATTGATTGAGCGGGCAGTTCAGGCAATACTTTAAGCAAAAATGTTTAAGAAATTGTCTGACCCCACCAATCCAAGCAATCAGAAGGGGCAGCTGGATGCAGGCTAAGCCCCCTCTGGACTTAACAAGTATTTTCCTAGTTGAATTTCTTGGCATCAAAACGATCTACACAACCAATAGGAGGTGAGTTCTTAAAAGCTCCTCCAAGAATACCACTTTTTATGAGATATTTTAAACTAGGGTAGAAACATTTGTTTTCCTTTCTAGTGCACTCGGTTGAATAAAGAAATTGAAACAACCTATTAAAAACCAAGGTTCTTTCTCAGTGAATTTATACTGATGTTAAAAACATTTTTCATACACACAGCTCATATCTTCCCCATTTACATAATTAAAGCACAATATTTAAAACCACCAATATAATTTCCATCAATACAATAGAACTAACATCTACTTAAGTTCTTCCAAGATGAAAATCCATACATAAGAGAAGATAGAAACTTTGCTCCATCTTCTAGCCCTCAAGCATTCTAAACAGTATGGGCCAAGATTTCTCTGGTTTTTACAAACTTTCCTCTTCCTTTTATCTTTCAGACGCAATCATGGTCTTTGGTGCTTCATTGATTCATTTCCGCTTGACTAAGCTCCATATGACACTATCTTCTAATTGACCCTCCCAATTATTCAATCTTCAAAAAGAGATGCTCCTGCAACTTGTGATCATGGTACAATGTAGGCATTCACATTGCAACATATCATCCAAATCCCTGATTAAATTTTCATGATATATTTCATTACAATTATTCTTTCTTATAATATTCACTATACATTCACTTGCACATTGGTTCAAACATGGAGAATTTCTGTCAATCATTTCTTTTCACAGAATCCCAATGATAATTACTTTATCTTCAACCAATGTCCTTTAAACTAGATATCACTTTCTCCATTGACAAATGATGTACTTTGCCTATATATAGTTTAACTTCCCTCTTAGAGTGACTTCCTCCTTTACTTTAAATTCTTCAATATTAATAGCATCACTAAATTCCTGTTTGGCAGTCTAAAATATCTCAATTTTTGACTAAAAAAACATAACTACAAGTTCTACAAAAATAATCTATGTGAAAAAAAATTAACACATAATCCAACGCTCAATGAGAAAAACAAAGAATGAAAAATCTGACACCAAAATTTGAGTTAAGGCAAATGACGATGATGATGGTGACGCTAGAAGACTTGATACATTTTATTATACAAAATACTTCCGTTGTTCAATATGGTTATTACCTTTAAGCATGCCCAACTGTGTGGTAGCACATCTTCATCACAATAGATGAAACTTTAGATAAATTAACATGCCATATTCCAAGCACTCACACTTGAAATATCAAGTCTATAATAAGTCTTATTTTGCAGAATTATTAAGAGATGCAAAAACAAAATATTCAATGTAACACACATCATCATTGTAGTATTAGTTGTGTCATTTTATTTTTGATGTATTTTCTTAGTTTAATTTTACTAGATAAAATGTAAATAGCTCCGAAAAATGCAGGGATCTCTATCATTTGACTTAGAACTTCTGATTAAGAAATGTTAATGATGTTAAGCAAACATAAGACAACACAAAGTTGGAGGGATAGAATTAGACCCAATCAAGACCTCATCACTCTATCATCACAAGTAAACTTGCAATCCAATATGCCAACTTCAGAGGAAAAATTATCAATTACATCCAAAGATAATCAGTAATTATGAATTACTTTTTAAAATTATCAATTACATCCAAAGATAATCAGTAATTATGAATTACTTTATCGCAGACTTCCCGAAAGACTCAGTTTTTAGCTTCAACATTGTTTCTTAGAATGAAAGAAGGCTAACCATATCATTTTTCTCAATAATTTAGCACTTAAAAAAGCATGGCCGCTAGTATTAAAGGCTCTAAATATGACTGCTAGGGGTTCAAAGATATTTAACTATAAAGGTCATTTAGAGTCTCAACTTTACTGGCAAATATAAGTCTAAAACATTCAATTTAGATAATAAGTTTTATTATTTTTGCTTGTTATTAAGACATTTTAGCAGTGAAACTAACCTAAATTTAGTTTAGGTTGGGGAGCCTAGCAAAAGGGTGCTAGCTCAAGTTTTGTTTAAGAGTTGAAGAGATTGATAGCGGTGATGCTGGCGCATGAATGATTGGGTCAGGGTTTACATCAATTGGAAAGCCTGGAATTTAGTTTAGAGTGAGGCTTACATCAATTTAGAATTCTTGAAGTAGCAAATCTTGCAGCATTGGTCATTTGAGCAAGGTGGCCAACAGTTAGTTGTGGGGTTGGAACTTACTAGTGGGAAAGATTGGGGTTTGATTGAATTTAAGATGAACTTATATCCTTTAATATGTCTGGGCTTTATATATCTGTTGAAACGCTCGAATTAGTGGGTTTCAAGGTATGATCATTTAGATGAGGTGGCCAGATATCTTGATTAACTTTGAGATGGGGTTTACATTCTTTGGAATGCCCCAGTATCTTGATTAACTTTTAGATGAAATTTGCATGTGGTATTCCTGGAAGGTTAAAGTCAAGAAAGGAGAGTGAAAATTTAAATGCATAATATTAAATTCCCAATATTCAAAAGAAGCATCTAAATCTAAATTATATATTATCTCACTCTTATACTAATTTCTGATATTTAATTAAGCTAACAGCATAGTGTTTGATAAAAATATACAGGTTTTCAATAAGATGTTTGATCAAACAAAATATATAAGATAAACTAAAACAGATTAAAAAAATGCTAGTAAATGTCTAAATGAATAAAATCATAGCTTAGCAATAATGTGCTACTGAATTAAAATCAACTATCAGTAAAATAATAAGCGCAAAACTATGGAATGATAATTACGTAAGTTAATCACGTATGTTAATCGATAAATCATTGCAATGTTATTATTAAATAAAATGAATCATCAACTTCACTTTTACGCAACATTATTAAATTAATGATTCAAGTTAGGTCAAATCCACACATGTGACATTTCCACCAATGTTAAGCCAATGTCTTTTGTCTAATCAAATTGTTTCACCCTAATTACTAGCAGATCATCGTGCAAGAGCTAACTCATATTCGTCTTCCTGGGATTAAAAATGGTTCATTAACTTAAATTTAAGAGAATCATCCACAACAACTTGTTGGTGTTGTGGTCCTCAAAAGCTCCTGTCAGCCAGTAAATGCCACTTCCAAGGACAATTGACTATTTGTACAAATTTCGAACACGCAGCTCTCATACATTTGACCATAAAATTCATTGATTGATTGATTTATTATTATTATACAATAGTACTATGCAAGAGGCAAGTCACAATGCCAATATACTATATAAATGTGCCATTCAAAAGACATACAAGCCAACATAACAAAAGAACAACGCTTACAACAATGACTACTTAATTCTCAATTCAATTACTGATTCATGTCAATATGATATATTGTTACTGCGGAGGAAACAATTTCAAAATATCTTCGAATTTTTTTGCACAATCGTGGCTCACCTTTTATGTAGTGGTTAGAAAACACCTAATCAAATGTGAAAACAAAAATGGAGAGCTTCAGAAAAAGGTGAGCATCTAGAAGTACCCCAAATTAGTCATAGTTGTAAGAATATCCATCCATGGTTGTTTGTAAATTTCTTCAGAGAATATTGAATTACAACTCCTTAAATGTCATTTATAGGTGCTATCAATCTTAAAAAAAAATTATTACTAAAAAACAAAAAATAACACGTGACAAATAATATTGATCCTAATTGAATCATAACTATGTTATTTTAATCAAATATAATTCCATCTAACTGAACTTATCCAAAGATCATGTCCTGTATCATGGTACAAAGCTGATCTCCTTGGTACTCACCCTGCGGTTCACTCTAACGCTCACTCTTTGACCCTCTTGGGTTATAATCATATCCTTTTAAACCCTTGAATTACAGACCACTTTGCGAACATATTAATAGGTTGATTAATTCTCATTTTCACTTCTGTTTGTTGACTATCTCTAGTTTTCTTATAGTACAAATAGTGCGTTAATTTGACAAAAAAACAGGTCAAAAACAACTATTATAAAAGCCTTCCAAACATTTGTCTGTTAAAATATAATGTGTAATAAACTGCCCGCCCCACTGATTACCCTTTCCGCTTTGACGTCCTCGCTATTAAGGAGGAGGATCGGCCAATGGAACCATCTGCCTCCACAAAGCCTCCGCCCACTAGCCCTCAGCTGCAGCACAGCACACCAAGCCCACCTCGCCCTCAGCCCAGCTAGCCACCTCTTCCGCTCCCGCCGAGTGCTACACCGCAGATTCCTCAGGCCCACTTTCCAGGGCCCATTTTACAGCCTACTGTTCCTTCTCAGACTTTACGTTTGAGAAGCCGAGAGCAGCCACCGCCGTCCCGATGAACGACATCCTTGTGTGGAATTGTCGCGGCGTGTGGAAGCCAGCGACACGACACCACCTTCCGCTGCTCATCTCGGAGCGCAAGCTGAGACTAATTGCTTTATTGGAGATTCTCGTGGAGTCTTTCACTCATCGAGATGCGGACCGCCTCTTCGGGCGACATTGGAACTTTGTGGTTCAGCCTTCTGCAAGATGTTCGGAAGGTCTCATTATGGCTTGGAAAAGTGACCTTGCAGTCCGAGATCCATCTTTCGTGCAGCCAGGTGATCCTTGCTACCATCACTCTAAGGTCGGGGAGCTGCTTTTAGTTCGGTGCCATCTACGCCTCCACTGATCTGTACACGAGAGAGCTTTGGCAAATGATCCTAGCAGTTAGCGTGGAGGGGTGCCCATTGGTTCTTGACGGAGACTTCAACTGCGTTCTCTCTCAAGCACAGAAACGCGGTGGGAAGGCATTCAAAGTGACGATTGATCAGGCGAACTTCCGGGATGTCCTCGATACATGTCATCTTCACGACCCGGGCTTTTGTTGGTACACCTTTCATGTGGAATAACAACAGGGAAGGAGCTCAGCGTATCTGGGAGCGCTTGGACCGGTTTCTTGTCAGCACGGAGGTGATGAATCTTCTGCCTGGTGCAGTCGTGCACCACCTCCCCGGGTAGATTCTGATCACTGCCCGATTTTTTTGACAGACACTTGTCTCAGGTTCCAGAGTATTGGAGCGCGGTACAAGTTCGAGGACACTTGACTGCAGTACCCGGAGGCTTTCTTTGTGATTGAGAGAACTTGGGGGCGGCCCTCGCAGCTCGCCGTCCTCAATCCTCAACCACAAGCTGGCGCACACTCTCCGGGCACAGCGGAAGTGGAGCCGAGACACACTTCCTGATCTGCGGAGGAGGGAGGCGGAGCTCACTTCAACTCTGACGCAGCTCAAGGCAGAGGATATGGAGACGGATCGAGGCGGCGACCCTGAGCTTGTTCAGCAGCTCCGGGCCACCACGCAAGAGCTCTCTCAAGTAGAGGCAAGGATGGCGAGCTGGTAGCAGCAACACACCAAGGCGCCGTGGATTTCTCAGGGTGACCGCTGCACCGCAGTGTTTCAACGGCTTGCGACGTAGCGTCGGAAGTCGAGCACCATGTTGACGCTTCAAGAGGAGTCCGGGGAGTTCTCGTCTGACCCAGAGCGAATTCGCCAGGTATTTTTCGATTTTTTCCAGGGGAAGTGGGCACCTCTAGTCCCATAAGGGATTGCCCAGATGATCTGATTCCAGACCGTACTCTTGGTGACACAAACTCTGCCTCTCTCCAAGGTGCGGTCATGGACGCAGAAATCTGGGTAGCCCTGCGGGACCTCGACCCCAACCGTTCCTTGGGATTGATGGTATCACCCCCTCTTTCTTTATGGGCTACTGGAGGGTCACCCACGCTGACAACTTGGTCGTTGTTCACTATTTATTTGATGGTGGGCGGATGCCACAGCGTTGGCGTGACACTATAGTAGTTCTTAATCTGAAGGAAGAGGGGCCGCCACTCCGAGGCAGTTCCGCCCTATCAATCTGTGCAACACTGTCTATAAGGTGGTGGCCAAGATCTTTGTCATGAGTCTTAAGACAGTGCTCCCCCTGTTGATCTCTCGAGAGCAGGGTGTCTTTGTTCCCAGGAGAGATATCAGTGAGAACTGTCTCACAGTCCAGGAGATCTTCACACTGCTTTCATATTCCACATCGACAGCCAGTCATATGGCCATCAAGATAGATATGGAGCAGGCTTACGACTGTATGAAGTGGGGGTGCCTATGCGGTCAAGCAGCAGCAATGAGTCAAACGCCCATTTGGTATCACTCTCAATCAGGGCGGTCCTAGCTTCTCCCACCACCTCATGTACCTAAATAATCTGAGATACTGTTTGCCCCAGGTTCTGAGGCAGCAAGGAGAGAGGTACAGTAGATTTTGGCAGATTATGGTAGCTGGACTGAACAATATGTGAACTCGCACAAGTCATGGTTGTTTTTAGCCGCCAGACCTCTGCCTATCACCAGCGTAGGATTGCGATCCGGCTAGGTTTCGGAGAAGGTCGTCGCTCCGATACTTGGGAGCCACAGTCATTGGCCAACCTTCAATGAGAGCAGATTTTGCAGTAATTATTTATTGAGCAAGTCCGAGCTAGGATGGGCTCATGGAGCAGTCGCCACCTTTCTCTTGCAGGCAAATTGTGCTTGATCAGATTCGTGCTCGCTATGATCCCCAGCTATCTGATGTTGGTTGCCCCGATTCCAGACTCCTACCTCTCGGACATTGAGGCTATTCTCTGTAAGTTCCTTTGGAAAGGAGGGGAGGGCAGTGGTCTGCACTACATGAGGTGGCAGGAGGTCTGTCGACCGCTCGAGGCTGGTGGACTCGAGATCAGAGACTTGAGAATGTGGAGGGCTGTTCTTGTAGCCCGCCACACATTCAGCTACATGAGCAGGGAGGATCTCCTCTGGGTGAGAGCCATGGAATTCCATTACCGCAGCCGAGGTGAGGACTTTGTTGTTCGCCATTCTAATTATGCAGTTGGGAGAATACAGGGGTATGGATGGTCGATCGTCCAGCGCCACACTCTGTCAGTAGGGAGAGTTTGCAGTGGCAGGTCGACGCTTTCATGGAGAGCCGGGCTAGCTAGATTTACAGAGCGGAAGTGGGTTATCGGCCTTGGCAGTTTGCGACCATGTGGGTGATGACTCTAGACCCCAATGAGGCTTGCTTTCCGTGGCAATTACTCAGTGATACCATCTTGACGAGATGTTGGTTGTTCAAGAGGGGACTCACTCAGTCAGCGGTTCTGAAATTGATGAGGACAGGGAGCAAGCTTGTGGCCCACTCTCTTTACCAGGCTTGGCGGAGGACTAAGCGTTCTCATGGTAGTTCGTACCCGACTCTACTAGTTTGTGCTGGTTCAATTCTCTTGGCGATTGTCAGTGCTGGTCTGCATGATGGGTCTGATTCCTAGGTTCCACAGCCCGTCAGGGCCCCTCCACCTCCTTTTGATGGTGCCCCCCCCGACCCATTGGTTGAAAGCCAACATTGATGCTTCCTATAGATACGGGAGCATGCTGCTTTCGGTGGAGTTATGGTTCGTGACTCAGGAGGCTATTTGCTCGCTGCTGCTGGAGCCCGTTTACAGGCTCTGTCTCCTCTCTAGGCTGAAATGCAGGCGATTACTATTTTGCTCAGAGACGCTAACACTGAGAGAGTTATCATAGAGGGCGACTGACTGTCTTGGAGCGATCCGGAGGCTCCAACGTCATTAGGAGAGGACTCTCCATTCACAAGGCGGAGAACGCCACGCTTATCACTTTGCTTTCCTGTTAGATTTTTCTCGTGTGATTTTTGTTCACACCATTCGCGCAATGCGAATCGCGCGGCGGACTATTGTTCTATGTTAGCCCGACAATGCGATTTTTTTGTTAGAGGAGATGTGCTCCCCGAGAGGCTCTTAGACCTCCTCGTTGAGGACACCGTGGAGTTTAATCCCGATTGATGATGTACTGGTGATTTTTCTTATTTATGCTTAGGTTACGACCATTTTTCTCAAAATATAATGTGTAAAAATAGAGCAAAACTTCTAAAATGTTTCAAACTCTTAATTCTAGTTTCTCTCAATTCAAATAGTTTGTATGCATACAATCTTCTAAATTCTCTTGATCTCAAACAAATAATACTGAAGCCCCTATAATTAGAACTGTGTTGTAATGCAAACTTGATCAAACATCGGGTGTGTAAAAGGCATGTTATCACAGTATAAAAAATGCTAAGAATGAGAATAAGAGAAAGATGAGTCAATGGCTTCGCTCTAGGGTGACTACATCTTAAGGTACTCATTCCATGAGTGAAGTGTCAAACAAAGAGAAAGAGAGAGAGAAAGAAAACTTTTCATATTGGACAAAAACTAGAGACTAAGAGAGAATTTGAAGAAAAAATCATTTAATTACATTTAATATATCCAAAGACCTCATTTATAAACAAAAAAGACAATGCATGATTATCTATAATTCCAATTTAAAACACTAATAATAAATCATTATCCTCGATTCCTACATTCATTAAGATTATAAATAATTACTACTTAATTCAAGATAACATTCCCTTGATCTTTCGTTAAAGTGTGACAATAGACACATACAACAACAATACACGCCTTAATCCCATTAAGTGGGGTTGATGATAAGTCATGCATTTACACTAAAATCATTCCATTATTTTGTGTTATTTCATATTAGAATAAGCTACTTATAATCCATTTCTTGTTTGTTTTGATTCAGTTTTATTTTTCAGGTATTCGAGAACATTTTATCATCCAATAGAGCAGCCAAACACTCATGCACGCCTCGACGCCTCAATATAGCACTTAGACAGCATTCTTAGAAACCAACGCGCTCAAGCGTGCCCAAGTGCCACAATGACAGAGATTGTGAGGATAGGCACCCAAAAGCTAGATTGACAGAAGTATAGGCACTCCCAGGCATCGAAGTGGCAGAGACTCGCGCGCTCAAGCAAGCTCGAGTGCGCCTTTGATAGAAATCGGGGCGCTCAGGCACGCCCAAGAGCCCGACGTGATTCAGAATACAAGCTGCATTTTGGCAAAAAAAATGAGGCGACACTTGGCCCACTTAGGCAGTGCTGGGAGAGTATAAAAGCCTAAATGAAACCCTAAAGGAGGGAGGATACATATTTGAGATAAAAATAGGGTTCCAATTAGGGGAATTTATGGCACAACAAAGGAGGAAACCCTAAAAGCTACCATTAGAAGACTGTAGAAGGAAGAAGAACGAGATGAAGAAGAAGAGAACCCTCTGGGACGTTCCATCAGTAACCTCTACCTTAATCTCCTTTCTCATTTCTTCTTGTACTTTCTCATTATAGAACCATGATGTTCTTGAGAACAAAAACCTTATATGCTGTGATTTCTTTTAATGGTAACCTAAATCCCCTTTTCAGAGAGGGTTAGACTAGTCCTATGTAGTAGACATGTTCTATGTGCTTGATATTGAATGTATAATTTACTAGTGATAAATGTATGTGTTCCATCTTAAAAAATCTCTAGTGATGTATGTAAAGAAATCTTCACTTTTAAATAAGCATGCTCACATCGTGCTATACCTTTGATCGAACCAAAAGTTCAGATCGTGTATGTGCACATGACTTCATGTCATACACGTAGCACTAAAGCTTTGATTAGAGCAAAGCTCCAAATCAAAGATTTATGTACACTTGTCATTTCATGTTTCACGCGCTCCACATCTCGTGCGGTCTCTCGCTTAGACATAAAGCTAGACTGAGTAAAGGATTGTCGGAGTAGAGAAATCTACACGCTCTCCTTTGAACACAGAGATGTCTATGTACATGTGATGAAAATCTAGTTCCATTTGCACTAGACAGTGAATGCCGATAAGACGTACGGAAGACATCATTAAAGCGTTAAGGTTCGAAATCAAGAGTTTATCGTACGAGATTGGCTAAAAATGACCTTATGATTTAGTGATGAGTGACCCATGTGCATGAGGGATCACTAATGAGTTTAACTATTTGTAGCCCATTGAAATATGAATTTAGCATTCACATAAGATGAATCATTGTAAACTCAGCAAGAACTAGATTTGCTGAACTACAGTTGATCGACCTAACTCTCCCCGATCTTTTAAAACTTGATTGTATCCTCATAATTCTAGATTTATTTTACTTTGCATGCTTAGATCTTAGTAACAAAACCAAAAATTCGATTGTTTAAGCATTAGTAGAGAAAATAGTAGTAACTCTTAATCCCTGAGAATAATAAATCTAGAACTCATCATTCCTATATTACTTTAGACCATGTGCACTTAAGTGTGAACAAAAGTCACTAATTTATGACCTATTAGTCGGCTACATGAAACCTTTGTTTCCATTATGCACTATCAAATAGAAGCCCCTCCCTAAGTTCCAAACAGAGAATATTCTTTCTTATGGTTTATTCACATATTTTTTTGACTTTTTCTTCCTCTTTTAAAATGGTAAAAGTCATAAACTCAAATTCTCTATCAAGAGCATTAAACGGCCTACGCATAAAATGCATGAACAATCAAAGGCATCATTTTCTAATCTTATCCAAATTGGAGCCACTCCAACCTTGCTACGAATAAACTCATTTCTCATTCTAGCCTTATAAGTATACTCACTCATTCACATAAGCATCCTCATCTCTGTGACGCTTGTTTTATTGGTAAGTTTTTCCTTTGTCAACATTAAACCTCAAACAACATAGCTAGTCATATAGTTGCTCTATAAAATTTTCATTTAATTTTGAGTGAGATTTTCCAAACGCACAACACTTCAGAAGCGATTTTCTATTTCATCCAACAAACTTGAATCCTATTAATTATTTTGCACTATATTTCAAAATTCTTTTGAATAATTGAACAAGGTATTGAAAGCTCTCACTCTTCTAGATCACATAGCCCTCAATAGTTATGTCCTCAAGCTTATGGCTTCTAATATAATTAAACTTATACTCTATATATTTATTTTAGATCTACTAAAACAAAATTCTTTAGATTCTAAAGTAGTTATCAACAAATCAAGTTTTTCTTTAACTCCTACCCTAGTCTTATCAAAAAATAAAATCCCATTTGCAAATAGCATGAACATAAGAACCTCTTGCTGAATGTGCCCAGTAAGAACACATAATTAAAACAAAAAGATAATAGCTGAGAACCGAGCCTTAATGTAATCCATTAGTAAAAAAATATTAGACAAGCCACCTTGCGATCAAGCTTATATTATAACCATGTTATATATATATATATACATATATTAATATTTAATAAAATCAATATATGCAATATAAATCCCTTTCCTCTTCAAAGCTTTCTAAAAATTTTCTTTTGCTACTCTATCATAAGCTTTTTTACCTTTAGTAAAGATTAAATGAAGTTCTTTTAATTCTCTAAATTTCTCATCTAACCTCTTAATATATGTATGGCTTCCATAATATATCTAACTGGCATAAATCTAAATTGATTTTGAGACATACAAGTATCATTTCATAAATTGTGTTCAAATAACTCTCCCAAAGTTTCAATGTATGTCATATTAATTTGATTCCTCTATAATTTGAATAGCCTTGAGCATCGCCTTTAATCTTGTAAATAGATATAACTACTCTTTCTCCACTCATCTGACATCTTTTTAATCATCAAACTAACATTAAATAACTTAGTAAGATAAAAAACTTCTTCCTCACCCAAACAGTTTCATACACCAATAGAGATGTCATTCAATCATGCCGCTTTTCTGTTCTTCATCCGCTTTAAAACATTCCAAATCTTAGATTTACTAACAAACCTAATGAAAGTGTAGTTGACATTATTTTTATAATTATTTAACTTATATCAATTGTATTTGCACAATATTCACTAAAACTCTTAGCAAAATTATCCAAACATCTATACTGAATATCGTTGTTCCTAAATTTTTTATCCTATCTTTGCGACATTTTATGAGTCGACTTTTTTATTCTTTTCTCCCTTAATGCAGCTAGGCTATCAATGTGTCTCCTTCCAACATCAATTTCCAATTTATTATATAAATTCTCGAACGATGAGCTTTAGCATCATGAACTACTATTTTTATTTAGGATAAATTAGATTATACTTCTAATTATCCTCAATCTTGCATTTAAATTATTCTTTATAGTACACATTTTTTTTTGTAATATTAATTTGAATGTCTTATTTTCACCATCATGCATCTTTATTATTGGGAATTCTCTCTTTTGGCTCGCCAAGCAAACTCTTTGCCATATTGTGAACACATCGAACAACTAAATTTCAGATAAGGTTAGCATCACCCTCAAATTCTCATTGTTCAAGTTTTAAAACTTCAATCCTATGAATGTATATATATATATATATATATATTACGCTTCTTGAGATTTCACTATATAGTTTTAGAACATATTTTAGAATTAAAATTACTTTTATTATTCATTATTTTCAAATTCAAAACTAAGAAAAAATGTTATGGTTGTCAAACAATCCTTGAATTAAATCATACAATTCTTACAATATAAATGATCTCTTCTCTTTAAGAGAAAATAATAAATGAATGTATTAAAAGGCCTATTTTTACAAGTGATAATGTATGCCTCTCTTTTCTAAAAGTGCTAGTAATCATAAAAGTATAAGCTAAAGCAAATTATAAAAGCATTCTTTAACCTTCAATATTCTCTCCAAAATTAAAATCACCACAAAGATTATCAAATTCTATCACTACCCTTCTAATAAAATTATTTAATCAATGCTATAAAAAGTAACTCCTCTTGAAGTATTTTGTAAACCAACTCATTCAAATCATACCAAAATTTTTTTTATACATGTATCTAATCCTATTTGAGGGGCATAAATACTTGTAATATTAAATGTTATTCCAAAATAATAAGCTTTTCAAGATATAACTATATCTCCCAACCTCTTAACTTCTACTACATTCTCTATTAAATTTTCATCCAAAATGAAACCTACAACATTCCTATGGTGATTCTTACCTGAGTACCAGAGTTTAAAGCATAAACTATCAACTCTTTTGTTTTCTCTCCTACCACTTAATTACTTACAGACATGACATATTAATTCTACTATTTATCATAATATAACCTAACTCAAAGACAATTATATCTCCCAACCTCTTACCTTCTACTATATTATCCTTTTAAGTTTTATCCAAAAGGAAACCTACGCAATTCCTATAGTGATTCTTACCCGAGTACCAGAGTTTAAAACATTGACTATCAATTTCTTTTGTTTACTCTCCCACCATTGTATTCTAGAGACATAATATGTTAATCCTCCTATTTATCATAATATCAATTAACTCAAAAAGCTTGTTAGTAAGTATTGCTACCTAATCTTAATTTAAAATCAAAGACTAGCTATTTTACTCACATTCGTCCAAAATGCAGGAACCAATTGCTTATTTAACACTACATGCGGGCGTCGATGTAGCAGCAATTGCTACTGCATTTAGACAATGGGGCTTGTCGCATAATAGAGACACCCTAACTCTAGCACAATTACTTTATATTGGCTCCAACACAAAGAAATATATAAAATGAGACAATTTTCTTGATTCACTCCACAATAATTTTACATTGCTCCAACACAAAGTAATTCAATTTAGCGTTAATATAAATAGAAACAATGTAATCGAGTAAAAACCAAATCGAGTGTAACTGGTGATTACTAGCACAAGCGGAGTAGCCGACACGAGAGCGGAGCTGAGCGAGCGTCTTCTCACGCACCAAGTAAGCCTTCACCGGCGCCAAGCATCTTCTCCAACATCGAGCATCTTCTTTGGTGGAATAAGAAGATCACGGAGCCTAGCATCTTCTCTGGTGATTCGTTCAAATGAATCGTTCATTCGTTCGTTTAACACAGAAACTCTAAAAAAAAACTTTAGTTTTACCTCCCCACTTTACTCAAAACACCATAATCACATATTACCTCTTGCCAAACAAAAAATGTTGAATTTTCTATAAAATAACCAAACAACAATAAAGTAACATGATTATACTATAATCATATGACTTTACACTTAAATTTCTCAGATTACCTCATATCAAACAGCCTCTTAAAACAAACAAATTAAGTATCATTAACCTACAAACAAATATTAACATGAGAAATCATTGATGATCAGCGTATGAGTGGCTGCACATTAGGGGACTCTCGGACTCATCTAGCTGGAAAAGGTTGGAAGAGACCTCTATATAAGGTACTACGGCAATCATTTTGTGGAGTAAATCAGCAGTTATATCTTGTACATATGTGGAGCATGTTGGCCAAAAAGCATGGCTATTGCTTCTCCACCCCGGTGATTAACATTAGCTCCACCTAGACAATATATATTAATAATGGCTAATATCGATGCCAAGATGAATCAAGGTTTATATCGATGCCAAGGTAAATCAAGGCCTTGTACATGGTCTAACTTCCTCAACCAAATTCTAGGACATCCCGGCCCTAGAGGGTTCAATTATCACACTTCTTTCTTTGTATCCCCAAGCCAAGGTGAATCAAGGCTAATATTGATGCCTCCTAATTATATGATGCTAGAACAACATATGGTGGTCTTGTTCTCCATGATGATCGTGGTGATTTAGCTGTAGATTGTTGTGCTAAAAATCAAGCGACATCTCCTTTTGAAGCCAAGGTTTATGTGGTTCTCCTCCTTAAGAATGAAAGCTTGAAATAGATGGACAAACTTGATGGTATAATCATTGAAAGCGACTACTTGAAAGCCATTTTAAAGATGGTTGAGAAGCTTTAAACTGAAAAAATATGTCCTTTGATATCTTTGCCTTTTTACTTGTAATTAAAAACTTTTTGTTTGTACAAGCATCACATGATAGTTACCGCATCGGGATTATAGTGCAACCTTTTTTTGAGGTGGGAACTTTACCTTTTGAGAGAACTCTATTCCAACGGTAGTGCACTTTTAATCTTCATTTCCTTTTGCAACAAAATCATTCATACATGTAAATTTAGCGGCAATAAAGGCGTTCCTGATGTCCAAGACAAAAAAGGTAGTCGCATACTAGATATAGAACATGTATTTTATGCCTCAAGACGACTCCATCACAAAAAAATATTAATTCGATTCAGATCATTGAGGAGAATCTAAAATAGCCAGATCAAGCTACTTTGGAGAAATTTCCCAGCAATTATATTATGCATTATGTTTATAAATATGGAAAGCATGACCTGATTAGAATAGCATGTTTATAGTTTACAATAGTCCAAAATCCTGAATAAAAGGTAAATAACATTAAGAACACAGAAGGATATCATTCAGTTACAGGTTTGCTCATAGCAGCAGAGTCTCGAAACAACATAAAGACATGCGGAAAGTAAAATATACAAAATCCTTTAATAATGATAACTTTCTATTCTCCAGGGAAATTAACAAAAACCAACTGCAATATTGTAAGCAGCTAATTATCTATTATAGTCTTAATCTATAGGTTAAGCTGAAACCAAATTCAAGATTGAAACATACAATGCCCGTAATATCTATTCCTTGGCATATACAAGCATCTAAAGCAAAATTATGAAACAAAACAATAAATTGTTTCTTCAGATGATAAGTAAAATCGTAAATACAGATACATTCCCCAAAGAAATCTACACAAAAATTCAATTTAAGGTTTGCTTTGCTTAGTTGGCTCAATAAAAAAGAGGAAAAATGCAACACAACTTCACTTCAAAAAAATTGGTCCGCCTAAGCAAAATGAATTCTGAAGTGGTTTTTAAGTAAATTTTGGGACTATCGAATTTTATCGAAACAAAAAGGGAACTTATCAAAACCTCAGAAAATGATCATTGTAGTTCAGGACATAATAAATGAGACAAACATAAATGTATAAAGCTATACTTAAAATGTGTTCAATATTTTTTCATTATTGTTTTCATCCACGTTTATGCTTGATATTAATTGTATTTTCAATTGATTATTATTAACCTACTCACATGCATCGATGAATACAAACAAAATTAACGATTGAATAAGAGATTTTCATTATTTTGACTCAAGGAGGGACGGTACGTACTACAAAAAACTTCCTTACATATTTAAAATCAAAACTTTCAAATTAACAAAATTAGCACCCAAAGTAGCTCATTCAATCACTAAATCGGGCATATGATCCTAAGATCAGGTGATATTAAAAAATTTAAACTCAAAAAAGAGGGTCAAGAAAAAACTATACAATAGCTACACTATTAAAATAGTTTCACTACAAAATTTGGATAACTAATATATAATATTATGCAATTTAATATGTTTTTAAAGTCCAACACAAACAAACAAAATGCTGCTAGTGTTTGATGTCCTAATAATTGTGTTCATGTTCAGTTCCTCACTAAACGAGTAAATCAAAGTTGTTTGGAACGATAAAGCTGGATTGAGGCCCTTAATTGTAGACATCACTCTCAAATCTTACATAACACTAAGATATAATTCAAAATGGTAGATGTAAATTAACGAAAGACAGCTTGCAACAAGTCTAGTTCTTTCTACAGATATGCTGATAGAAAATTTAACTGTCTTCAACACCACTTGTAGGTAGCCTGCCAGGCTTGCAAAATTAAGTTATAAAATGAGCATACCTCATCAGCAATCATAGCTATGAGAGCAGAAGTTTTGACAGGTATCTGTGTTCTGCCAGCCATTGCAAGAGATTAAGAAAAACCTGCATAGTGGGGAGATAAAATCAGTGCAAATAACATTAAGGGGCTGTTTGGTTGAATGTCAGTTGAAAAGTTATGAGAATAGCATGTTATTCAGATAGCAGTGTTATTCAGATAATAAGGGCTGTTTGGTTCAGTGTTATTAAGGGCTTGGTTGAGTGTCTGTGTTATTCAGATGTATGCTGTTTGGTTTGTTGTTATTCATGTTATATTACGCATTAGTTAAGATTATCACAAATACTGAGATTTAAATGTAAATTGAAAAATCACAACAAATAACTAAAAGATAATTAGGCAAACAATATCAAAACCAAAAAAAACATACAAATTTTATTGCAAGCACCTAAAACTAATCTCTTTACAGCTATTTAATAATTTATGCTTATAATGTAATGCTGTATAATAGTAGCCATTGAAGTAATGCCAAATCAAGACCCCAAACTCCTCATTAATATCAATAGATATAGAAACAGTTCCCATTGAGCAAATAAGAATGTAACTTTGAATAACAACCCTAACACTTTTTAAAAAATAACAAACCCCAAAACAAAATTCCCTAAATTGTTCATAATCAAATTACAATATCAAGCAAATCCAAGGAAAAAAAAAAAGCCATTCATTTACCCGATCGGCTGCTGCGAGAGGCGAGAGGCGAGAGGGAGTCTCGGGAGACCTCTGCGACCTTGCGTACGTCTGGCAGCGATGGGCAGACGAAGCGAGGCGAGCGCGTACGGCAGCGATGGCGGAAGCTATCTCGGTGCTCGGCGAGCTCGGCGTCGAGATCTCCAGGAGGTCGCGCGAAATACCCTATGCTCTCGGTATGTCGGTATCTGAATGTCGGTCGAAATCGACATTAAGAAGGTAATTTTTTAGATGTCATTAGTTAGAAAATATTAAACCAAACAAACTCATCTCATCAGCATCTTTAAATAACATGAACCTCCATCTCACCGGCATCTTTAAACAACATGAACCTCCATCTCAAATAATATGACATTACCGGAGATTCGGTGAACCAAACAGCCCCTAAAGAATTCTTCTAATCTTAGTAAATGGCGAAGCACTTTCAAAGATACATGAGAAGTTATGGTGGATGATAAGTAGCAATAGCCATCACACAATCTATGAGTCTAGAGAAAGCCAAAGATGAATTGGCTAATCAATAAAAGAAGAGATACAGATTTAGGTTCTATGACCTAAAGACCTTGAACGAAGGATGTGATTTCAGTATGTAATAATGATGTCAAACCTTGTCGTTACGAAAAATAGCGGCGCCGGAGATCGCCGGCGTCGAGGAAGTGGAGATCGCGACGATCCCTAACAAAAATAGAAATCAAGAGAATAAAAACCTAATAGACTGAGTTGTGTAGAGAATAAATTTCTAATAAAAATATTAATAATTTTCTTAGAAAATGGGAACTACTCATATGTTACCTAAAAAAATTTAATCAATAAAATTTAAATATTATTTTCAATAAAAATTTTAAAAATAATATTTATATTATTTTAATATAATAAATAAGTAAACATTAATAAAATTATATTCAAATCTCATTATATAAATTTTTTTTTAATGCCACATTAACGAATCTAAATAATATTTCTCAAATAAAAATATCTAATATTAGCAATTAAATATAAAAATTTAAGAAAATTAAAATAAATATTATTTTACTGAATAAATTTAAATAAATTAATAATATTAAGCTGCTTATAACACTAATAATGGTTAATTACTTATATTAATTATTAATTACTATAAATTAAATAAAAGCGGGCTTTGAGCAAAACTTGAAAGATAAAAAAAAAATGTTAATTATAAGAAAAGGATCAAAATATACAAGCAACAAAACTCTTAAATTTATATCAAATGCCTAAAATTTAATTTTTTAAAAAAGATTAGAGAAATTCAAATATAAAATAAATATATAATTGATTAATTTGAATTCAAAATTTAAGAAAGTAATTTTTGGTAAAGTCATAAAAATTATAAATAAAGATTTATCATTTTCTCAATGGTAAAGTCCTTCCTATTATAAGAAAATTGAATTAATATCCCTTAATAAATTGTAATAAGATATTAATTAATAATAAATTAATTAAAGTCATCAATAGTTAGTAATTAATACATAAATAAATGTTAGCAACATAATTAGAGTATTTAAGTTAGATATATACCAAATATATATTCTTTGTCTTCTGTGTTATTACAAATGAATTTATTGCCAACACTTATTTCCAATATTAATAATAATAGCAGAAGTAAAAATTATATAAATTTTAAAGCAGACATTTTATTTTATCTAATTTATAAGAAAATTTCTTAGAAGTAATTAAAATAAGAAAAATGTTACTACTCTCCCAAATAATATGAATAATTAAGATTTAAAATTTAAAATATATATTTTTATGAGCTCTACAAACAAAAATAAATTTAATAATAATATTTTATTCCACTTAAATCTCTAAATCTTAGAGAGGTTCGCCGGAAAGCCATCTCTCAACCATTGCGAAACATTGCTTCGGCTTGCCAGCTGGCGCTTCGTGGCCCCCACCCTAAGAATATTCAGACAATAATTTAGCACAATTTTTTAGAAAAAATGCAATTATTATCCAGGATTGATGATTATATGAACGGCAGAAAATTCTTTTTCCCAACAATATTTAAAAAATGTGATACTAAAATAAATAAAAGCAAATTCAGAAGGAAAGCAGAAGCCTTACTTTGATAGTAGCAAAAGTTAAATTCACCGCATACTGCTCTGTATATCTAAACATCATTTCAAAAGCAAGTCATCGATTAATTTATTTATTAATAATTAATTCAGGTAATCATAATTGCAAAAAATAAAAATATCACACATCGACAAATATATATATATAAGTATAGATATGTATGCATATATCTTTATATAAAGAGAGATTATAGATTGGTGTGCCATGCAAGTAAAAAATCCTACTTTTGAATAAAAAAATAACAACTCACCCGGCAACTTGGTCATCGACATGCCAAGATCTCCATTTATCCATGACAGAATGGTTCATGGATCTAATCCATTTTGTTGTGCTCGGAAATGGAACTATCATATCATGATCACCACTGACATTTTGATACAAACCAAATTAGAGGTCAACTTTGAAGGCAGAATCTGTGTATTGGATTAACTTGATATGTGCAAAATAAATACATATCATGTGGCCCTTTTCCAATGGTACTGGCTCAATTTATATAATTAATTTGTTACAAGCCAACAATTATATACTATGGAAAAACGAACAGTGCAGTTGCGGACGCAATTAATGGGTGAAAGTATGGTAATATGAGCAAGGGGCAATGCCTCCATTATAGTGCAGTGTAAGATGAAGATGGCGTGATTTAATCAACAAATAAAGCACATATTATTGTTCCAAATCTACATCTTCCTTTGGTTGAATCAAGAAATTTGAAGGAGAATGGCGCAGAATGCCAGCCGTCAACAGGGAGGTCACCGGCCCCTACTGCCAAGTATCTCACTGCGCGCAGTGAGTTTCACAATAAACAGTAAAACCTAACTGGTTATCAAGTTACAAAAGCATACCACTTATTTCTATAACTTTTGACAACTTTTCAATCGATCACACTAACTGGTAATATCACTCAGAATAACAATGACAACTTTTAAAAATAAAAAGTAATACTGCATATTTCTAAAACAACTAGTAACCCTTCTGAGTTGGTGAGTACATGTAATCTGAAAATATTTGACAAAAAAGATGCTTATGCTGCAGAACTACTTCTGCAATATTGCTTATGTTTCTCTTTTTTCTTAAAACATACTTTAAACAACTTCAAATAATATTATTTTAGGTTTTTATTTTAAGGGGGCATCATACCACTTATAGCACATACTTTGCAAAAAAAATTGTTCAATAGCTAGTAGCTATTCGTTTTATTACAATTGTAAAACCCTCCACCTGTAAATCATGTGTATTCAAGCTGCTAGTTGACAACAGGGACCAGCCAAAGGCCTGCACATGTGTAAAACTTTTTAATATTTAACGCCAGCAAAAGCGGGCTTAAAGATCCCCGAGTATTCATTATTAATTTTGTACTAATTATAGAGGATGATAATGATATAACACGGAGTTTTAAGGCCCAGTTTTTTATCCAGAGTTATCTCTGGCTTAAGTCAGCCTAAGTCACATCAGCCTCCAACAAAAACCAGTAAAAATTTAGCTTATACATTATTAACAGCTTAGTTTAACTTAGATAGGCTAAGATAAACTAAGCCAGAAACCAACAAACCCCTAACTCATTCGCCAATTCAACTGAAGAACCTGTCAACCCGTGTCTCACTAACCAAAACAGTTTGGCATCCGGTCAGATCTGAAAACGTTGGATTTTGAAACATGGGACTTGCATGATCATAGTTCGCAACTAAAAAGCTTACTATGTATGACAACTAATGCATGCTATATTAAATAAGAGGATCGTCACCTGTAAATAAGCGCACGAAATCCCCTACGTAAAAAGCTTATATGGTATTGGACATTGCTTTGTATGCTTACATTGTAAGCCATATCAAAGTTGCATCTTGACCATTCTTGAACAGAACCCTGAATCAACAACACAAGTTATGTCACACAAAATGCAACTAAAAAATAAGGAGATTTTATGTAAATAACGTTGAAATCAAAATTATAGCGCAAATTTTGCTATTTATAAATCTAATGCTCAAACAACTCGTATATTAAATATCTACAACCGGTGATGATACGTTTATTGTAGAATATATAGTTGAACTAGTCTCCTTGTTCGTTGAAAATACTTGGAAACCAGATTTCCAATTCAATCAAATTCAATCCAAACTCATTTTACTTGGTTAAACTTAGCCCCAAAACAAAACAAAAAAAATCTGCTAATTACGAATGAAAAATGCTTATTTTAGGGCTTTGGGTCGGATATTATTAGCTTGATTTTTTTAGATAATTTATAATACAAGCAAGGCACTATACTCGGTTCATATTTTTTTGATTTAATTGTCTTACGAAGCATAATCATGAGGAGGTTCATTGGTGAATGTTATTTGCAGATGGCAATTTTTTAATTAATAAGACTCTAGAGATGGAGTTAATGCAAAATATCTGTGGTGGACAAATTTAGAATCTAAAGTCTTTTATCTTAGTAGATCTAAAATAGAATATATGAATTGTAGATATCCTTGTAATTGTAATAACCCAAGATTATTACTTAGTCAAATTTGTATCTTAATCACATCCTAATTATCATTCCATTAAGTTTATCTAGTCATTAGAATAAAACCTCAAAATTTTAGAGCGATTTGGAGCTTAATCCAATATTTGAAATATTTTAATATTTAAATTAATTAGAAAATTGAGATATTTAATTTGACCTCAAAATTAAAATTCGACTTCGTCATTGCGCTCGTCACCCCCAAATTAGCTAAGGGTGATGTTTTGGAAGTATTTGGAAATCGTCGGATTTTCTCGAATATCTTAATGTATTTTAAATACCAAAAAAAATTATGATAATTAAATTGATCTCCAAATTAAAATTCGACTTCGCCATTGAATTCCTCACCCCCAAATTAGCTATGAGTGAATTTTTGAAATTTTTTCAGAGCTCGTCTATTAATTTGACTTTTAAAACATTAATTAATTAATTAAATTAAATTGAAATCATCAAAAAATAAAATCCATTTTTTTTTCTTCTCTGGCTGGGACCCGCAGCCTTTACTCCCCCTGCTGCATTCGGCTCCCCTCTTCTCTCCAGCACGCAAGGAAAAGCCTCCCCTCTTCTCTCCAACGCACGCAAGGAAAAGCCTCCCCTCACCTCTCCATTTTCTGCCATCTCCTTCTCCCCATACTTGTGATGAGATGACTCAAGCTCATCCCATCCAAAGCCATGCATTCTCTTCTCTTTAAAAGAGCCCCTTCACCTCCCTTTTCCCATTTTATTGGCTACCCAAGTTGCTGAAGGAACCCTCAAGCTCTCAAGCCCCCAAAGATCCCTAAAAGAAATTGCCATTCGCAAGCTAAGGTACCTCTATTTTCCCCCATTGGTTGATCCAATGGCTATTTTATTTTGTTCTTATGCTTATTTCGCATCCTTAAGAATATGTGGTTGGGATATGGAATCCATTAAAACTCATTAAGATAGTAAATTTTAGGGAAGAAAAGCAATTCCGCAAAAAGGATTTATGTATACCTGCTTCATCGTTTACATTGTAAGAATAATCGTTTCGTGTTTCGATTTTGGTATCAATGGAAAGACCTTGGAAAGACCTTTCTATCGATATATGTCACCGCACTTGAGGCGCTCTAAATCAAGAGTATTTGGGTGCCAAATGGGACATGTTTCGGTTTTCGCATAGGCAAAATCACTGTTGAGCGCTACAGCGCGCCGTAGCGCCTAACTCTCGGCCAGGAGGCGTTCCAGCGCGCCGTAGCGCCGTCCGCGTCTCAGGTTGGCTACGTAGTAGCGTGTCGTAGTACTTTGCTCTCGGTCAGGAAAGCACTACAGTGCGCCGTTGCACCGAGCTCTAGGAAAATCTGGCACCGTAGCGCCTGAAAGCGTTGCGGCGCGCCACAACGCTGAAATCCGCCGCAGCGCGCCATAGCGCCCGAGCCTCGGGATTGACCGGCGCCACAGCGCGCTGTGCGCCCAGGGCTCGAATCGGCTAGCGCCGCAGTGTGGCATAACGCCTGGCTCTCGGCCAGGAGGCGCCACAAGCGAGTAGCAGCGCGCCATAGCACTCAAAAGTGCCCATTTTTGCCCAAATTGCATATTTTTCATATTTTGATGACTCTAGAACCCTAATAATGCAAAAATATACCAAGATCGAACCTGGTTTTAATAAAATCATGCATTGAATAAAAATAAAAGTGAATTTTTAAAGTTCATGCTTAGAATACTTAGAAATTTTAGTTGTTTAACTATATTTAAATTATGAATTTCTTAAATTGTTAATTAAAGTGCCAATTGCTATAGTTCATAATTTATTATTAGTAGCATTCATCTTCCAATTAATAGCATTAATTTATCATGTGATTTAGACTTCTCAAGGCAGCATTAATTTTGACCTTAATCAATGTTAATTAGCCTCAAAGGAAAGTTGATCTAAATTGAACTTCTTGTTTTGACAATTATTAATCTCCATGAACTCATTCAACTCTTGCTAATTTTAATATTTGAGTCTAGACTAGTAAACCATAAATTCTTAAACCTTGTAATAACTCATGTGATTTATAATCTTAATTTAACATTAAGATCTTGGATCCTTAAAGGTTCATCATCTTATAAATTCAGTTTGAATTAAATCATTATATTCTTAAAATTCTTAATTAATTAAATCCTTTGAAATCTTTGTAATGGGTTTAGGTTGGTTCAACCTAAAGATTAATGAGATATTCTATGGATTGAGCTTAAATCTTAGGTTATTAAGTTCTTATTTGATTATTTTATCTTATGATAACTAGATTTAGCATTCTTATAAGATCATAGTCCCTTTAATCTTTCAATTTCTAAGATCCTCTATCTTTAGAATAAGTGTGGGTGTGAACTCTAAGATCCTTAGAAGATTAGTATCTAGAATTCAAGTCTAAACCCAATTTGGAGTTTGGACCCATAATTCTTAAATCTTGATCGGCATAATCAAGATTAGGTTTGCGCTATAAAAATACAACAATTAAGTCGTTGATTAATTACTTAACCTTTGTAGTCGTCATTATGATTATAAATTAGAACTTATTAAGTTGTAATGTTAATTGTAAGGTCGTAAATCTGGGTTTGTACTGGATAGATGGATATTGGAAATCCTAAGCTTGTACTATCTCAGATTATATAAAACAAACTAAATTATATAACAACAGATATCACATTTGTTTAGTTGAGTCTCTTGCTTGCTTTGATTATTGTTGCTTCGTATACCTTGTATTTTGAGCTTTATACCTTGGACATTATATTTGAACATGGGATATTTTGATAAATATCCTATGTCAATCTTGAATTCATAATACCTCATCACTTAAATTAGTAATTCAGTTTATTTAATATATTCAGTTCATTAAGTGTTTTAGTGCTCAGTTCAGTAGAGTGTATTCTATTTAGTCTGCCTCTTCAGTTCAGTACTTTGGTAATAGAACATGCCAGGACTAATTTTATAATTGGCTAGGATGGTATTCGTCTGTTTCTATAAGTTTAACCAAGCCTAACTCTATGGTTGGTTAGGATGGTATTTGTTACTCTTTTCGGTTCAGTGGCTTCGTATAGCCTATTTCTGTTATGGCATTACTAGTTTAGATACATTTTTCTATTCTGATCTTTTATGTCTGACCAGGCCTAGCTCTATGATTGGCTAGGATAGTATTTGTTAGACTCTCTTTTAGTTCAGTGGCTTCATTTAGCCAAGTTATATATATTATCAGTTATGCATATTTTATGTTCTCAATTCATTTCAGTACAGTTATTTCAGTTCAGTGCTTTTCAATTCCGTACTTGCATGATTTAGGATGTTAGTTTTTATTGCAGTTGTTTTATGTTTTAGTATAGATTTTTTTTATGCAAATCAGCACATATTTATTTGATCATAAATATGATAGGATAAGTTTACTTTTAGTTCTTTCAGTTATATTATACATATATATATATATATATTTACTATCAAACTTTGGTTGTAACTTCGGGTTGAAGTATGTTAATTTACATACTTCATTTTGTTTAAGTTATAAATGCTTAATTTATAACTATTTTGCTCATGTTGCTTGTTGCACCTTAAATACTTGCATGCTTAGTAAAATGTGAAATTTTGAATATTTAGTCTCATTTAATCAGCCTAATATGTACTAAGATAATTTGTCTAACTGTAAGTTTTCTCTTTCTTGGTTGGGGCCCTGGCATTGTGATACCGATAATGTCAAATTCGGAGCTGTTCGTTGAGGTTGCTTCCTGTGAGGAGTTAGGTCAAGAGTAGGATCTTCCTGCTGCAAAGGCTTAGCTAGTTTTTATTTTTGCTTATGAGGATGAGAGAGTTCTCTTTCATTAAGCTTGTTTGTAATAATTAAATATTCTAGATATATTTTTTTTTCTGCATTTTCATATTGAGCCGAGTTATTGTCTTTTCTTTCCTTTACAGTGCTGTGATGTAAATGTTATACTCTTATTTGCTTTCGCTACTTTGATATTTTGATATTTGACCTCCAGTTACAGGTGGAAAGCCTCTCAACTAAGGCGGGTTGGGTTGATATCTGACTCGACTATAGTTGGGAGGGTTGTCGCGCGGGTACCGTACTCTCTGTAGGCATGTTGATGACCGCGGGAGGGTGTGGGGCCCCAAGGTAATAGAAACCCTAATCGCGAGGGCATAACTATTGAAAACCATGCAATGCAGAAGAGTGAGAGGTTCAAATACCTTGGTTCAAATATTCAAAATATTAAGAAAACAAAAGCCGTGTGATTAACAGGATCCAAGTTGATTGGATAAAATTAAGGAGCACTTCTAAAGTGTTGTGTGATCTAAAAAGCTTGCTCAAAATTAGAGAAACAATTTATAGAACGGCTATATGACAAGCTATATTATATGGGGCTAAATATTGGCCAATAAAATAAGTGCTACAAAGATGAGGATGCTAAGATGCATGAGTGGACATACTTGTAAGGATAAAATAAGAAATGAGCTCATCCGTAGCAAAGTTGGAGAAACTCAAAAAGTAGATAAAATTAGAGAAAATATCTTAAATATTTTGGGCATACTAAGACCGTTCTATGCTCTTATTAAAAATTTGAGTATATGAATCTCACTCATGTTAAAAAAGGAATTTGTGATGACCCAAGTTAGGTCGGTAACAACCAATCTAATATTGAATGCATCTTTCCGCAGGATCATATTGGCAGTTAGGTAAAATAGTAGTTAAACACATCAAGAGCTATTCAAGCGTAAGAAATAGCATTCATTCAATTTAAAGTAAAACAATATCCAGAATTTATTATTTGACTTTCATTTTACAAAAATAAATATCCCTTGAAGGGGCAATTAAAATCCGTTATTTTGCCGCGCCATGTCTTTAAACCATATCAGTTTTCTCTAGCTGTATCTGATCTGGCATTATAAAAATAATGCCTTAGTGCACATTCTAAATACAAAGGATACTAAAAATATACTTTAAGCAAAAGCAAAAGACAAAAATGATATTAATTGCAGGGAAATAAAGTTTATAGCAAAATGATAATCATAACTCCCGCAAAATGAATATTCTCTTGTCACATGCCAAATTTCAAACAGAAAAGCAATAAGTGCATAAAAATTTATGTTTATGTTTATGTCTATGATATCATGAAGCAATGATAGCAGTTCTGATGGGCAAAGCCAAAACCATGAGGTTGGGTTCATATGTATTTAAGCATAAACCTTCACCTGAGCCCCTTTAAGGGCTCAAGATGGCAATAAGCATGCATTTAAGCATAACCTTCACCTGAGCCTCTCTCAAAGGCTCCAGATGGCACCCTTATAGCTCCCAAGGACTAGCCCCATCCCTAACCTATTCATGCTCTATTTTGAAACCCTTCTTGCAACATTCACAAGATACATAGACATCATTCAATTTCTCTTACATAATTAGTAGTAAGAATAACGCATTAAGTAGCAATATAAAACAGATTCAAAGCGATGCTTAAGCAGCAAATGATAGCAAAAAATATAAAAATAATATCCAGTGTACCTTTCGTGTTTGACTTAAGAAGACGATTCACTCACAAACTTGATGTATCTGCAAAAGTTATAATTTGAATTCTATTAAACTTTGAAATTGATGTTTTCATCGAATCATATTTGCTCGATATACTACATATCTTTTCGTTTTCATATCCTTCCCAAACCTTGATTTAAATCTCATAATTTAGAAGGTACGTTATCATAATTTCACTTAAGAGTTCTAAAGTTGTGACTTGGAGAGTTTAAAACATTAATAATATTATGTCACAGTATTTCAATATCATAACCAAATATTCTTTATTTCTAGTAAACAAATCACATTTAACTCATCTAAATTTCATTATAATGCTCTAAGACAGTAGCAAATGAACATTTTCCAAACATAGAGTATTATAAGAAATGAGTTTCATGAATACGTTTCTTATTAAAGTCCAGCTTAAAACCCTAAGATAATATTTCAATTGATCGGAACATAATTTATTTTACTAAAAATTTAGTTTATTAGTGAATTCTAGAAAATTCATGATTAATCCCAGTATATAAAAAAAATGCTCAATTTTATTATACCAAATTTTAATCTTAAATCATCATTATTATATACATATATATAAATATATATATATATATATAAAAGAATCGACATAAGAGAGTTCTTACCTTACGATCGAGCGAGCACATAGAGAGATCGGTGTAAAGGATCGGGCGATCGGGCACGGAATCGAGCGGAAGAGGGTTCGGCGCAGAGGCGGGAGGACCGGACCGTGCGCGCTGGGACGTCGACTGCACTCGTATCAGCTTCCGTCGTCGGCAGCAAGGATCGACTCGCCGTTGCCTGCTCGCCTGCTACGCGCTTTCGTCGGCTCAAGTACGCCTCTTCAGTTGAGCGGAAAAGAGGGAGAGGAGGTAGTGAGGGAATAGAGCGGTCTTCTAGTGTTTAAATAAGGCGTGCGAATGTAACGGCACGCCTGCCGTGTTGCGCTGAAACGCGCTGGAGGCGTCCGACGGTTTTGAAAACGGCGTAATTATGGAGCCGAGCGGTCCTAAAAGAAACTAATGAGTGTACGTATGTTTCCAAATTTCTTTCCTAATCGAACTGCCAACCTTAATTGCCGATGATTTTTCTAAGATTTTCGTTTCCTGTTTTGATCTTTCGCGCTTAATGGAAATTTTAAACTTTTTATTTCAACTTAAATGAATTTGAAAGCTTTCTATGTTAAAGATTGAAACTGAAAAAATCGAATTTTAGCAAGAGTTTTAACGAAAAACTGAAATTTGCGGGAGGATTTAACGAATCTGAATATTACGGGAATTCAATGTTTACCTTATAAATGACCTAGGGTCATTTTAGGGATAGGCTTTCTATTTGATTGTGCATAACGCAAACAAAGGATTCTATGATTACGATTTGGTGCTGTTGTATACTTTATAGTAGATATGATATTTTTTAGATTAAAACTGATGCTAGAGCTATTTTATTATCAATTTGCAGTTTACATTTTGGTGTAGTCAAAGATCAATGTATACTATAGAATGTAGAAGGTATGGCAACCGTATATGTACAAAAGGATTGGTGCATGCACTTTTGATGAAACTTTCCTATAAGAAAAAAAATAAAAAATTAATCATTGGTTCTGAATGTTGTTTAGTGTACTAGAGGGAGAAAGTGTAGCACTTCCATCGTGATAATATTCTTGTCTCCAACAAAGAATATTAGGTAATTTATTTCTCATAACAATTTATGATGATTTTCTCGAATAAGAAACATACTGAACTTGAAAAACAAAGCAAAATCAAACTAAAAAGTAAAACCAATGCAAATATTATAATTTACAAATTGAAAATAAAAAAATGTTTACCAACAAATAGAATATATATATATTTATAGATCATGGATCACACTAGTATCCTTCTCCGATATATGCACTTTACTTTCAAATTTATGATATTTTTTGAAAATATTGTAGTCTACTGAATGATAAAAATCTTGTAGCATCAATTTTTATAAAAGCAACAAAAAATATAATTTTAGAATAATTTCAAACTTTAAAAAAGTATAATTTTGTTCTTATAAAACATCAATTAAGAAATACATATAGATTTAATTTTAATCAAAAGCAAAAAAAACTAGATTATAAAATGGTCACATCATCATCCTTCTAACAGGATAAGTGCATTTTTCATTCCACACGTCTTGTCATCCATTAAACCTTTTTAAATGCTCAGATTAAAAATCATAGCATTTGTTTATTGTTTTTCATCGCATTTAGTTGAAGTTGCTGACGGGGATCCAATGAACAACGCAAAATATGTACAGAAAAAATTCACTTATTCTCTTAGAAGAATAATAGTGTAACCCTCACAATAGTAATTTTACAAAATATACAAAAAAAGAAAAATACCCGTGCTCAAAATCTTAAAAATAATTTTTATCCATAATTACAAATTTTATCGGTTTTGAGACTAAAGTTGGACCATAAAAGAAGAGCTAAAGTTTTACTGAATTATACGTCCTGAACTAAACTATGCATTTTCAAAGAGTGGAGGCCAATTCAACTTTTTTACTTCAAAATTAAAGCACAGAATGCGTAAATATCAGTGGCGTGTCAACAAAATAGCATCAGATGAATTATTTTCTTTTTAAGAAAAATAATTTGGAGAGGAAATATAAAACAACACATGAAAGACTTACCTCCTTGATATGAAGAGCCTTTCTAGTGGCGTTGTTATTTGCCCAGAAGTAAGCAAGATAATGAGCATAATTCTGCAAAATAAGCAGCTTAAATCAGCATATATACGAATAAATTGATGTTAAGAGATCATTTGGAGATAGATTATAAAATTAATTTGTTACAAAACTGGGCAATCAGGAGTTTGAAGAGGTGGTGGGATTCTCAGTCCATCATAGGCCCCTTCAAGAAAGTATGACCTAAAAGATTTGAATAATCTCTTCTTCCATGGGTCAAAATCCATAGCGCATGCAGGACTCAATATATTATCCAGCGAAATTTCTTTCAAGAACTGCACAAGTGCATGAATAGAGTAAAAAATATATAAGAATTATGGTAACTGCATATTAGACGAAAAATAATATATAAGTTAAATTATTAATTGTTTTCAACACTTATTTTAACTTGTTATAGTTAATTTTAATTACAATATATACTAAAACATAGGTTGATTTCAATATCTCATCAGGTGAACTCCCCAATATATAAGTATATTAAGTGATATCTTCAAATATATAAATATGTATGGAAAGAATACACAAATATATATATATATATATATATGAAGATGCCCCTCCCCCATGAGATTTTCCTTAAGCATATAGCTAGGACATCGCTCCCATCAACTGCGCCAGCATTTCTCATGTTGGTGAAATTTCTCTTTGGTTGGCTGCGAGCTCTCCTACCCCTTGTTTTGCAGTTCAGTCATCATCGAGCATGGATATCTTTCTGATTCTTGTCTTTAGCTTATCGAGGACCCAGCCAGCATCTTATATTTTGTCTCATTCTAGCAAGATTCAACCATCCTCAATTTAGAGATCTAGATCATTCACTCAAGTTGTGTCAAGCTCTCAATCCTATGGTGCTTCTCCACTCTCCTTGATCTGACCTTCATCTTCCTTTAAGGGATGACTGATGCATCTTTTTCTAAGAAAACATTTCAAAAAGAAGAAAATTTGAGCAACGGCACACCACTTTACTCTTATCATTGAAAAATCTCATTGAATCATCCATCTATAGCATCCATCAAGAGTATTTTTTTCCATGGAACCTAACTGGCAGTTGGTAAATCGAATTGATTAATTGCAAGCACGTCAAATCATTCATTTTAAGTGGAACGCTTTCTGATGCGACTCCATTTGTGATCTTCTCTATTTGATCTGATTGGGAAACCCCCAATCAAACCGAATTAAGACAATTTCCAAAGCTTTACATTCACTTTTGCAAAGAGCCCATTCTATAGTCCTTTGGTTTGACTTTTGAAAAACTTATAAAATTGATGACACACATTGAGTTTGGCTCAACCCTCAATAGCCCACATCCTTGTGGAGCTTGATATCTCTAAGAAGTATTCCTCCCATGGGTGATTGATACTGGTTATTATGAATTCTAGCAACTAGTTACAGTTGAAAATAAGTCATATTATGGATATTTGCTCAATTTCCACCTTAAGTTTACTCATCGACAGATCACCCCAACAGATCCGATTTTTTCCTCATGTTCTTCAAGATAATATTGTTCCTACACCAAGGTCCTAGAACCCAAAATGTATAGAGCATTTGGCTTTCTCATCAAACTTAATACCCTTGCTTAGTTTGAGTGAGAATTACTATTGGATTGATTATGAATCAGATTCTTGGACATTGCCTAAGATCATTCAAACGTTTAAAAAACATTATATAATTAAAGATTTGTGTGGTCTATTGCTATGCAAATGCTTCAATCTAATGCAGATCTTTTGGTTTATACTTATGTCTTGTGATCTCTCTAACAGGTATGGTGTAACTACCCGATGTTGTTACTTTGCAAATTATGTCAAAATACTGACTCAAACATCAGGATCCCAGGGAATTTTAAATTAGGGCAAACAAAAATACCTCTAGATAGAAATAAATTTGGATCAAAGTGCCCTAGTTTGAAAGAAATCCGGATAACAGAAACTCCCGCATTATTTTTCCAAATTTCCTTAAATTCAGTAAAAATCAAGAAAATTAAAATACGTGTCCGAATTCATCGATTTTTGTGTCATCGTGTTAAGAATATTATTTAAAAGCTATTCATGAAGTTTCATCAATTTTGGATAGTCGGTTTAACCTAAATTAATTTTTGAAGTTTAAAATTTCAAAAATTAATATAAAATAAAATATTTGTCCGAATCGAAAATTTTTAGCGCGAGGGTTACTTAATATTACTCATTGAGGAGTGTTGTGTTAAGTTGAAACCCGAACAGTCTTGCAGACGTGCTTGACTCCTCAGCTACTTCTAGATATGTCCACAGTAATAAAATAAATATCTAAAACATGATTGCATTTGTTATTACTGCCTCTTCAGTTCAGTTTCTGTTATTTTATTTCAGCCTAGCCTCAGATGACGCTAGGAATATATACATATACTTGTTGTAGCATGCTAGATTAGCCCTCTTCTGATATGACAGTCATTACATACCTGTTTACTGTTATATTTTTCTTTAATCAAATTTACTTTACCTGCTTGCTTACCTATAGGATGCTAAATTTCTTATTGTATACTTATGTTTATCACAGATTGATTACTTACTTTTAGACCTGCATATTTTATATGATCATCAGCATGTTTAGGATGAGTCTTTTTTTTTTAATACTTTTTTTACTTTATTTATATATATACATATATATGCCTAATCTTGTCACAGCTTAATATTGAAGTATATTCTTTTGCCTCATATGTTGCTCAGTTATAAATACTATTTTATAACTTTTTATATCCTTTTGTATGTTTGTTGCACCCTTATGCTTTGTTTATTTTATAGTCTAAGTAAAATGGTGATATCATAAAATTCATGAAATATGACAGCCTAAAATGTACTTAAATAATATGCCTAACCAGAATTTTTTTTTCTTTAGCTGGGGCCCTATCATCATGAAACTGACAATAATAGATTCCAAGTTATTCGAGGTAGTCGAGCCTTCTGAAAGTCAGATTCAAAAGGAGTATGCTGCCGTTGGAGATCCTTAGCTTAGCTTCTCTTTTATTTTTGTGAGGATGTGAGCTTTATCATTTTCATTAAATCTTATTTAATTTATAATAATTTAAATATTTATATATGTTCTTTTACTATACTATTTTATTCTGAGCTGCATATTTACTTCTTACTTGTATTATGGTGGATTGAATGTAGTATATTTTATTATCTTGCTTTCGCACTCTGATGAATGTATATACTTAGTGAATGATTCCGCTGTATTATCCAGAGCACATCCTTCTCTTATTAGTGGATTAGGAATTACACCTTAATTTAATGATAGGTGAGGGATTTGCCAAAGTAGCACACCTCTCCTTAGCCTTGATTGTTGGCGGTTAAGGGGCGGGGCACCACAGTTGGTATTAGCGAACTCCATACGGTGTCAAATTGGAATTTGCATTCCTCTCTACCTAATGGATTGTTCTTCTGACAAATCAGTCATTAACTAAATACTAGAGCTACATCCAAGGTAACATAGTCTTGTACTCAGAATAAAAAGCATAGAATGGAAAATACCTACACTATATAATATGCTCGACTATAAAACTCAAATCTTAGCAACCAGCTCGACTTAACAAAAAGGAACTTGATTGAATATATGGGATATGATTTGCTGAAATAATTAATAAAAGAAATGAACTAGTTCATTTCCAAATTTTCTTAGTCTCAAAGAAGATTATTTTCTTTAATTCAAAAAAGGAAAATGAATCCTGGACAGAGTTCTTCGCCCGCTGCATCCGGCAGCTAGTCGAGCGAGCTGAACGCACTGCTTGAAGCAATTAAGATGATGATAGACTCCCATAACAAGCAAGTAGAAAGAATGGCAGAAACCCAAGCAAACCAAGCCGAGAGAATGGAATGGCTGCTGGCGACCCACATGAATCAAGGCCGCCCTAATCCTGAAATAGACCCTACACCATATTACTCATTACAGCACCATGTGCAATCCGCAGATGGACTGTTACACAGTTTACTTCGTCTGAGACCCCCTACCTTCAATGGGAGCCTGTCCGCAATCGACACCGCCAGTTGGATAAAAATGGTGGAAAAAAACTTAACCAGTATCAAGTGCCCGGATATTGAAGTAATCCATCTTACCGCCCACCTCCTCCAAGACGAAGTTGAGTATTTGTGGGATACTACCCGCAACACTCAGTTCGCCGATGTCGGGCTTGAAGACATTACATGGGACGAATTCATTGAAGCATTCCAGGTCCGATACATCCCCTTGTCCGCCAAACACAACTTGGGGGACATGTTCTTGAAGCTGCAGCAGGGGAACTGTTCTGTATTCGCATATAAAGTTGAGTTCCGGCGCCTTACGAGGTTCGCCACTAACCTAGTTCCCACAGAATCAGATCGCTGCCACCGATTCCAAAGTGGTTTGTGGGCTTCCATCAGCAGCCAAGTCGTTCCTCTCCATTTATCGAACTTCGCCAAACTCCTGGAGTCCGCCAAAGTGGTGGAGCAAGACCAAGCAATGGAAGGACCCAAAAAGAGTCTTGGGTCAACCTCTTTCCAACTTGATCACCCTAAGCAAGCTAGGGTGTATCAGCTCAAAGCAGAAACTCCACCCATCGACCTCTTCAATGACTGCACGAAGCCTCATCCATATGGTCGATGTTACCATGGGAGCCGCGCCTGTTACACATGCGGGGGAGGTCAGGCCACAGCTATCTACAATGTGCCGCCAAAGAAACCATCGACGGTGACCAAATCAATTACTCCAAGCGTTGACAAGTCTTTGACCTATTCAGAAAGACCCCCCAGCCTACAGCAGCACTACCTCCTTCTACAGCTCCACGGCGCGAGACAACAATTGTCCCTCGCCCGAATGCTCCTAGGCCGCCACCACAGCAGACTTACAACAACAGGCCCGCTGGCCCTGCTCGTGTATATACCCTCACTCCAATTGAGGCTGTTGAGGATAACCATATGGTGTCAGGTTCAATTTGTGTAAATGACAAATCTTACAATATATTATTTGACACTGGAGCTAGTCACTCCTTTATTTCTAAAAATTGGGCAAAGTCACTCAACTTACCCCTATATCGTCTAGCAAATCTTTAAACATTGGGTTTCCATCTGGAGCCCATATGCCAGCCTGCCAGTTTTGCAAAATACAAATCCCTATTGAGGGTAAAGAATTCGAAGCCAAGTTAGTAGTCCTTCCTATAGCCAACTTCGATGAGATTTTAGGCATGAATTGGTTGAGCCAACATAAAACCACTATTAACTGCATGAAGAAGAAAATCACCTTAGACAGCGATAGTCAGGCCAAATCCTTCATTGGTAACCTTAGCACACGAGCTTTATTAATTAATGTTATAGAAGCAAAAAGGCTAGTTAAGAAAGGTTGTGATGCGTACCTAGTGACAATACTAGGTGAAAAGAAGGATAACGTTCCCATAACCAAAAGTTTGGTTTTGCTTGATTTTTAGGATTTACGCTTGTTCAATTTTTGGATTTATCCGACTAATGCACAACCTAATAGCAAATATAAGAGATGTGCAACTCAACAAAATGGCATACTAAAAAATATCATTAATGTTCTCAAATTTTCTATTAACTTCATTTTTCATTTACAAGCTCACTTGGAAAATATTTTGTAAGTTAACATTTTTTTTCATCTTACTACATTTCAGGATCAAATTGAAGCCTCTTCCTAAGTTCCAAATAGAGAATATCCTTCCTAATAGTTTCTTACCATGTCTTTTTAGATATTCCTCTTCCATTTTAAATATGGGAAAGATTCATAAACTCATTTTTTCTAATAGGGTCATTGCACAATCTACGTTTAATATGCTCAAACCAGCTTTTATGACATTCTCTAATCATATCCACTATTTGAGCCACACCAACCTTGCTACGGATAAACTCATTTCTCATTCTATCTTTACGAGTATACCCACTCGTCCACCTAAGCATCGTCATCTCTGTAACACTTACTTTATCAACAATTAGCCCCATATAACATAGATGATTTTCTATAAAACTTTCCTTAATTATGAGAGGGAAATTCATATTGCACAACACTCTAGAAGCGCTCCATTTCATCCAGCCAACTTGGATCATATTAATCACACCGCTCTCTATTTCACCATATTTTGAATAGTTGAACCCTGGTACTTGAACCTCTCACTCTTCTTGATCACATGGCCCTCAATAGTTATGTCCTCAAGATTCTAAAGTAGTCCTCTATAACTCAAAAAACATAACACCTAGTACAATATATTAATGCATTGATCTATGGACCGTTTAACACAAACTGCCTAAGAAAATTGAGTTAGCTATTATAGATTTTATTTTTTATGCTTGGGTAAGAAATTTCTTAGAATTTTTCTTTTTTTATCTAAACCAAAGCACTAAAAAACTAAGGGTTTTCAATACCTCTATATTATTAAAAGTATAATCTGACATGTCAAAAAGAAGAAAAAAATAAAATAATTTTAGAGAGAAATTTTGTATGATTTTTAGAGAGAAAAAATAAAACTAAGGTACGATCATGTTGAAAATGAGACAAAAGACTTGTATGCTTGCCAAAAATATACGTTTAATAATCACACTTCACATTATCTTTTGTAAGATCATAGCGCTTCATTCACATAAAAATAAAAATAACTTGAATTATATTGAAAATAAATAAAATAAAAATAAAAAGGAGGATTGTTTTGAAAAGTTTGAGAAGTTTAGGACCAAATCATAGCCATCAAGAGAAACGAAATTTTTTATGCACAGTGCACAGTACGCAAGGTGTAAAGTGTACTAGCTTTGAATGGGGATAAGTTTCTCCAAAAATTTACTTGGACTAGAATAATTCTGGGCAATGTGTTCTGGGGCGTATGGAAAAATAATGGCAGATTACTTATTAATATTTTAAAGTGAAGAAAGATCGACATATTACCCCATCAAAAATGTTAAGGTTTGCATCACAATCAGAATTCTTTCTATGTAAGTAGCTTTCTTCTCCAATACAGCTTGTCCTGATTGCCTGAAAGACAATGCCAAATCTAGTCTTTCAATCTGTTTTTAACAAATATGAACAAAGAAAATAAATTTCAGAAGTGAAAAGCTTTGGTAATTTGGAAGAAAACTGAGAATCTGAAAGCTAACATATAATAGAATTACATTAACACCGAAGTTGTCTAAATTATTCCCGCTTATACAAATATAAACTCGTATTACACAAAATTAAAAGAACAAATTGAACTAAAATTTGCCTTTTATAGTGCAATCATGTTCAACTTCTATATTGATGACGTGTACGTTTAAGTAAAACTTTAGGTGCTAAACATGTATTATCTAAAATTTTGAGTTCTACACTTCTACATACAAAACATTTCTATTTAAAATAAAAAGATTATTTTTTCAAAATTTTATTTATCTTTTGAGCTGTTATCAAGCAAAACATGGACTCAAACTTCATAAATATAAACGAGCTCCAACATAGCTCCAAAAGATATGTCAAGCCAAATGAGCCAAACTCAAATACAAGCTAAGTTTGCTAAAACTTGGCTTATTTACACAACTAATTAAATCAAGGAATCAGCCTATGAAAAGAAAGTAAATGCTGTCATTTTAAGAACATCTTAGAATTGAAGCTTTGCTGGCATAAGTTTCAACAGTGAACCCACTAAAGTTTCTATTCTTCTTACTTTAACATATCTCCGGCAACAAAGTTTTAATTTGAAACAAAATCTAAACAAAAATTTAAATAGCACCTACATGATATCATTTCATCCAAATTTAGTCAAATTATATCATTTTATTCAAAACAATGAAAAATCCTACAATAAAAAGATACAGTAAATTTTTTAAAATATTTGCATTAAACATACTCTCTAAAGGTGGAAAAGAATTACCAAAAAGAGCTCGTATGAAATAATCCCCACATTAAATCCATAAGCTACAGCAACTCGATACTCTTCTTCATCATCTGTGACTGGGTTGCCAGATATATAACCCTGAAATAATTTACTTCACTTGAAATTGATAAAAAAAAATTATAATGCTATAAAAAAAACACTAAGAGAGGATTATATTCATAGCAGTCCAAAGTTTCTTATTTACACACCTAATACTTAACTTAAACTCTATACAAATCTAGCACCTAACATTATGTATGCATGGAATTGCATCCATTTTTATAACTGAAGGGCGATAGTTTTGGTGGAATAATAAGTTGTCTTGTATCCTTGTGGATTGAAATATTTGAATGTCGGAAATGTAAATAAAAAAAAATCGGTGCTAAGTAATTGCCCCAAATATTAAGTATGTTTGCCTGCAAAAAATTGTGTAGAACTATCACTGATAAAAATACAGTTACTGTATAGACGCATACCTTGAGATTGAGTAATTGCTGCTGTCCTGCATCATTTTCTGTGGATTCAAATAGCTCAGAGAACACAAGTTAACAAAAATTATTGAGAAAAAAAAGGCTCAGGTGCCAAAATTTGTTAGCTGAAAAAAAAGGACTTTACCTTCTGCTAGTTTTTCAGCAACAATTGGTATAATCTTCCCACCGTATGAGTCACCAGCAACATAAAAAGGATTTGAAATGAAACGAGGGTGATCAATGAACCACTGTAATTGATTGAAGAATAAATCAAAACTAATCGAGGAAATAACTTGCAAGAATAATCATAATATGTTTCCATAAAAATCATATGAAGAACTGTACTATACCCACTATATATCAAGGGACTGCAATGTACATCTAACAAATATTTTTAACTTCAGAGACTTTACCTTTCTTATAAATCTGTGTACTTCATTTGAAAAATGCAGGTCATCATTGTAATAACTTTTAGAGCTTGGTGAGAATGAAAATCCAGTACCAATTGGGCAATCCAAGAAAATAATACTGCAGAGCTGAAAAATCCAATAGTAATTAAGGATACAAGAAAAAATTATAATAAAACAGCAAATGATATTGGAAAAAACTGAAAGAGCAATGTACGAGTTCCATCTCAGACCTAATTTCCATATTTGATCTATCCAATGAGTCTACAAACTTTTTTTGGACAAAGAATTGAGCTACTGTAAATATATCTCATATTAAAATAACTACAATTGGTAGATAGAATTTAAATTCCCACACCTTTGTCCAAGAGTAAGGATTAGAGACCAATGTCGGAATAGTGTGTTCGCTTGCATTATAATGGACATTCTTAAATTTTAATGGTCCTGTACATCAAATGTAAGTATATTAAAAATTTATTTTTCTAAAGCAAAAAATACTGTGCAGCATACTTTTTTTGGTTCTATGCTGAGCTTGACTTTAAAGAAATTTACTGAAAGGAAAGTGAAGAAAAACACAAATCAAAAAAGATAAGTACATGTCTTTTCCTGAATCACTTGAGGATATTCTAATGGAGCATAGCAGAGATGGGGGAAAATGATAAAGATTTTTTTAAAATTTTTAATTTTTAATTTTTAATTAGCTTAATCTCTATATAAGTAGAATATAACATCCTATTTTTTTCCATTAATTAAACAGATTTTAGATTTTATATACAATGAAAGATAACATGGTAAAAAAGGCTAAATGTGTAAAACAAGCAAAGAGGAGAGCAACAGTAATGGTTGTCACTCGTCGGCCCAATATGCGTCGAAAAATGGAGACAAGATGATGAAAACATAAACTTCGCATTTTAATCTCTTTATTAAATCAAATTATGTTTTGCAAACAACATAAAAGAGCCACTAATCAGTCAATAAATATTCATGAATAAAAAACCACATAAAAACTTATAAGAAATAAATTAAAAGGATGAATCTTTTGAGTGGAACCCAATTGCAACTAGAAGCATAGTTAACTTGATCTTTATCCAAAATTCAAAAACCTGAAAAATTGTTATCGACTCCATAGGTATATCCCCATTATAAATCGCAATAATGTAAAGGAAAAGAAAGTAATTTGCAAGTTGATTTTATAATAGTATAAATCATGCAAATTTGACAATCTTTTAATAGTCTTTTATGAAAGATATCAATTATTCAAATATAAACATTCTTTCTTAACTAACTTTAACATTATATTTTAATTTTTCTAGCTAAGCATTAGCATTTATCCATTACCATAACAAATATTTTATTTCTTATAATATTTATTGTTTGATAAAAAATGGCATGCATTATACTATTGCATGACAATCCAAGAAACTCATGGTCAAAATCATTACTAACTCCATTACCATTATTATTAATACAGCTTTTTATTCTTAACTAACTTTCCAAGTTAGTATCATACAAGTTTTATTCCATAGACTATTGCAATAAACACATATCATTCTATAAAATAAAAATAATATAATAAGCTTTTTATGAATTAAAATTAAACATATTTTAATTAATTTAGAGTATTCTTTAATGATCTCCATCAACAAAATTATAGCTCTTCCTAAAAATGTTCATTATGATAAAAATATGAATATATAGACATACGCATACATATATATATATATATATGCAACTTATTAACTTCTATATGCAATTGATATATAAAATATCTAACTATTATGCATACTTACTTTTATTATCAATATGAGAACAGTTTTAGTAAAGATATTAAATATATATTGACTTTATTTATTCATCGTATAAGCATTTTTTTATTATGTAATAGTTTTTAAAGAGAAAGAATTATACCCTGAAATAAAGATTATCCATTTTTTATATGGGCTTAATCATTTGAAACCGACTAGATCCCAAAAGTACTCATATCCTAAGAGAATTGATTTAAATCTAATGCTTAAAATTAAGTTTAGAAATTTTATATGATCATCTAAATAAATAAAATATCAAAATTACAAAAACAATGTTTTAGATTGTAGTAGGACCACATGAGAGGCGATTTCAGCCATGCCTAACGTCATTTTAGACCTATTTCGAGAGCATGCAACTAAGTTTTAGTGAATACAATTTTAATTTAACAAATAATATTTGATATTTATAAAATTAATACCTAAGGGGCGAAAAGTAGTTGTCAGCATGCTTTGGGTTCGTTGTCGGGATCATGTTGTGAGAACATGAAATTGAAAGCTAACCTTTTTCTAGGAAGGAAATGGAGGTAAATTTGTAGTAATGAAACAAAATGTGAAAAAGGTAGAATATGTTGTTGTTAAAGGTCTCAATAAAGAAACTAGAGTTAATAAACTTTAACCAGGTCAAAATAGGATGATGTGACAACCCAAAAAAATATGGAATGAAAATATAATGAATAATTTCACATACTTAGCTGATTGAAGAGTTGTTATTTGATCAACAATTCACAAAGAATTTATGTAGTTGAATAGAGTTTGGTGTTGTTGATGTTGTTTCATTTTAGTTTCACATTAATGATTATATTTTCTTAGTGACAAAATCAGCATTGATCAAATATTACAAATTGTTTATATAACCCAAAAGTATGAAAGTATACTTTTAAAAAATGGGTGTTGTCTAATAATGTTTTACTGAAAAATAATGAGAAAATAAATCATAAAGTTACAATCACTGTGATTTCACTAAATAGACATTCACATTGCTGCTAAAATAAGAGTACATGCCTATTTCTTAGCCTGAATCCTCTTCTATTTCGTCTTCTACTTCTTACAAATGCATACAGTAAATTATTCAATAATCAAAATAAGTACCCTTCAATTTACTGATTTCAATATATTGCTTACATTTTCCTTTTCCGTTTGTAAATATTCTGATCTTTACCTAGCTATAACAGCAAAGGGTCTAGGAGCCAAACTCATATGAAAACCAAAGATCTTTATCAATCACCTCTAATAATGATGTAGCAATGTCTAATGATTTTGTTTTCAGAAGAAACTTTCCAAGAATATTACCCATCTTGAAAATGCTCCCACTATGAGCATGCTCAAGTAGAAGTTCTTATTAAAAACTTTATTGTTAACACAAAAGATATTTTGATATTTAAGAATTATAATTACTTATGCATAAGAGGATTCCCAATCTCCCTTAAGCAATTGATATCCTCTTCAGTGTCCACAAAGATCCAAAAATCATCCACCAAGTAGATAGGACTCTAAAGATGCCCCTTACAACTCAAGAGGTGCCCCCACCATATATGTGGTGTCCCAAGGATCAAGATCGATGAAAAATGAGGAAAGAATTAAAATTTAAAATTTAAATCTTAAAGCATCACATTAGTCACAGTAAAACATCTTAAAATAGCAATAGAGCCAAATTAATATACAATAAAAAATTACTAGCCCATTACATTAACACAACCAAAATGCTTCAAAGAGGTTCTCCAAAATACAACACATAATAAACCAATTATACCTCTAAACATATCTTTCACGACTAAGCTCCTTCCAAGGCTAATTATCAGAGTCAAAAACATTAAAAACAGGTTGGGTGAAAGCACTTATCAATAAAGAGTATATATAAATATAGTTTAACAACAATATAATCTCATGCCAATTTTTATATAAGGTGTCAACAGCTCGCATTACCCCTAACAACGTCGGCTTAAGCTCCTAAGGTCCCATGGGATTATGAAAATGTAACGATAAAAATCAGAAATTTACAAATTTTGGAATTTTATGGGATATTTATATAGCTTAGACCACTTGGGCGCACATATTAGCACGCATAGGCACCAGCTAACTGTATGGGTCGATACTAATCTTTTAATGCAAAATCGGCTTGACCCTAATCGATGGGCAATTGGACGCATGCCTAGGCCTGTGCACTTAGGGGTCCAATCCAACCCGTGATATAAAAAATTTCTTATGAACTATCATAATGATAAGCCTAGACTCGTGCACTTGGGTGCCCAATCCAACCCAAGATTAAAATAATTTTCTTAAAAACTATAATAATGAAAACAATAGCTACAATACAGTAATAATATTAATGCTATAAAATAATATTAATAGTTTGCATTAATGAAATATCAGGATATCACAATCTCCCCAACTTAAAAGAAATGTAATTCTCAATATTCAACCAGCAAATACTAAAACTTAAAAGATGAAAATTTATATTTAAATAATTAAAATTACACAATCATTCTTTTAATCAAAAAGGAGTGGATAATCCTGACGCATGATAGATTCTTTTTACATGTAGTCTCTTCCTTTCTATTATCTTTTATTGAACCCTAACCATAACAATGATCTTATTTTGCAATTTTCCTGCATCAAAATTCAGAATATTCTTAGGTACCTCTTTGTATGTGAGATTAAGTTGAATTGAGATACTTTCTGCAAAAATCCTTAGCAGATAGATCCGTTAAACATATGCATAGTGATAAGACGAAAAATATATTGTGAATTGTGCTCACGTGAAAGGGAAGCTTTAACTTATAATCAATATGTCCAATTCATGCCAGAACTACAAATGGACCTACAAAAATATCATACTAAGCTCTCCTATAACCCCAAACCGATTGATTCCTTTCAACGATTTGACATTTAACTTTCTTTATAGCTGTTATACCAAATCCAAGCCAAGTAATTGATTGTCTCCAATCTCGAATTATGCAAGAGGTGTGGTATATTTTCTACCATATAGTTCCTCGTATGATAGTGAGATACTTGGGTCCTCACATCCATGCTAGTGGCTGGTATTATAGTTCCTCAGTAAGCCTATACTACCCTGACAGCTATTGTTAGAAGCAAATTCAGCAAATGGTATATGCTCCTCTCAATTACTTCCAAAATTGAGAATGCACAAATGAAGCAAATATTCAAGAATCTAATTTCCCTTTTAGTGAAACGTAGTACTCATATTCATCTAAGTTCCCAAATCAGATTGAACTGCATACCAGAATCTAGTAGCGAACCTACTATTACCATCCAACACAATCGTCTTAAGTGCCCCATGAAGTCCGAATACTTTTTTAACAAAGTTTTGAAAATGTTTCTAATAAAAATATTTGCTTAATAGATAAGAAAAATCTTTGACTTAGTGAGTCCATCCACAACTACCCATATCAGATAGTTTCCCACTTTTAGAAAGAGAAACCTATAACGAAGTTCATTGAAAACTATCTCACTTCCACTCAAGAATAGAAAAGGGCCGGAGTAATCCTCTTATAGCCCTTGAGGTTCAACTTTAACTAATCTGCAGAATTCACACTCGAGATAACATTTCCCACATCTCTCTTTAAACCCTACCATCTTTGTACTTTTAGGGTGTATCATCCATTTGCCACCCAAATCCCATTCCCAACAACAACAACATCAAGCCTTTACCCCACTAGGTGGGGTCGGCTAAATGAATCTTTTGTTTTCATTGTACACAATTAAATAGAAGCCCTTTCCTAAGTTCGAAATAGAGAAGATCCTTCTAGATGTTTCAACAACAACACCCAAATTCTATTCCTAAAATATACATAATAGAAGTCCCTTCCTAAATACAATAAATGTTCCCAATAAAAATAACATCAAACCTTAATCAGACTAGGTGGGGTCAACAACATGAATCATTTGTTTCCATTGTACACGATCAAATACAAGCCCCTCCTTGAGTACAAATTATTTAAACCCTATCAGATACGTGCAAAGGCATGCCAAGGCTTGCCAATGCTTGCCAAGGCGCACCTGGGTGCCTAGCTGTAACGACTCAATATCGTTACTTCGCAAAATTAGGTCAAATTCTGACTCAAAAATTAGGACCCCGGGGTATTTCAATTTAGGGCAAACAAAAATACCATTAGATAGAAATAATTTTAAGATCAAAATGTCCTAGTTTGAGAGAAATTCGGATAATAGAAACTTTTGCTTTAATTTATGAATTATTTAAATTCAATAAATTGAGAAAAATTAAATACAAGTTCAAATTCATCGATTTTCATATTATTGTATTAAGTATATTATTTAAAGACTACGTTAAAAATTTCATCAAATTCAGAGCTCCGATTCGATCGTGAATAATTTTTGAAGTTTTAAACTTCAAAAATTAATATAAAATAAAATATTACTTTGAATCGAAAATTTTGGGCGTGAGGGTGATTGTTACATCATAACACACATCTGTGTCAAGTTTCATTAATTTTGGAAGTCAAACGATGGAAAAATGCTAAAATTTTAATTTCAAATATTTATTTAACTTTTCCCTGGAAGCTTCCTCTGTTCGCCCCCCCCCCCGACGCCAGGGTGCAGGCTCTGTCGCTCGACAAAACTTGCCAGATGACGCAGACGGACGCAAATGGAGCCGCACGTGCGCCACCCTGGTCGGCGGTCGACCGGCCGACCAGGTGGCCGTCCATCCCCCTCTTTCTCCTTCCCTCCTCTCTATTTATATCCTCCCTTCCCTTCCTTCTTCCCAACAGCCAACTCCCTCAGCTCTCAGCCAACAGCCTCCAGCCAGTCGTCCGGCCACCCCCTCCCGTTCAGCCACATCCGGTTCCCGGTAACCCGAATCTTATGTAAGAGGAGGAAGAAAAAATGGAAAAAAAGAGGACAAATTATTTTGCATTTTTTTATAATTATTTTGTTTTCTTTATTTCTTTTTCATTTTCTTATTAATAATTATTATCTCTATTATGTCATTGCATTAACATTGTTGTCATTAATCAATAATGATAAGAGTATAAATGCTATATTTGATTGCAATTTCCATTGTCTTTTTCTTTCGTACATTATTATTATTATTAAATAATTGTAACAATCCTAAATTATTACTTAGCCGAATTTTTAGCTTAATCGCATCCTAATTATCATTCCATTAAGCTTATCTGGTCATTAGAACCAAATCCTGAAATTTTAGAGCGATTCAGAGCTAAATCCAATATTTAAAATATTTTAATAATATTTAAATTAATTAGAAAATTGAGATAATTAATTTGACCTCGAAATTAAAATCTGGCTTCGACATTGCGCTCGTCATACCCAAATTAGATAGGGGTGATATTTTGGAAGTGTTTAGAAGTTGTCGAATTTTTCTTGAATATTTTAATATATTTAAATACCCCAAAAATTAGGATAATTAAATTGATCTCCAAATTAAAATCTGATTTTGTCATTGAGTTCCTCACCCCTAAATTAGCTTGGGGTGAATTTTTGGGACTTTTCGGAGCCCATTTATTCATCCAATTTTAAGTATAAATTTTGGGTTAATTAGAAATTAAAAATTAATTATTTATTTTTAAAAAAATTCATTTTTTCCTTCTTTTCCTCTGGCTGGACCCGCTGCCTTCCCCATTCCTGCATACGCCCCTCCCTTATGCACGCAAGAAGTCTTCTTCCCTCTCCATTTTCTGCCCATGTCCTTCTTCCCTGTGCTTGTGATGGGATGACTCATGCTCATCACATCTAAAGCAATGCCTTCCTTCCTCCTTAAAAGAGCCCCTTCAGCCCTCCATTCTCCATTTTGCTCAAGCTGCTGAAAGAACTCTCACGCTCACAAGCTCCCAAGAATCCCTAGAAGAAATTTTCATTTGCAAGCCAAGGTACCTCCATTTCCCCCATTGGTTTGATCCAATTGCTACTTCACTTCATTTTTATGCTTATTTCGCATCCTTAAGAATCTGTGGTTAAGATATGAAATTCATTAAAGCTCATTAAGATAGTAAGTTTTAGGGAAGAAAATCAATTCTACAAATATGATTTTTGTATACCAGGACCTTTAACCTCATTGTTTGTGTTGTTAAAATGATCATTTCGTGCCTATTTTGGTATAGCAATGGAAAGGTCTCGGAAAGGCCTTTCCATTGGTATATGGCACCGCACTTGAGGTGCCCTAAATCAAGAGTATTATGGTGCCAAAGAGGACCCATTTCGGTTTTCGCACAGGCAAAACCACCGTCGAGCACTATAGCGCGTCGTAGCGCCTTGTCTCTAGTTGGCTACGTCGTGGCGTGTCGTAGCGCGCCACAGCGCATCGTAGCGCCTAACTCTCGGCCAGGGGGCGCTACAGCGCATCATAGCGCCCAACTCTTGAGGAATCTGGCGTCGTAGCGCACCGCAGCGCCTAAAAGTGCTGCAACGCGCCCCAAGGCTGAAATCCACCGCAGCGCGCCGGAGCGCCTGGCTCTCGGCCAGGGAGCGCTACAGCGCGCCGCAGCGCCCGAGTCTCGGGAATTCTGGCACCACAGTGCGCCATAGCACATTGATCTCGGCCAGGAGGCGCTACAGCGCGCCGAAGCACCTAGCTCTCAAGAAATCTAGCGCTGTAGCGCCGCAGCACCTGAAAGTGCTGCGGCGCGCTACAGCGTTGAAATCCGCCACGCGCGCCGTAGCATCTGGCTCTCGGCCAAGGAGCGCTACAGTGCCCGAGTCTCAGGAAATTTGGCGCCATAGCGCGTCGCAGGGCCTGAAAAGTGCTACTGTGCGCCACAGCGCTGAAATTCGCCGCAGGCCGCCGTAGCGCCTGGCTCTCAACCAGGGAGAGCTACAACGCACCGTAGCGCCCAAATCTCAGATCGACTAGCGCCGTAGCGCGCAGAACTGTTCAGTTTTCCCCAAATTGCATAATTTTCGTATTTTAATGATTCCGGAATCCTAATAATGCAAAAATAGACAAAAATCAAACATGGTTATAATAAAATCATGCATTGAAAATATAGAGGTGATTTTTAAATATATGCTTATAATACTTAGAAATTTATTTGTTTTATTAGATTCAAATTCTAAATTTCTTGAATTATTAATTAAAGTACCAATGGTAGCATTCATTTTCTAATTAACATCACTAATTTATCATGTGATCTAGATTTCTTAAGGCAACATTGATTTTGACCTTAATCAACCTTAATTAGCCTCAATGGAAAGTTGATTTAAATTGAACTTCTTATTTTGACAATTATTAATGAATTCATTCAACTCTTGTTGATTTAACATTTGAGTATAGAGAAGTAAACTATAAGTTCATAAACTTTATAATGATTCATGTGATTTATAATCTTAACTTAACCTTAAGATTTTGGATCCTTAGAAATTCATCATTTTTTAAATCCGATTTGAATTGAATCACTCTATTCTTGAAATTCTTAATTATTTGAATCCTTTGAAATTCTTGTTGTGGGTTTAGGTTGATTCAACCTATAGAATAATGAGTATATTCTATGGATTGAGCTTAAATATTAGATTCTTAAGTTCTTATTTGATTATTTTATCTTATGATAACTAGATTTAGTCTTTCTATAAGATCATAGTCCATTTAATCTTTCAATTTCTAAGATCCTCTATATTTAGAATATGTGTGGGTATGAACCCTTAGATCCTTAGAAGATTAGTACCTATAATTCAGGTTAAAACCCCAATTTAGAGTTTGACCCAGAATTCTTAAATCTTAATCGACATAATCAAGATTAGGTCTGTGCTATCAAAATACAACAATTAAGTCGTTAATTAATTACTTAACATTTGTAGTCATCATTCTGATTATAAATTAGAACTTGTTAAGTTCTAATATTAATTGTAAGGTCATAACCTGGGTTTGTACTGGATAGATGGATATTGGAAATTCTAAGCTTGTACTATCTCAGATTAGATAGAACAAACTAAATTATATAACAACAGATATCATATATATTTAGTTGAGTCTCTTGCTCGCTTTGATTATTATTGCTTCATATACCTTGTATTTTGAGCTTTATACCTTAGACATAATAGTTGAACATGGGATATTTTGATGAATATCCTATGTCAGTCTTGAATGCATAATACCTCATTATTTAAATCAGTAATTCAATTTATTTGATATCATTTCATTCAATTTTTCAGTGCTTAGTTCAATATAGTGTATTCTATTTAGTCTGCCTCTTCAGTTCAGTATTTTTATAATTGTACAGGCCAGGCCTAGCTCTATGATTGGTTAGGATGGTATTCATCTATTTCTATAAGTTTAACTAGGCCTAGCTTTATGGTTGGCTATGATGGTATTCGTTAGACTTTTTGGTTCAGTGGCTTTGTTTAGCCCGTTTCTATTATGGCAGTACTAGTTTAAATATATTTCTCTGTTATGATCTTTTAATTCTAACCAGGTCTAGTTCTATAGTTGGCTATGATAGTATTTGTTAGACTTTCTTTCAGTTCAACGGCTTTGTTTAGCCAAGTTATATATATTATCAGTTATGCATATTTTCTGTTCACAGTCATTTGGTTCTAGTCATTTCAATACAGTTATTTTAGTTCAATGCTTTTCAGTTTCGTACTTGCATGTGTTAGGATGCTAGTCTTTATTTCAGTTCTTTCATGTTTCAGTACAGGTTTTCTTTATGCAAATTAGCACGTATTTATTTGTGATCATAAACATGATAGGATGAGTTTACTTTCAGTTCTTTCAGTTATTATATATATATATATATGTATATATATATATATATATTTACTACCTAACCTTGGTTGCAGCTTCGGGTTGAAGTATGTTAATTTACATACTTCATTTTGTTTAAGTTATAAATGCTTAGTTTATAACTATCCTGCTCCTATTGCTTGTTGCACCTTAAATACTTGCATGCTTAGTAAAATGTGATATCTTGAATATTTAATTTTATTTAATTAGCTTAAAATATACTTAGATAATTTATTTAATTATAAATTTTCTCTTTCTTAGTTAGGCCCTGGCATTGTGATACCTACAATTTCTAATTTGGAGCTGTTCGTTGAAGTTATTTCAGGTGATGAGATAGGTCAGGAGGAGGATCTTCCTACTGCAAAGGCTTAGCTAGTTTCTATTTTTGCTTGTGAGGATGAGAGAGTTCTCTTTCATTAAGCTTGTTTGTAATAATTAAATATTCTAAATATATTTCTTTTTCTACATTTTCATATTGAGCTGAGTTATTATCTTTTCTTTCCTTTACAGTGCTGTGATGTAAATGTTATACTCTTATTTGCTTTTGCTACTTTGATATTTTGATGTTTGACCTCCAGTTACAGGTGGAGAGCCTCTCAACTAAGGTGGGTTGAGTTTTTACCTGACTCGACTATAGTTGGGAGGGTTGTCGTGCGGGGACCGTATCCTCCGTAATCATGTTGATTTCAGTATTAGCATGACCGCGGAAGGTGCGGGGACTCACAATAATGATAACAATAATGCTATTATAAATATTATTGCTACCCTCAGTAACTTAAAATTCTATCTTTTATCAAGAAGAGAGAGCGAAAGAAAAAAAAATAGAATTTAAAAGAAGATAATAGTTACTCCTAAAAATATTGGCTAAAAGCTAATTTGAAATCAAAACTTATGCAAATTCAATTAACTGTTGCACTTTTGAAACTTAAAGAAAAAAGTACTCAGTATATGAACATGTATTTCTTTTGCACTTTATTGCTGCTTAGCTTTGCTTTGAGTCAAATTCATATTGATGCTTGGTTGTTCGAAACCAACATCCTTTTATAATGTGGTTGATTACCGAAAAAATGACGTCAATAACATTTGTGGTTGGTTACTAGAAAAATGACATCAGTAACATTCGTGGTTAGTTACTGAAAAAATGACATCAATAACATTCGTGATTATTTACTGAAAAAATGACATCAGTAACCTATATCTTTGTGATAATACTTTTTGCAAAAAATTAATTATATTATTTGTTCTATTGTCTTATTTTTCCTGCATTTTTATCACTTTCTTCTTTCGCTAATTGCATCTATACTATTATAAAATGTAATTTTATTATTTACTGCGATACTTAGAGTATTCTCTAATTACTAGGAATTCAAATCACGGTATTATTTTTTTACAATACCAGGTCAGATACTTCTGGGAGAATTCGAACGAGAACCCTAATTCATAAATTTTCAAACTTGCTGATAGATCTACGGCGCTATTTTACTTATCTTTTTATTTTATTTTTCTAAATTTCTCTTTTGTTCTAAAAAGACGAACATTGTGCGAGGTGTACATTGGAGATTTTTGTAGTATGGAATTTTAATGAATGGGAAATATCATTTGGTCTTTATATGTATATCTATTCTCTTTTAAATTGCTTAATAGGATCATGCCGTATGTGAATACCTGATGTCGGGACAGTTCTCATTGGACCGACATCAGGCCTTCACACTAGCCTGACCCAAGATTAAAATAACATATTTTTTAAGAAATACCATAACGATAACAATAATGATAATACAATAACAATAATGATAATACAGTAATAATATTAACAATATAAAATAAAAATATGGTTATTGAAATGTCGAACATTACAATGTAGCAATTTGCCTTATTTTGGTTTAAAATGTGATTCCAATGGAGTGGTATTTTGCTCTGCATAGCACTCAGCTCTCATATGACATCCCATATCCTATTTTAATATCATTTATAATAATTTAAACTCTTAAGCACCAAATTATTGCATATTTTAACATAAATAGCCCCATAATTTTGTCCTTCAAATATTACTTATCAAGAAGTCACTCATCTCAAAAATACTCTCATTGTGGGCACACTCGATGTTGGAGTTTTCATCTCAAAAAGCATAATAATATTAGGAGTTGTGTTTAATTATATATAAAAGATTTCACACAACAACCACAATTTCTAATTTATATTCAAGGGAAGACATCCAGCATCTTAAAATTCTCTTTTAGTTTCATAATCAATGATTTGTATAATTGACAACATAAATGTAATTAATGACTATATAAAATTAAATAATATTTAACTAGATTATTAATATGCCTAATTCAATATTTTAATAATGCAATTAATCAAATATAATTAATAATTGAACTCAATAAATTAATCATTATATAATTAATTTGCATAATAAATTAAATTAACATTATAAATTATTACCATTAAATAATTAATTCATGTTTTGATAATATAAAATATTTATAACTTCAAATCCAAGACTCTTAAGTCGTGTTCAGTTGTTTGAGCAAAAATTTAAAAAGCAAAGGAAATATTATCTTTGATATATTTTAGGATTTATACAGTTGCGCATAACATATTAGAGAACAATTTAGGAGTTTCAGTTATGCACAATTGCTCCCACAAAAGAAGTTTTTACTTCATGCAAAATTCCGAACATATATTTTTTCAAATTGGTTAAGAAAAAATCGCCTGGCATTTAAGAAAATCCCAGTTTCGCATTGATATATGAAAATCTGTGCTTCTGAAAAAAATAAAGTTATTAATAAAAAATCACCGATTTCTGCAGCTAATGCGGTTAAGCCGGAGCAACCAGGGCCGCCGGTAAGCCATAGCAGTAATGGATCTTCTTTTGGAGACCTCTCCGATTCAACGAAATAGTAAAACATTTGTGCGCCGCGGATCTCGTCTATTGTTACATACCTTTTCAAATATAAAAAAATGTATGCATTATAAACTAACAACCTTATGTATTATAAAACCTACTTTGTATAAAAAAAATAGAGAAATGAATCGATAGTAGAATTCACCCAGTTTCCAAGTAGAAAGGAAGTTTTCCTTCAAACCCTGGAAGATGAGTAACGACAACACTGGCAGACTTGATAACCCATATGTGGAGAGTGCAGAACAGAAGCAGAAGAAGACATCCATTGCTCGAAGTCATTTCTATTTTTACCTTTGAAATGGAATAAGTCACTACAGACCACTTTTTAAGTCGTTTCTTTTTGAGAAATGTTATTTGCATTGATTGATTGATGTGATATTTAAAAAAATTTAATCTAATGTTTATTTATTTATATTAAAATAATATAAATATTATTTTTATATTTATATTAAAATTATATTCAAATATTATTGATTTTTTTTTTTTTTCTTTGAAATGGAGTGAGTCACGAGGGGACAGATTAAAAGACAATGGTTATAATAATGCCCTGGTGGTTTTTTTGCTGTATTTCTTAATAAAATATTAAAAGCTGTTCGAAATAATCTTATCATATTATTATATTTTTATCGGTACCATAATATTATTAAAATGTTATAGTAGAACTATTACATATAAATTATTTTTTTTAAATATCATTTGAATAATCTTAAATATTTTTCATATTATATAATTATAATGTGAGATTTAAACTAGTTTAGAACCTCATAAATTTTACTTAGGAAATTATTAAGTCTTTAATGAAAATTTTACCAAATTAATTAGTTATGGGGTTAAGGGTTCTAAATTGATCAAAAATCAATTTTATTATTAATTTTAATGATTTAAATAATATTTTAGAGGTTAATGACAATTTACTTAAATTTTAGGCAAAATAATTATTTTGATCATACTTAAGGGTCTAAAATACTATTTTTTGATTAATAGCTCTAAATTAGATTTTATTGATGCCAAATAATTCATTATTGTCTAACATCAAGATATACAGTAGGTACATCAATTTTGGACACTATTAAGTTCTAAGGCTCTAATTTAAGAAATTTAACTTATAAGAGCATTTTGTAATTATACTTAGTAAAGTCTGAAAATTCAGTTAATTTATTGTTGTTTGATGTCCAAGTATTCCATAGAGCCTAAGAACACTGAATTATGATATCTAATGATTAAGTTATGATTGTTTCAATGTTAAGGTTCTATTTTCATGAAATAGGTCAAAACCTAATTTTTCATATTCAAAAATCACCTACAATTTTATACAATGCTTAATTTTACTAAAATCAAGGTTATTAGAACGTGAAAAATCACAAATATGGGCAATTTCTGACAGTTCTGGGTACTTTCAGACATTTCTGGGGCGACGGCGCACGGTGGCGCCTTCTGGCCGAAAGCCAAGCGCGACGGCGCGCTGTGGTGGATTTCGACGCGGTGGCACGATGCAGCAAATTTCAGTGCTGCGATGTATTTAATTTGATTTTATCAAATTTATATGCCGCTGCGGCGCGCTGTGGCGCCCCGGTGGATTTCAACTCGAAACTCGGGAGCTACGGCGCGCAGTAGCGCCCAACAGTGATTTTGCCTGTGTGAAAACCGTAACGAGCCACCTTTTGCACTCAAATACTCTCAATCTAGAGCTCTTTACGTGCTGTGTCATATACCAATGAAAATGTATTTCCGAGACATTTCCATTGATATCAAAATCGGCATGAAAATATCATTTTAACGATGCAAATAGTGAGGCTAAAGGTCCTGGTATACAAAAATCATATTTGTGAATATATTTTTTTTCCTAAAACTTACTATCTTAATGAGCTCTAATGGTCTGTACATCTCAAACACATGTTCTTATTAGCATGAAATAGACATGTAAGATAAATGTAATAACCATTTGATAAAGATAAGAGGTGCCAAAGAAGTACCTTAGCCTTGAAATGAATGGAGGAAGAGGACTCTGATTTCTACATGAACTTGGGAGCTTGAGATTTTGAGGAAAAAAGTTTCTTCTTCTTCAACTGCTAGCAAGAGCAGGAAGAGGCTGAAGTTTCTTCTTTAACTTGAGAATGAGCTTGGAAGGGAATGAACTTCAGATGGGCAAATGGAGAGTGAGGAGAGATTTTCAATAACTCAATGGAGGAGGGTTGAAGATTTATCTTAAAAGAGAAGATGGGCTCAATTAATGAGCTTTCCCATCAGCATGGATGGGAAGGAAAGAGGCAGAAATCTCTTTAGTGCAGGGCATGGGGAGGAAGATGTTGGGAAGAAGGGAAAAGGTAGAGTGAAAAAATATGAAAAGAAATAATGGATATTTAATAAAATTTTATTTAACTTATTCAATTAATTAATGCTTTAAAATCAGATTTTATAAATGTGCTCTGAAAAATTCTAAAAATTTACCCATAACTAATTCAAGGGTGAGAAATTTATGGCAAAGTCAAATTTCGATTTCGACGAGTATTTAATTTTCCTAATTTTTGGAGTATTTTAAATAATGCATATGATTTGACATTGATCTTAAATCATTGAATTAGAAGTGCTACGGTTAATATTGAATCTGTGTGATTGAATCATCTGAATCTAAACTTTGGATCTTTGATTTTCTTTTATATAAGACTATTATCATAATATGGATAATAAGATTATAATAATTTATGAAATGATCTAACTCTAATAATATATTTGATTTTATCCCATGATTATAGAATAGAGTATGATCAAATAGATTTTATTCATCTGATCTAATCACTTTAATCCAAGTCTATTAAGTAAACATTGAATGTTAACTTAAGAGATAGAAGAGTGAGATCCCACGAGTCTTGCTTTAGGATCATTTTTGAAATGCTTAAAGACCTTAAATATTGATACATTGAGGTAGGAAGAATTTTTATAACTTATTGAGGTAGAAACTTAGATGCTCCTTTTTAACCATAGAAACTTGATCTTAGATCATTATGGTAGAATCACCTAAAATACCTAGAATGAAATTTCTCCAATATAGTAGTAACCAATATCGGGTGATCATTTTGATCATATCCTTGGAACTTTGTGTAGGATTAACCCAATTATAGTCAGTATTCATAGCTTTGGTAAATCTTTTGTTATGAAATAGAATTGTTATAACCAAAATTATTGGTTGGGTATAATTATGCATATCCATAGTGTTGAGTTACTTCAACAATATTCAGGATTGGCTGAGTCACTCCAATGTAAACTTATGACCAGGTGCTGTTCCAAGGGATTAGACGAATACAGTCCTGTTAAAGTAAATTTTCCAAGACTAAGAGTGTTATAATTAATGCATAAGATCTTTAGTTTGATATATAAACTGTGACCGAGTTCTGCCTCCTATCGTAGTGCACTTTGATAAGTGCAGTTTAAAACAAGATAAGGATTAAATCCACCTTTCTTATAAATATACAACCATGTATATACAATCAACCTATCTAATGATTTTTAAGTAAACTCTCAGCTTAAATTAATTATCAATACTATAATCTAAGAGTCAGAATCATTTCTTTTGATAGGATTCTGCACAATGGAGACCTTGAATTCATTATCGGATTTTAAAGTATTTTTTTTGGATTTCTAAATTTATCTCATGTAGCTTAGAAGCATGAGCATGAGCATAAGTATGATATTTGAGTATCAATAATGATGTATAGATATCAGTGATAATTTATGGGTTACGGAATATTGCATATATTGACTGGGGAATTTCAGGATGCATCGGCATCGTAGTTCCTAACTAGATGTATGTATATATTGGACCGTACGACTCATAGCAGTTCAGTGATATTTTAGTTGCATATCAGTATATACTGTATTGTGGCATATGCAGATATACAGTTTCAGTGGCGTACTGCATAGTTTTACATGATATCACTCAGTTTCAGATCCATTACTATTTTTGTTTACTTTATTATTCAATTTACAGTACAGCTTTACATTAATTTACTTTAATTTTGTACAGTTTTATATAGTTTTATACTTTCAATTATCTTTACAGTATTTTTGTAGTTTGATTTACTTTATGTAAATGTTAAATGATTAATTATAACTATTTATATTAGTTTCGATATGTTAGACTTATTGTCTAATACAGGATACTTTTGGGATTCAGTAATTTGTGAGATCTTGAAAAGTATATTGAGTCAGATCAGGAGGACACCCAGGAGATTCAGAACGGTCTTGAGGCATCGTCCTGAGCGCCCGTTGGTCTTATGGTGTCATCACGCTGCCGTTGGTGGCAGCTAGCCCCGTTCCTCGGCAGCCTCGCGAGCTCTGTCGAGACACCATTAAGTTCCTCGGCTGCGTACAGGGCTCATTGTTTTGTGCGAACTGGATCCTTCTGGAATGATTCGTGCGAACCTTTGCGTCTTATTGAGCCCTAATTTCTACTACCCAATCGTCATCAGGTACCTCTACCATTCGATCTTTGCATTCGATCGTCTTGTTTTCCTTTTGTAACTTGATTTCATGCCTTAGATAGTAGATCCAACAGTCCGATCGTGTTCGATCGAACCCGATCGAGGCATATCGAGGGACGGGCTACATTACAAACTGTTACTCGTCGATATGCCGAACCCCAAGAGCTAGGGTTAGCTCTAGCTCGCTCCTCCGTGCACCCCTGGCCTTGGGTCCTGTCCCATCAGGTAGCCCTCACTGGACCCACCCTCGACCGTACGGGCCGGCGCTCCCGTCGTCGGAGTCGCATGCATTTTGGAACCCTAGGTTCCTAGGATCGAGAAGAAGTCAGCGAGCCTTCGGGCTGGGTCGGGTCGAACCCGACCCGCGCATTGCCAAGTGGGCCGTTCGCGTGTCACACGCGCGTTGCGCACGGGCCCCACCCACAGACCAGCATCCTGCGGGGTGCTACCACATGTTTCACGGAGCCCACTAGCTGTCGGGCTATCGTGTTCAGCCCGATATGTGGGACCTGCTAGCCGTGCTGCATCCAACAGGGTGGTGCCACATGGCGTCGTGGGTCCCGTTGCGGTCTTATCTGCATATTTAATAATAAAAATTATATATATACATTTAAATATATAAACAGATAATTATATATATATTATTATATCCATATTTAGATCAACTTATTATTAGGTTAATTAGATTAATTATTTTAATTAATTAATCTATTATCATTTATTAATTTAGTTAATTATTAAACAGTTAGCATATAATTTAAATGCAGTATGTTTAATTAAATTGTTATTAAAAAGTAAGATAAATTTAATTTAATTAGTCTAAAACATTAAATTAAATTAATTTAATTTAGTAAATTAAATTAGTTAATTTAATTCAAAAAAAAAATTCATATTTAAATTAATTTAGATAATTAATGTAATTGAAAACAGTAAACTGATTTGAGTTATATATTTGAATAGTGAAATCATTGAAATTAAATTAAATTAATATAAAAACTTTAGAATATTATAACTTTAAATATAATGATTCAAATATATCAAATATATATCTCATTTTAATCAAAAAAATGAGAAAAATTTATTGGTAGTATTTATTTTCTTGTAGGATGAGTATTTAACATAATGATAATTTAAGATATCCACTCACTTGTACAAAAACTTTAAACTCTCATAACTTTGTACCAGTGACTCAAACGTAGTCAATATGGGTCTTAAAGTAATCAGAAGAACCTCAAAAATACTTTGATAGTATTAGTTTTGCCATTTGATAATTAGTTTGATTAATGACTTTTGGGTACCCTCTATAATGACCATAAAACCCTATAAATTGATTAGGTGATATCTTAATCATTTAGACTCCAAATGAGGAAATTCAAAATACTATCTAACTTGTATTTAGTGCCAACAGTAAATTAAAATAAAATTTATGTTTTAAACCCTATAAACCATAAGTTGACAAAAATACTCATAACCCTAGTTAGGTCATAACTTGGCCAAATGAAGTCTAATTTGGGTCTACTCCTAATTAAAGTACTCAGTGTGATATAGGAAAGCTATAACTACTGAGTTTGCTGAATTTGAATATCAAATGAAAATGTTAGATTTTTGACCCCTCCTAACCCTAGAAAATTGCACATTTAATCTTAATCTTAGGACACTCATAACTTCACCAATAAACTTCAGAATTTAGTATTTTTGGATTCTATGGAATTCTTGAACAGCAAGCAACAATAAACTGTACAAATTTTTAGATTTCATTAGGAGAAAATTACTAGATTGACCTTTAGGTCATAAACCTTAGTTTGGACCTATAAGACCCATTTTTTGTCCAAATTGAGTGTATTTACTGTTTATCTTCATATTAGATAGTAAGAAATCATTTGGTAGTAAAAAAATCAAATTTGGAGCCCTAATTTAGAAAGTAGCTATTTGGACTCTTAAATAGGGGCAAAATGATCATTTTGCCCAAAATTTAGGTTAAGTGTCCTAAGACCCTAAAATGTCACCTAAGTTATTAAAATCAGTAATAAAATTGATTTAGAATTAGTTCAAGCCATCATTTTGCATCAATCTTTTAGAATCTTCTGGCATAATCATTACAGGCTTAGCTTTTTAGATAAGCCATATATCCCGTGGAGTGAAAAACCGAGTTGGCACTAGCTTTTCTTGACGCTTGTGGCTTTTGTTCCTCATCTTTCTGAATTATTCATTTAAGTAATCATTCCAGGCACTTTCGCAATTTTATTTTAGAATTCAATTTGTATTGGAATCGATCATAATGAACTCAGGTGAAAATATGCTCATTCATTATTATGTCTTTTGTCCTGCTGACCAATATCTCAAGGTTTAAGTACCCCAAACCATAGAACAAAGCTTTAATATGATTGCATGTCATTAAAGACAATGGTTTTGGATTCAATCACCATTGTGAATCAGAAACATTGCATTTCGACTCTCAGTTTCCCCACACAAGACCAAGGATGGGGTTTATAGGGACCTGACGGAGAACGGCATGATCGTGTCACCTACTTTGATGTGGGTGGAGGCACTAGACATTCTGCTTGAGAGGCTTCAATCGAGAGTGAATTTCGAAAAGGTTGAGGTGGTTTCTAGAAAAAAACCTTTTTCAAGCATTGCTGGCGAAATAGATGCACAATGAATTGACTTCCCAACATGAAGATAAGAAAATAATTATATTTCACAAGGTTCATGTGGGATCTTCATCCGTGCAAGTGAATACAAATCAATCGTAAGCCTGTTCCTTTAGAAGCTGCTTGGTAGTAGAATTTACACTGGATTTATGCAACAAATCCTAAAATCCAAGAAACGCTGTTTAGGCATTGCAACGGAGTTATCATAAATCCAAATATAAATTCGATTCGTCAAGATTAAGTGCTTTACAATGTTGAGCAATATCTTTGACTTCAGCATAATTTACCAAATAGCATACCAAACAAAATTTAGGACTTCATTATTGCAAAATTATCTAAATACTGAATTTCAGAATATACTAAATCCTTAAATTTGAGCTACCAAACAATCCCTTGGCTTGTTTACTTTTTTTTTGGGTGTTTACATGCTGCATAACTTGAAAGAAGATTAGCAAGCATTTGCTCATAACAAAGGTGAAAAAATAAGATTTGAGGGATTGAGTTCTCACTGCAGTGTAGAAAAATGAATCTAATAGATTTTATAGTTTTAAAGAATCCCAAGCGAGCTACAAGGATAGGCTTTGAGGTGGAGATAGGCATTAGGCTCAATCGCTTGAAAATTTCCCAATTCAAATAGAAACTCCTCTCTAAGCTCAAAACATGGTGATGCCGGGAGTCGAACCCTGAACTTCTCGCATACAATACGAGCGCTCTTCTATTTGAGCTACACCCTAATCAAATTAGTTAGTCTAGTTGCAGTCCGAGAGTATATCTTAATTTTGTAAATGAAAGGCCCAAGACCCTATTTGTTAGTTTAACACTAACCATGAAATATGAATCAATTAAAAACATTCAAGAATAATTCAGTTACTTGATTGCATGAGCTGACAACAAGTTGTAAACATAACAATAAAGTTAATTTAATTAAATTATTAAAATATTCAAGACTGTTTTAATATAAAAAGAATCATAATATATTTGATATGGATACTAATGTACTGATGAAGCCAATTCATCAAAATAATGATAAGTTTTGCCATACCGTAAAAACAAATGCAATAAACTCTTAAATCATCGAAAGATAAAATGATTTTAGATATATGCAAAATCAAATACAAACACGATAGAAACATAGTAGGTTCATATAAATTGCATCATGAACATGAATTCCCTTAATAGAATCATACTTTTTATATGCAATGGAAAATGAAATTCAAAAATGTACATAATGTCAAGAATGAAAACACTTCCCGGCTAATTTACTATTGGAAAAGCTATTTAACTAACTGCAAAACTGAAATTGTTGTAACTATAAAGAATTCAAAGGAGGACTTATTTTACTGATTGCAAAAATGAAACAATAAGATTTGTGAGCAACTAAGACCAAGACTTGCACCATGAATTTGATTGTCCAATTCAATGATCTTCACAAATGGCTGGCTTGTAGACATAAAAACTTGCAGCTTATAGTCACACTGTAAAGAGCAAGTAGGATGAAACAAATCCATGTGATTATATAGATCAATGGTAGCATTGTAAAAATTCAAGTGGGGAGCGTCGAATTTCATTGGAGAAGCAATCTCTCTAATAAGGCGATCACGGGGATCAATGCCTGCCTGCATAAACTTCTAACCGCTACCACGCTGACTCTGTACACAACCCCCGTACCGTTTGCACAAATAACGTTCGCTCACCGCAAGATCCGATTTTTGGAACATCGTGATCTCCCATCTGTCGTTCGTTTCCCCGGGCACGCGGGCGATGAGGCATGCCGCTGCGAGGACGAGGGCGGCGAATGCGGCCAAAAGGAGCAGCATTGCGAGCCCTGAAGCATCGCGGACACGTGAAGGCCTCGGTAGCCGTCGATATCAGAGACGGGAAGCTAGCTGAAGAAGCGAGTGTTAGGGAGGGCGCCGAAGAAGGAGTTGAAGGAGATGTTGAGGGACACCAAGGTCTGAATTGAGGCGAGTGGGGCCATCCCTTTGGTCAGTCGGTTGTGAGAAAGGTCGAGACTTGCGAGCCTTTTGAGCTGCGAGAGCTCCCCTGGGAGGTTTCCCGAGAGTTGATTGCAGCTCAGAATGAGGGAGATTTCGAGGGGCGGGAGAAGGCTAGCTTCAAAGGAATTTCGCCGAAGAAGGAGTTTCCCCGAGATCTAGCTGCTGGAGCTTGAGGCAGGAGACGAGCCCTGCTGAGATTTAGGAATTGAAAAATTGAAGGCTTCCTCCGATTTGGGTTTTAGGAATTAAGAGGCGGCAGCGAAATAAAAATTAAACGGCTTAATATGTCACATCACAGTTCTACTCAGGATATTTTTTGGAGCTTAAAATTAGGATTATAGTTGTATTAAAAGTGTTTAATTGTTTAAAAAAACTGGCTGTAAGCATTTTTCTATTTTTATCTCATTAATTTTAATTATTAGTATATAATTATATATTTCATATTGATAATTAAAGTTGAATTTGTGAATGAGTCAAATAGGATTGGGCTCGAGGCAAGAGGGAACCCATTCCTTGTTGATTGAGTGGGTTATAGAAAGTGCGGCCATCGCTCTCGCATGCCATGGCGACTTTAACACATGCCCAATATGAGAATCACTCTTAATAAAATTAAAGGTTGGTTGAGCAGGGCTTGAGTATTCCATATTGATTTGCACCAATTTTTTTTTTAAATTCTCAATGGGCGCATGGAGGGAACGAACTGCAATGCTATTAATATTCTTATTGATTGATTGGGTCATTTTAGTAAAACGAAAATGCTATCTTTACACCACTGTAGTCACGGTGGTGTAAAGATGTGTTGGCATCATACATGACAAGGCTCGCCACGTCAGTCATGGATTTCCCTAAATCTTCGCTCAAACTAGTGAAACCTAAAACCTCTTCGCTTCTCTCGTCCTCTTCGATCGATAGCCGTTACTCTGCTGGATCCTCTCCGCCGGCCCATCCATCTTCTCGGAAGCGTGACGGAGCTCATCCTAAATCCCTAAATCAGTCGCTCGTCGCTCCAATCACTAAACCTAAATCCCGCTTCGCTTCTCTCGTCCGTCTGCATCTCTCGTCAGCTGCTCACGTCCTCTTTGATCGAGAGCCATTACTTCGCCGGCACCTCTATCTTCTCGGAAGGGTACCTAGATTCGACGACACTTACCCCTCAAGATCATCTCACTCTCTTCTTTTTCTTCTGATGCTGAAACAGTCTCACCTGAAAATTGTGTTGCAAGATAATATGAGGTGTGCCATTGTGTTACAAGATAATATGGCAGACCATTGCTCAAATCGCTGTTCGCCGGAAATGTGGATTGCTTTCAATATTGAGATGATTGTTGTTTATTTTCAGTATATTATTACTTTTGCTTGTGATTTTCAAATTTTTTATGAGTTGCTGAAATGCTGTAGAGAGCTCAAATCGTTGTCCGTCAGAAATGTGGATGCTCAAACAATTGTGCTTTATCTTATAAAAATAGATCATCAGAAAACTGATAAAAACTTCAAAATAAAGTGAATGCCAAAGTTTGGTGCCATCTATATGAGAAATGCCAATGAGATCTCACTGTGTGCGGCAATAATGTGAAATATTGAAAATGTTATATTTTAAAACTTTTTGGTACAAAACTTTATTATCAAATATATTTGTCGGATGAGAATTTTAGAGGACTTGGGGTGTTAATTGTATAACATTGTAATGTTTGCTTCTGCCAAGCATACTCTCCATACTTGTTTGTAAAGAAGTACGGAAGCTGCTGCATGTGAAGCTATAGCTGTTGCACGTATTTTTGTCACTAGAGTTCATTTAAATTATCCCATCTAACAAAGGTGGATAGGGAGGGGGTTTCGAGCCCTGCTGTGGGGACCTGCAGCTCTTCCACGCCTACACTCGCCTGCTGGTTAAGAGGATGCGCATTGAGAATGAGCTCGTTCGCCTGCATGATCGCATCGAGGACTGTTGATAAATTTACGAGGCTGTCTGTAGTTCTCAGTATACATTTCAAGGATTTACAGCTGTATATTTACTCTGATGGACGGATTGTTGTGATCATCATCCATGATAAATAAAAACATTCTTATATATAAATTTGTGAGATTGCCCGTCGTTCATACATTTGCAAAATATTTCCCTCCGTTTTTTAGGAGTTACAGCTTTTATGCACAAGCTCTAAAGGGTGAAGAGGGTGGGGGGAGGGTAGATGAGAGGCAGGCTGGTCATGGAGAGGTTCCCAGCCTGCACGCTGTGGGCCACGCGGTCGGCGACATGGAAGGGGTGGGGCAGTTCCTGAATCCTCTCGGGCACGACGTTGCCCGCTCGGTCGACCCGAGCCAGCACCTCGAAGTGGGCCTCGGCGCTCTGCGGCCTGGTCTTCCAAGGCGGTAATTGCGGCAAGTCGGCCTGCGGCGGCAGCTTCTTCTCGACGGAGAAGCCCATCTTCACGTAAGTGTGTGCGGATGCCTCGGCCCTTAGCAGGCGGAAGCTGCCCTTCTGGAGCGCCTTCTTCCCAAGGACGGACACGAGGAGCTGGTCGAGCCCCCTCAGGTTGGGGCTGGACCCGTTCAGCGATGTCAATGGCCACAGGGACTCCCTCCAGACCTCGATGGATGCCGGAGGGATGGAGAGCTGGACCAGGCCGGGGGAGAGGCGCTTCAGTTTTAGCTTGTTGTTGGGAGAGGCTGGCGTCGATGAGGTGAGGGACGACGGCCCCGTTATTCTCAGAGAAAGAAGGGGCTCGTCAGAGGACCGGGCGGCCGCCCTCAGCGCTTCCGCTAAGTTCAGCAGGCCTGAGGCGGGAATGCTGCTCCGGTTCAGCGGCAGCGGCAGCTCCAGAGGCCGTCTCAGGCTGACGGATCGGGCGCCTTTCACCGTCACCGCCGCTCCGTTGGATAGCATAACCTTTCTAAGGGTTCCTGCATCCACATCATGCTGTGGCAGCAGCCGTGAGTTTTGAGATGAGATAGGTAACCTTCTAAGAAGAAGAAGAAGAAGAAGAAGAAGAGGAAGAAGAAGATAATGATGATGATGATGATGATGAAAAGAAGATGATGATGAAATTGTTACCGGCAAGGCGAGCCTCAGATCATCAGCATCTTGAATCCAGAGCTCTATGGGCCCTGCGATCTGGAAGGGCGGCAGGACCGCTTTTTCCGCCTGGATAGGAAGATCGACCAAGTCCCAGCGGCTAACATCCTCCAAGAGCTTGAACGGAATGACCTTCTTGTCCACCTCCACATCAAATTCATAAGCCACGGAATGCCCCGCCAGCTTATCCCTCACATCATCGAACCCCGATACTGTTAAATCCTCCGCGCCCTGGAACCCTAGCACCTTCACGATCGAATCTCTCAAATCCTTGAGAATTACCAAGTTAGGGTTCCGGCGATCGAGAAAAATATTAATTACGGATGAATGAATCGCGTCTGCTTACCGAGATTGATTTCGGCACGGGAGAAGCTAGGGTTTCTGACGAGGTCAGAGCAGCGGCCGCTCCAATCGAGAAGAAGAGGAGGAGAGTTCGGAAAAGAAACCGAGATCGGACCGCCATTCTGAGAAGCTTCCCCGATCAATTGCACGGCCCAGTGATGGATTTATCTATCTATCGACGAATTCTCTGGAAGAAGTTTCACAGATTCCGGGGAGTTGCCCTCTAAGAGAGATGGAGATACGGGAGTTTTTTTTATTTTCGTTTTTAATAAGGGATTTGAGAGAGGTAACCTTTTATAGGAAATGATAAACAAAAATAAATTATAATAATCATATATTTATATATAAAATTATCATATTATATTTATTTTAATGTGTAAATATAATGTAGCAAAATTTTGCCATTTTCAAGGCTCATAGAGTGACTCCGGGAACGCACCTGATTGGTGGGAAATATCTGAATGACGTGTGTGATATGAGTGGCTGCCACGTAGAACGATTCGACCGCTCCATATAGTTCTATCTCTTTTTTTGTGAGGCACACTAAATTAATTATTTTAAGAAAAATATTGTTTAGTTCTTAAATATTTTTTAAAAAATATAGATAATTAAAATTTAAGATTTAATATATATATTTTGATGAGTTTTACAAATAAAAATAAATTTAATAATATTTTATATACTTTTTGAAATATATTTAAGAGTAATATATTAAATAAATAAAAATATTAATAATTTTTAAAATTATGGCTTCTGGATTCGAAAATTTAGATTTGTTCGACTTGAAGCACTTTGAATTTGAGTGAGTTCAAGTCATTAGGATTGAAATCAAACCATTCAATTGGAAATCACTGGAATAGCGGAGAGTTAGTCAAAATATCACGAAGCTCTGCTATCTTGCGAAGGACAGCATCCGCAAAATCCCTAAACCTCTCAGCAATGTTGCTCCATCTCAACTGCGCATCTCCTTTGCGATTCTGCTCGTTCTTACCTACATAAGCTGTCGCTGTCTTCACGGACAGCTGCCTCATTGCGAATACCCTATAAAACCCTAAATCATCTCAATTTGGCAGAGCATTAATTCAAGCAATTTAGGGATAGGATTTGGTTTCGGCTGCTCGAGTCAGAATCTCTCCGTCTTTCTTTTTTTAACTGATCCAAGAGATTTTTTTATTTCTTTTGCGTTAGTTTTAATCTAATTATAAAAGATTTTGTTAAATCTTAATTAGTACTGTGTGAATGTTTTTCCCATCCAATGGATATCTGCAAAGCAAAAGTACTTTTATTTCACCAAAAATGGATTATTTCTTGGAATTATTTTTTTAGTTCTGCTCTGTACACAAACAAAAAACCAAAAATGAGTTCTCGAGCAAGAAAACCACAAGAGTGCGTGCACTAGAGCGTGCCACGCGCTCGCGGGGCATGGGATGCTGATTTTTGTGACTTCAGTTTTAGCGGATACAAGTAAAAAAAACAAACATCAAAGAAAAAACACTGCAAATGCAGTGCAATTGGGCTGGTTAGGTGAAGGAGAATCATACTTTGATATTTTTATTTGATTACAATTTTTGCAGCCAAACTTTATTCATTATTAAGTTATGGATAAATACTCATAAAACCCTAATAACAAACGGAGGCTTCACTTGAGAAAAATGAAGATTTCATAGTGCCCTTGAACTATCAATGCTCTTTCTCTCTCTTTCTCTCTCTCTCTCTCTCAAATCGGGTAAAATTCTCCATAAAGATGGCCATCGATCGATAGGGAGCAAGAGTTTCTTACGGCTTCCCCAACTAGGATTATGAATATTACATATACAACACAATTGAATTTGGAGCACTTCTGATGACTATGTGCCGTCCCATAATGCAAATTTTCCATTGCTGTGCTCCTTTCAACACTTTAGCACCACAACTTTCAATGACAACATGCTCCATTGTTCAGAAGCCGAGCTTGAATTTATTTGATTGCTGAGGTATTGGTCTTTAAAACTTAACTCTGCACAAAAATATGTTGCTGAATGCACCAATTCGTATAGTATAAATGATAAATATAATAGCATTATACACTTGAAGCTAAAGCTCCACATCCAACAAAATACTGAAGAAAAATGCGTACCAATATATTCAGCAGGAATCATTCATCAATCTTAGATTGCTGCCCAAGTCCTTCAGGGCACATAGGCGACAAGAAACAAGACTGCACTGTAATTGAAGCACACGCAAATCATCAGAAGAGCTTGAATGATGATGCTGAAGAGCAAGAGAAGCCATCGATGCAAAATGAGGCCGAGGGGTGACCGGCGACAGATTCCTGCTGCTTAGGGTTCCAACGGAAGGGAAGGTCCAATTTTCTATCGTTATTCCTTGTTTAGCTGCCAAACCCATCATCTGGTTCTGTCCTAACCCTAACCCCAAGAGCATGTTCCAGAGATTCCTCTGTGCTTCTCTTTGATTGTGTATGACCTGATCCCGCATGGCAATCTCAAACTGCAACTCTGTGTTGGCCATCCCCTTATGGTTTGAATGCATCATCAAAATCTCTTCATAAAGTTCAAGTTCAGAGACAAAGAGAGAGAAGTATTCTTCATTACCAGAAGCCTGTACTGGCTGAGAATATGCAGGTAGGTTTTGTCGCCATTGTTGCGGATGGCTTCCTCAATCATGTCTTGAAGATGGCGGAGATGCTTCTCATTTGCTTCAATTTCCTATAGAATAAATGATTTTGGTATTTCATTCACAAGTTCTACAAATGTGAAGAATTAATGCTACATGTAATAGTACTTGGGCTGATATATAGTAAGTGGTCTTCAATCAGATGAGACTAGGGAAACTGGGACATACCTTTCGATAGACAGTGCCAGCCTCTTCATTGTCACGTATGTTATCAAGAATGAGCTGCCTCCTTGATTTCAGAGCCTGACCAACCACATCGTCCTTTTTTTCCAAGAAAACATTAATCCAAAAAAAGTCTTATTAGTTGATACTTAATCTGAACCAATTATCAAGAATATTCTTTGCTAGAGAAAAGGGAATAAAACTGATCTATACACAACATCAAAGTTAAGGTGAAAGAGTTAGGGTATACATGATAAAATATAATGGGATAAAAATTTATTTGCAGGATGGAATAACTTAAATTGAGAGCACGTTTAGTGAAAATCATTTTAGTTGGTTTAGGTATATTATGCATAAACCATTCGATTTTTGTGAACGTTGCCAAAGAACCGCCTTCACCAAACTTGGATGCTTCCTAAGAGCACACAGACCCACAAATGCAGAAATAATAAATCACAGCACAATGAACACATAGGTTTTATGTGGTACAATGAGATCACCATCCTCACTATAAAAGCTCTAGTGTTCTTACCTCTTTACAAAATGCAGCCTCACAATAACAACAATCACTTTATTTTTACTCGTAAAAATCTAAATGAAATTATGAGTTTTTATACAAAATTGTCTAAGCATATCTGGGCACATCTGGGCACACAATGTGCTGTCTTCTTTAAATGCCTTTTGGTTTGCCCACGTCGCATCCATCTTCCATTTCGAGATGCATCTGTTTCATGACGTGCTTGGATGCACCCCCGCCGCTCATGAAGTCCAAATATTTCTTTACTCCAATCTTTCTATTTGTGAACAAGCCACTACAACCTTTTCTTTTGACGTGCTCAAGGCCTGCCCCCATGCTTAGCTAAGTACATAATCAGCGCACTTTAGGAAGTAATTTGGTGAGCCCATAGATTAGCTAAGCCCTCTCGTCTTATTACATCATATTAAGGCAGTTTAGCTCACGTAACATATTAAAGATTCTTAAGGTGCAACCAAGCAACCTATTGATCATGTCTTATCCTTCTATTTTCCAGAATATTGCAGTAACAAAATGCCTGTTTTATTCTTTACTTACAATACATTCACAAGCAGTTTAATTAGCCCACATGAAGAAGACAACTTAACAAATTAGCATTGTTGTTGTCAAACATAAATCTACACTTTTTGAAAGTTAAAATCAAAATCACAAGGATAACCAACTTTGTTTGAAAAAACAAAATCCATCACAGGAAGTGACATACATCCAACTATGAAAACATCCAGATATTTCCGGTTGATAAAATTTCCTTGTCAAAAAAATTGTATTCAATGTTGAATTTAATGATGTAAGCAACAAAAGTGGCAAAAGTGGGCCAATCTTTCAAGGGAAAGATAGAAGATCATGAACCTTATCTTTGATGATGGCATCATCTAGGTGTTGCAATTCAGTGCGGTTTCGAAGGTTAGTTTCTTCCAGCTCGAATAGTGCCTTTTGTAAATTTATACGTTCCTGGACATTTTCACTAATTTCATGGCCTAGAGCATTCAGCCAAGACATCTCATCATCTGGAGATTTCTCGACAGGCTTTACATTGACTTGAGACTTCTCAGCCAGTTCCTTTCTCAAACAACAAACTTCCACCTGTATGTATCAAGATTCAGAACTTAATAATAATAATTACGGCACATGTATGCTTCACATATTTTCTAATTACCTGGAGGTTGTCTATCATTTTTTGGTAATCTGCAACATGGGTGTCAATAATCCCAATGTTCTTCTGGAAGAAAGAAGGAATAAAAACAACTTAAGATATCCTTCCTTATTTGGTCGTACACTGTATACACATGCTGAAAAATCCACAAAAATAGCCATAATAACTGATTACATGGACATGTGTCTTGATTTCCTTGGCTCGGTCAGCATATTTCAGAGTATTGATTGTATGATGATATTGTTCATCAGCAGGTGATATGGTAGCAATCATAACAGTTTGAGAATTGCCACTAAGACCATCCTTTAATATCCGAGTCAGCTTGCTGCAGAATTAAGTATGAGACACCTGTAAAGATTTTTATAAAGAGAGAGAAGAACTGCAGATATAACACCCAAGATTTGATTTTTTACAAATTCAACACAAGCTTAGTATGCATGAATCTCATTCCCTTTTAAATACTGAAAATGGTATAAATATGAAGCTAGTTTTGGTGTAACGATGAAAAGTTCGGCAGCAGTATTTCACATAAACAGGAAGATATAACTGTTAGTTATGTAAATTAGGAACCTTTCGGTTCTATGCATGAAAAAAAAATTATTATCATGTGTGCTAAAAGCAAAAGTCAGATACCTATTCCGATAAGGGACATATGCAAGTCCCTTCTTCTGGTGTTTTCCCAGGGCATTAATGCAGTTTGCCAAAGCAAGAAGTGAACGATTAATATTGGCACCATCTCTAAGTTTTTGGCCCCCATTGTTTGTTTCAGAAGCTCTTTCGCTGTGAACGAGTGGGTGACACCACAAATTAGGAGCCAAAAGTTGAAACACGAAAGATAAAGCGCACCAGACAACCTGCCAGCAAGATCTACTAGTGCAAGCTTTCCACGTAGAATCTGATTGTGAAGTTGACTTTTCTGCTTCTTTTTCACATTGATCTCCAGTACAGCATGTGAGCTGTTGAATGGGTTAGAAAAAGAAAACGCAGTTTAAGCTGGAGCTTAATTTTAGATATATTAAAATTTCTTCTTTAATTGCCCTGTAATGTAAAAAATCATAGATGTGAAGAAAATGACACGAATATACAAAGAAGAGCTGAACAAAAGTCGCATTTAATCAGGAAGAAAGAAAGAAACTTCTTTGTATTGTTTCTTCATAATGTTAATAAAGTTCAAACTTTTGACCTTAAAAATCATTAGAATTTTAAAGGAACTGGAACAATGAATAAACAATAGTTTATAGCTTACCGAGATGAGGTTACATTGGCTTCTGTGCTTTCTGTCTTGCGCCTACTATTTCCCAGATTTAAAAGTTCAAGAATTCTATCAGCTGATTGAACCTGAGAAAAGAAATAATAAATTAAGAGTTAAAACATGAACAATAAAAAAACAAATTTGGAATGAGAGCATGTAATCATGCCATGATTATTTTAGTTATATTATAGCTTAAGTATGCAAAGCATGCTTAAAGTACCATGATAATTCTACCTTTTTAATAACCTAGTCAGTCTTTTTGGGAAATCTTGTGTATTATAGCATTTTTATTCATATATTATTGCTAACAGAGCAGGCCAAAATGGTCACTATGCAAATTAGGCCAAGTAATTGATGATTGATTGGACTGATTAGACCAATCAGCCAGGTTGAGCTACTAGCCTAAACAGCCAATTAGAGGCAACCGAGATGAGTTGTTTCCATTTTGGCAGTACTGAGTTGGACTGAGAGGAAGGGAATCCTTTCAGGACAACTCCACTGATTTAGAGTAGCAAGCCGTGAAGTAAGGTTAGACGATTAAATTGTTTGCCCACATAATTTAACCAACATGACAAGCCAAGTGGGACAGCAAATGCTTTTACTTTTTAAAAGCTTCGGGATAATCTTTAGTTGTTCATTCCTGCAGGTCACTGAATCAGAAATAATTTGTTTTCACAAAAGGAGTGGCCCATTTAATGTTGACACTAGTACAAATCACCAGTAAAATGTCTTTAAAATTACGTGACTTAACCCAAATATCAAATGGAAGGTCAATCAACCTTACTTTGTTACCTATCTAGTCTAGATAATGTTGAAATAGAGGTGGAGATTTGTTGATTTGAAAGGAGGTTGAAGTGAATTTGGATCAGCCAAAAGAAGCCACGGAGTTGGATAGGGGCTTGGGCACTCGGGCACGCCCAAGGGCCCCATCGACAGAGGAGCATGTGCTCAGGCGTGCCCATGCGCCCCATCGATAGATGAGCAGGTGCTCAAGCGTGCCCCAGGTTCCTAGCAGACAGAGGGGTAGGTGCTCGGGCGCGCCCCAGTCGCTTAGCAGACAGAGGGGTAGGCACTCAGGCACGCCCGTGGTATTACAAGATCAGTTTCTAGGGCCTATAAATTCGTTTGTAGCCTATTTTTAAGGTATCCCAACATGAAAAATCCATAAGCTTGGGTGTGTGACGACTGGAGGCTATAGAAAACTCGATTGCCAAGGGCTTGGGTGAAGGGTTGTCAAACCCTGTTTGTATTCTTCTCCCGGTATAGTAAAATTTCTCATCCTCTCTTCCTGCAGATGTAGGTGTTTACATCAAACCACAGAAATCTTTATGTTGCGATTGTGATTGGATTGTTTGTGCAATTTTCTCTTGTTTGTTCTTATTTGATTTTCGATCTCAACAAGTGTTCATCGATCCCAATACCAATAGATAACCCTATTTCTAGAGATAAAATCTCTAGCAAACTGAGCGAATGAGTACAACATAAAGCACCCAACCCCCACATTTATAGTCCACTTCAGATAAGCCATCTTAGCGCCAGTTAGTCTCTGTGTATCACGCATACCTGAATGCGTGTCTTCCCCATAATAGGAACATAGGTGAGCATGAATGCTGAAATAACTCAAATAAAAGAAGCTTAAGTAACAATGTGGTTAATCGGTCTAACAGAACAGGTAAGCCATAAAATTTTGTGAGACTGACATTGCTCAGTGAAATGATTCTCGGATGATCTATAAAGACTGAAGGATTTTTTGGCAAGTTGGAACATGGAACATTGTGTAATCAATGGTATGTAGAAGAAGCCGTCCTTCCTGTTGGTTGAAAATTGAGATACATTAAATAAAATGACACCCTTTCTGGAGGAAGATTTAGAAGATGACGTGAGAAGATGGGGCAATGGCATGAGGTACGGTACAAGGTGAGTCACTGGGTTTCATCAGGTGAGATTTGGGGAAAAAGGAAACACATTACTGGCTGGTAGGTTACAATTGGCATGTGAAATATGAGCGGCAAGTCATCCTGTAGGGGTCAACTGGTCAAGAGATAGAGGGTATTGGAATGAAAAGGATCGTCTCTGGTTTAAGTTAACAGCCAGATCTTGGCATAAGAAATGTGCATATTACCATTGTTTCTGTGTAAGAAGTTCAAGATTAAGCTTAATTACAACTAAGATGATATAAACAACAAATCTTATCAAGCAACGTAATCAATTTACACATTTAAAACAAGATAAATTTTTCTTCAATCAAATCAAGAAGACAATCTACCAATAGCAAGCAGTTCGAAGGAAAAAAAAAAATATTACGATGGTAATTGAGAAAAGCTAGATTTTTGCAAATGCAAGAAAATCACTTCCCTGCTAAAAAATCATCGCATCTCACACAAGGGAATCACACATCTAGCAGGGCTGTCAACATTTATCGGAGAAAAAATTTATTAAAGCCAAAGATGATTTTAAAAGTGATCAAGATCACTCATATAAACTTCATGATTCCTAGGATTGCAGGCAACATACAGAAATTTCCAAACCAAAACTTAGTCGCATAGTCTAGGCCTCTGTGTAATTACAATTCATATAAATTGCCCGCACAGATTTTGAGCATGCCTGCCTCCAAAACATTGAAATCAAATGTCTCGGTCCCATCAAAGCAATGATTGGCCTGCATTCCATACATACAAATACCAAGAATCCATAGGTTGTAATTTTATAGTTCAGAAGGCTTGATTTGTGAGCACATTAATCCGTGGATTTGACTCAATCAAAATATAGTAATCATGAATTTTTAATTTCCCTAAAGCGTTGAAGAAATTGTAAATCTCTCTTTGAAAAATGGAAGAATACAATTTCATTGATTTTCTAAAGAAATTTAATGAATTTTTTGGATCTTATATGAATTGTCATGAATTATTAATATTTAGAACTTTGAAAAATGAGATATAACAAAATATTCAGCAAAATGGAAAAACGTTGTATTTTTAGAATATATGAATTTTCTGATCTTAAAAGTAAAATGTAGTAAAATTTGAATTCCATTTCTAGGAAAAATGCTATTAATTTTATTTGAATTTTAAAGTATTTAGTTCAATTAAATAATAATCAAACAATTTTAATTTATTTGGATTTATTAAAAATGGAGGCTACATAATTAAAATAAAGCATTTGTTTAATTTTTCTAAACCCGATTGTGACCCAAGACCAGCCCGACCAGCAATCTTGAAGATCGTTTTCTTCAATGACGTAAGCACAACGTCGCCCTAAATTCGAAACTAAAGGAAACGACAACCTAAACTATCGCATTGGCTGATTAATCATTGAGGGCTCTCAATGCATCTCCTAAAAAGATTCCTAAAGGTTTGATATTGCATGATATAAGGGAAATGGTACATTGAAACTATTTCATATAAAAGTGATCAGTTAACAATTAATGCGATTGAAGCTAAACTGAGGCTATTACCTTGAGAGTACAGAGTTAGAAATTTGATCCATAGTAGAATTTTGATCTTGAGTTGGGAGATGAGGTCATGACTTTAACATCTTATCCAATTATCTCACCTTCCTCCTACTTAAATTGATTAATCAATTAATAAATGTTTTAGTCATCTAATGCTGTTTGATGAGCCAATTATTGAATCAATGATTAAAGTTTCAGAATGAATAGTAAGTGTATCCTTTTGACCTCTTAAATTGGAGAGACTCAAGTCAGCCCTAAACCCTACTCAACTTATTATTAAGATCAACTAATTCTCAATGTTTTCTACTAAATAAAATATGTTTAGTTTACTGTTTGACTGCATCCTTAAGAGGATTAGATGTTATTTGGGCCTAGGTTTCATCCTAAGTTGAGAAAACTATTCATACCATACCTTGGGGACTAGTAATAACTTTGTTTATTCTTCCTATTGCCGTATTTGCTTGCTCACTTTTATTACTACATGCACTGGTTACGCTACATTTTTGTTCTGGTTTTACCTCAATACATGAGTTACATAATTTGTTTATTACCATTTTCTTTTACTGTAAATAGAAAGAATAATAAGATGTTGGACCTACACAATTGGTAACAAATCTTTTCATGTGCTAAGAATCTATAGGAGCTTTCATAGAATCTACTCGTTGGGTAGAAAAAAAAGTTAAATGGGGATTTAGTATTTCATATAGTTTAATTGTATTATTTTTATAATGTGTGGAACAATAAATGTAAAACATTATTAGTATTAGTGGTTCTCTATTTTTTGGTTTGGAGGTTACATTTATAGGTTATTGCATACCTTCATATTTGATGATTGAATTTAACATTTTGATTTTTTCTTCTATTTAATCGATCCGATCTCCAGAATGTTACACAAAAACCCCCAAAATTAGATTATTATTCCCAAAGTTCAGCCATAGACTAGGAAATTAAATTGGAATTTCTCTTTGATCATTACAACCCTTTCTAAACATTACAAAACAAAATAAAAATACAAAACAAATAGCCCAATAGCTAATTAAATAATATATAAGAGGAATAAATGAGATATGATCATGTTACCTACGAAGCTTCCAACTAAGAATATGATGAAAAATACCATCAAGCAGTCTCAAAATCGTTACTGAACATCCTTAAATCTTGCATTATGTTAATCAAATTTCCACGAAAATTTTATCTTTCGAAGCTATCAAACTTTGATGATAAAATATTCCAATCAACATTAACCATCACTTAGTTTAACTACAGCACATTGCTCTATTCATTTGATGTATCTGAATGATGGTGCCCCAAATAAAAGAAAAAAAGATCAATTTAAAATTGGCAGAATTGGGAGATGCATTGAGAGCCCTTCCTCACTCAAGCAAAACACTCAGTATTAGCCGTACAATTCATCAGACATTGCACTTAAGAAAAAATAACATCAAACAAAGATAAATTAATAGAAAATGCTATACTAACAAAACAATACAACTAACAATCCAGGTCAAATAAAAAATTTCTTATTTTTTCTTGCAAGTGAACCACACAAAAGTGCATTATATCAACATCTATTATACAAATAGGATTGCAATGCCATCAATATATTTTGTGATTTGCATCATTATAGAAGAACTCAAATCAATATTTTGACAAAAAGGTTCCCTAGCTAGCTAAGTAATTACCTTAATACTTCTTAAGCCAGCAACAATAATGCCATGTTCAGGGTCTTCTCTGAGCTCAAGATGCCCGGATGATTTTTCAAGTAAATCATAGATGACCTAGAAAAGGATAGAATGAATGTTTTGATCAAAATTGCAAACTTATTTTATAAGATATATTACCCTGAAGATTCAAGAATAAGCAACACCATTGTTTACGTTGGAAGAAAAATAATACCTCGTTGTACACTTCAAGGTAGGAGCAGGAGACTTCAAAGCTGTCCGAACTTGGGTCTTTCTTGATAAGCTCAAATATAGTGTGAAGGCTAAGAACCATGAGTCCAGGATCACTCTTAGTTCCAACCATTGTATATGTTTTCCCGCTGATGAGAACATTAAATAAGATATTTCAAACAGAGGGAAAAATTTTTACGTTATAAAAAAACAAAAAATGAAATTGGCGTATCAATTATTTTTATCAATTATAAGTGTTAATTAAAAATTATAAAAAAGAACCAATATTATAGCAAATGAGAAAATGTCATATAAAAAAAACAAACTAAAGTCATAACCGGCTACATGAATAAAATTAAAGCAATCGTATCCGTTTCCAGAAAGAATCACATTATAACTAGCTTCATAATTAATTGAAAATGCTATAATATTAATTTGCTATTCAGCGTGTCAAACCTTTTTTTTACTTAATAATAAAACTTAAGAAATAGATCAAAATACAACCTAAGATTAAATAAACTCATAATTTATAGTTATGTGCAGCAATAAAGTAATTAAGTGTAGCCACGTTACTTTGACATACCTCTTTTATTCCCCTTATATTTATTCATTAATAAAGCACTCAATCAATACCACATCTTCAAATATACTAAGCAGTAAAGAGTTTAAGATAATGTTGAGGCGCAGTGGTGGGCACGTGGATGATCATGAAGTCAACCTGCATGTTTTTTGGGAATTTTGATCCCACCATATTTCACTTTGAGTGATGATGCCCTTCAAAATTCCCTTTCTCACAAAATTTCAACCATTTATGCATTATTTGATCAGAAATTTTTGGTGGCGGCCCCTGTAACGACCCTATGTCGTTACATTGCAATTTATGTTAAAATCCCGACTCTAACATCAGGATCCCGGAGAATTTTTTAAAATTAGGGCAAACAAAGATATCTTTAGATAAGAATAATTTTTATACCAAAGTGTCCTAGTTTGGGAGAAATACAGATAATGGAAAATCTTGCTTTATTTTTTCTAAGCTTTTAAATTCAATAAATCAGAAACATCAAAATACATGTCTAAATTCATCGATTTTCATGTCATTGTGTTAAGTATATTATTTAAAGGCTGCTCGAGAAATTTCATAAATTTCGAAGCGCCGGTTTGATCTCAATTAATTTCCGAAGTTTAAATTTCAGAAATTAATAAAAAATAAAATATTACTTCGAACCGAATATTTTTGGCCCGAGAGTGTTCGTTACATCATGACTCACCTCTATGTCAAATTTCATTATTTTTAGATGCCAAACGGCTGAAAAATATAAATAATTTAAGTTTAAGTAATTTTTTTTAAATTCCTTGAGAAATTCCTTCTTTATCCGAACTTATTGGCTAAAATTATGCGATTAATTTGTAATTGATGGGATAAAATGACTTCTCCATAATGAATTATCATTTAAGAGCAAAATTATAAAATAATAATCAAAGACTTAAAAGAAGATAATATTCATAAGAATATTGGCTAAATGCTAAAATATCATAAACTTAAATGCAGATTGAGCGAACTGTCACTCATCCGAACTTAAAGAACAAAAGGTACCTAGTACATGACAAATATTACATTCTGTATTTATACTGCTGCTTAGCTTTACTTTCAAGTCAAATTTATATTGAAGTTTAGTTGGTTGTTCGGAACAAATATTCAGGGTTGTTATTGGAAAACAACATCAGTAATATTTGGGGTAGGTTACTGAAAAAATGACATTATTAACCTACATATTGTGATAATACTTGTTGCATGAAACTTTTACTTATTTTACGTTGTTGACTTACTTTTCCTGCATTTTTATTACCATCTTATTTTTGCTAATCGCATCTTTTAAAAGTGTAATATTATTGTGTATTGCAGTACTTAGAGTATTCTCTAATTACTGGGAATTCCAATTCCAATATTATTTTATGTGCAATACCAGGTCAGGTGCATCTGAGAGAATACGCATAAGAACCTTAATGCTTAAAATTTTCAATCTTGTTGATAGATCAACGACGCTGTTTTGCTTATCTTTTATCTTTTTATTTTAGTTCTCACTTTTGTACGAACAGTACGATGAAAAATTTTGTAATCTGAAATATTGAAATAAATGAGAAATATCTTTGGCTTTTATGTGTCCATTCTCTCTCAAATTACCCAATATGATCCTGCGGTACGTGAGTACCCGATGTCGGGACGGTTCTCGCTGAATCGGCGTCGGGTTATCACAGCCCCACTCTCAGAAAGTTATGGGAATACAACAAATAGAACATAGTTGCAAGAAAGGTTGGCCACATAGAAGCTGATTCTTTTCCAGCCAGAAGCTCTCCAACTAATCGACCAATGATGATGTCAAAGCAACAAAACCCCTATGCTCCACATAGTTTGCCAAGAACAAACATGAACGGCAGAAGAGAAACAAACAACCAGCAAATACTTCAACTGCATAAAACCTTGATCAGATACACTAGGAGGACTTGAAAATACAGCAATCATCAGAGTTGTCATAGTGTTCATTTGGCAGAAAGAAAACTTTCTTTAGTCTCTGCCCTCCTCTAGCTTCTTGATGATAGTACTAACTAGAGATGGATAAGTTCAATGGTTCAAGTTGGATGTCCTCTCGTTGACAACAACAATACATGCTAGAGTGATGGAAGAGAGATGGTTCAGCAGTGAGGTGTCAAGGAAAGGAAGGTTGTGAGCGTGGAGACGAGGGGTATGCAAAGTTAGAGAAGGGAGGACACAGCTTCAAAGGGTCAGTGCTGCCGTAAGAGGGTAATTCGGCTGAATGAGAGACAAGAAAGGTGTCATTATTGCTATATGTCAAGGAAGAAAAACGAAGCTCTATGAAGTCACTCACTAAAACCAGCTAAAGCTTTGTGCACTCAATCCTTCAGCGTGCAAAGACGAGCATAACAGAGCGGGTTCAACTGAATAATAAGAAATATATATATTATTCTTAATGTTATATTAATACATATAAAAATCTCAATTAATCTAGCAAATAATACTTTTAAGTATATCTAAATTGTGTGAACATTCAAAAAATCAATTTTCTAAAATTAAAATAAAAAAATTTATTATTAAAATTGCATAAAATAAATCTAATAGTTATTACACATCTTAAGAGAATTTTTAGAACCACAGAATATAAACAAAACCTTTAATAAATGAGGGTCAAAACAACTTTAATTGATAAGTAAATGATGTCAATGAATGAGTAAAAGTATAAACAAGTGCCAAAACACGTGAGTAAACAATCCATTTTGTTCTTCAACAAGTTGGCAACATCCACTAAAGGTTCTACTTGGTTATATCCACTATATTTTAAGAAATTGTCACAATGAGAGATGGCTGAAAACTTAAAAATAGTAACATTTACAACATTGAAAAGTACAACATAGAGAGAAAACATATTGACAAATCATGTTACAAAGCAAGCACCGAAGATAATGCCACACTTGTCTTAACCCCGTTTGTGGAATTATATTCATGCCTTAGCTAACTAGGTTGAATGGAATTACCCTAAACCTTAGCTAACTAGGTTGAAACACCCACTGTCGCAATTCGCCAAAAGTTTTAAATGTGCACAATTTAAAATTTAATACAAAACTCCAATTCTGATTACCCGCATCCATATACGTGTTCAAATTCACATGTTTTTATTAGCCATAAAAATGTGAACTAACATTTGAGTCAGTTTAGCCATAAAGTTCAATAACTATTTGAATATTTTATAAGATATAGCATGAATTGTATGGGCATTATATGATCATGTGTCTCCATTTTCAACTTTTCACAAATCCTATAAAAGAAAATCTATAAAACAAGGCAAATTTAAGTACCTTCCGGTTGAACCGTATGCAAACACTGTTGCATTTAGGCCTTGAATGACCCCAGAAATTGTTGAATGTACACTTTTATATACATCCTGAAAGGGTCAATCATATCAAGTTGAAATAAAGCAATTACAATAAAACTCTATACATACATTTTTAAATATATATATATATATATGTAAAATCTTGGTTTAGAAGAAAGTAATGCCTAAGTACATTATCTTGATAATGAACAATTTTGTGGATAAAAAGTTAGATAATAACATTATATCTGCATTGGAAAATGAGCGTGGATTCTTTAGCCTACAGGCCAAAGTATTATAATGATTTAGTTATAAGAAAAACACTGTCTCTTCTTTATGAAAACTGAATTAACATTCAACTTACTTTCATGTGACAAAAAAGTCTATAACTGCACGAAAAGAGCTAATCGCATCTGATTATTCTGACATAGGGTAGTTAATTCAAATTATACTAACAAATTTAAAGTTTTGAAAGATATTACCCTGGGAAAGATATAAGGTCACAATTTATAAACCTAAAGTGGCACATTACAATTCTCAAATAAAGGAGCAGATTTATAAAAGGTTAACCGGAATTTATTCTTTTTTTTTTTCGGTGACCCAGAATTAGATTTGAAAATTAATACTGCAAACACAACTGAAATTTAAATTTGTTACAATGTATATTCTTGTGGTATCAAAACAGCTGTGTTAAATGCGATAAATTGTTGGCAAGAAGGCTACCACATTTTTAATGGCCTCTTTGAATATCTAAAGGCAAAGAGAGTGATAAGCGTTAGTTTTTAGCGACAATCCTATTCAATAAAAATCGTTTCAAACACTACTCATAGAATATTTGGATCCACATATTTTGATACGAGGTATCTTATATAGAAAAGCCAAAAGCTTTTTGTGAAAAATTCTCTTAGTCAAACAAATCAAGGAGATTTACCAAGAGAAAATCCTTTGGAAATTTGGACTTTTCAAAAATGCATCTACTATTGGCCATCATTTTGCAAATAATTTGTGCAAAAGTACTTCTCAAAAAGAGATTCATTAAAAATGGCAGGACATTATCCCTGTTTTATAACCACATATTGAAGAAGGCAGCCTTCTTAATATAATTTCACAATTCAAACATCAAACTTCAATTTGTTGCCACACATGCGGTGGTGGCATCGAGATATACAAACTGATAGATTCTTCATATGATATATCCTCCAACAATAATCACAAGCAGAATATGTCCTACTAAGAATTCTCCCTCGCTATTTTAAGAAAATAAGAACACTACAAACACAAACAATAAGGAACAATATGTCGGTGTTAAATAAATATATTGAAAAGAATATAATTATAATAAAATAAAAGGAAGAGATGAATCTGTGTACCGAATTTGTGCATTGGTGCCCAAAAACATGATCAAAACAGTATCTTTTCTCTTTGGTTCGGTTCTGAATTCTGTCAAGGTAATTCTTGGACAGGTCTGGGTCCAAAACCACTACATTCTGCAACAAGTAAAAGAAGAATCGATCAGCACATTCCAACAGAAGCCTCTGAGAACAATCTTATAGACTGACAATTAAAATCAACGTTTAAAATACTCTCCCCACCTTATCATCAGTAACCTGAATAATGTTCCTGCTTCGACGCCGTTCTGCTTCAGTCAATGGCCTGCATTTTACAGTCACCTATCACCCACAAAAACAGTCATTCAAACAGCCACTGACATCGGCATCCTACCGGAACAGTCAAGAACAAACCAGTAAGGTCGCAGTTTTCTTTGAAGCAGGAGCTCTAATACTCGGCATCCCTAATAAAACAACAAATCCAAGCTGCTAATTCCACTGCCAAAATCGCAGCAAACAAAGCAAAAGCAAATGATTCATGTACCTCCACTACTGCATTCAAACCACAGTAGAATCCATCAGAAAAAAAATGCAATAAATCCGGCGAATAGAATCCACAGGACTCTATCAGTAGACCTCAGGCACACGAAACCGCCTAGTTTCCAGAGCCCGCCGCTACGAAACCCTAGCTCTTACTTGGTGATAAACGAAATGGCGGAAAGCTCTGAGCGTTCTTCTCCGTCGGAACGACGGGTGTATTAATTAGACCCGGGAAGGCTCACCCGTGGCTAAACCTCTCCATAAATATAAAAGCCCATTAAATTGATTAATTAAAATAATTAATGATTACTAATAAAATCTCGACTTCTGGAAGTTAGTGAAACTAATATCCTCTTTTTCCTAAGCAAATTCAATTCTTAATATAAATAAAATTATGTATAATTTATTTTGTATAAGTTCTTATGTTAAAAATATATATATAAATTATTTGGGAGCCAAAATTTAAATTGCTTTGAGTTTTGCAATATAGTTTTTATATTTCTTTTAAAAAATATGAATAATTAGGATTTAGATAGTTAAATTTAATAAAAAATTATTATTAAATTTATTTTTATTTATTAGACTATAAAAATATATATTTTAAATTTTAAATTTTAATTATCCATACTTTTTAAGATATATTTAGGAGCCGTTTTCTATAGATTTTTAAGAACCGCTTTGTTTCTTATTTCAAAGAATTTCGAAAAAAAAAACTATTTCTCACCAAAAAACCAATAGACGTGGAAGCGAGGATTATTAGGCAGGCACTAAAGAAAAAGTTAGATGATCCTAAATAATTTTACAAATATATAGATAATTATGATTTTTAGTTAAAATATAAATTCTTAGTGTTACAAAAATAAATTTAATACTATTTTTATACAATTTTATTTAATATTTTTTAAAAACATTATTTGGAGCGGTGCATTTAAACTCCAAAAAATCAAAAAATAATGAATGACTCAGTACTTCATCCGATTCATAAAAGTAACTTGCTTGGTGGCTGTTTGGATTGATTCTAAATTGAGAACATCTCCTGATTTAAGCAGATCTAATGATATTTCTAAACTTAAACCTCACTTTTTAGTGCTATGCAAGTAAATTTCTCAAAAAATAAAGAAATAATCCATCCTAGATTATATTCAAAAGGCAAATACACTTTGAAGCTACCAATTGCAAACAAACATAAGAAAAATTATCCATTGAAATAATGAAAAAAACAAAATTAGTCATTTTTAAAAAAGTCATAGCAAGTAGAAATAAAAGAGAAATACTATAAATTTATTTCTTATGCATTGAGAATATAAAATAAAAATTTAAATGGGCCATTCAGTATGAATTTCTTAAGAAATAACTGATGTGCCAAAAAATCGAAAGAACTAGTTGCAGACAATATCGACTATGAGAACTTGAGGGGCACTCATGCAGATGAAGGCATGATGAAAGGTTTTGAGGGGGCCCAGTGAATGATATATATTTATGCTTTTATTAAACTCAACCTCAAAGTTCTGGCATTGCCCATCATATTTATTATATTCACGATAACATGACATAAAATATAAACATAAATTTTTGTGTGATTATTGATTTATCATTTGAAAATTGGCATGTAACAAAAATAATATCTATTTGCAGAAGTTATTATTATCTTTTATTTGCATTATACTATATTTTACTATAATTATTATTATATCATTTTTTGACTTCCACTTTTGTATAAAAGTATATTATATAACTTCTTTTGTACTTGAATGTGCATTAAAGCATTATTTTTATAATGCTAGATCAGATCCTGCTGGAGGAGACTGCTATAGTTTAAAGACATTAAAGAGAATCATGACACAGAATATAATTTTAATTTTTATTTCTTCTACGAGAGACAAATATTTTATTTTGTATGATGTCAATTATGTAATAATCTGGATGATATTTATTTTAAATTGAATGAATGATATTTCTTTATTTTTCTATGATTCTGGATGTTGTTTAACTGTTGTTTTACTTAACTTTTGTACTTAGATGCACCCGATGTTAGGTTGGTTGTTACCAACCTAACATGGGCTATCATAATAGTTGGTTGCTAAATTAGATATATTAGAAATTTGGGACAAAAGCCCGACTCATTGTTTTTCGACCATTTTGGGGGAGACGCGCCCAAGCTCAGACACTGTCGAGAGGCTCTTGGAGCGTTGTAAACCCGACGGGCGAGCGCCTGCCTAATGAATTGCTTTTGTGCGGTTTTGGGCTGAGGAGACGGCGTTTGGACGCACCCAAGCTCCTGGCGGACGTTACAACACGTCTATCCACATCGACGTTGTAAAAATTGCTTTATGGTGGCATTTTTGAGCAGTTTTGGGACTCTAATATAAATTCTTAACATGTTTTAGGGTTGTGCAGAAGAAAAACTGCTTTTTATTTATCTTGAAGGGCTGCCATTATTTTTCTCAAGAGAGGCAGCCATTGGTGAGGGTTTAGAACTCTTTGACGCATGCACCATCTTCTAATTCCCCTCCTAATAGTAAATAACTCCTGATCTCCTTCCTGTAGACATATGTGAATCTCACTAAACCATGTAAATATTTAAGTTTTGTGCTGTGCTTTTGTGAATATATGCTTGTGATTATGTTTTTCGGAGACTACAATCACAAAATGTACTGGCATGAAAACATGGTATATCCTGATCATGAAAACATCATGTTACTATCTAACTAAAATATTTGAAAAATTGAAAGTCCTGTTTCAAATCTTGTCGCAAAATTATAGATCTTATTTCTATCTTTTAAACTACATAGCATGAGGCATTGTTTTTGTATTTCCTCATTTGCATACATATATATTTTTATTTTTTTGGGTGTAGTTTCAGTTTACACTATAGCCTCATAAAGAACATGAGTCTGTATGAAATTTTTTTGATCTTTAATTTTGTGCTTCTTACATAAAATACTATAAAACTCTTTCTACAAAATCAAATGGAATTTATGGCGCCTGCTAAGAAAATTAAGCTGCAAAAAGGCAACTCCAATAAAAAATATCAAGGGAAAATAATTAGAAAAAAACTGGCAACAAATAAAAAAATCGAACGTTAGGAAGTTCAACCGATCAAAATAAAGATTAATTATAAAAAACAATCTTCGAGGTTACATTTAATTAGCACATCGACAATACATATTTCCAGAATCTTGTTTAAATTCTAGGAATATTTCAGTTCATTGTCATTGGGCTCTAGTATTATTATTGCTCATTCATAGTAAAAAAAATAAAGCAGGGGATTAAATTATTTGAAGGAAGGTGACACGGAAATCACAATTTATGATGTTTTATAGAACCAATTCTCAATTATTCACTTAAATCTCCTCTCAGACAAAGCACCATTGTGCCCTCCTACATGAACAACCCCTCCTAAGCCAAAGTCCCAAAGCCTCCAGCCATTGAATACATAGTCTCAGAAGTTGCAATCCTTCCATTACAACAGCAGCAGAAGCCTACATACCACCATTCAAACAACCATCTTTTCCACCCCCCAAAAGTATACAGATCTCTCCCATCCCTAAATAATACCCACAAATCGAAGCCCCAACACCATCATCTCATCATAATATCTTAACACGGCACCTGAACCTGGCTCACCTAGCAGTCATTGTCAAATTCCTATGCACCTGATAGTGTGTTCCATAAATTAGATTCCACGACAAATATGGCTCAAGCAAGTAGGCAAACAACAAAGTTTCACAGAAAATAACACACACCGTGTCATAAATTCTCAAGTACTCAACTGCTTGGTAGAGTTTGCATCAAGTGGATCCATGAAGTCAGCACTGGGAACATAGCCTGCCTTCTTTAACTCAAAATTTAATACCTTCAACAATAAATAAATGCATTGATAATCTGGATGCGATTTCGCCCCTGAGACAAACATATGATTGCTATTATAGATTTCAATCCAGCTACAACCCGGCAGCTTTTGTACATTCCTCTCTTTCATCATGCTCCGAACTTTTAGAACCCCTGTCCACTGGCCAGAGATTGCATGAATGTTTGACATCAAAATATAATATCCAGAATTTTGAGGGTCCAGTTCGAAAAGGTGTTTGGAAGCAATCTCAGCAAGCTTAGAATTGCGGTGCACACGACAAGCTCCAAGTAATGAACCCCAAATCCCTGCATCGGGTTTGGATGGCATATCTGATATGAAGTCGTATGCCTCGTACAATTTCCCAGCACGACCATACAAATCAACCATGCAAGCATAATGTTCATTCTTTGGAACAATACCAAAGTCCTTCATGCGGCCAAAAAATTGAAATCCTACCTCAATCTGGCCAGTATGACTACACGCAGATATCAAAGTAAGGAAGGTAATATGGTCCGGCTGATACCCAGCTTTCTCCATCTCATGGAACATGTTAATTGCATCATAAAGTAAACCATGGGTCCCATAAGCAGCAATGATGCTATTCCAAGACACCTCATTCTTCTCAGTCATCGAATCAAAAACGCGGCGAGCAATATTTAGTTCCCCGCATTTGGCATACATATCTACCAGACAACTTTCAGCATATAAATCTGATGTCAAAGGACTCCTAACCATGAAGCCATGGATTGCTTTTCCATAAATCAGTGCAGGTAAACTGGCACAAGCAGATAGTGTAGACGATATCGTTACAGCATCGCATTTGATTCCTTCATCCCTCATCTGGCAGAAGAGACTGAGCACCTCTTCTGGTTGCCCATTTTGATTGAGGTTGGCGATCATTGAGTTCCATGCCACTGTATCTTTATCAGATATCTTTCCAAAAATTTGATAACCAAGATCTAGTCTGCCGCATTTAGCATACATATCAATAAGAGAACTTGCCACAAAACATTTACTTTCGAAAGCATTCTTAAGAACATAACCATGCAATTCTTTCCCTAAGGTTAAAGCAGCAAGGCCCGCACATGCTGGCAAAACACTAGCCAAAGTAATGGCATTGGGTTTAATTCCTTCCTTTAGCAGCCTCTGGAACATTAGTAAAGCCTTGCTACTCAAACCATTCAGTGCGTAGCCGGATATCATCGCACTACAAATAGCTACATCCAATGTTCTAGTTATGTTGAAAATCTTCTCTGCCAGTCCGACATCTTTGCACTTGAAATATATATCTATTAATGCACTCTCCAAGAACATGTCTAAGCGCACATTATTCCTTAAAATATAAGCATGGATCTCCTTGGCATGCTTAAGACTTGTGGAGTCTGAGAAGGATGGAAGGAAACTTGCAAATGTGATTGAATCTGGTTTAACACCTGCATGCTGCATCTTGTAAAACAATTCTAATGCCTCATTCATCAATCCATTTTGAACATAGCCAGATATCATTCCATTCCAAGTCACCACATCAGCTTTCGACATCATATTGAACAACATATCAGCGTCGCTCAAACTAAGGCATTTGGAGTACATCGCCAACAATGTGTTCGCTACAGAAATCTCTAAATCCAGAGCACACTTCAGAATAAGACCATGAATCAAAGTACCAAAACTCAATTTTGCCTGTGAAGCACAAAGAGATAAAACACAAGAAAATGTTACATAGTTAGGCTTGGTTTCCGATCTCATCATCCATTTGAAGATCTCCAGAGCATTTCCAGCATCCCCAGCCCTCACATATCCATCTATCATGACGTTCCACAAAACGCAATCTCTCACAGGAATTTTATCAAACACCTCCCTTGCTTTTTCGACAGAGCCATTCTCAGCATACATCTTAATCAAAGAGCTTCCAACAAAAACATCCTTCTCCAATCCCAACAAGCGAATCATCTTATGAATGTAACTGCCCAAAGCAGTTGCAGATAAACAGCAGCAGGATTTAATCACATAAGGAAGCGTATATTTGTCCGGGCATAATCCGGCACAAAGCATCTTAAAATAGAATAGCAAACTTAACTCGAACTGAGAGATCATAGAGAATCCACGAATCATCCAATGCCAAAGCAAAATTGAGTCTTTTCTCGTGCAAAAAAATAACGATTTTGCATCAGAAATGCTTCCGCATAACACATACATACCAAGAACGCCGCTTCCAAGAAGAGAGTCGTCAAAAAGTCCATTTGAAACAATCTGCGCGTGAACTTGGCGGCCTTTATGCAGATCGGATGGGTCACGAAGACCCTTCAGCGTCAGAAGAAACCGATCAGTCAGTTCTTCAAAAGACTTTTGGCGAGCTTCTTTGGAATCTGCAATGTTAAACGCTGATTGTAACGAATATTTGCGGACCAAGTTATGAGCTCTATGTAGTAAAACCGATGTGCACGAGACCAGTTTGCACATGCAGTTTAATGATCCCCCATTCATTACACTGCAGCAGGCGTAGGCACAAACTTACAAGTAAGATTTTACCTGCATAATCACAGCCAACATTTAAAAGTTTGCTCGATGAATGATGTTGAGAACTAATGATACATGCTGAAACATTCTCACGGTTGCAAACAGAGCATCAGAAAGAGATAAGAAGAATAATGGCTTTAATCGTGAGCAGCATTAATGTCATTTATAGCGAAGAAGAATATATACCCAGTGGCGAGCAAGCATTAGGGGACAATTTGGGGCAGGAAATCACATCTGCAAATTACCTTCTTGATGGAGGAGAGACGCCGGGTTTATCAGATGGACGATGCTACAGTAGCCCGTTTGATGCCCCATCCGAATTAAGATGACGGTTCTACAATACCCCGTCATATTTAAAGAAAAAACGGTAAAACCTTTGCTGCTCTTCCAAAATCCCTAAATCGGTCGTTCAATCTTCTGCTAAATTGCTGCGAAAAAAGCGACGCATTAAAATTTGAGTTTCTGCGAGAAAAATGAAGACGAAGCAGTGAAAAGAAAAGACGACGCGATGAAGATGAAGACTAATCGCGGCCTTTCCGACAGCTGCGACGAAGGCAAAGGTGAACTGCTCGCAGCGCTGCTTTGCTTTGGTCTACGCAATGATGAAAGAGTGTACGTCCTTTGCTTTGCTCTACGAATCACTAGCTACAGCTCTTTCGCTAGGAAGAAGAATCAAATAGCTGCCACCAAACAGAGAAAACCAACCGCAGCCCCAAATTTTTTCTCGTTCTGGCACACAACTCTTTGTCCAACAGCCCCATCGCCTTTCCCTTGGGTGGCAGAAATGAGAATTCGGTGATTTGTTTTGATGCCATTAAAACTAATGAACTGTTGGCATGATTTTTTGTCTCACTTTAAAAAAAATTTAGTGTGTTCATACAGGGATTAATCATGTGATTAACTGTTGTTGCAGATGAACTTCGAGCAGTTTCTGCTTTTGTGGACTCAGAGCAATTAATCATTCTTAATAAGATTTAAATATTATTTTATTAATATTTATTTATTTATATTAAAATAATACAAATATTAATTTTTAAGTTTGTATTGAAATTGTACTCAAATTTTATTCGATAAATTTTTCTAAGTGCTACATCAATGAATCTAAATAGCAGCTCTTTTCCACCTTATTATTTTAAATTTTGTAATATTTGAGATATGTATTTTTCTCATCAAACCCAAGCTTCCCATAGTACTTTCTTTGTGCATTGTTTGTATAGCTGCCATACTCCTCCATCCACAAGATATGCTCAGTGAACCGGCTAAGACTTGAGCAAACATCACATATCATGTTTACTTTGACGGATGGAGAGAAGTATGATGCTTGAGATAAATTTCGGCTTTAAGATATTTAATGTGAGAATGGATAGAAGTTAACCTTAAGTGTTATGGATGACTCATTGGATCTGTGCGCTTATTGCCTTTTAATGGTGACACGGTGTCTGAACAGAAATAGAGCCCTCTGGTAATTGATTGGAGGCAATGGTGACCATTGAGCTTGGTTCTCAAGGTATGGAGAGGTGTGTGTGGCTTATGGAGAGCACTTGCATTATATGCTAAAGGTTCAATAGAAGTATACAACAACATAAATTAGGATGTAGCCCAAATGCAGCATTTTAATTTGGATGTATATCAACTAGCAGAGCACTTGCATTATATGCACAAAGTTAAGGATTCAATCTCTTACATCACCAAATGTGCTACAGTTTTTAATTTCTTTAGACAATAAAAAGTTCTCTAATCTATTCAAATAATCATGTGAGTTCTTTATTCTATTTGCCTAATTCAGTTGCATAACCATCGCTGGTGTTTTTTAAAAGCAGACAGAGTTCAAAGGTTTATAGAGGAAATAGATGCGGCATGCGGATTCATAACGCAGCTCAAACAAAATTGAGCTTGCTGTGGTGACGCCACAAATGGTTTTATGTATCAATTGCTCTCTTTTTCTTAAAATTCAATTTTTGTTTCCATGGGCATGCTGTTCCTGCTCATGATGTGTGGGCCTTGGCATTGGCTGTTCCGATTAGTTTGGAAGGTGTTTATTTGAACTAGAACATCAAAGACTTGCAAGTATTTTTGGCAAAACACATCTACAGTGAAATCACTTCCCAAAAGATAGATAAAAAGAAACATATAGAGAAGAAGACATACACCGATCTATCCACAGAACTCAAACATTATTTTTTCTGAAGACCCAAAGAATTGATCAGCAAACATCAAACAATAAATGAGAATTCATAAAACAGCCTCAAGTGGTTGAACAAGACTATTAATGAATAGGAAAATTGGATGCTTGTTGTACACATGTCAAGCCAACCTTAATGGCCAAAAAGCTCCAACGAAAGCAAAATTATCCACGATTACGAAAAAAAAAACCAATAAACTATTCCTTCAACAAAATTATCACATAAAATTTATACTTATCACTATGTACACAGAATTTTGTGGTAATGAATAATAAGAGATAGAGATAATAAATACAGCAGTTCATGGCCCTATTTGTTTGCCGTCGGTCTTCTAGTTTCATGCTTTGATTTTGTATGGATTGGTTTTGCTGCATAATTGCGATTTCTTACTTTGGTTTTGAGGCTCCACCTGAGTGAATTGGCTCTGAAACCTCGGATCAGACACGACAACACCAACAAATCCGGCCCTATTCTGCTATCCAATCTCTTCTCTGGAGGATGAATTCGGATCGAGAGCCCTTGTGACCTATGATTTATGGAGAACGCAGATTTCTTGGCCGCCAATTACTGGGCAACGCATTCAAATAAAAAAAAAAGCTATCCCAAGAGATTTAAGAACTGCGGTGTCCATCTCAAATTTCTTCCCTGCTTCCCCCGAGTTTTTTCCTTGCTCCTCACTCCATTTCACCTTCCTCCTTTTCACTACCTGCTCTTTTCTTCAACCGGATGCCGTGTTCAACAGAGAAATAAAAAACGAGAAACAAAAAGATGGAAAAAACATATTAATGGAGCCGGACAGGAGGTGCGTCTTTTATAGCAGCCCTAGATGCCTTTGTGCTTTCCTTCTACCTTTCTTTATAGTGCTCATACGTTTCCAAAATAAAATAGAGAGAGACGCAAAGCTTCTCGGCGCAGACACGCAGAGAAGAGCAGACGTGAGAGGCGCAAAACTTTACAAAGACGCAGACGCGTAGAGAAGGTGCTTCGTCGCAACGAAGGGAAGGAGAGAAAATGCGAAGGATGGAGGCCGTAACGCCGCTTCTCGATCGGAGCGTGGAGGATTAGGGCCCGAGAAGATTAGGTTTTCGACTCTTTTGCGACGGAGTACAGCCCGAGAAGAAAATGCTCCTTTTTTATTTTGGTGAAGTGGTTACAGGGTGTAAAGGTGGCAGCTCTCTTTAAAATTTCAAGGGTATTAAATGAGGTAACAGTTGCTTTCTATCTTACTGGCATTTGCTTCTGCGTCTATTTCGCTTTGTATTTTTTTTCGTTTTCCGGCAAACTGGTTGGTCGCCATGGCTGGCCGTCGATTGGGACGAAACTTGAAGCCTCGGACTCCACTGAGCTTCCGCTGGAAAGCCTCTCTCGCTGTGTTATTAGGCCTCTCCTTCGTCGTCGTCTGGTCCGTCTTCTCCTCACCCTCGTCCTCGGTTTACTCCCGCCGAGACAGCTTCGACGACATCCAAAGGAACACTTCAGCCACGACTCACTCCATTGATGCTATAACCCCACCTCATATTTCGGCGACGCCGAGTTCAAGCAGGAACGACAGCAAATCTTCACTTCAGAAAGAAGAGAGGAAGCCAGAGGTCGAAACTAGCCCTATTGCCGAGGTAAGTGTGACGGAGGCGGACGCTGGGGAGGAAGAAGAGAAAGAAATTGACGTCGAGGATGGAGTGTATGTGAATACCGAAGTGAAAAATCAGGTGTCAGAAGGCGATATGCCTGGCGAGGAAAATGAAAACAATGACAACATGAAGAAGAGTAAAAAGAAGAATACGGGGCCGTTGTTTGATCCAAAAGCTAGACATGAGTGGAAGCTATGCGGACGTAGAAACAAGCAGAGCTATATGCCTTGCACTGATATGGAAGGAGAGGGAGGTAGAAGGCACCATGAAAGGAGCTGCCCTAATGGAGCTGTGATGTGTCTGGTTCCTCTACCGAAGGGTTATGCGACGTCGGTACCATGGCCGGAGAGTAAATTCAAGGTGCATAATTTTTATTTCCCATGACGATCTCATAAATTGGGTTTCAGTGCTTTTTAGTGAGTGAAAGTTGTGAATTTTGGTATGAATTGGTACTGCAGGTGCTTTTTGGTAACGTGGCTCATCCGAAGCTCTCTGTTTTTGTGAAGAGGAAGAAGTGGGTAAACATATCTGGGGAGTATCTGATGTTTCATTCTGATGAATTTGAGTTTAATGGGGGAGTTCTGCATTACCTTGATTCTATTGAGGAGGTGAGGATGTTACAGTTTTGTTTGATGATTTTTGGCTGAGGGTTACTAGTTGTTTGTTGAAGCAAATTATGCAATTTATATAGTGGAATCATCAGCCATATCATGCCTTATGATCAGATATTAGAGGGGTAGTAAACTGCATATTTAGATGAGTAGGAAAAAAATAGAACTTTACTACATTAATCATGTTAAAACCACTATAGTATATAATGATAATTCAAACAAACTCAGTCCACCGTAATCGTTCATTACAACCCTAGTTTACGTGGATAATATCTTCATCACCTGGCCTAACCAAGCAGATCCTCAAGTCTTCATCACCGCAATCACTAATCAATTTTGAATGAAACACCTAGGCACACTAGTCACCTTCCTTGGCATCTCCATCATGCCATCCAAAATAGGTCTCTTGTTCCCACATACGTATCCAACAATCTTTAACAGTAGGCATGGCTCTTTAAAATTAGCTTCGATTGGGCAGGAGATACAGAGGATCGTAAATCTATAATCGGCTACTGCATTCTACTTAGCAATACACCATTTCTTGGAGCACCAAGAAACATAACACATCATCTAGATCATCCACGGATACAAAATATCACGCTTTAGCTACCACCGTTACAGACATACGAGAAATTTACTAAACGTTTAGCATTCCCTCACGCTTGGCGCAAATGAGTTTTTTAAATAAAAAAATTTAAAAATATGGAAATAACTAATTAGGTTTATGATGTAACCTAAAATCGATTATAGATCCACAATCTTTTTGGATATATTTAAAAAGAAAACTGATTTGTATGGCAGCAAATGATTGAAGTTAATTAGTTACTCGGCGCTAAGCCGGAGGAAGGTGAGGATGATGTCAAGTCATCATGCCCCTTATTTTGTTCTGGATAAAATTAGTCATGGTTGGGATAGCTCTAATTTAGATAATACAAAATATCTAAATTCTTTCTTTGATATCAAGAATATTTGGAGTATTATATCTGATCATACTTTTTTAGTTCGAAAAAAAGGATAGTAAGAATTATTCGATTCTGAAATTAAAGGAAGGATGGAAAGGGGTATTTTATTCATTATTATGATTTTTATCGGCCTAATAAAATAGATTTCCCTTGTCACATTTTATAATCTAAGATAAGGTTTTTATTTATGAAAATAAATTTAGTTGCTACAACTATACAATGATTAAAAATATAAAGAAAAGGATCGGGATCAATTGAAAATACGTGCTTACGATACATAGGATACATGAAAAAAGGATCTGTTATTGATAAAGTAAATAGATCCAATCTTTTTTGTAATAAAATATATTCAAAGTTTACAAGATTGTAAAATAAAGTAGTGCTCATTGTTCTTTGCTCATTCGAAAGAGAGCTTAGGAAGTTCTATAACAATAAGATTAAATATGATAAAAAGGGGATCTTTTTCAATTCTTTATAATCAATTCTTAAAAAAAAATTATGAATTGGAGTTTGATAAAAATGAAGAAGAAAAATAAGCTCTCAATTTGTTTCAATTTGAAGAGGATTTCGTTTGTATGGTTCCACCGCCTCATACAAAAATTCGGCCAGCCTATATCACATCTCACAAAGATTCATTGTGACAATCTTTCAGACATCACCCTTGCCAATAACCCCTTCTTCCATGTCAGGACCAAACATGTCGTAGTCGACTGCCACTTTATTCGCGACTACATTACAAAGAAGGAAGTGGAGCTCTCCTACATTCCTACAGAAGCTCAGAGCGCCGACATACTCACCAAACCACTTCCAAAAGCTCGCTACCTCCCTCAGAGACAAACTCACCATCAACATACTGATGATGAGTTTGCGGGGGTAGTAACCAACATCTTATATATCAGCCCTTCATCCAAACACTATTTAATCAGAACCATTAATCATGTCTCTAAACATCTATATGTATGTACTCATGTAACTACAATGCAATGCAATGAAGCTTTCTCTCTTGATCTCTTCCTGTCTACACATACTAACACCATCACACAAAAAAACCTTTTTCTCACTATATTTCTTAACTCAACCAATATATACCTTATAGTAATTTTCTCTTGCACAAGCTCCTTAAAAATATAAGTAATACCACAAATTACCAACATTGCTGCAGTGTCAACTCTTACATCAACCTTTCTCCCACTATCGATGCCAGAACCCTCAAAACTAAACTTTGGCATCTTGCAATAACCAAAGAATTTCAAGCTATAGTTCACAATAACACTTGGACACTTGATCTGCCATCATCTAATGCTCATGTTATTAGCTGCAAAGGGTTTATTTAATTTAAATATCATCTTACTGGGTTCATTGCATTACATAAACCTTGTTTGATATCTCTCTGATGTAATGAACGACATGACCTCGATTATCTTGAAGAGTTTAGTTGTTATGCCATAATTCATTCAAGTCTTGTTAACCAATACAACACATACAATTCGTCTGCGAAGCAATAAAATTTCACCAATGCATCTTGATGGATTCATTGATAGTTATTTTTAGTTTTATCATCTTGATGGATTCATTGCATGACATAAACCTTGTTTGATATCTGTCTAATGTAATGAACGACATGAACTCAATTATCTTGAAGAGTTTAGTTGTTAAACCATAATTCATTCAAAACTTGTTAACCAATACAACACATACATTTTGCCAACGAAGCAATAAAATTTAACCTATGCATTCATTCATGGTAACCTTTAAGAAACTATGCATATGACTCAATTTCTGGGTTTCCTTGATCCACATCACTTACACATCTATGCTGTCTCAATAAAGCCATTTGTGGGTTGAAACTGTCTCCGCAAGTATGGTACTATAACCTCTCATTCTTTCTTATTAATTATGGCTTCTCTACAACTAAACTTGACCTGCCACTATTTTATCTTCACAAACTCTTTATGCTCATTTTTGTTGATGAAGTAGTCATCACAGGAACCAATCAGGATCTCCTTACTCCATATCAACTCATTATCTCATCAAAATATTCTCAAATATATGGGCAACATTCTTCACTGTCTCGGCATTTCTATTCACTGTCCCACATTCAGATTTCTTTTATTTTAACACACCTATGCCAGTCAACTCCTATATATCTCTCACTTGATTAATTGTAAGACATGCCGTATTTCCCCCTCCACAATATATTCCATCACTCACTGCTCACCCTTAAAAGATCCTACCCTATATCATCAAATTGTCAGTGCATTTTTATTATTGCTTTTCAATTGCCCAACATCCATTTCAGTGTCAACAAAGTTTTCCAATTTCTTCATCAACCAACTGATCTCCATTGGGCTGCGGTTAAGTGCATTCCAGGATACCTCGAAGCTACTATACATCATGGTATCCTTCTCATCATACCCATGATCCAACACTCCCATGCTTGTAATGAGTGTATTGATGATCGCAAATCGACAACAGGGCACTTTTATTCTACTAGGGCCTCTCTTCTATCTTTAGTCATTCATAAAGCAAACTAAAATTGTGCACTCAAGCTTGTAAGCAAAATATAAGGCTGCGTCTTAAACTGCCAGGGAATTACAAGGGGTAAAATCAATTCTTTAAAAATATGGCTTTTTGCTATTTTTGTCATCATATTTAGGGTAATACAATATTGGCACGATGTATCGTGCCCTTAATTGCATTCTATGTACTTGAATGAAGTGTGTACGAGTTGATTTTTACTACATACACAATTGCTAAAGAACTCCAAGTTGACTTTACGCCAACAGCATACCATCTAGCAGATGCATTCATAAATCCCTTTATTTATTAATGCTTCAACTATATAATTAACAAAATTGTCTTCCATCCTGCACCAAAGTTGTGTGGATGTGTTAAACCACTACAGTATCAAGAACATTCTTCTAACTCAAGTCCATCTCAGCTGTCCATTACAGCACATAATAGAAACTGTCTGAATTTTAATTAATAACCACACACATATATATATATATATTTATTTATTTTTATTTTCTTATGTGTGGCCGGTATGATTTGAACTAATGACCTGAGATAACAAATCTTGAGCCTCAACCACTGGACTGCAACACCATTCACACATATATATATATATCTTCCTATAACCCTTACGCAGCAGCTGTGCACTTTCTAAACACAATAAATGAATGATTTTTTTCAAATGTATATACTTGCTCTCCGTTTTTCACTAAAACAGCAAAACAGGGATTTAACATATCTAAGGGGGTGATTATACTTCAGAAATTTGTGATTGAAAAACTGTGCAATCCGTATTGAATTAGTTTAAACATGCATATTTGATATTGATGCATTATCTTCTATGTTTTAACTTATGCAACAATTTTCTTTTGTTGTTTTTGTTATTAAAGCTAAATTATCAAAGGATGATGCAAGGGAAAATATAATTTGTGCGTTGAGATCATAGATATATGTGAAGTTTTTTCAGCATGTGAGCTAATGACTTCTTTTTCCTCTTGATATGTATGTTTTTCGAACTTGTTAATCGTATTATCTGTCACGTAGAGATGCAAAAGATTTAAAAGTCAACATATTAATGTATTAGCAATCATATCTTATCGTAAATATAAGAAAAACCTACAAAACCACAATGATACTTAATTTTATTTAAATTACAAGCACAAACTTGTTACATGAATTTGAGTAGTCTTGAACAATTTATGGGTAAACGATTGTGCAACCTTTGAATTCATCATGCTTTAATTGATATTTTTAATACTTTCAGCTTATTATTCTTGCTTACCCAATGATAGGGTATATCATAAATCAAATTAGCGAATCTAATGAAATTTTACTGTTTAACTTTTTCTTACATTGGTCTGGAGTTTTGTGCCGGTATTATTGTTTAGCGCAGACTTTCATAATGCTTGTGCATCTGCATAAAAACATGTATATATATATTTGGGTAGTTGTGTTGGAATTTGGTGCTATTAGTGATTTTAATTAAGTGCAAAAAGTGATAATTATTCCTGTTGCGTAAACTTTGAAAAGCCTCTTTTTATTCTTTTTTCTGTTTAAATGAGTAGATGGTACCTGACCTTGAATGGGGAAAGAACATCCGCATTTTGTTGGACATTGGATGTAATGATGCTAGCTTTGTGGGTACTCTTCTTGAGAAGAATGTTATAACTCTTTCTCTAGGTGCAATGAGTGATCTGGTAGATTTAGCTCAAGTTGTTCTTGAACGTGGCATACCTGCAGTGGTGGGAAATCTGGGCAATCGAAGGCTTCCTTTTCCTAGTGGCGTTTTTGATGCTATTCACTGCAGTGGCTGCAATATACATTGGCATTCTAATGGTTGGTAACTAGCAAGAACATTCTAATAGAAAACTGAAAGTTTTTAATTATTCTATCATCATCATTGTCACCATTATTGTTATTGTTGATGTTTTTTTTTTAAATATTTATTTTGCTTTTTCTTTGCCATGTAGGTGGGCGGCTCCTTCTGGAGATGAATAGGATACTACGTCCTGGAGGATACTTTATTATGTCTTCTGCACATGGAGATGTCGAAAGTGAAGAGGGTATGATTATGAGCTGCCTTTAATATTAGTTTGTAAATGTATTTTCAAATTAGTTCGGTGAGGTACTATGCATTACATATCATTTAAGAATAAATATTGGCTAGAGGGAGAAAGATCTCAATTTAAGACCTAAACTTTATTGCCTATAAACTTATGACTTGCAATATTTTAATAATAATTTTAAGCTATCAAAGAAAGCGAAATGGACTCAAAACGGGCCCGGAATGGGCTCCATGACTGATTTTTGGGCAGGCGCTTGGATACGCTTGGAACAAAAGCCCGGCTCACTGTTTTTCGACCATTTTGGCCGAGGCGTGCCGAAGCCTCGACACACATTCAGGAGGCTCTTGGAGCCACGTAAACTCGATGGGCAGGTGCTTACTCGGTGGACTGCTTTTGCATGATTTTAGGCTGAGGAGACGTGCCCAAGCTCGGGGCTGACGCTACAACATGTCCATCCACATCAGTATTGTAAAAACTGCTTTATGGTGGCAATTTTGAGCAGTTTTGGGACCTTAGTATAAATCAGTAACATGTCTTAGGGCTGTGTAAAAGGAAAACTGCAGTTTTTTATCTTTGAGGGCTGCCATTGTTTTTGTTAAAAGAGCAGCCATTGGTAAGGGTTTAGAACCCTTTGATGCTTGTACCATTTTCTTCTTCCTCTTTCAATAGTGAAGACTCCTCATTTCCTCTTTGTAGAAGTAAGTGGATCTCACTAAACCATGCAAATATTTGGGTTTTATAGTGTGCTTGTATAAATGTAATTATGTCCCTTGGCGACTCTATCTCCAATAAAAAAAAGTACTAGCATACAAACTTGGTATATTCTCATTATAAAAATATTATGTTACTATCTAACAGATATTTGGATAATTGAAAGTCCTGTTTCAAATCTTTTGTTGCAAATTTATAGAACTTATTTCTATCTCTTAAACTACATAGCATGGGGCATTATTTTTGATTTCCTCATTTGTGTGTACATATATTCTCTTGTTTTTTGGGTGTAGTTTCAGTTTACATTATATAGCCTCATAAAGTACATGCATTTGTATGACATTTATTTTAATCTTTATTACATAAAATAGTATGAAACTCTTTCATATTGACATTTTTTCTTTTGTTAGCTGACTCTCTTTGAATAGAAGAAAAAACTAGCTTATTCTTTGTTATTATTCTTTCAGGTATGTCATCATTAACAGCAGCAATTTGGTGGAATGTTTTAGCTTATAAGACTGATGAAATCAGTGAACTAGGTGTCAAAATTTATCAGAGACCTGCATCAAATGAGATATATGACTTGAGAAGAAGAAATGAACCTCCATTCTGCAAGGAAGGGGAAAGCCAAGATTCTGCATGGTAAGTTGAAGTGAGTTTCTTAGTCCTAGAAAACCTTATTTTTTAATCAGCTGGCTGTTTTACTTATTCATTGGAGGATACCCATTGTATACACGTGTTTTTGTAGCTTACTTTTATGCTTGATAAGCATCTTCAACTTGTCATGCAGGTACACTCCAATAAAGACCTGCCTTCACAAGCTTCCTACTGCCATAGAAGAGCGAGGTACTGATTGGCCTGAGGAGTGGCCAAAAAGGCTTGAAACTTTCCCTGAGTGGCTTGGAGATGTAAAGGAAAAAATAATTGCTGATAATGAGCATTGGAAGGCTATCATTAGCAGATCATATCTCGTTGGGCTGGGTATTGATTGGACAAATATACGTAATGTGATGGATATGAAAGCTATCTATGGAGGGTCTGTAAGCTTCACTATTCTTTTAAAACGTATCCCTGCTAGCTTTTCTAAATAAACTCGATTGGTTTTTATCATAAACATCATCAATACTATTGAATTTCTCATTTTAAACTCTTAAATACTTCAAAATATTTTTCTTACAAATTGAATTAGATGCCACTTCTACGTACTGAAGTTTACTTTGTATATCTCTTAGATTTGCAGCAGCTCTAGCCTCTCAGAAGGTTTGGGTTCTGAATGTAGTTCCTGTACATGCTCCTAACACTCTTCCTATCATTTTTGAGCGAGGTCTTCTTGGCATTTACCATGATTGGTGTGAATCATTCAGTACTTACCCAAGATCTTATGACCTTCTGCATGCTGATCATTTATTTTCTTGTCTCAAGAACAGGTGTGCTGTAGTAGCAATATTGTTTTTTTTTCTATGGCCTTTCATTTTTAGTAACGTTTGGAAATTCTTAAGACAATTGAATCATGCTTTGGTTTGCTTTTGGTTTGAACAAATGCCTATGATTTGAAAATTGACACCATTATAATTTTTAGCCTTTATCAAATCCTGTTAAGTGAAACTTATGACAATTTTTAAAGATTTGAATCATCAAACATGCTTATTATATGAAGAATGCGATAATCCATTTCTTGCTTATGAAATTTATAAATGAGCTGGAATATTTTTAGCGTCTATAATGGCCTAGGCCATAAATAACTTTATAGAAAAATCGTTAGCTGCTTGCTATTAGCCTTCTTGAGCAGTTTTTTTATTCTAGAAATTGAAGTGCCTCAAGTATGAAGGTCGTGCAGAAGATAAAGGAAGTTTAATATTTTGAAGTTTTTGATGGCAACATTCAAATGTTATGATTTAGCGAAAGATTTGTTAGGTTTTTATTGATTCCAAGCTATAGAAGATGATTCTTTTTGGTCATGAAGAAGCTTTTATACAATGTGCTAAGTATATTATATGCCACATGTGTGCATGCAATTTTTATAATATACATTAGTGGAAAACATGCATATATCCATCATTTTTTGAATTTTTGCCCAATTTAAAGGCTAATTTTTGAGTTTTATTGTGATGGCTCGATGCCGGTTTAGCGGAACCCGTTCTGACATCGGTGTTCACTTACCGCATGATCATATTGAGTAATGAAAGAAAGGGGACACAAAAATATAAGACATTTTTCATTTATTTCAAACTTCATATTACAAGATCTGATATCGTACTCCTCGTATAAAAGTGAAAAATTAAAAAAAACAGTGCCGTCGTAGATCCATTGTCAGATTAAAAATTTTAAGCATTAGGGTACTTGTTTAAGCTCTTTTAAAAGTACCTGACTTGATATTATACAACAAATAATATCGGAATTGGAATTCCCAGTAATTAGAGAGTACTCTAAGTGCCACAGTAATCAATGCAGTATTACATTTTATAATAGCAGAGATGCGATTTACGAAAGAGATGCATGAAAAATATTAAGGTAAAAGCGCATATGAAATAATTAATTTTTTGCAAAAGATATTAGCATAAAAATGCAGGTTAATGATGTCATTTTTCCAGTAACCTACCACGAATATTGTTACTGATATTATTTTTCCAGTAACAACCCACGAATGCTATTACCGATGTCATTTTTCCAATAATTAGCCATGAATGCTGTTACTGATGTCATTTTTTCAGTAACTGGCCACGAATGTCGTTACTGATGTCATTTTTTCAGTAACTGGCCACGAATGAAAATGATGTTGATTTCTAACAACCAACCAAGCATTAATGTTACTGATGTCATTTTCTAGTAACCTACGAATGTTACCACGTTGGTTCCGAACAATCAACCAAGCTTTAAAAAGAAATTTGGCTCGAAGCAATTAAGCGAAGCAAAGCAGTAATAAAAATGCAAAATGTAATACATGTCATATACTAGGTACCTTTGTCTTTTAGATTCGGATGAGTGACAGTTCGCTCAATCTGCATTTAAAGTTCCCGATATTTTAGCCAATGATTTTTAGGAATATTATTTTTCTTTTAAGGATTTTCTTATATTCTTCTTTTCTTGTCTTTATTATTTTATATTTTCATAATGATATAAGTCTTTATTTAGTCATTTCATATAATATTTATCATATTAATGTTATGAAAGAATAAGGACATAAATAAATTGATTGATTAGCAATAATAAACATCTTCATTACATTTTCAATGTTATTCATTATGATAACATGAACGATGTTTTTGAGATGTTAAGGCCATTACTAATGATTAAGCACAAAAAGAAAAATTTCATTTATTTTCTTTTTTACTAAATTTTTTGAATTTGGACATATATTTTATTTTCTATTTTTTATATTTAAAAAAATAAAAAAAATAATACAAGAGTATCTGTTAGTCAAATCACTCTCAAAGCCAGGCCTTACAATCACAAAAAGTATACTCTTTCTAACGATATACTTGGCTCGGCCTAATTTTGAACTTGTCCTGGATCCTGATTTTGTCCTAACTGAGCTAACAATTTGATTCTAATTGTTTTAATAGAGATTTGAGTTGTTACAACATCTGACATCAAAACTTGGGATACTTTGATACTTATGGTTCAGAGGATGTTTATGAATCTTGTTCACACTTTGATGCATGAATGTGGGTTCTTCCGGATGTAATGCGAAGAGATTATATCAGACATGCACACAAAACCTATCAAAATCATCATTGCCGTGCATACATTAAGACAATCATTTGCAAATCAAGAGATGGGATCCCAAGATCCAAACGATTTTGGAAGCTAAAGGTTTAAAAATTTACTCTCTTAATCTTTTGCTTGGTTCTCTTACTGCTTAATGAACAAGTTCTAGTTAAAAGAGAAGAATTAAACGAAGATCCAAAGAAGAAAGAGAAAGGGGTTGCACTGAATGTTGAAGAAATCAACACCAGTACAAGTTTGGACAAAGAGGGGATGTGGATAATAACGAGGAGATTCAAAATAATGCTAAAAAAGAAAAATCAAAGATGGAGACCTCAACCATAACAACAAAAAAACTCAACACATTTTAATTTAATAATAATTCTATTGTGTTATGAATGTAAGAAAAGAGAATGCATATGATCATTGTCCAAAGTTAAAGTAACAAAAAAAGAGTTGTGAGAAGCCTAAAAAGAAGAACTACAAGACGAAAATTTTTTGGGCTAACTCGAGCTCAAATGACAAAGTCAGAATTTAAAGAAGCAAATCTCTGACTAATGGCGAGGAGTAACGAAAGTGAAAGCCCAAATTTATCATATTATGAGGTGTGCGATTTATTTGATGATGAATTAAAAATATGTTTGATGAATTAAGTTTTGCGTATAATAATCTTAAAAAATATTGTAGAATTTAGAAAAAGGATTTCTAAGAATTTAATTATTAATGTGAGATACAAAAATGTGGTATTGAATTACTTAAGACAACTTGAATATTTATTTTCAAAGAACAGTAAAAACCTAATGGATTCTTTGCATAGAAAATCACAAGCTTAGTAAAAAGTCTTTGAAATCAAGTTTAATTGTAAGTCTTTATAAAATAAATAAAATGTATATAAACTTTGACCTACGACTATTAGAACATGTTATAAAAGAAAGCAAAATAAAATTAAAAAATTGTTACCAAATAAATAATGTTTTCATGTGAATTATTTGGTCACATATTTGGTATGTGTCAATCCAGTTGGAATATGAACCTAGTGTGATTACTTAAGAATAAAGATGTTTTTATAGTATAAAATTGACTTGACTTCATGATTGCAGGTGTCCTCATAAGGAGGATAGTGAGGATATGTGATACCTTGATAGTATTTGCTTTAAGCACATGACTGGGGACAAAGAAAAATTTAGTAAGCTTGAACCTAATAGGGAAAAGTTAATTTGGGCAACAACAAAAATTTTGGAAATAGACTGTTGATTCTAATATATTTTCTCGAGTTTTAGCCTTTATCTAAGTTCTAGGTTTTGCTCAGGATTAGCAACTCAGTAGCTCCATGATCTAGTGCTCAAGCCTTGCACCAACACTTAAAGGATGGTTTTGCAGTTTAAAAGAAACACACACTTAGATGCTTGTGAAGCTACCAAATGAAGATTACATCAACTACTTTATTTTGCTTAATTTTATTTTATATTTTCTTTTATTTTGTATTTGTATTTCATCTACTTAGATCTAAGTTAGGCTTAGGTCTATAATGTTGTTATATTTTGAGATTAGGATGAGCCTTAAATTACCCAAGTATCGAAAAAACATTCTGTCATGTGCTTAGACAAGCATCCTTGTTCTCTTAGGAGGGTGTGCCTAGGCGCGCTTCAGTCACGCGTCCAAGGGCTCCATGATTGCAAGTCGTTTGTGGGAGGGAGGTCGTCTAAACATCTCGCTTAGTTGCACCCAAACGGGTCTTTGATCCTTTCTCGAGCGGGGCTGTTTTGCGAAGGCTGTGCCACGGATTGCGGTTGCACCTAGACCCATGCCTAGGTAGACTATTTAGGAAAACCACAGACTACAGTTGAGCACACTCCCGTGCGCATCTAGGCCACCCTCCCAGGTGCGTTTGGCCACACACCTAGACACACATCTAGGGCACGCATCTAGGCGCGCCTCAAGTTTTCAAAATTTAGCATTGCCTATATTGGATACGAACGTCCCAATACATCTCAGCCTCTCAAGTTTTCTTAAGTTCTCTTAGAGGCTCTTAAGTGCTAAGATTAAAAGAAGGCAAAAATACTAATGTCCCAAATTCTAGGAACTCTTTCTGGAAACTCCTTTCATAGCTTTTTGCAAGTTGTTTTTAATTTATTTTCTTTATTTTTTCTTAACCCTAATTTTTGTTGGGTTATTCCAAAGGGTTTGTACATGTGTCTCTACAAAGTCTTGGGAAGCAGGGGGCACTTCGCATCTCCACGACTAAGATTTGCATAATGAAAGGAATATTTCATCTATTGGTTTATCAAAGTAGTGACTCAATTTTGAGCGGATTTTTGGAAAAGGTGAATATTGGAAGATTGAGCATAAGGACAAGGAGTCTTGATTCACTATGTGAAGTTCCGACGCCGATTCAACGAAAATCGTTCCGACATCGGGTGGTCACTTTTCGCAGGATCATATTGAGTAACTTGAGAGAAAAATGAACACACATATAAAAGTCAAAGATATTATTTATTTATTTCAATGTTCATATTACAACATCTTTTCAACAGTCATCGTACAAAAGTGAAAATAAAGAAAAAGAAAAAAAAAGAAAAATAGCATCGTGGATCTATTAGTAGTTTGAACATTTTAAGCATTAGAGTTTTTGCGTGTATTCCCCCAGGAGCACCTGACCCGGTATTGTACAGAAAACAATATCGGGATTAGAATTTCTAGTAATTAGAGAATACTCTAAGTACTGCAATACACAATAATATTTATATTTTAAAAAGAAAATGCGATTAACGGAAGTAAGACGGTAATAAAATGCAGGAAAAATAAGGCAATAGTGCGAAATAAATAGTTTCCTGCAACGAGTATTATTTATCAAATAAAGATTACTGATGTCATTTTCCAGTAATTAATCCCGAATGTTACTGATGTTATTTTCCAGTAATAACCTTAAATATTATTGATGTCATTTTTTAATAACAATCCCGAATGTTATTGATGTCATTTTTCAATAACAACTTTGAATGTTGCTGATGTTATTTTTCCAACAACAATCCCGAATGTTACTGATGTCATTTTCCAGTAACAACCCCGAATATTATCACGTTGGTTCCGAACAACCAACCAAGCTTCAAATTGAAATTGGCTCAAAGCAAATAAGCGAAGAAGTAAAAATGCAAAATGAAAATGTAATACTTGTCATGTACTGGATACCTTTGTTCCTTAAGTTCAGAAGTTTAATAGTTCGGATGAGTGACAATTCGCTCAATCTGCATTTAGGTTCGGATATCTTTAAGTTAGTTTTTTAATACAATATTTTAGGAGGTATTTTTTTCATTTTTACTTTGATTTGTTCTCTTTCCGTTTTTCTATTAAGATTGAAGTTCGATTTATTTAAGCTGTTATAATTATTAAAGCGTTATGATTACGATCATAATAATGTACGAAGGAAAAAGTCAAAATAAAAATGACTGGATTGAAATTGATAAATTGGAAATAATAGTTATTTTATAACATTTGAATTGTTCTCATTATTAATTAATGAGAATAATATAATGTGAATGACTAATTATTAATTTAATAGCTATAATTTTAAAAAGTAGAGAGTAACAAAATTAGAAAAATGTTCCTTCCATTTTCTTCATTTCCAACTCCTTTTACCTGATTAGGACCGCCTAAAAACGGAGGGAAGCCGGAACGGGGTGGCCGAAGGCTGGAGGAGGGCTGACTGGCGGGGCTACTGGCTGGCGGCTGCTTGGCGGGTAGGGGGCTGCGGACTGCTGCTGGCCGGTGGCTGCTTAGCTGGTAGGGGGCTGCGGACTGCTACTGTGGCTGGCGGGGATGCTGGCTGGCGGCTGCTTGGCTGGTTGCGGATTGCTGCTGTGGCTGTAGTGTGGTGGGGGAGAGGAAGAGAATGGCTGAGAGGAAAAAGGGAGGGAGGGCTTTAAATAGGCGCAGGAAGGAGTCTCCTGCCCCAAACGTGCACCGTTTTAGCGCCATAACGGTGCATGGCATGCGCCAGAGCTTCCTGGCGCTCGGAGGCGGAAGAAATCGCACGCCATTTAATCCCATTCGGTCGGGGGAGGGGAGAATAAGGGAAGAAGAAAACTTGAGAAAAAATAATATAAAAATTTATTTAAACTTAAATTAATTGCATTTTTTCGCCGTTTGGCGTCCAAATACAACGAAACTTGACACCGAGGTGTGTTACAACATTATGAACACCATCGCACCAAAATTTTTTGATTCGAAGTAATATTTTATTTTATATTAATTTTTGAGCTTAAAAATTTCAAAAATTAACCATGATAAAACCGGCGCTCAGAATTTGATGAAACTTCTCGAGCAGCCTTTAAATAATATACTTAACACAACGACACTGAAAACGATAAATTTGGACAGGTATTTTAATGTTCTTGATTTTTAGAATTTAAATAATTCAGAAAATAAAGCGGGAGTTTCCGTTATTCGGATTTCTCCCAAACTAGAGTACTTTGATCTAAAAATTATTTCTATCTATTGGAATTAATTCGAAATTCCTCGGGATCATGATTTCTGAGGCGGGATTTGACCTAAATCGCAAAGTAATGACTTTGGATCGTTACACACTAAAAGTCTCTTTTTGTTCGTATGCTTGTAAAATCTCTTACTTTCTCTTAAATATTTATTTTACTTTTTTTTGTTGTGGTGTGTATTTATGTATGTTCTATAAATATCAAATTATCCCAAGTAAAATTGTTTATTTTTAAATTCTTAGAAATAAACTAATTCACCCCTCTTGATAGTCAAACTAACATAGCTAATTTGGTGCAAAACTTTTCGAAGTACTAAAACAAATTTTATGCTATATATTTATGCAGTTAACTAAGGATGGAAATATGGTTACTTTGAAGTTATTTTCCATTCTTAGCTAATGACAGCACCTAAATATCATGACCTTTGACGGTTGGGGGATTTCTCTTAGTATTTTGAAAGATTTGGATCTAAATGGATACAATAGTAAATTTGTTTTGGCAAATTACTTGAATTTCACCATTTTCTAATTTTTAACAAAATTTTCTGTTTTTTATTTTTCAAACGTTGATTATATATTCCTACTTCCTTTGATCTTTAGCTGCATGCAGCTGTGTGTGCTAGATACCCCAACAAATCACAATAGCAGTTCCGGGAACAAATTTTATGATGTTGCGGCCCAGTTCCAGAAAAACTCTCTGCATTAATTATAGTTTAAGAAATGCCCTTTGTTTTATATATATATTTCTTTCTTACCTATTGCATTTTATAAATTCATAATGATTGCGTACAACATACAGAGAGTTAGGGAACTCAAAACACGAAAACAAAAAAAAAATAAGCAACAAACCAAAAAGAAAAAAATATAAAACAATCACCAAACTCTAAAAAATTTCTCCAAATAGTGATCCCAATTAACGTTGACTACGTTCGCACTAGAGAAATCAAATCTCCCATTTAGTGATTTCACCTCTCCCTCAGATTATAACTGGAATTTTTATTAATTTTGGAGCATTTACCTTTGTGCTTCTTCTTTATTCTCCTCTTATTCTTAGCAATGAAATCATTCAATCTTTCGAGTTTGAAATAATATCATTTGATTCTTCACTTATTCATTTTTTTTATCAGCCTCACTTCTGCCACAAGTGAAGAATTATTTGAGGCATTCCACGCACAAAAAAAAAAAAAAAAAAAAAAAAAAAAATATATATATATATATATATATATAAAAGGATAAAGTGACAAACTTTTAAGGGCCTCACATGATTGTGTGTTACATTTATTTATTTCATTAACATATTAATATTAAAAACTTCTAAGAATATTTATGAATGAATGTTCCGGTACTGCAGTTAAACAAACTTTCTGTTTTCAGCATTTTTTTGTGTCTACTTTGAGTTATTGCGTTCATATTGAAAATCTTAGTAAAAAGGAGCTGGTCCTTCTGTTATTTTTTTACAGGTGTAAACAACCCATTGCCATTCTAGTTGAGATGGATAGAATACTAAGACCTGGCGGTTGGGCCATCGTACGTGATAAATCAGAGATTTTGAGTCATATAGAGAAAATTCTTAAAACATTGCACTGGGATATCATTATGACATTTACCCAGGACACGGAGGGTATTATTTGTGTGAAAAAATCTTTATGGAGGCCAACAGCCTAAAATTTTCCTGGAAAATACTGTTATTTCTCAAAGGTTACACCATTTGACTGCACATCAGTTTTTTCTTTCGCGAAAGAGGTATATTATAATTTTCTATATATTTATTTTATGAATAAATTCTATAAATTTAGCTTTAGTAAATCTAAGTGGTTTTAAATTTAATAAACTATTTTCAACGCTAGTAATTAATTGGGATATCTAGAGACATAGCACTAGTACTTAATTACTTACATCTCTAACACTCAAATATTTTTGTTGCAAAACTTCCACCTATTCTTATACTTTGTATGGAATTTCATCCACTTTCTATTATAGGAAGGATATTTGAGGTGGTGGCTTTGGTCAATGATAAAAGATATTGCTCATAATTTTGCACGTACTAAGCTTTAGAATTTAATTATATAAATATAAAATAGAGAATATTATCAAAATGATATTTTGACTATTGAAAAATATTTAAAAATTCTTAGCTTTTGTAAATGTTCTTTTTGGTCCCTTAACTTTTATTTAAGCATTTTTTTCCTCTCTTTTCTCCTAATTAACTTACTATCCCCTTCCGTTGAAATTACATTTTTTTAAGCTAAGATTTCTAGCGGCGACTCCAGCAGGAATTTGTAGCTGAAAATGGCAGGCGGTGGATTCCGGCTGTTGGAATCGGCCGCTTGCCATTTCCAGCGGCTGATTCCCGCTGAAATCGGCAACGGGTTTCTAGCTGCCGATTTCAGCGGGAATCTATAGCAGGTTTCCGGCTGTCGATTTCTGCTTCTGATTCCGCCCCCTTCCGTTAAAATTATGTTTAATCAGCCGGAATTTCCAATGATCGATTCCTACTGCCGATTCCGGCTGAAAAAACGTAATTTAACGCAAGGGGACGGTGAGTTAACCGTTGGACAAAAAAAACACTTGAACAAAAATTAACGGACCAAAAACAATATTTACAAGAGTTCATGATTATTTTGAACATTTTGCAAGAGTCAAGGAATTATTTTTGATAATTTTCTCATAGAAAATATGAAAATGCTATGCATGAAATATCCACTCATTAATTTTGGTTAATTGAAGTACACATTATTAGGCATTTATATTCAATCTTGCAACCAGATAGCCTAACGCTCTTTGTATAAACATTTTTGAACCATGCTTCTTGGTACTCATCTTGGTACTTGTATTATTTAGAATTGTGTCTCTATATATTCATCAATAGCACCTTGGTCTGCCACTTGTCTTGAAGAGAAACATGCTACGGAGTTCAATCTATGATCTGCATGTCCCTTCTAATGTATTAAGAAATGCGTGATGTTGGTTCTACATAGGATATACTTGCATTATTTTGTCATCTTTATTCATTGTTTTTGAAGAGACATGCTACATAGTTCTGACATGCAGAGTGCATTAATTTGCACCCTCTTTAATTGTATCAAGGTGTGCTGTTGGTTGTACATGGGATAATCTCACATATGATTAAACTTTTTTATTCATTGTGTTTAGATTGAGCTCAAGAAATATTCATTAATTTATGATGTTTTTGTTATGCTGGATTTCTAAGTCTTCAATGGTGTCACATGCAATGCTATTTTTTTTCGCTACTTTTTCTTAGTTCTCCTCTTTTTGATTCGGGAGATGTAAAAATAAATTTATGGGAAGTCACATATATATTTCTGAAATTTTCCTTTTCTGCATATCTATTGCTCAAATATTTTTATTTGCATACGTGCATATGAGAATAAGTATAACATCTTAGCCTGTGTTGTTAAGTATAGGAAATTGATTTGATGTTTGTAGAAATTACAATAGCAGAAACAATAATACTTTTAAAAAAAAGTTCACAATTAATAGCAACACTAATTTTATTCTACTTTAAAGTATGGTGTGCTCATTATAAGATATCAAGCACAGCATTGATTTCAAAGTATTTATCCTTTCTTTGGTCAGACTTATTTAGAATTTGATAATCATCACATATTTATTACCCCATATATATGTTTCATATTTGGTCATTATTTTTCTTTCGGATGATTAATTTTCACATAAATATTAATCCTATAAATTTCTTAATATTCTTAACAAATTAATCTACAAAGCATAGTTGAATCCATCGAGATGAAAAAAGTTTTCGCTGCATATTTTTTTTATCTTAAAAGAGTTATTTTGTTAATTGATATTCTAAAATAATTCTTCTTTTCTTATAAAGGCATGTAGGAGGATATTGCATTCCTTTATCTAATGGCTCGGGGACCATAACCAATTTCTTCAGAGCTCATATAATGTCTTATTCCATTTTTATTGTCTTATTTAATTTTGCTCATTATAAAATTATAGTAAAACAGTTGATTTCCACTCACATTAAAATCATATTTCTTTTATTGAATGTTTTATTGTAAAAATAATTAATTTTTATTTTTCAAATTTGGTAGGCTTATTGTTAGCATATTTCTTCAGAACTCGTATAATGTCTTGTTCCATTTTTGTTGTCTTATTTAATTTTGCTCATTATAAAATTATAATAAAACAGTTGATTTCCACTCACATTAAAATCATATTTCTTTTATTGAATGTTTTATTGTAAAAATAATTAATTTTTATTTTGCAAATTTGGTAGGCTTATTGTTAGCATATTATTATAAACAATTAAAGCTTACAACTAAATATATACAGTTTCATAATTAGATTATTTTTACAGGTCTGTTCTCTTTTATTTATTAAGTAAATGCTGCTACACAAAGCCATGCAGAAAACACAGGAGACTATCCTCTAAGAAATCCTGAAGGCGAATATGTTCGGATGATATCAATATTTATCTGCCTCATAGAAAAATTATGTGCCATTCACTTTCTTGAATAAAATCTAAGGCCAGGGGTGATGATCAAACTTCATTGGATTCTTTTATTTTATGTTTCCACAGATTCTCAATTTAAAAAAAAAAAAAAAAACTATGAAAACAACATTTGGGATATTGAGCTGTACACTTTAATCAACAAGGAAAGCCTCTAAATACTAAACTTGGCCGGTATGAGGAAAGAGTGCCGTTGCATAGGATGCAGGAAGTGATAAATATTTCTTTGCCTTGCCTACATAAGCTCTTTTTGTGAAATTATTGTAATCATTCTCTTCTATAGCATCTAATATCTGCCTGTAAAGCAGCATAGACGCTGAAACCTGTGATGAAAACACATTTACATTAAGAAATCAGAACCTCAAAATCCCTTGTATAATAAAATAATTATAATTTGTTAACATCATGAGAACATACAGTATTGCTATGCCTCAAGTTTAGTTTAAACTTGACATGTTCTACATGAACAGATTTTCAAGGGACAGTGCAGTGCACCCTGTAGGAATTTTAAATATGGAATATATATTAATTTCTGTTTTTTGGCACCCTAATTTGTCTATATAATATGTTCACTTGAGAGAGTAGGGTATTTAACCTACTTTTGTTTCCACCTACTTTTCTTAAATATATAACTATTTATTCTCCTCGCCTGTGATTTTCTTAGATCAAGATTTTCTAGGTAAGTTTTGTCTTTGTTCTGTGATTTATAGTTTGTGAGGTGTTTTCTTTTTGTTGATTGCTTGCATTACTCTAATGGTTCTCTTTAAGAATTGTAGCTTTAATAAAATTGGTCTTCTGCTCACAACATCTTGAAGTAAAGGCTTGATGGCAATGATTATGCTGATATAACTAATGAATTGTATTTAAACTAGGATCAATTAGCGTGAGCCATTTAGTTTCTCCATCAATCTTCTCTCCATCACATTTTATACTTTTTCCAACACGTCAAGCTATATTATGTGATTGCCTAATTAATGATGAACAAAACACCAACAAGTAAACATCAGAGTACTCTAAAATATAGATGAAAAACTCTAAAATACTTTTGTAAGTAATTCCTACGCTCATGCATTGTTATGTAAAAGTACAATGCATGAATTTATCAACACAGTATTGCATAACATACCGGCCATCTGCTTGCTGAATCGAGCAGCGGGATACCCTTCTTAGCCTCATCGAAGTACATTCTAGCACGCCGAATCTGCCCTTTCATAAAGCTTCTCCATTTATCTGTAACTTTCATTTCAAATACATCATTTTCTGAAAGGCCTGCAGACTCAAGCTCATCATGTGGAAGATATACTCTTCCCCTGCCAGCACTGCACTTATTACATCAAAGAAGGAAAGACTATAAATACATCAAAATGATTATAAGGTTCTTTTAAATTTTTGGGTCATACTCCTCTCCAACATCCCTGAGAATGTTTGTTAGCTGACTAGCAATCCCAAGTGCTAAGGCTGCTTCGTAGACTCTTGAAATCAACCCCTTCGAGCCGGTGGCAATACCCATAACTGGGACACTCATCAGTGCTACAGTCCCAGCAACGTAGTAGCAGTATAGATAGAGCTCAGCAAAGTTAAAGTATTTTGATTTATTTAAATCTTGCCTCATTCCTTCAATCATGTGCTCGAATGGCTGGCTAAACAGCAAAAGTATTATTAATCAAATAAAAGTTATATGATGCATTGCAGATGCCTAGATGCCTAACCTTTTTGTATTGTAGTTTGCATGTGGAGCGTTGCTTCTTAAGCTCCCCCAAACATGACACATTATGTGGCCTTTATCTCAGATTTAAAAGTATTGTCACGCTACCATATGTTATATGAGTTGCCTTCAACGAATATGTATAGATACTAGGTTGGGCGGACCTACTTGATGATTATGAGAAGATCATACAATGCCTTGGAAGAGGTTGGCATACATTATAAAATAAATTAGAAAACATGCCTTGAATCTCTTGTTCTACTGCATTGGTACGACATGTCTTATTTTCTTAAATATTGATGTTTTATTAAGAAATCTATGATGTGAAAGGTTCTTTGAGAAATTGCAAATTAAATTCCTATATTTTGCCTGCATATCTTAAAATTTTTTTTGTAGGGATAATTGCTAAAAAAAATTAGTTTAATACTGTTTGAGTGTTGTGATTAATCTATGTGACATTTGAAATTTGCTTATATTTATTTTTGTTCTTATGCATATTACTTTTAAAGTTTAAATACAAATACAGACAATCAAAATAAAATCTTGACATCGACCAATGTTGCGCAATGCATGTTTGATCAATTGTCACGCGATGCATATTTTTGTGTTACCTGGATATCTATGGGAAATCTTGAGATTGTATCAGAGAGCGCGGCGTCGAACATATCGTAGGGACGGCCTTCGAATATGTTGTTCAACCTGCCCTCCCATCGATCAAGCGCATCGGGAGTTGTGTGAGAAGAATTGGGACCATCCACTAGATCATCGGTTCTTCTGCACCATACTGAACATATATATATAGAGAAAATACATACCATCATAGCTATTCAATAGATTGATAAATTTTGGTATGCGTTCTCATTGGCCGAGCCGATGAGAATGAGAGAGGCTTTTAAGTAGAAGACAAGAAGGAATCCAAACCATAGATTGCCCAGATTGCCTTTCTTCTCTCTGGAGTCATGAGAAGTGTCCCTAATGAGAAAAAAAATAAAAAAATCCTTCAATAAGATCATCAAGCTATCTTATTTTCTATATATTAATGCATCATGACAGTGCTTAGAGTTGATTAATTACTTTAATTAGTTACATATAATTGCAAACTAAGAATATAACACTTAATTAATTAAATTTAATTTAATTAATACTGATTATTTATGTTGTTCATTCATTAATTAAATAAATACTAATTGATAACATCAATTAGAATAATTAATTAGTTATCATAAACAGCTAAACTTTTTGAATGCTTTGAAAACTAGCACTCGATTAAATCCATTTAGTTCAGAAAATAAAATAAAATTATATACCTAAACATGATTAAATATCTGATTAGCAATCACTAAACAGTATGCAGCAATTAAATTAATTGTAAATGCTTTAGCTTTATATGGAAAGAGGATATGGGAGATTTTTATTAGCTTACAAAATTTTCTTTTATATTTATATATTTAATATTTAAAACATCATTCAATTTTTTAATATTTATGCCAAATTTAATATCTTTTCAATAACTTTCATTCATTGAAAAAATAAGATATATTTAGATGTTAGATAATTAAAAGATTATTTTGTTCATAATTAATTTAAATTAATATTTAAAGCTAAATTAAGTTATTTGCTTATTAAGAAAGATATTATGCGTTAGTCAAAAAATTGTTTAGTTAGTATGATACACTAATTATAATAATCAATTATAGTTACAAATTTTAGTTAATTATAACATAATGATTGTTTAATGTTAATACAAAAAAATAATTAACTATGAATTAGTTACTAACTAAATAAACTAATTGAGTGTTATTATAATTATTAAGTTAAATTTATAAAATTAATTTGATTAAAATAATTTATTAGCATAACAAAATTAAATATATACAAATTAATTTTTAGGAGGAAAGTTGCTGAATTTTTAACAAATAAATAAAAATATTAAAAAAAATTTAAATTTTAAATATTTCATATATATAAAATTAAAATTAATATATATATATATATATATATATTAAATATATCATGAACTTTTATGAGTGCCATGTGAACGGATTCTCGAGAAATATAAGCCATAGATTTTAACATATTTGAATACAAGTTTTTAAAAAATAATATTTATATTATTTTAATATAAATAAAATAAAATACTATATTAGATAAAGTTTTTTATATCACTCAGATTTAAATAGCATTTTTTTTTGAATAAAAAATCAGTACCCGGTAACAGCGCGATTCTTAAGCCATTTCGGCTACTTCCTAATACAGGAGGCTAAATAACTTTAAAAAGAGACAATTCGAAAAATGGCAGGCAGCAAACTTACCCAAGTAAAAGGTTTTGGCATACTCTGCGCAGACTTCGCCGCACCTCTCATAGGCTTCACTCACCATTTTCGGACTGTTCCACAGGAAACTCTGCTCTGCGTGCTTCAAAATCGCAGCTTTTAGCATTATTTCTCGAGGGCAGCAATTTGTCTGCTCAGCGGACGAAGGAGAAGGCTTCTTCGCACATTGAAAACATATCCGCTTTCTCTCACACCTATCTCGCCGGCGATTCGTCCATCTCAGCTTCGCAGCACCTTCTTCTGGCCGAGACACTCTGCAGATTAAAGTTGCCATTTTTTTTTCTTTATGGATGGCTGTGTTAACTTGAAAAGTAGTCCCATATTATTATATATGCAGCAATATTCATGCTATTGATTCAATGTGATATTCAAAATAATTTATCGAATAAGAATTGGATATTATTTCAATATAATTTTAAAAATAATATTTCTATTATTTAAATTATTATAATTAAAAATTTATATATTTTACACACTCTTGCATAATATATCATTTTCTCTTGGATTTTAATACAAGAGTTAATATTGCACATCCTTTACTATAGAAAGGTTTCTGTACTCATCCTTTGTAGTGTATTATGAATTTATTATCATTTAAGATCAATAAAAAGCCGAGTATATTAATTGGAATGATATACGGATGAAATGCACAATGTTTATAGCCTCTTTTTTTTAAGGAAATGCACGCATTTGCTTAAAATGATTGCTTGCATAAAGCTTATCTCATTTACTCCTTATATATTTGTGCCCCTATGCTTTAAACTCTGTAAATAATTCTAATTTGAAGTTGATTGAGAGAAGAGACTTGTTATTATATATTCAGTAAGAAGTCACTAGCTTTACTTATGTATGTTCGCATATGCATTGATAGAAATAATACAAGAAATGTTATTACTAATTTCTTAGAATTTATGAATCTTAATTTGTTTGTTAAGCTATGGTAGATCAATTGTATTAAAATTATTGAATTCGTTATTTTGCTTTTTCTTTTGCATGCAGGTGGGCGGTTCCTTTTGGAGATGAATAGAATACTACGCCCACGCCCACGCCCAGTAGGATGCTTTATTATTATGTCGTCTGCACATGGAGCTGTCGAAATTGAATAGGGTATGCTTATGTGCTGCCTTTACTATTAGCTTGTAAATGTATCTTCAAATTGGTATATTTTAAGACCTAACCTTTATGACTTGCAATATTTTTATAACTATCAAAAGGAAGCCAAACGGGCCCCGAATGGGCTCCGTGACTGATTTTTGGGGTCCTGAAAGTGTGTCGAGGCTCTTGGAGCGAGCCCCGTAAACCCGATGGGCAGGCGCTTACTCGGTGGACTGCTTTTGCACGATTTTAGGCCGAGGAGAATTGTAAGAACTGCTCCAGGCTGACGCTATAACATGTCCATCCGCATCAGTATTGTAAAAACTGCTTTATGGTGGCAGTTTTGGGACCTTAGTATACATGTCTTAGGGCTGTGTAAAAGGAAAGCTGCAGTTTTTTATCTTTGAGGGCTGCCATTGATTTTGATAAAAGAGCAGCCATTGGTAAGGGTTTAGAACCCTTTGATGCTTGTACCATCTTCTTCTTCCTCTTTCAATAATGAATACTCCTCATCTCCTCTTTGTAGAAGTAGGTGGATCTCACTAAGGATTATAGTGTGCTTGTATAAATGTAATCACCTCCCTCGGCGACTCTATCCCCAAGAAAAAAGTACTAGCATGCAAACTTGGTATATTCTCATTATAAAAACATTATGTACTAGCGCTCTTGGGTCGGGCACTACGGCGTACGGCGCACTGTAGCGCCCAGCTTACAGATCGAGCTCATCGTAGTGCCTGGCTCTCGGGCTAAGAGCGCTACGGCGTGCTGCAGTGCCCGAGCCATAGAATTTCTGTCGCGGATGCGCGCCATAGCGCGTCATAGTGCCCAAAATTTGAAATCTCTATAAATTTTAAAATCTGCTCACTTCATAATTGAAATAACACAATAAAATACTAAAATAAGACTGTGCCATGAGGCCCAGGATGCCCAAGCTTCTGTTGCTACAGCATCCCTTGCTACTTCATAAAATCTCTGGCGCCTTTCAGTGTTTCTCCACTAAATAATTTATATATCTAGTTGGAATAAGATTTGATATAATGCAGAGTGAACTTCATCATAATAAAAGTAGAATAACATTTTTTATTTCGACCAAGTCTTTGATCTAAACCTGCGACCGTCAGTCTTACAATATGACTAATACTCATCTTTGTTCAAATCCTAATTAAAACAAAATATGTTGGGCATTGCGACGAGTATTTTGATAATAGAGTATGCTATGCACAAAGGATTAAGGTTTATTATTGCAACAGCTTTCTTTAATATATATATATATATAATCATTGAAGCAACACAGTCGTTTAAAAAAAAATCAAGAAACTCAAATTTCCTTGACCGTTGTAACCCAACGGTATTATAGCTCAACTTCAACCCCTGGATAAGACGACACGATGCTTCTAGCACTTCTCCCACCAAAACCCATCTCTTTCAGCAGATTCAAACTCACATTTTCCCTCCTCAATTCCTCATCATCATCATCCCCATTCTCTTGTTCCCTCCTCATTTCCTCTTCACCAGCATCCCCATTCTCCAATTCCATCCTCATCCAGCAACACCCCATCTTCCTCCTCCTCCATCAATCCCGCCATCTCCCCGATATCCGAATCCTCCATTCCCATCTCATAGCTTCCGGCCTCATCCACGACCCTTTCACCGCCAGCCGTCTAGTCCAATTCTCCCTCCGCTCCTCCACCACCCCTAACCTCCTCTATGCTTCCTCGATCTTCAATTCCCTTCCTTTCCCCGATGTCTTCACATGGAACACTGTCATCGCCGCTCACATCGAGTTCTCGACTGCTGAATCCGCCGTCGCACTCTATTTCCGCATGCGGGCCAGCCGCTCCCCTCCTAACCTCTACACCTTTGCCCTTTTGGTGAAAGCTTGCATGAGGCTTGGAAATGATGGTTCCTTCATGGTAGGGGAGAAGATTCATGGCCAGGTGATTAAAAATGGAGTCTTGAATTTTCTTGTTGTCAAAAACTCTCTTTTGAGCATGTACTGTAATATGGGACTGTTGCACGATGCTAGGTTGCTGTTTGATGAGAGCTGTGATCTGGATTTGATATCTTGGAATGTGATGGTATCCGGGTATGGGAAGAGTGGGGATATGAACACTGCCCATTTCCTGTTCGATAAAATGCCTGAACGGAATTTGGTTTCATGGAGCGCTATGATAAATGGGTATGTCATGAGCGGGGATTGGGTGGAGGCATTGAGATTGTTCAATGGCCTGCAAGCTGAAGGAATAAGGCCCGATTTTGTCACTCTGGTTAGCGTGCTGAAAGCATGCGGTCATTCTGGCGCGATTCATCAGGGTCGGTGGATTCATCTCTATATAGAGAGAACCAAACTCGGTGGTAACGGTAATAACGTTGTCCTCAGCACTGCTCTGGTTGACATGTATTGTAGGTGCGGGTGCATTGATGCAGCTTATGACGTGTTTGACGGCGTTCCAAATAAAGATATTGTGATTTGGAATGCAATGATCAGAGGTCTAGCAATGCATGGCTATGGGCGCCATGCTCTTCGACTGTTTGGTGGCATGGTGGAGCATGATGGAATGGTGCCCAATGAGCTAACATACATTGGAGTCATGTGCGCTTGTGCTCATGCTGGCATGGTTGATGAAGGTATTGAGATATTTGAATCTATGAGGAGCCATGGAGTGAAGCCTCAGCGGGAGCACTATGGCTGCTTGGCTGATCTCTTGGGAAGAGCAGGGAAAATTCAAAAAGCCGAGGAAGTGTTGCTATGCATGCCGATGGAGCCTCGGGCCGAGCAGTGGGGTGCCTTGATGTCCGCCTGTAGAATGCACAGAGATTTCAGTGTGGGCATTCGTGTCGGGAGGCGTTTGATAGAGCTCGAACCAGATGATGCCGGCCGCTACGTGATGCTGGCAAATATGTACGCTAAGGCAGGGAGATGGGAGGAGGCGTCGGCCACAAGAAGGGAGATGGAAGAGAAAAGGGTGAAAAAAGAGAGGGCGTGGAGCCTGATTGAGTGGAATGGAACGGTTGTGGAGTTTGCAGCCGGAGGTTCGGGGCATAATCAACAGAGCACAGGGGTTTATGAAATGATCGAGAAGATCGAGAGAAGCTTAAGGATAGTTGGATATGTGAAAGATCTATCTCAGGTGCTGATTGATGTGGATGGAGAAGAAGAGAAGGGAGTAGCAATTTCTTACCATAGCGAAAAGCTTGCAATTGCCTTTGCAATTTTGAGCATGGATTCAGGGATGATAATTAGAATTACAAAGAATCTCAGAGTGTGCAGTGATTGCCATAATTATATCAAATTGGTGTCAATGGTATACGAGAGGGAGATTATTGTGAGGGATAAGAATAGGTTTCATCACTTTAAGGAAGGGTCTTGCTCTTGTATGGATTACTGGTGAATTTAGTTGTGTGTGGGAAAATGCTCTTTCACAATAAATTTGCAATTGTATAAAGAAACTATTTCATTATCTTAAAAGGTAGCCATATTTTGGTTCCCCTTTTTGATATTTCTCATTGTATTTTCTTTTTTTATCTGAGTATTTAGAAAATTTTCAATTTTAATTTGTTTAGATTGAGTTGTTAATGCGCAAGCATGCATACACACATACCTACATTTACATGTAAGTAAATAATAACTACAAATAAATATTTTACACAAAAAATCCCAAATATGTGAATCATATATTGCTGATTTTATGATATGTTTTTCACATTTCTCACTATATTATTATTACACCAACAAATAATAATCAGCATGAATTCAAAATACAGACGACGAGGACCTTGTTTTTCCAGTTAAAATATCCTTTGCCTCGTTTATCTTTGAAGCAAGATAATGGCTTCCTCCAGCATCAGGGTGATTAGCAACCATCACCTTCCTATGAGCTGCCCTAATCTTTTCAATTGCAGCTTGTTCTCTGTCAAATCATCACAATTAAGAGATCTTGTTATCTATTATAAACATAGAATCTAAGTGTTAATTTGCAGTCTCTAATGCTCAAGTCATATTATATCTAAATCAAAATAAGAACATGCGGCCTCCATTTGATCCATTCTTTATTTAATTTTGAGGAATTGAAATTCCTCAAAATAATCAAACCTTAAAGCCTAAACCGTTCATATATAAATACCATTCCGTGGTGGTAAGGCAAGGATGATCCTTGTTGGCCACTGCTAGGAAAATCCAATTGAATTGATTTCAGCTCTTTCTTGCAAGAAATTTATGTGAATAATAACCAAATTTTTATAATTAATCTTTTAATGCCAAGTATTTGATATTTACTAAACTTATCTTCGCAAATAAAAGATTTGTAACTGTTATATTAGTAAATATGAATGAATAAGCAATTTGAGATGAGGCGATGTCAATAAATAAATGTTACCTATCTATTTCAACTCTTAGCCAAAAAAAAAATTAACATTGATTTTTAAGAGTATGAAGGCTCTAGACTACGATGAATTTTCATGCCTCATAAATAAAATACAAGTACCTTACACCAAGAATCAGTGCAGCTTCTCTCCTAGTCATTTCATGCTGAAATCCTCCGGGATAGAATCTTTGAACGTGGGGAACAATGGGGCGGGATTTAAAGGTTTGCCATGCTAGGATCAAACGTTTACATCCCAACGCCACTGCTGCAACTGTGATGCCTGCAACTAGTGGAGCCGATACCTGTTATGAAGTCATTAAATATTTTTTTAGCAAATTGTGGCCGTCCATCCTAATTTTAAAGATGAATGCAAAAAGAACAGATTTAAAATTGACTAAGCCTTTACAAGATTTTAGCTGAAAATATCATGTGCACAATTATACTAGAAAAATCCTGAAGAGCACAATAGAACAACCGTACTTTCATTCTTAATGATTTGTGAAAAGAGTCTAATATTAGATGAACTTAAATTTGGGAGACTAATATTTGAGGAGCCTAATATTAGATTTGTGTAGCAACACAACATTAGAATTGCCGATTTGCAAGAAGCTTTTTAAGCATAGGTCATGTACATTAACCTGATTTGAAAATCTGTAATGAGTCAATGACGGTATGAATTCATGAAATTGAGAAGCTCTTCACAAACCTAATATTTGCAGGTAATACATAACAAAAGCTCTTACAAATTTGCAATAAGTCAATGACTGCATGAATTCATGAAATATACCTTGAGTTCATTACTCTTTATTGAAAATCATGGCTGACTTGTTTATTTGTTCTGTTGAAGTATGGAAGACATACATATTTTATTTGCTGTTTGCACAAGTCCTTTTATAAGCATAAACAAGCAGCTCTTACTCAACTTAATTTTTGATATTGTGTAATTTAGTGATGCAAAATAGGTTATAAATTCAAGTGAGGGAAAGTTGACATTAAGATACCATATTTATATGTTGTGCTATCAACATATTTTATTTAATACTTGTTATCATATTGTGTTTTTTTAGCTTTGAGCACTTGCTAATTTAATACATATTACGGTATCCTATAATAAGCATCTAGTGAGATTAAGGCTTTTTGTTGCTGTTGTTGTACAGTATCTTATATAAGTATAACATTATTTTTTATTCAAAATACTTTAAATGGAAGATGCCATTACATTTACTGATAGTGATAGCATTCTTTTTGATGATGCAATCATTGAACAGAGAAAAATATTGATCCTGTAGGGGGAAAAATAATGGTAATAGTGTAAAAATGTCAGAAATATCCAAAACTAATAAGCCCGTTAATGTTATAGAAAATAGACAGTTGATTTCATCTGTATGAAAATATTAATTGGTAACACCTCTTGGTAAAGATGGCAAACAAAGATACAAATGCAACAAATGTGATGACATATTTATGTAATAACAACTTTGGAAATTAAAATTAAAAAAGGCATATTCAATATTGCAAAAATAGAAATATTCATGATATAGGGCAACTTATTTTACAACCTCAATCCACATCATCAATATTGATGGAAGAAGCAAAATTCGATCAGAATTAGTTTAAAGATCTGTTAGCAGTTTAAAGATCAGTTAGCAATATTGCCTTTTCAATGTGTTGAATGAAAGGATATGAAAGTATTGGTACTATTTTGCGTAAGAATTTGCAATGAACATCATGCAATACTATACAAAATGATTGCAAGATGTTTTTAAGAGAAAAAAAACATAAAATGAGTTTTAGTAACTTGGACATCAGAATTATTCTAACTTCAGATTTGTGGTCATCCATAAACAACTATTTGTTACAATTGCTTAATTGCACATTTCATCGATAATAATTTGTATTTACAAGCAAAAAAAAAAAATACTATTTAGTTATACGCCTCCTCCATATGATGGTCAATGTTTGAGATGACAATCTTTTACACATGAACTGGGAATTGAGCAGAAGCTTTTCAACATTAAATTGGATAATGCTTCTACTTATAATGTTTCAAATGAATTTTGAAATCTTGTTTAAACTTGCGAGTCAACATTGCATGTGATGGAGAGTTCTTTCACATGCGACGTTGTGCTCATATAGTTAACTTAATTGTTCAAGGACTCAAGAAAATAGAAAGCTCTATCATAAAATTTCATGAATGTATAAGAATATAAAATGCTCACAAGTTAGAAGGATCAAGTTTTTATATTGTGTCAAACAATTTTGTCTTAATGGTAAAAGAGGGCTTAGCAGGACGTTCTTACTAGACAGAATTCCATATTTAAATTCTTGATCATGCTATCTATTATAAATATATTTTTTTACACTTTCAGCTAATTGATTCAAGTTATAAATGTTGCCCAACAGATAATGCATGGGAAAAAACTGGTTACTATATGCATTTTTGTCTCTTTTATGAGATTACTTGAGTTCTCTGGCACTAAAGATTCCATCACAAATCTCTATTTTCGTATTATTTCATCTTCTTATGCAGCACTTAAAAATGAACAAGCTTACAAAATTTGAGAAGTGTTGGTTTAATTTTTGTACAACTTTGGGTATATTGTTATTCTTGACCCACATTATAAGTTGTAATTTGTTGAATAGTGCTACACAAAATTATATGTTGGTGCACAATTTGAGAAGATAAGAGCTAAACTATTTAGGCTCTTCTCTGGTTATTGTACAAATTTGAGCAGTTACATCACGCAAGCAAACAACCAAAGTGTTGATGAGAATCCTCTTGAGCACTCAACATGATGACCCTCATCAATCCCTTGGATGTTTGTTTGCAATGATAAGGAACCACTCAAGTTTGTATATTAATGAGAGAAGAGTTAAATAATTTAGGTCTTAAAAAAACTACTATTTAATACACATGAGTTTGATTAATTTGATGATGACACTACTCCATAAGATTCGAAATAGAAATGTACTTAGATGAGCCAAAGCTAGTGGAGTTAGATATATTGCATTATTGGAGAGGAAACCAAGATTTCCAGCAGCTACGGCACATGATATCTTATATATTTTAATATCAGCACTAGCATCAGACACACATTTAGCAATTGTGGTCACATTCTGGACATATATTGTAGTGTATTGACGCACAATATTGTGGAGGCATTGGTGTGTACAAAAGATTGGCTATATAACAACTAAAATATTGTATTAGTGTAAATTATATAAATGTTTTTTTCTATCAACATGTGAAGCTGACTTTTTGCTTTACTAAATAAATAGCAAAAAAATTTATGAAAGTGGCTTTAAATGATGATGAAAATGATAGTAAATCTTAGATAATTTACTTACTTCTATTTAAAAATATTATTTTTAGACCTAATGTAATGACCCAAAGTCGTTAATTTGCAAATTAGGTCAAAATCCCGCCTTAGGAATCAAGATAACGGGAAATTTCAATTTGGGGCAAACAAAATTACCAATAGATAGAGGCAAATTTAAAGATCAAAGTGCCCTAGTTTGGGTAAAATCCGAAAGACGGAAGCTCCCGCCTTATACCCGGAATTATTTAAATTATAAAAAATCAAAACATTGAAATACGTGTCTGAATTTATCATTTTCAGTATCGTGGTGTTAAGTATATTATTTAAAAGCTGCTCGAGAAGTTTCATCTAATTCTGAGTGCTGATTTGATCGTGGCAAATTTTCGAAGTTTCAAACCCCAAAAATTAAATAAAATAAAATTTTGCTCTGAATCGAAAATTTTTGACGCAAGGGTGTTCATAATGTTGCAACGCACCTCGGTGTCAAGTTTCGTTGTATTCGGACGCCAAATGACGGAAAATATGAGAAGATTTTAAATTTAAGTTTTTTTTTTAAAAAAAAAATCCCCTGTTCTCCATTCGCCCGATCCCCCCCCTCCTGCTCAATCGCATCTCGCGATGCGATCGCAGGCTCTGTCGCGAGACAGCATGCAGCGGAGACTTTCGTGCCTGCCTGCGCTGTTTTTGGCGCAGGCTGTCGGCCAAATGGGCCAACCACCGATCCCCGACCCCCATTCCGCCTCCTGGCGGAAGAAGCTTCCGCGCCAGGGGGAGTTCAGGCGCATGCCAGGCGCCGATTTGGCGCAAATCCTGCGCCTATTTAATCCCCATCCCCTCCCTTCTCCTCCCCACAATCACACACAGCAGCAGCCTCCTCAGCAGCTCCAGCCTCCCTCCTTCCAGCTTCCGGCAGCCTCTCCTCGGCCCTACCAGCCTCCAGCAGCCAGCGGCAGCTCCCTCCAGCAAGCCTCCCAGCCAGCAGCAGCCTTCGGCAGCTCCCAGCAGTCCCTTCCAGCAGCTTCCAGCGGCTTCCGGCAACCCGGCAGTCCCTTCCAGCAACTTCCGGCAACCCGACAACCCCCGGCAGTCCCTTCCAACCGCTTCCGGCAGCCCGACAGCCCCCTTCAACCAACCAGCTCCCTCTCCGGTAGCTCCCGACAGCCCCCGGCAGCCTCCGACAGCCCCCAGCAGCCTCCGACAGCCAGCTATCAAGCCGCCAAACCACTCTGTAGCCGCTGCCAGCCAGCCTCTCGCCATTGTCACCTCGGCAGCCTTCGGCCAACCCGTTCCGGCCTATCTTCGTTTTCCGGCGATCCTAATTCTAAAGTAAGAGGAGAAAATTAAAGAACACATTTGTTTTCTCTAAATCCTGTTACTCTCTATTAACTTTATAATTAGTCATTCACAATAAAATTATTCTCATTGATAATGAAAATGATTCAATTATTATAAATGACTATTATTTCATAAATTGCCAATTCAATCATTTTTATTTTGACTTTGTCATTATACAGTATTATGATCATAATCTTAAGACACTTTAATAATTATAACTGCTTTAATAGCAGCTTAAATCAATCGAACTTCAAAAACGGAAGAAGAACATAATGAAAGAAGAAATTGAACTCCTAAATCATTTGATTAAAAAACTAACTTAAAAATATCGGAGACTTAAATGCAGATTGAGCGAACTGTCACTCATTCGAGCTATTGAACTTCTGAACTTAAGGATCAAAAGTACCCAGTATATGACTTGCATTACATTTTGCATTTTTCTATTACTGCTATGCTTCGCTTATTTGCTTTGAGCCAAAACCATTTGAAGCTTGGTTGGTTGTTCGGAACCAACGTAATATCATTCGGAGTTGTTACCGAAAAATAACATCGGTATCATTCGGAGTTGTTACTAGAAAAATGACATCAGTAACATTCGGGGTTGTTGCTGGAAAAATAACATCAGCAATATTCGGGGTTGTTATTGGAAAATGACATCAATAACATTCGGGGTTGTTACTAGAAAAAATGACATCAGTAACATTCGGGGTTAGTTATTGAAAAATGACATCAATAACCTTTATTTTGTGATAACTACTTTTTGCAGAAATTTGCTTGCTTATTTTACGAGGTTGCCTTACCTATCATACACTTTATTTTCAACTTACTTCCGCTAATCGCACCTTTAAGAATGTTATTTGTTATTTACTGTACTTAGAGTATTCTCTAATTACTGGGAATTCTAATCCCAGTATTATTTTCTGTACAAATACCAGGTCAGGTGCTCCTGGAAGAGGTTAAACAAGAACCCTAATTTTCAAATGGATCTACGACGGTGCTGAATTGCTTATTTTGTTTCTTTTGTTTTGTACGATGAAGGATCTTGTAATAAGAATTTTGATAAATGAAAATATCTTTTACTTTTATATGCGTATACTTTTTCTCTCAAATTGCTCGATATGATCCTGTGGTGAGTAGTCACCCGATGCCAGAACGGTTTCTGCTGAACCAGCATCGGGCCGTCACACCTAAAGACTTTAGCATGCTTTCTAAATTTAAACGTATATTATATAATTCTAAATATGTGCCATTTCTCTACTTTGGTAGGTGAGAAGTTCTAATGATAGAGTTTACATGGTTCAAACTTCAAACTTTATAAAATATAATACATTATATCACAAAATAATGTTGACATCAAAACATACATATTGTAATAACTAGAACTAAAAGCATAAGTTATATTGGTTGCACAAGTTCAAAGTGTTGTGAATCACTTTTTATATGAATTTCTTAATAGATGTTGATTGCCTAATATAAGGATGGAGTTAAGCACTTGATTAGTTGATTTGAAAAGGGACCATTTATACCATGCAGTAAAATTTATGTTACTTGCAATAATATCAAAATGCAATGGTTTATTTCTTTACATTTTAATTATAAACTGAAAGCTGCAATAGTATTCATATACTGGACTAGCCCAATTCAAGAAGGTAGGATCTATTTTGTAGGCTATGCCTAACCATTTATTAATTGTTATGCTACTTGAAAATATCACTACATTTTTATAATCAATTGGATACTGGTTTTCTTATTTACTTAATAAAATTCAGTGATGATATATTATATGATGAATAAAATTCAATAAATCTGCAGCATAAATAAGTATTGATTATTTTGTATATTTTATCTAAAGTGTGAGAAGAGCTTAATTATTCCCTTATTGTTAGAAGAGATTGATCAGGGCGGTTGGTTGGTGTCAATTGTAAGGACTTATATGCTAAATATTAGCCGCTGAGGACCTGAGGTGTAGAGCTTTTTCTATTGGTTTGGAAGAAATTTTATGAGATGCTCACTACTTAGTGTATTCCTATAATTTCTTTATATATTTCTTTTTTTTATTGTTGTAGCCTATGATATGCTAATTACTGAGTTTCTCATTGCTGGGGTGCAGACTGCTCACGAGTAAAACTTCTTGGGTTAGGATCATTTGGCAATTTCAATTTGCATTTGTATTAATTATTTTATATGTTGATTTCATTTTTAAACAATTATAAATTTCTTATATCAAAATTAAAAATTTCAGGGTATCCCACAAATAAAACTTGGTTAGCAGAGTTCAATGTACAAATTGAAATTGCCAAATTCACTTCTATGATTAATAGGGTTGCATGCTTGCATGGTTGTATTTCTTCAAAAATTAGGAGGGTGTTAAGCTACATTACAATTTACAAGGAATTAAACATATCGACAATCACTGCCCACTAGCCAACACTCAAGGGTTGCATGTTTACATGATTATTTACTATTGCTTTGATTTTTTGCTTATTTTAATTTTATTAAACACAAATTTTATAAACTCTCTTATTATTCATTAATTTGTTAAGGATAGAATTGCTGTTTGTTGTCTGCTGAAGAAAGTGTAGAATTTACAGACAATCAAGCACTTTTAATTTTATTATATGTTGAATAAGGGTGATGACTGTTAATTGCTTAAATGCATTTCTATAAATTTCTTTATATGTTGTTTTCATTTAAAAATAATAATAATAATAATTCTTTATACTTAATTTTATATGTTAATTGCTGTGGCCTGTGAGATACTGATTGTTGAGTTGCTCATTGTTAGGGTGTTGATCGCTGGGTGTAGAACTTTTTAAATTTGTATGAGAATTTGGAGCAATATTGGAGTGCTAACTGCTGACGTGCAACTGTATTATCTTTTCAAATGTTGACTTTATTTTTAAACAGTTATACATTACTGACTTCACATGTTAAAAATGCAGACATCCCACCTAAAACTAGACCAACATTGTTCAATGTACAAATTAAAATTGCCAAATTCATGTCGATATTAGACAGAGTTGTATGGTTGCATGGTTGTTTTTCTTCAGTAATCAAATGGGTATTAGGCTACATTACAATTTATAAACAAGTATAACAATAACCACTAGCCAACACCTAAGGGCTGCAACCTGTAGCTCTGCATTATTATTTACGATTGTTTTAATTTTTTGTTATTTTAATTTGTAATAAATTTAAATTTTATAAATTGCCTTATCAGTCATTAATTTGTTTAAGAATAGGGTATGCTTATAAGCAAGCAACAACACCAAGTCTTAATCTCATAGTTGGGGTCAGCTACATAAATCCTTTGTTTCCACTGTGCTCAATCAAATAAAAGCCCCTCCCAAAATTCAAAATAGAGAAAATCATTTCTAATGATTTCTTACCATTTTTTTGGGGGTCTTTCTCTTCTTCCTTTAATACGAGAGAAATTTATAAACTCAATTTTTCTAACAGAGACATTGTGTGAAGAATTGAGAGACCGCTGAAATCTGAAATTATAATATATTTTGATACTAACTTTACAAGACGTGCAGCTCTCTTTAAATAGAGAGTCTAACATTAAATAGAAGCAATTGATCACATCCACATATCAAGAATGTAATTAGCGAATGAGGTTAATCTCATGTGGGCTTAGTCATCTTATTACACCCCCGCAAGTGAGGTATGTCGGATGGAACAACAAGCTTGGAGATATACTTCTGAAAGTTCTTAGAAGATAGTGTTTTGTGAGAACATCTGCAAGTTGTAGTTCGGATGGGATATGCCGCACTTGAACTTTTTTGGCAACTAGCTCGCGAATAAAATGAATATCAAGAGCCATATGTTTCATGCGAGTGTGTAGCACAGGATTTGCAACTAATTAGGTTGTCGAGAGATTGTCGCACCATATTGTGGATAATGACGCATGAGAGAAGCCAATTTCTTGTAGAAGATGAACTACCCAAAAGAACTTCATTGGCCATATTGGCTGCAGCTTTATATTCTGCATCAGCACTGGAGCGAGCCATAATGGATTGCTTTTTGGAAGACCAAGAGATAAGTGTGGGCCCAAGGAAGATGAAGTATTCGCCAATAGATTTCCTATCAATCTTGCAGCTAACCCAATCGGTATCGGTAAATGCCTGAATGTATCGATAAGGAGCTGGATAAATAGCATAACAATGACTAATGGTGCTTTTTAGGTAGCGAAGAATATGCTTGAGCGCCTACAAATGTTCCGTAGTGGGAGAATGCATAAATTGACAGATGCGATTGACACTAAATGAAATATCCAGCCCGTGAGGAGAAGATACAGTAAAGTGCCAACGATGCTTCAGAAATCCTTTGCTTCTGCATTAGATAACGATAGAGCTGATGAGGAGAATGACATAGGGCACATGGAACTTCAACATGGCTCCGAATTTTCCATATTAGTTTGTTGAAGTAATGTTGAAATGTATTGAGATTGCGAGAGGTAAAGAGCTGTAGACTTGCGGTAAAATTGAATCCCGAGAAAATTACGTGTTTGACCAAGGTCTTTAACTGCGAAGTTATCACTGAGGGATCGTATGAGTTGAGGTATAGTAATTGAATCATTTCCTGTAAGAATGATGTTATCGACAATGAGAAAGAACATAATAATATGTTTATTGAGGTAGAAGAATAGTGAGTTGTCTGCAATACTTTATTGAAATCCTTGCTTAATAAGAAATCCAGAGAGCTTTGAGAACCATGCACGAGGAGCTTGCTTAAAATCATACAATGCTTTATGCAGTTTGCAAACATGTGTAGGGAAGGTTGAGTCAACATAACCTTCTGGTTGAGACATGAAAATGTGTTCTTGCAAATCTTCATTAAGAAAAGCATTATCAAAATCGAGTTGATAAATAGGCCAAGTGTACGTTACCGCAAGTGTCAGTATTATCCGAATGGAGATAGGTTTTATCATAGAACTAAAAGTCTCATAATAATCAACTCCTTGTTGATGAAAGCTACGAGCAACTAACCTTGCTTTGTGCTGGCGAATGGTCCCATCATAAAAGGTAGATTTGCCTGTATTGTAGATTGGTAAACATTGTCTATTACCAACATGCACTATGTCCAATCCTTCATACGACTGAGTGGATTGAATGTTCTGAAGATTAGAAGTGATGTGATGAGTTGCCCTAGAGTCTGGATACCGGCCATCGGTGTTAAAAGTCACCAGGTGTGTAGAGGGAGGATTACACCAACCAACAGTACCAAAATATCATTGGGGAGGGAAGGCCGAAACATCTTAATGATGATAGTAATTGATTGCTGAGTGTTCATATCAATTGCATACTTAGTAGATGAGTGAAGACCGGCCACGACCATTGAAGTAACCGCGGCACGAAAGCGACCCTTTCCTTGACCTCGGTTGAAGGTGATGTTGGGACGAGAAATGAAGTGATTTGGCGTAGGTTTGGTGCTGGCTTGAACAAGGTTGGCATAGGTGACATTGTTGCCGGCGGTGTCCGTGGAACAAAGAATCTCATGATTTAAGAGAATGCTACAAAGCTCATCAACTTTGATGAGCTCTAATCTTGCTATAAAAGAGTGTCTAGAGGAGCAAATTATGGTCCCAAATTAGTGAGGATGCCGATCACAACCTGTTGATCAGTAAATGGAAAACCGGATATGGCTAGTTGATGGGCGAGTTGTTTTAGCTATTGAAGATAGTCATTCATGGGAGTAGCACCTTTCTGTAGATAACACAATTGATACTCAAGTTGTTGTAGACAGATCTGAGAAGTAGAGGCACAAATTTCAGAGAGAGCTTGCCATATGAAATAAGCAGAATCATGCCCAAGAACTTGAGCATAAACAGATTCCGTTAGTGAAGAAATGATCCAGTTGAGAATGAGATGATCGGTGGTAATGTAATGACCCTATATCATTTTTGAGAAAGACTTTAATTTTCCCGTTGGGTTTAGTTTCTGTTAATTATCCACACAAATTCGTTTTATGAAAGTTACCCGCTAGTTTTGGTTGGATACTCACAATTTTCCATTTTCAATTAGATATTCCTTGCTAAAATATGTTTTCATCCTTTTATGCTTGTTATTGTTATGTGCTGATTATATTATTTTGGGAATTCATTATTTCGTTAGCTGCTATTAATTACAAATCAAAGAGTAATTCAGATTATTGAGCTAAAATTTCTTTCCCGTAACTGACAGAAGTATGAATATTTTCCCCGAATATTTTCCCCCGCTTATTTAACGCTATTCATACCTCTTCACAATAATTACCGCAATTAAAACCTACAGTTTCCAACTGAAATCAAGCGACTCCCGATTTTCTTCCTATCTCCGTTACTGATCAGCGACTTTCAATTTCCTTTCTAATCCCGCAATTGACGCAGGAAACCAACAACAGTAAAGATAATGGTTTCCAAAGTAGGGATCGACGTAGTGCACGCCCTAATTTACGCCACCGTCGGCTCTCCGGGTGCCCAAGAAATGGGCGCACACATACATTAGATAATAATAATAATATTTATGAATTATTATTATTATTATTTCTTTTAATAATAATAATTATTATTATGATAATAATAACAATAACAAATTAAACATAATATATAACTATAATAATTATACAATAGTATATATATATATATTTATATGAATAATAATATTAAATATAAATAAAAAAATAAAGAACATAAAAATTACATAAAAAAATGTTACGAGCAGAAGATAAAAGTTAGTAGCAGAAATAAAAAGCTATGAGCAGAAAAATAAAAGTTAACAGCAAAATAAAAGTTATGAGCAAAAATAAAAATTAATAGTTAGCAGGTTAGTGATGTTATGGGTCAAATTAATTTTTAATTATTTTATCTATCATTTAAAATTTTAATATTTCAATTTACCCATAAATATTTCTTCACTCACTTTTTATTTTTTATTTTCATGGCCCTTCTTCTCGTTCAAAGGGGGTTCACCGCAGGGAGGCAGCGACTTGTCGAGGAGGTGTGGGATGACTTGGGAGGAGTTTGCCAGGGTGCCGGCAAGGCGTTGGCAAGACGAGGTGGCGGGGCTAGGGGTGGTTGTTGGCCGGGGAGGAAGAAGAAGAGGGGGAGAGGAGGAGGAAGTCTTAGGGCTGCTGGTGAGGCAGGGAGGAGGAGGTGGTGGTCAGCGACCTGCCGTAGGTGGAAGATGGAGTGGATGCTTGAGGGAGAAGGAGAGGGAGTTTATAGGGGAGAAGTGGGGGGTGGGCGGGCCGGCGTCGGGCAGCGCTGGGCAGGGGCGACATGGCAGCCCCTAGTGGGGGACTGGCTCCTGCCGCCGTGTGCAAGGGCACGCGGCATGTCCTAGGGGGGTCCAGTCGCATGGCAGGGAAGAAAGGGGGGGGAAAGAAAATATTGGGAAAACATTTAAATAAAAAATATTAATCACATTTTTTAATCATCCGATTCTGAATTTTACGAAACTTGACCGGGAGGTCCGTCTTGACGAGACGAACGTCATTGATAAAAAATTTCTCAATTATCAAATATATTTTATTTTTAATTAATTTTTGAAGGTAAAAACTCCAAAAATTCATTTCGGACAATCTGACGCTCAAAATTTCGACAAAAAAATTTGTGTAGCCTTCTTTTATTGTTATGAATCCAACGGTACCAAAAAATTTGAATTTGAACTTATATTTTATTTTTCTAATTTTCCATATTTAAAATATTAAAAAAATAATATAGGAATATCTGTTGGTCAGATTGCTCTAAACTTGGGCATTAGGATCACAAAAAATACTTGTTCCAACAGTATATTTGGTTTGACCTAAATTTGAACTTGCCCGAGATCCTGACTGTCCTAATTGAGTCGACAATTTGGCCCCAATTATTATAGTTAGGATTTAGGATGTTACAGACTCCCCTACTTAAAATGGATGTCGTCCTCAACATCATAGGTAGTTACTCTGAAGAGATTTGGATACTTTATGCGTATGTCATCTTCTTTTCCCAAGTGGCTTTTTTTGAACTTTGATTACTTTATTACACTTTTACTATGAGAATTGATTTGTTGCGAAAATGACGAATGTCTTTTGCTAGTACTTTGATAGATACTTCGATATAAGTTAAGCCTGAATGAATGCATTCTCCTGGGATGTATGTTTGTTGTTCTGGGCTAATCAGACATTTGCGGAGAGATAATACATGGAAGACATCATGTATAGCAGAAAATCCTTTGGTAATCCTGAAAGATTCTCGAAAAATATATCTGCAAAATCTTTTACTATTCTAGTGGCAATTAAAGAAACTCTATCTTAGTCCATACCTATCACTGTTAATAGATAGCATTCATATCCTCTTCTAATCATCTTCTAATCATTGTTATAAACCCCCCTTCTCCTTCTCCCTCAAGCATCCACCCCTCTACCTCTGGAATCCCGCTGACCACCACCTCCTCCTCCCTACCTCACCAGCAGCCCCAAGCCTACCTCATCCCCCCCTCGACAACACCAAGGCCTTCCCCCTCCTCTCCCTCTCTTCTTCTTCCTCCCCGGCCAACAACCACCCCTCGCCCCACCACCCTGTCATGCCAACGCCTTGACGGCACCTTGCCAAACTCCTCCCAAGTCATCCCCCACCCCCTTGGCAAGTCACCGCCTCCCCACAGTGAACCCCCTTAGAACGAGAAGAAGGGTCATAGAAACAAAAAAAAAGATGTGAGTGAAGAAAATTTTATGGGAAAATTGAAATATTAAATTTTAAATGAGATAAAAAACAATTAAAATTAATTTGACTCCTAACATTGCTAACCCACTAACCACTAATTTTTATTTTTGCTCTTAATTTTTATTTTGCTACTAAGTTATTTTTCTGCTCCTAATATTTTTATTTCTACTATTAACATTTGTTTTTTGCCTCTAATATTTTTTTATGAAATTTTTATGTTCTTTATTTTTTATTTTTTATTTAATATTATTATTAATATATATATATACTATAATACAATTATAATAGTTATAATATGTTATAATAATAATAACAATAACATTAATTTGTTATTGTTATTATTAACATAATTATTATAATATTATTGAAATAAATAATAATTTGAGACCTCCACAGAGTGTAGTTGGCTGTCCAATTTAACATTGAGGATGTGATGAACATTACCAAGGTGCGTACTATCACCGAAGCTGATGGTGATGGTGGCTATAAGATTGGAAGGGTGTGAGATTCTGTCGGCTGGACTCGCTGAATGAGGGGTGGGAAGAAGATCGGTTGGAGAAGCCATAGCTAAAGATGAAGAAGAATATTCCTCAGATGGTTGACATCGATTCTTGATCGTTGATTCTTGACATCTTTAAAGGCGTCGAATCTTGACGTTCAAAGGAAGGATCGTCAGCGAGAACGAGCGTAACGAAAAACAGCGAAAATAGCAGTCGATTCTTGATAGTCAATTATATCTTTAAAAGAGTCAATACTTGATGCAAATCTTCTTGATCACGGGTAGAGCGGCTACAGGATTCTTGGATGCAGGTTTCTTGATCACAGCTAGAGCGGTCGATCCTTGGTTGCGGTGGTGATAGCTTTCCGTTTGAAGCTTGGATGAATTTTTCGGTCGGTGAAGAGGGAGCCAAGAGATTAGATGAGTTCTTATAGGTTGTGAACCTCTCTCTGATACCATGTGAAGAATTGAGAGACTGCTAAAATCTGGGTTTATAATATGTTTTTGACACTAACTTTGCAAGAGATGAAACTTTCTATAAATAGGGAGAGTCAAACTTTAAAATAGAAGCAATTGATCACATTCACATATCAAGAATGTGATTAACAGATGAGGTTAATCTCATGTGGGCTTAATCATCTTATTACATTGCACGGTCTATGTTTAATATGTCTGAATCATCTAATATGACATTCTCTAATCTTATCCACTATTAGAACCACTTCAAACTTACTACAAATAAACTCAATTATCATTCTATCTTTACAAGTATATCCACTCAAAAGAGCTTAGAGGTCATAGGCTCCAATGAACCAATTCTCTTTAATCACATACACTAATTTGCATGGCAGATACAACAAACTTTAATATCACTTTAATTGTTGAGGTCATACGCATCCTTATTATTCAAAAGATTGTGAAATCATGTACGTTAATTAAAAAAATATTAATTTTATATTAATAACTATTTTCTTTGCATAAGACTGATGGCCTATGTTCTCGTATTTTCAAAATGCATTTTACATCTCAATATCAAATAAAAAGGGCATGATGTATATGACTACCTAGCTAAATTGAAAAAGCAGTACCCATAAAAGAAAAAAAATTTGACGGCAACAAGTTGGAAAAAAACAATGACAAGGATTAAAAATGAAGAGAAAGGGTTTAGATCAATTTACCATCGGAAGGAAACAATGGATTTTCTCCGATCTGAAAAGGAGAGAACAAAAACAAAAGTTAGGGATCCGTATAAGTTTTTTAACGATTTTTCAGGTTTACACCAAATGAAAAATAACACTTTTTCACCTTTAAGAATTCCAAAGAAAAACAAATTTAAAGTGTTATTTAGAAGTTTTGACTGTTTTGACATTTCCTGGAGATAGTTTATTGTTTGAACCTTCAAAAAGTTCATATGGAGTGGAAGATAAGAATTAACATAAAGAGTTAATTTTTATCTATCAACTCAGTTTTTCTGTCTAAAATTTTAAAGATGCTATTTTTAAGATTAAGCAGTGCAAGAATGTAGTACCGTTGGACCAAAATGCTCAAGTAGATGGAATTAGAATACAATGTACCTATATGAGATTGGCAGTTACAGCTAAATTACAGTCATAATAAAAATTAGATGGAATAAATAACTAAATATATAGATGCCAAGGAATGAAGAGAAAACAAGGGAAAGCGCCAGAATAAAATTTTAATAAAAGGATAATTAGGGCAATTTCTTTTTGTTCGGAAGTCTTGCCACACCTGTATGTCTGAAGAACCTCAAGAGCATCCTTATATAACATGCTCACTAGCATCATATATGGTGAAGTCAGCTCATTCTTTCCCGTAATTTAACCAAATTTAGATTTTCTATAAAATGCTGTCATTTGCGATATGCATTGAAAGCATGTATTTTCTTGTATATTTTTTGTCATGCCGTAACACCAGGTGAGAGATGCTGAGTATAAAGCTTAACATCCTCAAATCAAATTCAATAGCTATCAACCATAAGATCAATTCACATTTAACCATGCTCAACATCAAACAGTACTTGATTTTCCATAAAAGGAGAAAAAATAGTTAAAAATACGCCTCTCATTTTTTTCTTGTAGAATGCAAATAAGGAATTCAAGTACCCATCAGGGATTAAGGGGAAGTGGCCGGTAGTGAATTCCAAAAGATCAACAGCATGCATTCCAATAAACAAAGTTGAACTCAGATAACGATCAGTGAGGAGCTGACATGCTCAATTAATGTCCAATGCTTGATATCAGTAAATATCAACAGGCTATAATCACCTCATGATTAGAAAAATGTTTATCTCTTTGAGTGGTCGTAGTAAGTGAATTTCATCAAACCAAATAGAATCCAAGTGTTTATTTTGATGATCATCTTGCATATTTATGAACTTGAAGGAATTGAGAAATAAACTTAACAAAGTTCATTTATTAATGAAATATATCACATTTTGATAACAAAGAATTAAACTTGACGCTTGCAAAACATTGGTTTTACAATAAAATTATTGGTGAAATCTACATGAAATAAATGATGAAATGAGAAAAATAGTAGATTTATCAATGATAACAAATACTACCATATGTACGATTTTTAAAATAGTTAAAATGCATAAAAATCACAACTCATTCTACGACCACAATTTCTTTATAACTTAGTAAGTAAGACTTAACATGAACTTAAGGTTTAATCAAGCAAAAATTTTTTAGGCATGCATTATTACTAAATAACCTAGCATTGTGATAAATAAGGGTATTGATACAAATATAAGTAAACTTGATATTCCGTATTTTGCGAATTATCCCATGTTTAAGATCAATAAGAAAGTCAAGTGAATGGAACTATCTTTATTTTCCTTTCTGAAGCACCGCTGTCTAATCCAATAATCAATCCCCTTAAAATGTGACCATTGCTTATCTCCACTTATCTTCTTCATCCTTCACAACATATTTGCCAGCTTTCAGCAGCATCAAAGCTTTGTTCTAATGATGCACAATGAATTTGGGTGAGGCATTGAGACTAGATTCTGCTTCAAGTGAGATAGAAGAATCAAACAATTTTATTTATACTTTTGAAATCAAGAGGTCTAGAAAATCAAACTTGAAAACAATTTGAGCCATAGCTCGAAAACCTTGGGGAAGCCTTAGTCATATTTGCATTAATGATGCCATTGAAATAGAGCTATAAAGTTTTGCATCAAATTGGCTACCAACAATAATTTTGGGTTATTGTGGGGGACTCTTCTTGACAACCTTTACGAGATCATTTGGAGCTAAACTGAGCTAACTTTTTGCGTTTGATTAATACAATTTAACAATAACTTATTTTTAAAAAAGAGGCAAATATATATATATATATATATATATATATATATATATATAATAGGAGGGAAAGTAAAATACATTAAAATGATTGTCATGACTCTCCGTAATTTGCAGGTATTGGTAATCGGCTCAATGCTTGGAATTCAAATATATTTATATAGTCTTTAAAAATCATGCCGGTTGATGAATAAATGAACAACAATACAAGTTGAAAGCACTATTTCATTTGGATTCCTATTTTACAAAAAGTGAGTATTTGTTCTTCATAAAAGAACAAATACAAATTTCATTTGACATAAAGGAACAAATATGAATTTCATTCGAATGCTATAAATATGGTGTCTTGGCACTAATTCTGATAGCAATAAATTAAAATTCACAAATCAACACATGACTTTCTTAGTGCATCCTAGTGGCGCAATGCATCACAAATATCTATCCGCTTTCTCCATTGTGATCTACAAGAGATCATCTATACGCACCAACCATTGAACTTCCGCAACCAATACTCCACTCATGTATACCGGCTTAATAAAGCACTTTACAGCCTCAAAATTTCACTTCCCTATATTGTTTTACTAAACTTTCCACTCATCTCATCTTTTTCGAGTTCATAGTAAACTTGCTCCTTCACTATTCCTCTATCTCAAGAACAAAATCACTCTGTATTTGCTCATTTATGTTGAAGATGCGCTACTAATTGGAAACAACCTCACATCTATCAATCGCTTCATTCGCTCTCTTTCCATGTATTTTTCACTCAAAGGCCTTAGTGCTCTTCACCACTTTCTTGACATATTGATATCTCAATCACCTCAATACCTCTACATTTCCCAATACTATACATTTGCAAATTACTAGAAGAAACCAAAATGACTGAATGTAAGCCTTTCTCCATTCCAACAGATGCCTTCACAAAGTTGTCTCTCACAGCAGGCCGTTCACTTTCCAATTTAACTTCATATTGTTGGATAGTGAATGGTTGCAATACTTGCTCCTCACAAGGCCTGAAGTCAACTACAGTGTCAACAAAATATCCTAATTCATCCGTTCACCTACTAACAAGCACATTCTACACTACATCAAGCGCTCCTCTAGCCTTGGTCTACTACTTAAACTGATAGCAAGCTTCACCATTCAATACTATTGTAATACTGACTGGGCTGGTTGCCACTATAATACGAAATCCACAAATGGATATCTCATATTCTTTGGTTCTTCATTGGTCTCTTGGTCCTCCAAGAAGCAACCCACTATTGCCCATTCCAATACTGAAGCCGATTACAAAGTCACGGTAACCACCATAATATAGATTCCATGGTTGCATTTGTTACTTACTAAACCTGACATCCCATTACGCTCGCCACCATGAATTTGGTGTGACAATATTAGTGCCACATACCTCGCTTACAATCTAGTGTTGCATTCTCGGATGAATAAAGTTCAAGAAAACTTTCACTTTGTCTGTGATCTTACAGCCCCCAAAGAGCTTTAGGTCCTTTACACTTCAACAGCTCATAAACTCATCGATGCTCTAACCAAATCACTTCACTCCCACCAATTTGAACTTCTCACTAGTATGTTTATTGCTCAAATACCACTGCAAACTTGAGGGGCACCAGCTCCAAAATTACACATATACCCAGGTGTGGAACCTTCTCACACACGACTAGAGCAAATCCTAGCCACATCACAACATCTACTGTGTATACATACACCGCATATATCTGGTCTATGATATAAGGGCGCGCAAATATCAGAATTTGTGAGAAACACGAATTTCCGATAGTCATATACTTTCTGCTTCTAATGCATAACTGCTTTATAATGATTAAAGCTCATCTCCAAGATAAAATTGTGGTGGGCCGTTTTACCAAAGAAGCTATTCAACCAAGTATAACAAAGCTGGGCGGAATTATCATTGAAGGCAACAAGCATTAGTATGGTTAAAATACAAATATATTTTCATAGTTATTAAAAATCATGCCGGTTGATGAATAAATGAGCAACGCTACAAGTTGATAGCGCCATTTCATTTGGATTCCTAATTTACAAAAAGTAGGGACTCGTCATCATAAAGGAACAAATATGGATTTCATTCGAATGCTATATATTTGGAAGCTTGGCGTAATTTTGAAAACAATAAAATAAAACAACGAACTCTCCTCCCTTTTCACTTGAATAAAGCCGCCTTCTGGCACAAATCAACACATATCACTTTCTTAGTGCATCTGAGTGGCGCAATGCTTCACAAATAACCATCCGCTTTCTTTTAACAATTTTCAGTTTACAAAGCCAAAAAAGGCCTCCATTTACCCTTTAGGGTCGCAGTTATGGCAAATCAAAACCTAATCAGAAAATTCAATGAACTAGAAACAAAAAAAGTAGATATTACACAAGATGCGACATCGAGGACGTACCTGATTAAGCTTTTGGAACCAAGCTTCGAATGAGTTGAGATGAGCGGCCATGGCGAGATCGGAAACAGGGGAAGTTGATAAACATGTAGAAAGCACAGGTAGCTTGCAGCACAAGAAAATAACCATCTGTTTTATTTAGTATATATAAAAACAATCGAAACCCCTTTATCATTCCATTGTCGTCTAGTCCGGTTAGGATATCTGGCTTTCACCCAGGCGACCCGGGTTCAAATCCCGGCAATGGAATCCTTTTAATTATTCACATATTTTTGGTAAATTTATACATATCAGTGGAACATTGCATATTCTTAGATATACCTTATTCTTAATTCACATTCATCATTGCCTTTCTTTAATTCAAATTCTTATACTCTCTTACATTTTTGGAGAATGATTATATTTAATAACACTAAACAAAATATCAATAATTTATATATTTATCAACCTTTCATGTTATTTTGATAATGCTATAATTTTGAAGAATATGAAGAAGATGGGTTAGGAAGATGTAGTACACTTACTTAAGAGAACGGCTATAAAGTTAAAATAAGGCATGACACTATATTAGACACCTTATAGCATAACTTCTTGCAAATAAGGAATGGCACCTTACAACACTTGAAAATTTAAATAAAATTAGTTTTGCAAATAAAATGTCCGAATGAAATATTCAAGAAATTTATGCTCAATGCATTTCAACAATAAAAGAATTTCAATTTTTAATTGTAAATTATGTGATATCCTTTATTATTTATAAATTATATAACATTAATGATTATGGCTAATCAACCCTCCAACTGAGTTAAGATATTAACTAAATGTCTTTATCAATTGATAATTAATATAAATATTTATATAGTTTTAACATATTGATTTTAAATATAATATTATCTAATTGTTAAGAGTAGTGTGCTATCCTAAAGTCTAACTTAAAACCTTATTATACAACCTAATTTCTAGTGTCATTTAAGATTCCTAATTTAGACTTAAGCTCCAATTTTCATTATTAGTTACTAAGTATTACAATGTATAATGAGGTCCACTAAATTTTTAATCTAAAGAGGTTTTTATTAAGCTATGATTGATTCTTTTTTATCAAGTTTAGCCGTATTTGCTGTTAATTCCATTACTAATATATAAAGGATAATTTATCTTAGACTTAGTCTATCTAAGGCTTATCTAATTTCTAGATCTTAAGTTTGGGAGCCATCTTTACCAATCTTTTAATCTAATGAGACACTTAAGTTTTTTAAATTCATAATCTATAAATGTTACTATTAAGCTAATTATTTACCTATCATACCAAATTTAAACTACATTGCATCTTCCAATACTTATATTAAGGTTTAAGGTATGAATTATGGTTAAGCATACTCCTACAATTTTTCTAACCTAATGATCTAGAAAGAATCCCTTAAGTGTTAAACTAGATCATAAATAATTTAAAGGGGCCTAAAGGATCTATTTGAGACTATTATTATTTCTTAAGGCTCAAAAATTAATATATTTAAATTGACATCCAAATAATAATATTATTGTGAATTATGATTCTACTTGACTTAAGGACTACAATGACATAATTTGTTAAATTTGGAGCTCTGTAGGCTCAAAAGTACAATTATTACATTTAATGATAATTAGGAAAATTATTATTGAAATTAATTAACAAAAATAAAATTTTATGCTATATTAATGTTCTATATATTTTTCTAATTATTTTGATATATAATTTTAATATATTTTGATTGATATTTTTCATTTTATTCATTAATTTATTTGGAAGTAAATTTTCCTAAAGTTCTGATTTATTTAAAAGGGAATATTCCTACGGAATATTGTCTTTTAAATAAAACAGTAGGGTTCGGGCTGGGCCAACGAATATTTGGGGAATATCCGTTGTACAGTTGTCGTGTGGGTCGCGGGCCAACCCGCTCGATATTGCGCGTCTCCTCGATGACGTGAATGTTCGATGCTTGAAAAATTAGGGTTTTGAATAAACCCTAATTTATTGAGCTACACATAACTAATATTCACATTCCAAACAACAAAATGCTCATACAAATGAGAGCTATCAATAGAGTATTAAAGCCATAATTGTAATTAGCTAATTTGACCTTGCCTAATGTAATAATCCAAGGTTGTTACCTGGCTAATTAGGACTAATCTAAATCTTAATTTTGATTCTAGTACTCGTAAATAGTCATCAGTACCTCACTCTGACGTTTTGGTCAAAATCAGGGGTCAAATGGATCAAACCCTGATTTTGGGAATTTCAGGAACTCTGGAAATTAACCTAATTATTTTGACCTCAAATCGAAATTCAGACTTCTCCATTGCACTCGTCACCCCCGAATTAGCTATGGGTGAAGTTTTAGAGGCATTTGGAAGTCGTTGGATTTTCGTCGAATATTTTAATATATTTAAAATACCCAAAAAATAGGAAAATTAAATACTCGTTGAAATCAAAAAATGACTTCGATGTTGCGTTCCTCACCCCTCAATTAGCTAGGAGTGGGTATTTGGAAAATTTTTGAAGCCATTAAATTAATTAATTTTAAGTAAGTAAATTGACAATTTGAATTTAATAATTATTATTTTAGTTAAATCTTAATGGCACCGTCCCCACGCATTTCCATACGCAGTCTTCCATCGGCTCTCCCGTCTGATCTAACAGGAGATCCGAGCCGTTGATCAGCTAATCGAATAGCTTCGAGCCGTCATTTCGGCCACTCTCAGCTTGCGGGACGCGTGTCGCCCAGCTGCAGGCGTAGCCTAGTTTTGCTCGAACGAAGGATCTCTGGTGCTGCAGGCCATCCCGATCGAACCCTAAGCCGCTTAACTTTCCATAGAGGTACGCTCAATCACCCCCTCTTTTACAGTTGATCAACTCTGTAGTATTTTGTAACTCAATTTCATATCCTCGATTGTCAATTGAGCAGTTTGATTGCATTGAAATGGTACCGATCGAGCGAATTAAGCTCATTGACAATAGTTCTTACCATAAGCCACAGCCCGTCCGTAAGTCCTAACCCAGGGTTAGGGATTGCGGATGAGCCAGGACACCTTAGGTGGCGGTGTAACTACTGACGTCAAGCCCTCTCCGCCCCCTACATGTCATCGTGCGGGTTAGGCCTTATCGTCACCGTTTAGGCCTCCACATTTCGAGCCCTAGCCACAACCTTGTGGATAGCGAAAAAACAGACGAAGCTGAGCCGGGCCCGATCCACGAGCTATCTGCCTCACGAGACAACGTGGTGGGGCCCACAACGCGCTGCTCACGTCACCTGTGGCGGCCCTGCCCCGCAGTGGTCCTGTTAACCTGTAAGTTAACATGATTACGGTGGAGGGGTCACCAAATGACAAGGTCCCTACTTAAGATTGGATTAGACACACATTCTAATCCAGTTTAACTAAGGACTTTGTCATTCATTCCAGAATTTATCACTAAATGATCATACAAGAACTCAGAGTGCGGAAGCAATAAAAGGTATAACATCCATCCAATATAGTATAAATACAACAATACAGAATAAGTAAAGTACTGAAAGAGAAATATAAACCTGTATTATTACAATATTTAATAAGTTTAAAAGAACTGAAATGAACTCTCAATCTCACTGAAAGAAAAACTAAAGCTACAGATCTTCAGGAACGGGCTCCTCCTCCAATGGCAAGCTCTCCACTGGATCTACTGCTCCAACAAACTCAGAACCTACCATTATCAGTTTCATAATAGTAGGGCCCCAGCCAACAAAAGAAAAACTGGTTAGACAATATGTCTAAGTACATTTTAGGGCAAACAATTTTATTAAGTTAAATAGATATCACCATAAAAACAGAACTGAACAAAATAGGTGCAGAAAAGCGTACAAAAGAACAGTATAAAGCTATAAACAAACAGTGTATAACTAAAACAACTAGGAAGTAATACATACCTCCTCCAAGCAACTGCAACAAAGACAGGTAAGCAAAAGACTAAACAAAACTGTAAGAAAAGTATAACCTAAACATACTTATGATCAAACAGATTATGCTAAGTGACATACAAAATTTAAACAATGAAAAACTAAAAACACTAACATACTATATGAGCATATGAAAATAGTAAGTAAAACTAGCATCCTATATAGTGCAGGAAAACTGTAAGTAAAATAATGCTGAGATGCAAAATACGCTAGTAAAATAGTAACTGTAAACTGAAACTGCAGTGACTATTTAAGTCACCCAAACTGAACACATATACAACAAATCTTAGCCTGATGAGCTAAGAAACTCTGAACTGAACATCACTGAAAACTCTTAGCCTGATGAGCTAAGACAGAACTGAATGCAAGTGTACTTGAATTAGTATTTCCATATCAGAATCCTGACTCTATAGTCAGTAGGGCGAGAGTCTATCCATCCTATCACTCGGACTAAGCATGGCCAATAGACTGTCGGACATTAAACCCTCGAAAGGTTGCCGACCCCGAATGGGTTGATCGAAGAGGTATACTAATCAAGCTACACCTTACAAACCACTTGTGAAATAAACATAATGCTGCTTATAAATAATGTTCCAAATTAACATAAGATATTTATCAAAATATCTTATGTACAAAATACATGTTCAAGGTACAAGGATCAAACTCAAGGAATGCAAAGCATCAAAATCAAAGTGCAAGAAACTCTATCTAAAACACAGGTGATATCTGTTGTTATCTATTTTATTCGTTCTATCTACTCTAAGTTACATAAGTTTCAGAATCATCAATTCTTATACATTCTGTAACTTAGAATCACGAGTCCTACTAGTTAAAGATAATTAGGACTGGCAAAGTCCTAATTATAACTTAATCAAAAGACGACTATTTGGTTAAAAAAAATGAATAAATCATCGACCTAGTTTTGTAAATTAATTCATCCCAACCTCATCTTGATTAGCCAAATCAAGATGAAAAGATTAAGAATTAAACTCCAGATGATGGGGTCTAATCACTTAATCTAAAGGTATAACTAAGGGTCTAAGGTTTAGAACCAAAATCTCATAGATTAGGTTAAGACAAATCCTAATGATAAATCAAATTTATTAGGATAGATCTCTATTCTTAATTCTAAAGTTTAAAGATCAAATAATCATTAAATAAACTAAGAAAAATCTATAAATTAGTAAACTCAAGGTTTTACCTATTGAGTAACCTAATTTACTCAATAGATGAATTCTAACTTTAAGATCTATTCCTAATCTTAAGAATTAAGGCTCTTAATTACTAAGAGTATCTCTCAAGACACATATCCTAAACTAATGTTATAAGACCTAAGGATGATCTAAGAGTAATTAAAGAAAGAGAACTTTACTTAGGACTTAGGAATTTCCTTAAGAAACTAAGATTAAGATTTTAATCAAAGTCTAAATTAAACTTGGATTTGATTAATTTCAACTATGAATCATTCTATTTACTGATTTTAGTGATTAGAAACTGAATTTAGAGATTTTAAAGGCTAAACCCTAAATTTGGGCAAAATGACCATTTTGCCCCTACTTAAGGTTTCAAAAGATCAACTTTTAATTTAGGGCTTAAATTCTGAAATTTTCTTTTGGAAAGAGATTCTTACTGTCTAATATAAGATTAGATAGCAACTAAATTAATATTGGATGATTATTAAGCCATAAGAGGTCAAATTAATGAATTTGACTCATAAGGGAAAATTAGTAATTTGACTAAGTAAAAGTTAAATTTTCTTTTAGATTATTGTTCTTTACTATCTAAGCTTTCAATAGAATTTTAATTTGCTAAATTCTGATAAGTATTGGCCAAGTTATGGCTAATACAAGATCTATGGTTTTAAGGTTAATTAAGGGATCCTTAATTATAGGTCAAAAATCCTAACTTTGCCAATTAGTGTCCAAATTAAGCAAAATTAGTGGCTATGAATTACAAATAGCTCACTGATCATAATGACATGTGGTAGGCTCAATTTGGACCTAATTTGACTAAGTTAAGACCTAATTAGGGTTTAGGGTGATTAGTGAGTGATTATCAAAATTAATTACTCAAATACTAATCCAACCTTATAAATTGATTCTAAATGGTTTTATGAGTCCTCTGAAACTTAAATCACTCAATTTGGGTTATTAGATTTGCTAAATTCACTAATCAAGATTTAAAGAAATTAAGGGTGATTAGCAAATCTAACTGTTGGATCCTAAATATTTTTATAGATTATTGCTAATTAGGTTCTTCTGATCTAAATGGACCTTTGGATCAATAAATTTGGAGCTCAATTGACCAAGTTATGGTCAATTGAAGTTCTAGGGTTAATTAACCTAATTAAGGTTAGGTCCTAAATGTCATTAAGCAATTACTAATCCAAATAGCAAAATGAATACTATCAAATTAATCCTTAGGGTTTTCTGATCACTTTAAGACCCATATTCAATATGTTTGGATCATTGGGTACAAAGTTATGAGCTAAATAAGATTTGTGATATTATTTGGACTTAATTTAATACCCTAAATATCACTTTGCTAAATACAGGTCCTACAACAAAATTAACAGTGTCAAATTATTCTTCTATTTTTACTGAATCCAATGATATATAAATTTGCATAATTTGGATGTTTATTTTGCAAGATATTATTGTTTGAAATTTGGTATTTATTTAATTATTTAATATTGTTTAATTAAATTAATTAAATATGTTATCATATATATATATATAATTATAATTCGATTATAATTAACTGTTTATTTATATTTAATTAAATATTTTTTATTTAATTCTGCAGGACACGCGGCGCAACCTGATTGGTTGTGCAGACTGCCGCGGCCCCACAGATCAGAGTGTCAGCGGGACAGGCCACGCGGCATGCCGCGATAAGCTGGCGCACTGCGAGGCGGGCCCCACCGCACTCGATGCTGTCCGCGGAAGTGGACAAGACTCAATCGGGGATGGGTCGGGCCCGGGTCGACCCGGCTCGATCCAAACTCTGTCTTCTTCAAAGGGACGCTCGGATCCAAGAACTAGGGTTCGAAAGCTCACGGCCTTCCTGGCGGTTTCGTCGCTCGACCCGCACAAAATTAGAAAGGGGATGATCAAAGCTTTGAAACGACATATGGATCATCGACGGAAGTGTCTTGATTTAGGCGCAATATTAAACCCTAGTTCATGCCATTCGGCGAGACGGAGGTTTTAACGAATTTCACTGTATATAAATTATCAAATTAGGCTGGATGCAATTGCTTAGGCTCAATCCAAACTGGTAATTCCTTAATCTACTCATTGAAATAGACATTCGAACTTAAGCGATTGAATTTACAATTAAGGAGAATCGGATCAAGAAGTACCTTAGCCGACGGTCTCGAACGCTTCCTCAGCCTGCGACTAGATCCGGATCAGTACTGCTTTAGGAGATGCAAATGATGCCAAAGAGAAGGAGTTTATGTTCTAAATCGAGGCGTTAAGCGGTGGATAACCCCCCGAGGACGCGCGGCGAAGGTTTGGGGTGACGCGCGTCGAGGGTTTGCGACGCATGCCTCTTCACAGGGACGACGATGCTTCGACCGTCTGATCGAGCGATCAGACGGTCCCGGGCGCTCCGTTACATCAAACGGCCTCAACGCTAACGGGGCAACGGCGTTAACTTGATTCAAACAGTGCCGTTATCTTTAAATAATTATTTATTTATTTAACTTAAGTTATACAGATTTAATTAATCAAAATTACCCTATTAAATACATCCCAAAAATTTCCAATAAATTACCCTTAGCTAAATGAAGGGTGAGGAGCGCAACGGCGCACTCGGATTTTCGATCCGATGAATATTTATTTATTTGATTATTTAGGGTATTTAAATAATATTAAAATATTCGACAAAAAATCAACGACTTCCAAATGCCTCCAAAATTTCACCCATAGCTAATTTGGGTGTTCTGAATGCAATGGCGAAGTCAGATTTTCAATCTGAGGTCTAATTAAGAAGTCAAATTCCTAGGGTTTGGGATTTTCCAGAATTTCAGATTTGACTCTGTTGACTTCTGGTTTTGACCTAGGTTTCAGAGGCGAGTTCTAAATTACTTAATTAGTGACTTAGAACCTTAATTAAGACTTAGATTAGTCTTAATTGAGTAAAGTAACAACTTGGGTTATTACATCACCGTTGTGCGACGCGTGGGTGTGGGGCCCGCACTCTGCCGCGGGGCCCGCAAGTCAACTCTGCTACCGATTGGATCGGTGGGTCTGTCACCAGTCAATTAAATGGAATTTAATTATCCTATAATTAGTAGAATTTAAGTTAATTGATTTATATAAATTAAATTCGATAATTGTAGAACTTTAATGGCTCGCAATTTTCAATCCATAAAACCAAATATATTGAATATATATCTCATTTTAATCAGAAAAATGAGATGATTAATATAGTAGTATCATATTTTCAATATGATGCATATTTAATATAGTGACATTTTAGGACCTCCCACTTAACTCAAAACCCTAGAAAACTTCATACCTCTATAGCTTTGCACCCACTGATCCAAATATAGGTAATATGAGTCTTACTTTAATTAGGAGAATGTGATGAGTGTAGTGATAGTATTAGTTTTGTTGTTAAACTTGAAACTTAACTAATTACTTTTGGGTACCCTCACTAATTACTCTATTTGACCTAAAATTGAATTAGCATAACTTAGTCAGAACTTAATTAACAGTAAGCTGTAAGAAAACTTAGATTTTTGATAATTAGAATTTCTAATTTGCCATAATTATCCTAGAATTTGATTGGCTCATAATTTAATCAAATAGAGTCTAAATTAAGTCTACTCCCAATCATTGCTCTCAGTATATTATAGGAAAGTTATAGCTACTAAATTTATTGAATTTGAATATTATTTGAGAAAGTTAAGTTTTTGGAACTTTCATAAAACCCATTAATTATATTTTTGAACACCAAATTCGTTTTGGCTATAACTTGACCAATAGACCTCAGAATTTAGTGTTCTTGGACTCTATGAAATTCTTAGACAATAAACAATAATAAACTAACTAAACTTTTAGGCTTTATCATTTTGCCCAAATTTAGGATTTAGTATCCTTAAACCTTAGAATCTTAATTAAATCACTAAAATCAATAAATAAAATGATTTAGATTCAATTTTATATTATTTAAGTTTATTAATTAAATTTTTAAGTGAAACCCTAAGTTCCATCTTAAAATGTTTATAAGTAATAAGTTTCATAATGTGAGATTCATCTCACATTATGCTAATTCTAAGTTCCCTAAATTAGTAATAAGATAAGTAGAGATTAATTAACACAAGTGCTTAAATCCTCACATTTTATCATAACTTAATCCTTTAGGAAATTCCTTAATCTTTAGGATATTCTTTATAAATAACCCTAGGTTATTACTTAGCCTAATATTAGTTTAATTACAGCCTAATTATTGTTTCATTTAGTCATTAGAACTAATCCTTCAAAATTTGGGGTGAATCGAAGCTCAATTGAATATTTGGAATATTTTAATAATATTTAATTAATTAAAAAATTGAGATATTTAATTTGACCTCAAAATCAAAATTTGACTTCGTTATTATGATCATCACCCCCAAATTAGCTAGGAGTGATGTTTTGACATGTTTATAAGTCATCGAATTTTTACGAATATTTTAATGTAATTAATTACCCAAAAAATAGAATAATTATTTAATCGTCGAAATCAAAATTAGACTTCGTCATTGAATTCCTCATCCTCGAATTAGTTAAAGGTGAATTTTCAGAATTTTTTGGAGCCTGTTTATTCTTCCAAATTATTTTAAGAAAATTGGGCTAATTAAAATCAGAAAATAATTAAAATCTATTTTCTATTTCTCCATCCTCCCTCCTACACTGGACCCCACCTTAACCTATTCGGCACCCCTTCTCTCTCAGCCTACGCACGCAAGGAGCTGAAGCCCCATCTTTAACAACCCTGGTTGTTACCTAGGTCGATTAAGACTAATTAAAGTCCTAATTATAGTCCTAGTGCACTGATTAAGTCACTTGGAACTCATCACTAAGACTTAGACTCATTTATGAATTAATTGGATCAAATCCTGACTTCGAGGAAAATCTTGAAACCCTGGAAATTGACCCAATCATTTAACTTTGGATTAAAAATCGGACGTCGCCATTGCGTTCACTATCCCCAAATTAGCTAGGGGTGATGTTTTGGTGGCAATCGGAAGTCATCGAAATTTTGACGAATATTTTAGTATTACTTAAATACTCAAAAAAAAGAGAAAATTGGATACTCGTCGGAATCAAAATCCGACTTCACCGTTGCGTTCCTCACCTCTCAATTAACTAGAGGTAAATATTTGATGATTTTTGGAAATTATTCAATTAACTAAGATCAATTAATAAAAATAATTAGAAAATGAATAATTTAGCTCTAATATATATATATACTTTTTTTCATTTTCCCTCATTCCTAAATCTACAGCGGCATACCCTAAAAATTTAGCCGACTCTTCGCACGCCCTCTCCTTCGCACCTCAAGAGGGATTAGCCGACACCTCCTCTTTCCCTCTCAACGCGCGTCACTCGTGCCTCTCGACACGCGTCGCCTCTTCTCCTTGCAACCTCCGCCTTCGCATCCATTAAAACCTGAAGGCTTTAGGCTTCACGTTTCGGCTCCTCCTTGCTCCCTCGTCGCCGGCTGCGTCTTCTTCCTAGGCCAAACCTTCCAATCGCCGCCGCCTCCTTGCTCCTTCGTCGCCGGCGAGGTACCCACTTCACCCAAATCTTTCACTCAAAGGTTATGTATAACGAAGTATTTTTAGCATTTTCAATATAGCATTCTTTTCTTTCTTAATTTAAAGTTGGGTCATATAAGAATATAGAAGATGCGAATGTTGGATCTTATATTCCTGCCATTTTTTTTTATAGTACAGAATATGCATGCGATATTACCACACAAACAGAGAATTATACTAACTCACATTGGAACGGTACAGATGTCAACAAGTTTGAAATTATAGGACATTTTATATGTCATGACTTTCACTTCAGTTTAAATTTCAACTTGCACGCTCACCAAATCAAAGAACTTTGCATCTTATCATATGCTGACAAATGTGTTATTCAGAATATTTAAGAGAACGAAAGAAACAATATTTTTCTTTAAGCAATATATTGCTATCAAATCTTTTGATTTAATTCATACGGATGCATGGGACCTTTTAAAAGTAGAACTGTTCATGGATATAAATATTTTGTATCGAAAGTAGGTGATAAATCCAGATTGGCATGAGTTTTCTTGCTGAAAATCAAACCAGAAGTAAAATTGCAGATACAGAACTTTATTAGTTATGTTGAAATGCATTTTGATATAAAAGTAAAGGGCACTAGAAGTGATAATGGGCCAGAATTTCGTATGGCCACTTTTTTTTTTTTTTTTTTTTTTTTTTTGTGGGCACTTTGTGTTTCACATGCAGTCTAGTTAATAAGCAGAACCCATTATCTACTCAAGAATAAGGTACCATAAGAGATGTTTCCTCAACAAAGTACCAGCTTTTGAAAGCTTATAAGTCTTTGGCTGTTTAGAATTAGTCTGCAGCATACTCAGCAACTATCAAAGTTTGATTTGAAAGTCGTTGCTTCATTTTTTTTTTTTGGATATTCAATTAACACAATGAGTACAAATCATACAATATACAAACCAAGCAATCTTTTATTTCATGGGATGCAATTTTTTAAATGAAAATATCTTTCCATATGCTAAGGAACATGACAGTTCCCATATCAGTTGAAACTTATAGAATATGAGTGATAAAATGTTAATTACAAATTTTGATAAAAGTAATGATAAAATGAAATGAGAAAAATATATGAAACAAGTAAGATATGTGATCAAGAACTAAATGAGAGTATTGATTGATTTAGTATATATTTCTTAAGTGTTGATAAATATTTATCAAGATTGATAAATAATGATTAATCAATATAGCTCTACTTAAACTCAGCACAAAGTCAAAAACATTTTCAGCTAAATAAATCATCTCGATATGATTCAATCTAGATTCAACTTAAAGTGAATTCTACCTAGTTGAAAACTCAAGAGAATCATTGTAAAGTATGATGGAACCATATTTAACCAAGGCCATTTAGTTCAAATACGGAGCAAAACCTTCATTAATTATTTTTCAAGTGCTGCTTAGGATATTATTGCTTATGTGAAGATGAGATTAGGGTTCGAAAGCTGGGTGCATGGCTTCAATTTGCTTCTTAAACAAAGTTGGCGGGAATCCGTCTCTGTTACATGAAATTTATCTTATGTATCCAGTTAGATGTTGATTGATGTATTGATCTTTGATATTTAAAGCAATTAAATATGATACTTGGGCATATAAATGATATTTAAAGAATAAGATTTGATTATTATATATATACAGGGTGCGCAAATGAAAAGAGTTTAAAGAACTTCATTAAGGGAAGTAATTGAGGCATAATTATGGGTCTCAATAGAAAGAAAAGAAAAAGGGGTTTACAAAGATTTATAACCCGAATGTTTAGCTGAAAGTATTTTGATTGTTTTTTTCTTATAGCGTATATATATATATATATATATATATATATATATATATATATATATATATATATATATATATATATATTACCTTATAGGTTTTAGTAGCAATATCATTGGTAAGGAACATGAAGTATATAAGCTTATAAGAGCAGCTAATGTGGCAACGATTATTCTAGACTGCTGTATATTGCATCTCTTGCAAATCATATTGTCGATCCGCAAAATAGTGCTTGTTTTGGATATAACCATACACTCATAAAGATCAAGTCTATTATGAATCGGGTTTGAATTGGAGTTAAGAGTATTAAGAAATTATAGTGAAACAACATATTTTGTAATAATGAGTTATTCTTATTTATAATGCAACAATTCACCGATGCTTAAAATTGCGAAAAGAACTAGTGAATGTTGTTGGAAACTGTTCATGACAAGTGCGCTTGGATGTGATTTAAGTATTTGACAAGTTCATATTTGATTTAAACTCTTGATTTTAGTATATATATTATAATTCTTAAATGAAACTATTGTTAAACTTTAAATAGGCTTGTTATTAATTCTAAACTAGTATAATATGAACAAGGTTGTGAATGCCAAATAAATTTGTTTATTCAATTAAAAATGTGTACCCTTAAATACATTTAAGTTTGCTTCATATGACTATAAAATGATCATAAATGCTTTTAAATTTAAATCAATTTCAAAGGAGTTTTATTAAGTATTTAGTTATAGATGTATTATTCTTTAAATTTTATATCATAGGTTAGAATTCGTCTATTGAGTAAATTGGGTAACTCAATAGGTGAAACATTCGTTTTAATAGTTTTATAGATTTTCTTAGTTTGTTAATGATTATTTAATCTTTCAATCTTAGAACTAAGAATAGAAATCTTTCATAATGAGTATAATTTATTAGAATTTGCCTTAATCTAATTTTGTGAGAATTGGGTTCTACATCTTAGACCCTTAGATATACCTTTAGATTGAGTGATTAAACCCCATCATTTGGAGTTAAATCCTCAATCCTTTCATCTTGATATGATTAATCAAGATGTGTTGGGAGTATGATAAAACATCAAATTAGGATGCTGATTTGCTTATTTAAATCAATTAGTCGACATTAATTTAGATATAGTTAGGACTTGGCCAGTCCTAATTATGTTCAACCTATAAGACCATGAGTCTAAGTTATATTTAGACTAAGAATTGATGATTCTGAATCTTATGTAACTTAGAATAGATAGAATGAATAAATTAAATAACAATGAATATTACCCGTGTCTTAGTAGAGTCTCTTGCTCACTTTGATTTGATGCTTTGCTTATCTTGTTTTGAGCCGCATACATTGTATACATATATTAGATATAAGATATTTGATAAGTATCTCATGTCAACTTTGAAATTGCATAACAACATTTATATTTCTTTTATCGGTGCTTTCAGTTAAGTAGAATGTAATCTAATTAATCTACCTCTTGGTATTACTTACTTCTTCTATTACTTCTCTTATGGCTATTAGCCCGGTATCGATAAGGTAGTACTAATTTTAGGTGTACTTCTACTTAGTGTTTCTACCTCTCATTGTCACTTACTTCATCTTATACTTCTCATGTGGCTATTAGCCCGGTGCCGATATGAGTTTTATATCTCTCGGTATCACTTATTTCATCTTATTCATCTTTTGTGGCAGTTGGCCCGACTTTTATATGGCAATAAGAGAGTTTTTATTTATATATTTCTTTCAGATAGCAAGTTTGGCCAATTCAATATTTCAGCTTATACTTTATATTTCAGTTACTTTACTGCACTTTTAGCATTTTTTTTTCTATTTACTGTTTTACTGCATTTCTAGCTTTACTTTTACTTATAGGATGCTAGTTGTAATGATTATAGGATGCTAGTCCTACTTATTATAGGATGCTAGTTGTGATGATTATAGAATGCTAGTCCTACTTATTATAGGATGCTAATTGTGATGATTATAAGATGCTAGTCCTACTTATTATAGGATACTAGTTGTGATGATTGTAGGGTGCTAGTCCTATTCATTTTAGGATGCTAGATGTATTCATTACAGGATGCTAGTTTCATTTATCATAGGATGTTAGAATTGTGCAGTGAATTGCTTATATAAAATATTTGGTGTATTTTAAATTGTTTTACAATTCATGATTTTAAAGTTATGTGAATTAGCATGAATTACATTGATCATAAGCATCTTCAGGATGAGTCTCTTTTTATTATATTATCTATATTTCTTATTATTTATTTTACTACCCCACCTTATTATAGTAGAGTTTGGAAGTGTATGTTCACTTCTATTGTTGATTAAGCTATAGACTCATTGTTTATAGCTTTCCTTTTTATTTCTTATGCATTGTCGCACCTAATGGTCATTGCTTAGTTGTTAAATATATGGTGATATCCAAATGAACATAATAATTTATCGACTTAAATTGTACATAGATATTTTATCTAACTAGATTTTTCTTTTATTGGCTGGGGCCCTATCATTATGAAACTGATAATGATAGAGCTTGAGCTATTCTAAATTATAGGGCTACTCGAGGATCTGCTTCATGAGGAAGATCTTACGGTTGAAGACCTTTTGTTTTTTAGTATTGTTTTTCCTTTAATTGTAAAAGGCTAAGTGTCCTTATTTTTTTCATTTTAGTTAAACTATTCAAATAATTGTAATAATTTAGGTTGAATGGTGTTTTTTAATTGTTGTATTTATTCTGAGTTGTATGCCTTAATTTTTCTATTGTGATGGAATTGATGTTTACTTTTGCTTCCGCACTCTATTTACCTTTCTTGTACTATCATTTAGTGATGAATTCCTTGAGAATGATAAAGTCGTTGATTATAATTGGTTAGTATTAGTCACTAACCTAATCATAAGCAAGGACCTTGTCATTAGGTGACCACCTCACCGTAATCATGTTAACTTAAGGGTTAACAAGACCACGGAGGGGAGCAGGACACCACACCATCTCCCTTCTCCATATTTTTTTTATGCTCAATTGCTCCTTCATACCTTGGATGGAATGACTCCTTCCCTTCCCATTCCAGCCATGCCTGCCATCTCCCTCTCCTCTCCCTTTAATTAGAAGCCTCAGCCCTCCTCTATCTTCATTTGCTTAGCTGAATCTTCTTCCTCCCTAGAAACCTTAGTCATCTTCCTCCTCTTGCTAGTAGCTGAAGAAGAAGAATGAGCTACTTCCTCCAAGCTTCTACAAAAATCTGAGTACTCTTCCTCCATTCATCCAAGGTTAAGGTACCCATTTGCTACACTCTTTCTTGGCTACTCTCTTTATATGATTTATCAAACTATTATAAATGAAATTTTCATTAGCTATTGTATGGAGTATAGGTGTGATCATCGAGCCTCAATCGGACTAAAATGAGTCCAATCGAAGCTCGTTTCTCCATTAAAAAAGCTGTCAAAAGCTGTAAGATTTTGTATACCAGTAGTTAGGGCATTATTTTCTATTCGTTAAAATGATCCTTTTGTACCGATTTTAGTACCAATGGACATGTCTTGAAAAGACCTTTCCATCGATATGTGGCACCACACGTGAGGTGCCCTAATTTGAGAGTCTTTGAGTGTGAAAGGGGACCCGTTCCGGTTTTCGCACAGGTGAAATCATCGTCGAGCGCCGCAGCGCATCGTAGTGCGCCGTGGCGTGCCTTAGCGAGCAATTCCTCGAATTAAATATGTCGTAGCGCGCCATTGCGCGCTGTAGCACTCAGCTCTCGGGATATATGGCGTCGTAGTGCATCGCAGCATCTGAAAACGCTCCCGCACTGAAATCCTCCACTGCGCCTGAAAGCGCTGTCGTGCGCCGTAGTGCCCGCGTCTCGAGTAAAATCAGTCGTGATGTTTGGCTCTCGGCCAATAGGCGCTACGGTGCACTGCGCACCCAGAATTGTCTGAAAGTGCCCAGAATTATCTGAAATTGCCCAGATTTGTGATTTTTAATATTTTAATGACCCTAGGACCCTAATGGGGCCAAAATCAGTTAGTGATTGTTTCTTTCTGTTAATTAAGATTGGCTCATTTATGTGATTGTTTCTTTTGTTGCTCTTTCCTTATTAGGGCATATCCTCCCTTAATTTTTGATTATGAAGGTCAATTTCTTAATCTGAATGCTAAGTGAGGGTTTGCCGATGACAACCACCTCCTGATCCGGTGATTAGGGGGTAGCCACCACAGTTGGTATCAGAGAACTCAATAAGGTGTCTGATTGAATTTATATTCCTATCTACCTAATGGATAGTTCCTCTGACTTACAATTACTAAATGAATACTAAAATGACATCCATATTTTCATATACTCAGAATAGTGAGCATAAAATACTAATATACTTAAGATAGTCACGAAACACACACACACACACACACACACACACATATATATATATATATATTAAAAACTTAAGAAATATGAAATTGCTCAACCAAATTAATAGGATATATAAAACTTGGGGAGTGATGACTTGGGATTATACAAGAAAGTTTGAAGGCGTATGGGAACTAGACTTCCAGTGTGGACAATATTATGGAAGATACATGAAGGAGTATCGAAACCAGGCATATAAATATTGGAACAAATGCTTCGTCATTCGATGTTTAGGGGATTTGATCTTCCTCCCTTAGCCAAAGAATGGCTAAGGCGTGTGAAGAGTACTTTTGAAGCTATAGACTGCCCTGATAACATTAGAGTTGAAATAGTAACATGGTTACTAAATGGTGATGCTAAAGATTGGTGGAACGCTACTCTTACAAAACTCACATATATACGAAGAAGAGAACGTCGAGAAGTCACTTTTGAGGACTTTTGTATTGCTTTTTCAGCTGAATACATCAAATAAATGTTCTACTAAAATTGATGTATTTTCTTTGTACGAGTCATCTTGAAATAAGTAATAAAATAAAACTCGTTTCTTTTGAGTTCTCTCAAAATTACTGTGATTCCTTAATACAGGTATAAAAATGAATCCCGGATAGTCATCCTCATACCCTGCTGCGTCTAGCAGTAATTCCGCTGAAATTAATACACTATTAGATGCAGTGAAAACACTAGTAACAACCAATGCCCAGCAGTCTGAAAGGATAGAGAGATTGATCACAATGCAGCATAATCCATCCCCAGCAACTATGAATCTAGTACCCTACTATCCTTCACAACAATACCAACAGCCTACGGACGGTCTTCAACACAGCTTTATTAGACTGAGGACCCCTACTCTTAACGGTAATATGTAAGCTATGGATACAGCCAACTGGCTTAAGATAGTGGAAAAGAACTTAACAAGTATTAACTGCCCAAATGCTGAATCGGTCAGATTAGTCACTCACATATTTCAAGAAGAAGCAGAATGCTGGTGGGATAATCTCCACCACACACTCTTTGCAAATTATAATATTGAGGAGATTCCATGGGATGAATTTATAGCAGCCTTCAAAGTAGAATTTATTCTTCCATCAGTTCAGAACAATTTGGGTGATATGTTCCTAAGGTTAAGGCAAGGAAGTCACACCCTAGCTGAGTATGAATTTGAGTTCAGGCGACTAACTCATTTTGCTCCAAATATAGTGCAAATGGAAGGTGCACGTTGTCATAGATTCATCAGTGGACTTCAAGGCTCAATAAAGGATCATGTGGTGCCACTGAGACTATCTAATTTTACAAAACTAATTGAAATAGCTCATGTCATTGACCAACACCAATCTCAGAAAGAGTCAAAAAGAACCTTTAGCTCAACCTCATTCAGAGATAATAATCCCAGAAAGGTTAGATTCCCTTCAGGGAAAGTTTATCAAATGGAAGCAGATTCTACACCCTTAGATCTATATAATGGGTGTACAAAACCTCATCCCTTCAAAAAGTGTTATCATAATCAGCAATGCTGTTATACATGTGGAAGAAAGGGATATTTCTTTCGACAATGCAATTTTGATGTGACAATCGATGGTGCACGTATTTACCATCCTAAGGAAAATCAAGCTCTTAATCCTACTCGATCCAATCGAAGCAGTCAACCCCTTACTATTGTGTCTTCTCAGCAACCTACAGTATCAACTCAAAGGCTGGTTGGGAGTAATACTACTCAACCTAGTACCTCCAAGCCTCCTCAACAATAAGTCTTTAGAAGACCATCTGGTTATACTAGGGTTTATACCCTTACTCCAGTGGAGGCTACTGAAGACAACAATGTCATATCAGGTACACATATTTAATTATGAAACCTTATTTTAAGCATTTGTAAATTTAATTAATCATAGCTAAGTATGCTTAATTTAGGAACCATTTGTGTTAATGACTATCCTTGCAAAATATTATTCGATATGAGAGCAAGTCATTCATTTATATCTGAAAGCTTTGCCAAGATCTGAAATTGCCGTGTTGTAAGATGGCTAGAACCTTAAATGTTGGGCTTCCTTCTGGGACCCAACTTAGCACAACTTAAATTTGTAATCTTCAAGTACCCTTGAATGAGAAGGCATTTCAAGCCAAATTAATAATTGTACCTATAATAAACTTTGATATAATTTTGGGTATAAACTGACATAGTGCCCACAATGCGACCATAAATTGTCAACAAAAGAAGATAATGCTTCAATCACAAGATACTTCTGAAATGTTCTAGGAAGGTTTAGTACCTTAAGTTCATTAATTAATGCAATTGCAGCAATTAAATTAGTGAGCAAAGGCTGTTCTGCGTACTTAGTTACTATGCTGGGAGACAGTAAAGAAGACATTCCACTTTCTAAGATTAAGGTTATTAATGAATTTGCTGATGTATTTCCTGATGAGTTACCTGGATTGCCTCTATCAAGAGAAGTTGAATTGGCAATCAATCTAGTTCCAGGTACCCAACCAATTTCTAAGGCTCCTTACAGAATGGCTCCTAAGGAACTTCATAAGCTTAGTGAGCAATTGAAATAACTTCTAGATAAGGGTTTCATTAAGCCAAGTATATCACCACGGGGTGCTCCTATATAGACTACAAAGAATTAAACAAAGTCGCCATTAAGAATAAGTACCCACTTCCCAGAATCGATGATTTATTCAATCAGTTATCTGGGCAATAGTGTTCTCAAAGATTGATTTAAGATCAGGATATCATTAACTTCAAGTAAAGGAGTCTGACATAGAGAAGACAGTATTTAGAACTCGATATGGACACTACGAATTTTTTGTGATGTCTTTTGGACTCACTAATGAACCCTCCATTTTTATGGACTTAATGCAGTGAGTCCTAAAGCCATTTTTATATAAATTTGTAATTGTATTCATCGATGATATACTCATCTATTCAAAGACTATGGAGGATCATGAGAACCATTTAAGAATGGTATTAGAGACTTTGCATGAGCATGAATTATATGTCAAATTTTCAAAATGTGAATTCTGGTTGAAGTCAGTAGTATTCCTGGGTCATGTTGTAGATGCTCAGGGAATTCAGGTTGATTAGCAAAAGATCTATGCTATTCAAGAATGGATTCAACCAAAAATAGTAACAGACATAAGAAGTTTCTTAGGCCTGGCTGGCTACTATAGAAAGTTTGTCAAAGGATTCTCTCAAATAGCTGCTCCATTAACCTAGCTAACTTAGAAAGCTATTCCATTTATCTGGACTCCTGAATGTGAAAATGCATTCCAAACCCTGAAGGATGCTTTATCTTCTGCACCAATGCTAGTTCTTCCCAAAGAGATGATTAATTATTAAGTCTACACGGATGCTTCTAGAGCTGGTATGGGGTGTGTTATTATGCAAGAATGCAAAGTTATAGCATACGCATCACGATAACTGAAGCCACATGAGAAAAATCAGTTCATGACTTGGAACTAGCGGCTGTAGTTTTCGCCTTGAAAATCTGGCATGACTACTTATATGGAGTTCAGTGTACCATATTTATAGATCATCAGAGTTTAAAGTGTACATTTACTTAGCGGGAGTTAACTGTAGACAAAGAAGATGGTTGTAACTAATTAGTGATTATGATTTAGATATTCAATACCATCCAGGAAATGCCAATATTGATTTAGATATTCAATATCATGCTACTTTGACAGCCATGATTGCAAACGGTTTGGTGAATGAAGAATTTAAAAAGTTAAATATCAAACCCATATGTGGAAGTGTAATAAGTGAGATAATCGCAATGAGCAATATAGAACCCACCTTCCCTAGAGATGTCTCTATAACCCAGACCAAAGATGATGAATACTTGAACTTTAAACAGGCGATCAAAAGTGGTCACATAAAAGATATTCGCTTCCATAAAGGTGCTATTTATCAAGAAAATCGTTTATGGATTCCAAAATCCATGCAACAAGAAGTGTTAATTGAAGGTCATGAATCTGGATATCAAATTCACCCGGGGAGTGCAATGATGTATCAAGACTTGAAGCAGTCATTCTGGTGGCCTGGTATGAAGAAGAGTATAGCTGAATATATAGCCAAATGCCATGTCTGTAACCTTGTGAGAGCTGAACACCAAAGACCTGGTGGCCTTCTTCATCCTTTAGAAATCCCTGAATGGAAGTGGTTTGATATATTAATGGATTTTGTAATGGGATTGCCTCGAGCTAAGTTCGGAGCAGATGCAATTTGGGTAATAGTTGATTGATTAACCAAGACTGTGCATTTCATTCCTATTCAAGAAATTGATTCAGTTGAGAAACTTGCTAAAGTATATATTAAAGAAATTGTTAAACTTCATGGCATACCTAAATCAATCGTGTCAGATAGAGACAGCAGGTTTATCTCAAAGTTTTGGCAAGCTGTCCATCAAGACCTAGGAACCACTCTGGCCATGAGTACTGCTTTCCATCCACAAATAGATGGCCAAATTGATCAGTAAAGAGTCAATCACTGAGCCTATGTAAGACATTCCACCACAAGTTACATAAAATTCCTTACTTTAGATTATTTCCTTCAATTAAGAAAATACTTGATGAATGGATCAAATTAATTTAGAATATATATATATATATATATATATATATATATATATATATACTATGTTCCATATAATGTCTCAAAGTATAAAGTCCAAAATAAGGAAGCAAAGTATACTATTCAAGGTATAAAATAGCACTAACCCAATAAAAAGGTTCATTTAACCCTTTACAGCCTAAAAGAGTCAATCACTGAATGAGCATACTATAAAATATCATATAATAAAATACATACAATCCAGATAAGAACTATACAGCTCAAAATACATAAGCATAAAAAGAGAAGCAGTTTAAACCTGTATTATTACAAAACTACTTAAAAGTTAAAGCAATAAAGTAAGATCACTCAATCCTCATGAAAATCAAAAGAAAGAACTAAAAGTCATCTCCTGCACGCTCTTCCTCCTGAACCAGATCTTCAGAAGGTCCTTCCTCAAACAATTTAGAGTCTGCCATTGTCAGCATTATAATGACAGAGCCCTAGCCAAAAGAAAAGAAAATATGATTAGACAATATGTCTAAGTACATTTTAGGCTGTAAATTATTAGTTTTTAATAATATCACGATCATCTCAGCAAAGTAGGAGCAGTAAAGCATCAAAGAAAAGTGGCAAGAGTTATAATTAATTTAATTATAATTTAAACAAAATGTGAGGTAAGCACATACCTCAACTCAAGTTGCAGAAAAGGGTTAAGTAACAAATAATAAAATCTTCTAAGTGTAAAAAATTCCTAAGTAATATGATCAATTTAATACAAACTGGTTTTCAATAAAAAGGAAAGTACTAAGCTAAAAGTAAAATTCTAACATCTTATCATGCCATAAAGTGTAAGTAAACTACTGAAATAATATAATTTACATGAAATATTGTAAGTGTTAAAGGAATTGCTGCATATAACCAAAGTACTGTATAAAGAAGAAATATGCTGAAAATGCTGTAATTAAAGAAGTATGCTGAAAATGTAAAGTAAAATAAACTAACTTATATGGACATATTCTTACTTAGTCCTGCCAAAAAGTAAATGCATGTTAAAAGAATCCATCTAACAATATCTAGGAGAAATATCCTAGATCAAATATCACTTATTTCCATTTAAATAAAGTACCACTTGATCCCATCGGAACATCTAGGAGAAACATCATAGATCAAAGTAATGTCATAAAGTATCTACTGCGCATCTAGGAGAAACATCCTAGAGCAAAAGTAAAGTTATAATGTTCAAGCAGACTAAGTAAGACATTCCACCACAAGTTACATAAAATTCTTTACTTTAGATTCTTTCCTTTAATTAAGAAAATACTTGATGAATAGATCAAATTAATATAGAATATATATATATATATATATATATATATATATATATATATATACTATGTTCCATATAATGTCTCAAAGTATAAAGTCCAAAATAAGAAAGCAAAGTATACTATTCAAGGTATAAAATAACACTAAACAAATTTTGTGATATCACTTTGTTTTCTAATTAAGTCATTCTATCTATCTAAATTTATATAAGTTTAAGATCTCCAATATCTAGCTATCGAGTATAAATCCAAAATATCAATCCTATAAGTTGAAAGAAATTAGAACTAATCAAGTTCTAACATATATAAATCACATGACACTTATTTAAGTTAAATAAATAAATCAAACATCCTAATTGATGTTCTTACGAATCCCAAGCCAATCTTGATTAATATAATCAAAATTGGGGGACTAAGATGTTAAAAATCCAAGTGTTGGATTTTAACTTCTCAATTTAATAGGTTCTAATCCTAATAGTTTAAAGTTTAAACCCAAATCTCATGAACTATAATTAAGGCTATCTTATTAAGCAAAATAAAGCTTAATAAGATGGATCTCTAATCTTAAATTTAAAGTTTAAATACAAAATAATCAAGAATAAAGGATGAAGTTCTAAAAAACTATAAAACCAAGGTCTTCATCTATTAAGTACCCATTTACTTAATAGGCAAAGTTATTTCTAAGCTAAATCTTAAGGAATAAGATCCTAAAAGATTTAAAGGAAAGTCCTAATGAAAAGGAAATATTTAAGCTTTAAAATTAATCTTACTTAACTATTGTTATGATGTATTTAACTTAAGAAAGATATAAGGTGAGCTAAATTCACCTTATAAGAAGTAGATTAAGACTTAGGAGATTCTAAAGTGAATTTTAAGGCATTTTCTAAAAATAGAAAAATGATAAGATAAATTATCCTAAATGATTATAAATCAGTCATGATACTAATTTTAAGGGTTTAATTATAAATTTAAGGTTTAAGAATACTTAAACCTAAATTTGGGCAAAATAATCATCTTGCTCCTACTTAAGGATCTAAAATTCAACTTTATGAATTAGGGCTCTAATCTAGAATTTATTGAAAGGGAATAATTACTAACTATCTAATATGAAATTTAGATAGTAAGTACATCCATTTTGAATAAGTATTAAGTCTTATAAGGTCAAATTAAGAAATTTGACTTATGAGGGCAATTTGGTAATTTAACCTAATTAAACCTAAATTTTCTATCAGTTTATTGAAGATTATTGTCTAAGGTTTCTTTAAAACCAAAAATCATTAAATTTCAATAAGTATTGGCAAAGTTATAGCCAATATAAGTCTTAGGGTTAATATCAGGGTTTAAGGTGATTAGTGAGTGATTAGTAAAATTAATCACAAAATCACTAAACCAACTAGACTACTAAGTTTTATTTTACTCTAGGAGTAATCAAAAACTAAAATTACTCAATTTGGATTATTAATTATGCTAATATTCACTAATTAAGTTTTAAGGTGATTATGTTTGATTAAGAGATCTAACTGTTGGATCTAAAATATTTTTATAGTTTACTGCTAATTAAGTCTTCTTGATCAAAATGGTATATTGGAAGATCTAATTTGGAGCTCAATTGATAAACTTATGATCAATTGAAGTTTTAGGGCTAATTAGGATTAGGTCCTAAAAATAATTAGGCAAGTACTAATACAAATAGAGAATTGAACACTACTAGGTTGTTCTAAAGGTTTTTCTAATTACTTTAAGACCCATATTGCTTATATTTGGATTAGTGGATAAAAAGTTACAAGCCTTGGAAGATTAGGATTTGGGTCCAAAAGTGGTTTCAAAATATTAATTTATAACAGCCCAAACTCTTAAATATCAATGTATGTCAGTTTTGGCCTGAAAAGCCTCATAATTTTGCCCTCAAAAGATAACTTCTCAGCAAGTCACCCATCCTAGGAGTGCTCCCACCTGAGCACGCTTAACTTTGGAGTTCTTATCAAGAACTCCACTGATATCTGAAAAGACGTCTCGATGTTTAAGAGTTTCACTTCTTACTACTTATGTGGGTCTTCACATAATCAAACAGTAAAACTAATATTACTAGAATAACCTTGGGAGTCTCCTGATTAAATAGGACCCATATTGGGTATGTTTGAGTAAGTGTCAGCAAAGTTATGATAGTTTGAAGTTTTGGGATAATTAGGACAAATTATGGAGTCTTAATTGTCACTAAGTGAAATAATGATTCATATGTAAAATTTACAGTACCAAATTGTTCCCCTTATTTTTCTAATTCTAATTATATATAATTTTACTATTTTTGGATGCATGATTTTAAAGTTATAAATGTTTGAATGTTTGCATTTATAATAGTTTTTTTAATTATATTAAATTATATCATTTGATTTAAGATATTTTATTTATCAAATACTTTTTAATAATCGGGACCCACATCCTAAACTGTGGCAGACACGTGGGCTCCACCTCGCATCAGTTGTAGAGGGATTCAAAGCGTGCGGGTCCCACGCTACATGCTTCCAAATGACAGGATGCCATCATGTTAAGCGGGGACCGCACGTCTAGATGGCGGAAGCTGAAGGGGCGCTCGCGGGTTGGGCCTGGGTCAACCCGGCTTGGCCCGAAACCTTCGTCTTCTTCGCTCGATGCCGAAGAGGGCAAACTAGGGCATGCAGATTAGAGGCTAATGGAAAGAGGACTCTAAGGCCTTCCTAACGACGGGTGTATCGAAGCTTAAGACGGCCTAGATTGACTACAAGATCCAGCCCTATATCCAATAGGCGGTGAGATGGAATGAATACTGTATACCACTATGGATGATCGTCGAAATTGGCTCGATCAGGTTCGATCGAGTACGATCGAACTCGATCAACATTAAATCAATCGCATGAAATAACAATTCGAATAAAAAATCAAGCGATAATTGAATGATTAAGGGATATCAGAGCACGTACAAATTAACGGTTGGAATTTTTAGTGTTTGATCCGCAGCTCAAATCGCAGCTCCTCGACACGATCGATCAAAGTGTTCATTTGATAGGGGTGAGCGAAGCAATATGGAAGCATGGAAGCGGTGGACGATGCGCGGAGAAGGGCTGGCGTGCAGTGCGTTGACACTCGCGGCACGCGGAAGTCGCGTGAAGACGATGACTCCCGGCCGTTCGATCCTCTGTTTGGACGGATCAGATAATGCGTCTGATCGAACGACAATTCGCGAAAAAGAAACGACGTTAGCTGTTAAGCTAACTGTTACTGTTATATAATTAAAATAATATTATTATTTAATTTTTTTTTTAATAAAATATATTAATTAAACACATTCCTAAAATTTTCAATAAATCAACCCTAGCTAATTGAGGGGTGAGGAATGCAACGGCGCAATCGGATTTTCGTTTCGACGAGTATTTAATTACTTGAATTTTCAGGTATTTAAATAATATTAAAATATTCGCCAAAATTTTGACAACTTCAGATTGACTCGAAAACATCAGCCATAGCTAATTTTGGGGCAATGAGCGCAATGGCGAAGTTCATTTTTTCAATTTGAGGTCAATTTAGATAGGTCAAATTTTAGGGTTTTCTGGATTATTTAAAAATCAATATTTTATCTATTTAATTCCTGATTTGGACTGGATCTCATAGATGAGTTTTTAATGACTTAATTAATGTATTAGAACTATAATTAGGACTTAGATTAGTCATAATTGACCTAAATAACAACTTGGGTTGTTACACCTTTCCAACGGCATGTGAGCCATGACGTGGGGTGGCCGGAGTCAATGGAGAAGCCATGCCCTAGGCTCGGCCCATCAGGGCTTAACCCTCGGGTCAGATTTTTAGGTCGAGTTATTTGGCCCGACTCCCTTATGTTGGGCCGCAATCTTCGTGACCCGTGTCCTTGCAAATCATGCTCGCGGTCCGACCCGCGCGTGGACCGCTGAGATCAAATAGGTGCGACACGTAATTTTATACGGCGGGCCCCGCTGTTAGCACTAAATTCGGTGCTGATAGCCATCGCTCACGTTCCGTGCCCTAAAAATTTGTGCTGTTGGATGATTAAGACTGATGGAATTAATTATTCAATTTTAATTAATTTAAATGGAGATTTTATTTTAAACATAATTTTAATAATACTCATCCAAAATGTATAATATTATATATCATTTCAACCAAAAAAATAAGATGAATATAATGGCATAATTAAATTTAGGTTTTGAACCCTTATTTTCTTAATGACTTCTTAACCTTAATTAGGTGCCCTCCAAATCCTAAAATCCCAATGTTATTCGCTTTTGATCTACTTAGCGTCATTTTTTCCTTATGATATAAGAATTCCATATTTATGTATATTATTTCAATTGGACAATAATTAGTGATTTTAGATTTTTAACTCCTCAAATTAGGTAATTTTATAATTTCATAGTTTCCATTTATGCATATTTTAGGTATTTAAATATTAGGACAGCAAACATACCTCATTTATCTACTTCTCATGTCAATTTTAATTGCATGATTTGAACTTAGTTTTCATAAATTAGATGCTTGTATATTTAGCAAAAATGTATTTTTCAACCTTAGGAGAAATACTATATGATTGATTTATAACTTGATTTGCAAGTGATTTTTAGGACTAGTTAATGTATCCAATAAGTGTAGTTAACCTCAATGTATGTATAATTATAGATTGTGAATATATTAGGACTAGCCCTAAGTAACTAGATTGAATCCTAGCTCACTTCACCTTTAGTTCTTAAATCCTCATTTAAGCTATTTAGGGATTTAAATTAACAGTCCTTAATTTATTAGTATAGTTAAGAAATCCTATAATTTTCATTAACCTAAAATCTATAATAAATATAGAGCTTGTAGCTTATAATCCTTTCTTTCCCATACACTTAAACTTCTACTATTACTTAATCTTAGCTAGTTTGTGATTGATTTGCATAGAACCTTCCAATTACAACCTAGTTAGCTTAGTATGTAGAATCTTAACTTCCATTTTCCTCAAGTATAGTAATTCCTTAACCTTACATTTTCCTAACTAGTTTCCTAAGCCTTAATTTTAAGAACCTATTTTGATCAAGTGATTTATGATAAGAATAGGACTAGTTTCATTTAGTATTATATACTTATAACTAATTTTGCCATTCCATACATTAAATTAAACTACTATTTTCCAAAACTTTAACTACTGATATCATTACTTACAATTGACTTGAGATTAATATCTCTAAGTCAAATGGGAGCTCAATTAGCTCCAATCATGAAGTAGATCATTAAAATTAGATAACTTTGGATATCACATAGTTTAAAATTATTTGAAATTTCTTGAATGTTTGCTTAGCTTTGAGCCTATTCCTTTGAACATACATACAAGATTTGTGCACAAATAAAACTTTCATAAAATTATAGGGGTTTTATATTGGTGAATAGCCAAGGGTAGGCTAAATAGGAGATATAAGATGACCTCATATTCTCAGAAGGTGAATGTTAGTATTTATTTTTGTTGAGACCCCACTTTTTCTTACTAGATAGGTAGACGTGCTTAACTCCTCGCTTTATTCTGTATGTGCTCACAGAATGAGTATCTTTATAAAATAACTTCAATTAAAAAAATATGAGTTTTCTTACAATCTTATTGATTATAAGATCTCATCATAAGTTTCTAGCTATGTTACTTTCCATAGTCCTAGGCTATGCGTAACTTAGACCAGGAGGCTAAGATTTTATTTCAATTACTATGCTTTGCACTTTCTATTTTAGTACTGTGCTTTACTTATTTATAATTCATATAGAATGCAGTATATGTTTCCTTAATTTCATTTAAATACTTCACTGTTTTTGTTTTCCTTACTTAGTATATTTTTATTGGACATATACATGTTTCCATTTCATTTACTTTCAAATGCACTTTAATAGATTCTAGCCTTACTTAGGATGCTTTTCCTTTACTCTTTTTGGTTGCATGCTAGAACGTTTATTCATGTGAGTATTCTTACTATCTTACTTTTAACTGTCCTTCCTTATAGTTATATTTATTTTATTTCTATATTTGAATACTTTCAAATGCTCTGCTGTTTATTTTAAATTGTAAATTAGCTTATGATATTCAAATAAACTTATAAATATATAGCCTATTTAAAATATGCTTAGATTATTTAGTCTAACTAATCTTTTTCTTTTCTTAACTTTTTCTTATCATATTTAAATATCAAACTTATATAGATCAGGGGCACTATAATATAAGTGGAGTTGGACCTAGTACTTGAAGACTATTAATTATTGCTTCTGTATTTTACTTCCATTTGTATTTACTTATGTGAGAGAGTGATCTTTATTTTTTATTGCTCTTTAAAGCACTTGGTAATGTCTGGGAGATTACATGGAGCATGCTTGTACCTAAAATTTTCTTGGAAAGTGGTTGGGAGGCTTGGGTGCTGAGCCAATGTTTGGAATCATAAATGATTTGGACTTTTGTGAACCAAGTTGCCAATGTATGCGCTTAAATTATCTTGATTTGGTATATAGGAGACATAGGTATGTGTATGAATCAAAAGCTTTTCCAATGACTAATGATAGCCTTAATTGGGGGATTTGTTCTGTTAAACCCTAAATCATTCTAATTCAGAAATTAGGAGCTGAAATCGTACTCGTAGATGAGATTTACAGATCGATTGTCAGATGAGAACTATGGATTCAGAGGTGAAATCTTACCATCAGTTTATATTAAAGGATAAAGGCTTTATTGAATTTTAATAAATAGAATTTAATTATAAAAGCTAATGCAAGGTTCTAGCTTGCATCTCTGATCTCTGTATTGTCAAACTAATGCTGCTGCTTAAAATAAATTATTGATATTTGTTCTCAACTACTTAGGCTTCAGACGTTGTCCTAATGTTCTATATAAGCTTCAGATCAATGTTCGCTTTATGTTTTAAGCTTTAGATTCAACTTCCACTTCTTTATTGAGGGCTAGACGATTTCCATATTTGAATTTTTTTTATTTCATTGCTTGTATGTAATATGTTGTACTGTGTTTATTCATGCTAAACTCTGTATGTATTCTTTTGTGTTGTGTTTATTTATTTTTGTTAAACTCTATATGCATACTTTTCATCTTCTTTTAGCATGAAATTGAATTTCTTAAGAAACATGAGTGCTAGCCTTTTCTTATATAATATTTAAATTTTGTTTTTATCCAAATTTTGTGTAATATTAAATGTATTTTCCTCTTTCATGCAATGCAAGTGCGCAATTTAAACGAGGTTCTTACTGCACCCTAAATGGGATCAATATGTAATTGGTCCAAATTACATGGACAAAATGCCAACCACAACTATATTATAAATAACAATATAGATCACTCTCAATCACATGCTTTTGAATTTACCTTTAGAATATTATGATAAAAACACTAATTTTATAAAAAATAAATATATAAATATGTATATATAATTGGACTTATAAGATCTAAGCAAATATTCTCTAATCTTATCCACAATTTATACAAACTCATGTCTGATTCTATTTTTTTGAATATACTCACTTTTTTGCCTTAGCATAAATATATCATATGCTGAAAATCTTATTATTACATCAAAAACAGCATCCAATTATATATTTTAACTATTTAAAGGGAACTAATGTCTATATAAATGTAAAGTTAAATGTCAACTTCATAAAATAATTAAAGTTGAATATTGTATACCACTGGAAGCTTTGAATTTGCTATATTCAATAACTAAATATCATTATTACAGCACATTTTTAAAATCCTTATAGTTTTCCTGAATATAACTAACACTCCACTTGCTTAATAAAAAAACTAGTGCACTAGCTGCTCTGCCTAAAACATGTGGAGGCCTAGGTTTTGTGAGTGTTCAGACTCTTTTAAGAGCTTGCCAATTGACTATACTTTGGAGAATCAACGCAACAAACACATTTCTCAAATTATGATGAAATTGCAAAGGTTTTAATATTTGGGATTCTGTTGGCATTGAATGTACATCCTATTGGAAGAACTTGTAAATTTTTCGCATTTCAATGATGATTGATAATCCTTCGTGTAGAAGGGCTAAGGCTCTCCCGAGGAGCATGACACTTGTATTGGCAAAAAATCTTCTTTTAGAGAATACTCCTAAGGTTGATCGGACAAGATGATTAGTTCAAGGGCCAAAAGCTTAAATATTTTTATTTTACTTTGGCAACGCATGCATATTGGACTAAGAACTTTAGATATATTAAAAAAAGAGGCATAACATGTGATTTTATATGCAATTTGTATGCAGAAGGTAATGAGACACTTAATCATCTTTTCTTTGACTATAACTATTCTTTTAAGCTGTTGCGCGAGCTCGAGTTTGCTCTTTCCGCCAAACCAGCGTAACTTGTTGGAATCCTGTGCAACTTATGGGAACAAAAAGTGAGAAATGCTAAACTTACGTTATGTAGTATTATGAGTTACATTATCTGGAAGAAAAGCGATCCTCAAATTTTCAAATAGTGCACTAGCTATAATACTACTCTCAAAGATGATATTTTTCTTTAATGTGTTAATTTGTGACGCAAAAGGGAAGGATTCGTCGATGATATGCTATGATAAAATTGGCTCCATGTTGGATGGCCAACATGCTTGATCACTAAAACCATTTTATATGTTCTTAAATACTACTTGATCTTGAACAAATTCTACGGCTAAAAATTGCATTGAGACCTTTGATCCTGGAGCCTAATATCAATTTTATCTTTTTTTGTTTTTGGTATAGTGTTGGAATATTTGCTCCCTTTTGTTTTTCTAGAGTTACTTTTCTTTTTGGAATTTTGACTAGATTTGATTGTCTTTGTATTTTTGTTTTTGCTACTGTGTCTTTGATGATGGAATGGAATAAGGAATTATAAGAGAAAAATGTTGATTCTAAATTGCTTTGCATTTATCTTCCCCAAATTTTTATGTTATCTGCTTCGTGTGTGAGAAGATCTCTCAGCTCAATATTGCTTTTTATGATATGATGGAATAAGAATATATAAGAGGCATGACAATCCAGATCATGTGGTCCAATGAAATAGATGTGTTTCGTGTGTTGTCAATGCACTAAGTTGGCAATTCGATGGCTGATTAATCGAGCGTGCTTATAGTTGATTTGAAGTGAAATTTTCTCATCCAGTCGAATACTCTTGTAAATATGTCTATTTTCCTTTCTGTTTGTTAGTGCAAGAGACTTTTAATGGCTCTTGCCTTTGTTTAGAGTTATAGAAAAAGGTTGTGTGGTTTTATAGGGTGCTTTTGATATCCTCCCTAGATTGGCTATTCTTATGGAGCTGAAATGAAGTACGGCTTGCAATGTGCCGTTGTGAAGTGCTTCAAAGGTGCAGGTCGATCGAAACTTAGATTCATAATGCCATCGTGCCTCTTTCGATCAAGAAGATATTCACGCAATGTTCTCTTTTGTCGGAAAGGCTTACCTTTTCTTAAAGGTTCTAGTGAATACAGCAGTTAAGCAATTAAAGAAATGAACAATGGGGATGTTTTTCTCTAATGTGTTTTCCTATAATTTGTTTTAGTTTGTTTAATTGGAATAAAATGAGGCAAGAAGCCTTAATCTCTTCCAAAAAACCAAAAATGATGCACTAGGTTTTATAAAGGAAAAAAAGGCTTTGTTCATTACTCAACCTCCATGAATGGTAGGAAGAATGAAAGTGGTTGATTCAAAGCATTTTCTTCATAATTAATGCGGATTCCTTTTTCATCAAATCAGATGGTCCCATTGAGAGCCAATCCACAGCTGTCAACCATTTGTTTTTTTGCTTGGTCTATTATAAAGAGAAGAGCTAATTCTTAGCCTCAAATCGTGGGAGGATAAATCATTTAAAAGAACTGACTAAATCATATTTGCTCCAAAAAACCTTTCGACCATAATTAATGAACACTTTGATTGCGGCCCACTTTAGCATCAATAGCCATAGATGCCTTCTTTGTACCTTCTTCTTCTTCTTCTTCTTCTTCTTCATGAATACACCACCTCTGCTTGCTTGGCCAACAAAATTAGAATAATATTCTAAAAATAAATAATAATTAAAGTTTATGAGCAAGTACTCTTGCCCCCACCTTCTCTTGGACATGATGAAGCAAGAAAGGACTGCAATTTTTAATAAGAAGCAGTTGCTCGCATATATACCGAAGTTTTTAATATTTATAATAATATTGTGTTTTAGAATGGATATTGCTGACATAAGAGTATTTTTTATTTTATATATGTAATATTGAAAGTTATGGATACTTTGTCCATAATTGTTCCAAACAAATTAATGATAAACACCCATATGTCACACCAAACCAAGAAAGCACACAAGTTTAAAGATGGCTATAAAATTATTAATACTCTAATGCTAAAATAATTGCAAATATTTTATTTGTATGCGTTTAAATCCAAAAATCCTAATAAGTGTATATATTAGAATTTCAGTAATAAAATAGTTTTATAAGAAGTCTTATTATTAATTATGATTAGATAACGTTAAGTACAACTAATGTAATTTTAAGATGGAGTTCCATGTGATGGGCTTTTGTATTTCAACTTTTTCTTTGTAAGATATTTGTTTTCCTTGTAATTATGTGAATTTATGTATATCATAAAATACAAACGATATGCTAAGAAGATATATTTATTTATAGTAAACATGAAATATAAAAAATTAAAATTATGTTCTTAGTGATAAAATTGTTTGGAAATGCTATTTAGACTTATTAATGTGACACCTAAAAAAAACTCAATCAATTAAATTTGAATATTATTTTAATACAAATTTTAAAGATAATATTTATATTATTTTAATATAAATAAATAAGTACTAATAAAATGATATTCTTAATAAATATTTATGAGTGCCACATATCATTTCTCAATTAAGATTTACATGAAAAGCTGCCCTGTAATTAATACTTTGGAAAAGGAAAGCACAAATTCCCAAATGAGGAATTTTTTATTTTGTTATATTTTTATTAACTATAACATTTTTTTTTTTTCTTAATGAAATAATTTAGTTGACAAATGAGTAGATCTCGATGGCATATAATATAATATGGCAAGAGTTCTGAATAATTATACTAAAATCCCTTCCACAAAAAATATTTGCTTCTATTTTAGTCTTGTAATCATATTTAGTATTGGGAAAAAATCAATTCTAAAATTGAAAATTATCAATAATATTATATGTTTCCTATTTTATTAATTTTTATAATTTAAAAATTTTTAGAGAATGGTAGAGGACATCACTTTTCAATTTGTATAGCACAAGTGATAATTTAATAAAGTGCCACTAATGGGTAAGAAATAGCAATTTGTTATCTTAGTCTATTGGCTGGGCAGGTTCATCTCACCAAGACCCCATTTATTATTCTTTACATTTATTAATCATTGGGCTACCATATCATTCACCACTTCAATTTATTGCTTTCTTCTTGTGATTAGGCAAAAAGTAATTGACTAGAAGCCAAATGATAGAATGAACTAATCCAACTTTGCATGAGCCCAAATCTTGGGTTCCTTTTAGGAGCTAGGGGTCCAGGTGGCAAGGGCTGAGAAGTATTTGATGGTATCTTCTCCTCTCTTCACTCCTCACTGCCTCCTAGTTATTGGAAATCCCTCTCCTCTTCTATTTTTTGGCGACGAATAGTAACTTTTGTTTGGTTTATTGCCCGCAAATGAATGTCATTGTTTTCGTCTAGCTGACTTAATTGATGCTTTAATAGTTTACTTGAATATCTTAATTAAATGATTATTTATTGTATAATTAGTTAGGAATTATTTGCAATTCTTCCATGTATAATCATATTATCATAGGGATTCATATATAAGGAGTTTTAAACCCAATTTAATAAAAGATACATTGCATGTCTAGATTGTGACTAAATTATCATTACCCATCAATATTTAATTACTTATGTATAAATTCCATGCTTTAATATTAAATTGGAATCCATGGAATGTTCCTTATGCACTAGTTTAAGCTCCTAAAATAACAGTGAGTACTCTCCCTATATCATTAGGAATCTCTTAGATTTATGAACTAAACATGATTAAGGAAATATATAAGTATATGCATACCTAAGTGAATATTTATTATGTAAATATGTGCAATATATTTTTAATAATCTTTAATGACACATGACAACATTTATGTCTATAAGTACTAACATATGTTATTATATATAAGTTCAAAAATATACAAACAATATTGTTCAAATGAAAAAGGAAAAACCTCAAATGATGTATAAATAAAGAAAAAACTCTATTAATAATTCAAGTGCCATCATGAAAACTATAGCTTATAATATATTATAGACAAAGAACTTTTGCATAATTATCTCAATACTTATTAGACTTTGTCTAACTATTAATAATTCTGATCAAGCATTAATGTAAAACTTGAAACAACATAAGAACCTTTCTATCTTAAGAGTATGAATGGATAATCTATGCTAGCTTATAACTTGAGTAATTACTTAAAAAAGTAAGAACTATCTATTTATAGATGTAAACACCACCACCATTCAAAATGCATGCACACTGTTGATTCTATACTCAGCATGTATATTTTATCTACTAATAACTTCATACAATCTTCTAGTATCTAAATTTATGAGGTGATATTATTCATCATGATTTTATATGTCCTAACTTAACTCCACCGTGAGACCATAAGACCACTTTGTGCCCAATTCAATCACTTAAGAATTTTAGATAATAATATTTAATTAATTAATAAGGTATCCTTGAGCCATCATTTGAACTTAAACCTTAACCATGGAACTATAAACTCCATATAAGAACCAAATTACAAAGCCTAGTTTTCATGTTGAAATCTTCATGTTCCAAATCAAATAATTGTAACTTAAAAACTATTTTACACTTTTAAAATGATAAATTCACATCATGCTCATTTAACTATCTATTTCACATGGCATTGAACTCTAATCAAATTCCATGAGATTTTCTTTTTGGTTTAATTTGATAGATTGTTAAAAGAAAGAATCCCCAAAATCTTTAAACCATAAACCCTCACAACCAACCTTAAAGGTGATATCTCAAAGTTTGAACTTGAACAACTCTCACTTAGCATCGCCAAAACATTAGGTTAGATTGTGTGAGTCTATGGCCTTAACACCATCAAACAAGTAAAATCCTAAGTCGTGGTCTAAGCTTAAGACAATAATACATACACTTATCACCAGATATCACCTTAAAAAAAGAAATGATAAGATAAACAATAATGTAACAATAATAATTAATAAATCACCCCCTAAAAAAATTTTGTGATGATTTTATAGATATCCCATATTGATTCAATAATTTGAGTACCAATCAAGAAAAGTATAATGATGTTTAACTTACCTTTATGTACTAATTCTTTTGTTATTACTATTGTACTATTTTTGAAACTTATGGTTTCATTATTATCATGATTTGTTACCATTTTGATGAATTTCAAAACAATTATTGATTTGTTACCATTTCAACTGCTTTAGCAACAATAACACCTTTTATTTGTCAAGTTAGGAGCAACTAAATGAACATGAATTAGCTTAAGTAAGGAATAATATTTCATTATTGCACATAAGAAAAATGAAATATTATTTAATCTATATTTATAAATGATTTTTGCAAATGAACTAAAATTATGTAAAATGAATAATATTATTTGTACTTTGTAAATTTATATATTTAGTTGAATGCATATTGAAATATTATGTGGATTGATGTGTGATTAATTAATAAATGTCTATGATGAATGTCACTTTACTTAAATACTCAATAAGGTCATACCGCATAGCATCCAATTTTGGATTAATTTCACTAATCTAACACTTGGCTATCACAGAGGTGTATTTATGTGACGTCGCGCCCGCCGCTTGCACAAACAATGTATAAATTAGTGACGATACGGGTCATCACTCTAAGAGATAACACTGGATTAGTGTTAATAAAGTAGTGCCTATTGAGAAACCACTCGCTTTGCCACACTAGTCCTACAGAGATGCATAAGTAACCAACTACTTATACTTATAATTGTGCCTTGAATTATATAATAATAATAATAATAATAATAATTTGGAGTACAAATAAGTAGGTGCAACAATTAAACAGAGTGTGGAAGCTAAAAGAAATGGAATATAAACATAAATGCAAAATTTAATTATTAAAAACAAGACTTAATGAAAATAGAAGAAGGGAGAAAATCTAAAGTCACTCTCTCCTAAAATAAAATAATAGCTAAAGCTAAGCAAATGCAGAAAGATTCTCCTCGTGCTCTTGCTCCTCACCTGAAATTAGATCCGTAAAAAACTCTAAATATGACATGCTTGTTTTACATGCTAATGCCCTAGCCAAGAAAAGAAAAATCTTATATTAGATAAAATTATCTAAGTACATTTTAGGATGACAAATTATTACTATAATTTTAGATACCACAAATAATCATAAGCAATAAAGGTGTAAGAAAGTGAAATAACTTAATAGGAAGCTATAAATAATATATTTATAACTTAAGAAAAATGTAAAGTAAGATCTACCTCCAAGTTCAATAACTACAGAAGGGCTAAATATTTATAAGCTAATACAGTACAAAAAAAATTCATAAACATATATGATCAATTATACATGCTGATTATACTGATAAAAATACATAATATGGAAAGCAAAACTAAAAATTTAGCATCCAAACATGCTTACATTTACAAAGACATAAAAACTGCTAAATATATATATAAATACAGAAAATATTAAAAATATTGTAAAGTAAATTGTACTGAACTATAAACAACTGCACTGAAAATCACTATATTTAAATTGAATGTATGCTTATACTAGCCTGCCATAACAGTAATTACCTAAATGTATCACTGAACAGAAAGCCTCACATCTATCATCTAGACCACTCATGGCTAGATCCAAGTCGAGCTATAGAATCATACATGTTGTAATAATTTATTGTTGTTACTTTAATTTTTAATCACCAAATTAGCTTAAGAATCTCACCATTAGTCTTAAAATAGTTTTAAGTTCAATCCCTGAAGTTTTGGTGGAAATTGAAAATTTTGTAAGGAAAATTAATATTTTGATCAATTTAATTAATTTGAAATTTGAGATAATTATTTAGACTTCAAATAAAAAATTTGACTTTATTTTTGAGTTCCTCATACATAAATTAGTTAATGGTAAAATTTTGAGAATTTTTGGAATCCATTTGATCTAAAAATGGAACTTGACTTAAGATATATTGAATTATAGTAATTAATAATAATTATTTAAAAAAATTAATCCGTTAACATAATTAACTGTTGACCCTGCAAATTGGTTGCTCGGTTCCAAATATTGAGCAGCAGATCAGCTGGATTCGGGCCATCCATCATTTTCATATGATTAAATCAGACGACGGTAATGTGATCACAATGTTTTGATCTCGTTAGATCGAATCAGAGCCACTCAAAAGATTGGATGGCCAAGATCTGATTTGAATTTCCTTCTTGACACTTGAATACCAGAGGTGTTGAGGCAATTATTGCAGGTTATTGGGCCATCGATTCATTGCTCCATGACCTGGCCAGACCCTTTATTTGGGACAGTTGTGGCAAGGGGGTCATGGGTGATGGAGAGGCCAATGATTGAGGTCGAACAAAGATTGCATAGGGGCTTGTCGGACACTTTAAATGGCAGACGAGAGGTATGTGTCTTTACCTTCTATTAAAATTATTGTCATCATTATTGATTTTGCTTACTTATTGCATTATATAGTCAACAATCTAAGCCATTTATTGAACTTTGTAGAGCGCCCACCATGCGTTTCTAACCCGGGCATGTACAATACTGTAAAGTGGTCGGTTTCTTGTTAGCTCCACTGATTAGTAAATAAACTTTTTTTTGTAAAGCAGATATTTCATTTACATCTTCCAAAAGGTAAAATTTATGTCATTAAACTTCTCTATTTTGTGTCTCATTTCATCAGCCATTGCCCCATTCAAATAGTAAACCTTCGAAGAACCTCACTCTTGTAGCGATTGTTAGTGCATGCGGAAACACTAGGACGGGATACTGTTGATGGTTACTAATCAATAAACAAAATATCCAAGCACAAAAGAGAAGAAAACCACAACACAATCATAAGAAATTTTATGTGGAAAACTTGATGATAGAAAAAATCACAGAGCTATACTACATAAATAAATATATTATGAATAAGATGATTATAGAGTTACAGAGAGCTTCACCTTCACATTAATAAGAAGGATCTACTGCATACATAGTCTCCCAATTAATTTCTTCTCCTACAAGAATCTTCTGCTCTCACTCTAGGTTAAAGGAGACCAACATTAGCCAAAACCTAATTAATTTTAATATATATATGTCGATGATTAGACTCTATTCAAAATGGCTTGAACTCGACTTAAGCTTAAGAAATCAGCATTAATTCTGCTAAAAATAATATTTTTTATTAAAATAATAATAATTATACTATATTTTAAAATAAAAGTATTTATAGATATTATCATCTTAACCAATACATTTTAATAAAAGAATAATTACATCCTATATTTTAATTGATCTTGCAGCATAGTGATTAAATTCTTGTATTTTATAATTTTAATAAGTTTAGAATTATATAAGTATGTATAGTTATAGTTTTAAAACAAAGATAATTAGTAGATTCAAGATTATATATAAAGACTAATTGCTTATTTTTGGTTTAGACATGAATCATTTAATATTATTATATCTGGAGAACCATTGGACTCACCCACCTTACCATTGATTGAATCATTCAAGAAGCGCAAAACCAATTGCTGCGTGTGGGCCACAGCGATGAGAATAACTAAAACCTACCCAATAATGACAAAAGAGTACCAATTAGATGAAAGCCTCCCTGTCATCACGAATCAGTTTGGGGCCCGCCGGACCCGCACCCATGAGCTGGCAGTCATGTCCCTTGCGGAGAAACAATGCGTGGGCCCCGCTGCCTTGTAGATTTGCGCACGCACCCTTTGATTTTTTTCTTATATTTTATTTGATAATTGATTTTTGTGTAGCTCATAGAAGCTTATCTTATCTTATATGTGTTAATAAGGATAAGGACAACGAATAATATCATTACTTCATACGAGCTATGATTGTTAAACCAAAAAATCATCTTCATTTAAATCAATAATATAAGAATGTTAAAAACAAAAATATTAGTATTTTAATAAAATCATTTTTATTTGTATCTTATAAACATCATCTTTTTTTGAATTTAAGATTCTATCCTTAGACCACCACACATCCCAAATAATTAATTCAAAATTAAATTTGCATATCTAACCCTTTTACCTACAAAATTATCACACTATTTAAAATTCACATACTTATTTACTAGTCAATTCTATTTAGCAAGCAACTGATTAATATTTTAATACTCAAATTTAAAAGTTTATTATTTATTGATTAGTAAGGTTAGCTTTATGCATTAGAATGACAAATGAACTTAGCCAATTATGCTAGTATTAAGATTGCAAAAGTTTTCTAAGAACAATGTATTCAGGCGAACAATCATCATTACTAAGAAAATAAAAAGCACAATGCACTTATAAAGCAATCAACTTGATTAATAATACTATAATTTGAATAAGATAATAAATTATATGAATAAAAACAAGATCGATAACAAACGTTAGGAGCACCCCAAATTCAACTCAACTATATTGTCAAATTGGATGATTTTGATGTCTATGAATTCATCTCACTAAGACTTACATTTTGGACCAATTAATATGTACTTTAGTTGTATATTTTTGTTTATTTTTGAAAAATAAAAAATTTATTTTTAGTCAAATTAAACCCAATTAGACAACAATTTTTGAGTCTTTCACTTGTAAACCACCTAAACCATGATTAGAACTTGGATTAATTAATTGAAGTTCAAATTTAGAATACTTGCTGTCATTGTACTCAGTGTGCTATAAGGAACTCATAGCCACTAATTTTGTTTGATTTGTACATCAATTAATGAAAATGAGATTTTGACCCTTCCTTTAATTACCCTTTTTAGGGCCTTTTCTTATTTAGCTCATAATTAAACCATTTGACCTCAAATATTAGCAAACTTAATATCTAAGGATTCTTTAGATGGAATAGAATATAAGTATATCATAAAATTTAGATTTTTTTTTAATTTGAGCTCATTAGCTTAAACTTTGGCCAATTTAAGTGTTCTTAATGTCAGTCTTCATATTACGCAATAACAAATCCGTTGGCATTAAGAGAATTCAATTTGGAGCCCTAAATTCTTATTTCTCATTTTTGACCCTTAAGAAAGGGCATTTTGGTCATTTTGCCAAATTTTGGTTTAAGTGCTCCTAAGCCATAGAAATATGTCATTTCCCTTAAAATCAGCAACTGTTTTTAACTTAAGTACAAATATTTAACTTGATAAGGCCGTGAATTTTAGATTGCACTCGATAATAATATATTGAAGATTCTAAGCTTGTATTCTCTCAGAATAGATAGAACATATAAATTAGATAATACTAGCTATCACATAAGTTTTAGTAGAGTCTTGCTTACTATTGAACTTTGTTGCTTTGCATTCATTGTCTTTGAACATTTCTGTCTTTAGCATAAAATACACGATCTTGATGTATTTTCTTTACTGTATTTTTATTCTGAGCTGGACTATGTTTCTTTCTGTATTATGGTTAAATATATGTTAATTTTACTCGCTTCCACATTCTGCATTTCCTGTATATACATTTAGTGAAACTTCAGTTCAGTTATGCGGCATATTCCTTAGTTATTAGTGGATTCGGGTAAGAACCTAATCTAACTATAATGGGGGATATGTCACGATGACCACTCCACCATAATCATATTAACATACATGTTAACAAGACCACGGAGAGGATGGGGCACCACATGCTCAATCTCTTAACAATCAAGAATAATTTTTATTTAGACATCAATAGCTGTAAAAGCTTTTTTGACCTTCATTTATGTGTCTAAAATTCACCAAAAATTTTGATCACACCACTTAACTAATCTTATAATTTTTATCAAAATTTATAATTTTAACACCAAACATATAGATTATCATTTCTTAAGTGTTTAAATAATAGATTGATGTATAATAAATAATTTATTTTAACAAATTTATATAAGAAAACTTTTGTGAAGAATAACAGACGGATTAGATATGTTAAGCTATTTTAATTGAATTATTTTCAGTATTGTTTGAGCTTACTTCCTTTTGAATATAAACCATTATTGCATGTACCCCATATGTATGCCAGTTAAATTATAATACTTTCCATAAATACTTGTGACAAATATTGGTAGTGAGAATCATTGTAGGTAGAACAAAATTGAACATGTACAGGTAGGATTTGCTAGCAACTTGTGGTAAAATAAAAAGAGATCTAGACCACTTGGAAGAAGCAGAAGATTTAGAAGAAAGACTCACCAAAAAATAAAAATTATGCGAATAATTATCGATGGATAATTGTATGTCTTCATAAAATAACTTTAATGATAATATCTGGGTCTTCGAGTGAAGCTTGGAATCATAGGCCCAAATTAGGATATTTATGTCACATAGTATATTATGCTAAATCTTTCATAATTTCATTTCATTTTATTAGTTTAAAAATGTTTAGTATTGAACATTACAGTGCGAAACATCATTTAATATAAATAAAAATTATTTATCATTGAAATTAGCATAGCTATTAATTTATATTGACACACATTCCTTCAAATTTTAGTACATTTATTTTATAACTTATTTAATATGCTATAAATCAATACTTTTAGGTATTTTACTTGCTCCGGCATAATTGACAATGTTGATATATAATACAAGTGGTGAGAATTAAAAATAATTAGAAGCATAGTCCTATCTACCCAATGGATGGTTCTTGGATCTATGTGTGGTTACTAATAAGGATGTTAATTACTTAAGTTATGGAGATTGCAAAAATGCATTAAAGTAGTAATAAGTGAAACTCTTAAACATTGAGGCACATTTTCAGATAATGGTGGAGTTCCTGATATAAACTCCAAAGTTAAGCGTGCTCAAGTGGAAGCACTCCCAGGGTAGGTGACCTGCAGTGAAGTTTTCTTCTGAGGGTAAAACCGTGAGGCATTTCAGACCAAATCAGATAATATCTTGATGATTAAGAGTTTGGGTTGTTACAAATGATATCAATGCAGATTATAGAATGTCAGATAGGAGCTAAGTGTCATATAGGATAAAGTATAACTTCATGTGAGCAGCCTCTTGAACTCATGATGTTAAAATGCTATATGGTCGTGGGTACCTCTTGAGCCTGTAGGGGCCACTTCTAATCCTATATGCTCAATGGATGGTTCTTAGATTTATGTGTGGATACTGATGAGGATGTTAGTTACTTAAGTTGGGGAGATTGTAGCAACCCACATAAGTAATAATAAACAAAACTCTTAAATATTGAGGCACCTCTTAAGATAATGGTGAGAATTCCGAAGTTAAGCTTGCTCAGGTGGGAGCACTCCCAGGATGGGTGACCTACTGGGAAGTTATCTTCTTAGAAAAAAATTGTGAGGCCTTTCAGGCCAAAGCGAATAATACCTTGATGTTTTAAGAGTTTGGGCTATTATAAGAAACTAATTTGATTTTAGTAGGAATTATTAAGAATGAGACAGAGACTCACTATTTTAGATTTTTGCACTCGATCACTAACGATCAAATGATCTTCCGGGTCATAGTGAGGCGGAGGTGCGTGCGTCCAATTTCTCTTTGAGGCGCTATAATGTTGCTCATCTTTTAGAGAATGTTTTAGGAACTTTCTAAGTGTTCTTTCATTCAATTAGTGGGAAAGATTTTATGTTTATTTAAATTAAAATAATATGTATAACTTTAATTTATTTATGGCTCTCTGATGCTTGAATATTTATTTTTATTTATTTAATGTATTGAATGTTTATTTTGAATTATTACTTGAAATCTCTCAATCCTGGTCTTTGGGTCATTACAAAGGATATTTTAGTATCTTGAAAGTTATCTTCTTAAGAAAAAATAGTGAGGCTTTTCAAGCCAAAAAGAATAATATCTTAATGCTTAAGAGTTTGAGCTGTTACAAAAGACTAATCTGATTTTAGTAGGAATTACCAGGAATGAGACAGAGAGTCGTTATTTTAGATTTTTGCATTTATTTTATGTTTATTTAAATTGAAATAATCTGTATAACTTTAATTTATTTATGGTTCTTTGATGCTTGAACATTTATTTTTATTTATTGTAATATATTGAATGATTACTTGAAAGCTCTCAATCCCGATCTTCAGGTCATTACAAAGAATATTTTAGTATCTTGGAAGTTATCTTCTTAAGAAAAAATTGTGAGGGCATTCAGGCCAAAGCGGACAATACATTGATGCTTAAGATCTTGGAAGTTACCTTTTTAGGAAAAAATTGTGAGGACTTTCAGGCCAAAGCGAACAATACATTAATGCTTAAGAGTTTGGGCTGTTACAAAAGAGTAATTTGGTTTTAGTAGGAATTATCAGGAATGAGACAGAGACTCACTATTTTAGATTTTTGCATTTATTTTATGTTTATTTAAATTGAAATAATATAAATAATTTTAATTTATTTATGGCTCTTTGATGCTTGAACATTTATTTTTATTTATTATAATCTATTGAATGATTACTTGAAAGCTCTCAATCCTGGTCTTCAGGTCATTACAAAGTATATTTAGTATCTTGGAAGTTATCTTCTTAGGAAAAAATTGTGAGATCTTTCAGGTCAAAGTGGGCAATACCTAGATGCTTAAGAGTTTGGGTTGTTACAAAATACTAATTTATTTTTAGTAGGAATTACCAGGAATGAGACAAAGACTCACTATTTAAGATTTTTGCATTTATTTTATGTTTATTTAAATTGAAATAATATGTATAACTTTATTTTATTTATGGCTCTATGACGCTTTAACATTTATTTATATTTATTATAATTTATTGAATGTTTATTTTGAATTATTATTTGAAAGCTCTCAATCCTGGTCTTCGAGTCATTACAAAGGATATTTTAGTATCATAGAAGTTATCTCTTAGGGAAAAACTGTGAGACTTTTTGTAACAACCCAGGTTGTTATCGTAATTAATTAGGACTAATCCTAAGTCTTAAATATAATTATAAGTACTAATTAGGTCAATTGGAGTCAACCTCTGAGACCTAGTCCAAATCAGAAGTCAAATGGATTGAATCATAATTTCTAAAAATCTAGAAACCCTAAAATTTGACCTATCTAAATTGACCTCCGATCAAAAAACGGACACCGCCATTGCGTTTATTGACCCCAAATTAACTTGGGGTGAAGTTTCGTGTCAATTAGCGTGCTGTAGCGGTGAATTCCGCAAAAACACTATTCAATTAGTTGAGCCCCCCTTTTAATAATCATAAGTATTTTCGCGGTAAACTGCTGCAGCACGCGACCGCGCGCTGTAACGGTGAATCAAAAATCACTATTCAATTAGCGAGGAGCCTGTTTAATATAGTTTAAATGTTTCCGCTGGAGCCCGCTGAGGCGCGCGACCGCGCGCTGCAGCGCGATGTAGCGGAATTCTTTGTTTATTTTTTTAGAAGAATTGCAGAAATGCTCTAGAGCTCCTTTGGATTCCATTTCCTAAAAAAGATAGAAAAATTTGATTTAGGAGCAGCAAAAATATCTTAAATAAATGAATTTTCCCCTTTATTTTAGATATAATTTATGGATTCATCAAGAGCCACCTCTTGAACCCAAGAAGGGACAAAGTGCTATTATGTTGTAGAGCCTGATTAGATCGACACTGAAGGTGCCAATGAAGTTTTGATGGTGTTCCAGAAGGTTTCGAAGCAAGTCACGAAGCTTCAGTGGTTTCCAGGAGGTTTCGAGGTGTTCTTGGACAAGTCGAGGAAAATTCATGTGCTTCGGCACTCCCAGGTGTGCCTTCTAGTAATTGGAGTTGAGTTCAGAGAGCCACGGTGCACCCTGGTGCATGGAAGCCCAGTGTGGGGTGCCACGGCGCACCCCAGCCCGTGGGAGTCGAGATTTGATCGCCACGACGCGCTATGCTGCTGGCCATTCACTTGCGACGAGTCCGACGCAAAAACAGGTGCTCTATGGTCATTTGTCAGCCAATTCGGGTGATATTAGGCTCGTTTTAAAGCTCATTGAAAGCCTCAATATATAAACAATGTGAGTGCCTCAAAAGTGTATGCATATGCAAGCCTTGTGAGTGATAGGAGAAGGGGGCGACAACTTTAAAGCTATGGGTGTTGCCAACTACCACATTGGAGCTCGTAGCCCTGGGCAACAACAAAAGATTGCTGCGGTGGCTGCACTAGAAAGCCGTTGATGGAGATTTTCATCAAAGATTTGCATGGAAGGGTTGTAGCATCGTGCGACAGTAGGTGATCACAAGGGTGCTGCATCGGCGGCCGCAGAACGGTGTAATCTCCCTCTTTTTCCGGATTAGGGTTTCTCGAAAATAATTCTGTAAGTTCTTTTTTTTTTTTCATAGTTGATATTCTTAGTGGTGTGGCTCTGTGATTTTTCCTAAGTTTTGAGTTTTTCATGTATATCCTTGTGCTTGAATGATTATTTCTTTGTGATTTGTATGAATTTCTATTTTGCACGTTTTACTCAGTATTCACTCTTTAACTGATGGTGAATGATCATAACAAGTGTTGTATGACAAGTGCCACCTCTTGCACATATAAGAATATTAATTGTTTAAGTTGGGAGCAAAATGATTGTATCTTATGCTCTTGCTTTCTTTTAATGTTACCAAGATAAATTATATTTATTAATTGAGACAATGCAGGCACTATAAGCGTTTGTAGGTATTCTTTGATATATCAATATTAATTATTTTTGCAAAACATGCAAACTTTATTTTTTTTGGAGCATTAATTTCAATGGCACAAATTTAGGAAATTAATGTCAACAATTCAAAACGTGTAAATAAAAAATAAAGAAAAAGAAAAATCATGTTTCTATCAGTTCCATAAAATTTTTAATAGCTTAATAAAATTAATTTAATCGATTAGTATTTTTAATAGCTATTTCGAAAGCCTTGAACTCATGATGCCAAAGTATCTTGTGAGAAATTATGCGCCGTCTGTATTGAGAAACTATGCGTCTATCTTGCATTCATTATACAACCCAAGATGTCATCAGGCACCACTAATACAAACTCTACCCTAACATTTTTTTTTTTAACGAATCCAATCTGCAATTTATTTTTAACACTTAAAAAATAATTAAAATCAGGATAAATTTACATTAACACTACCTTTTTTCGAAAAATTACAAATCGGACAGGCATTTATCATCGGAGCACAAGCAGCGCAGAGGCAGAGATGGCGGCAGGGGAGAAGCAGAACCGACGGTTCTCTCTCCTCACAGATCCGGCAAACTCTCGCCGGCGCCGCCGCCGCCGGAGGCTCTCTATCATCGTTTCCACCACAGCAGCACGATTCCGCATCATCAACGGGAGCAGCTCCGTCGCACAGTTGCTGCTGCTGCTCTTCTTTAATCCGGATCTGAGCCGCCAGAATCTGCTCGAGATTCGTGCGGAGGAGATTGGCGGTTGCCTCGTTCGTCTGAGCCAATTCCCGCCATATCTGATTCTCAATGCAGAGGCTTCGAATCCTATCCTCCATAGCCCAATTCATCTTCTTGACCCTCTCAATCTCCTCTTCTTTGGCCCTCACGCGCTTCCGTATTCCCTCCTCTAACGTCGTCGTCAACTGCTGCGAGAATCTCCGTCTCCGCTCCGTTAACTCCACTCTCATCGTCTCGCACTGAGCCCAAAAATTCAAAATAGTAATAAGAAAAAGGAAATCCGGTTTTAGCTGAAAAAGACGACGAAGGAGCAGAGCAAAAGACCGCTCTGGGATTCTTTACGCACAGTGTGAGCAACGAGGCGGTCGAGATCGAGAATATGCTGCTGAAAATAGGAAGAGAGGTCCTCCCCGAAGAAGGACAAAGGATCTCTACGGCGCTTCTTTCCGGCGACTGTCACGCCGCTCTCCGCCGGCACATTTCCGCCCAGCATCACCGGAGCCTCTGCAGTCATGACGAGCTCTCTGTTTAATCAAGAAATAGGGCCTCAGACACACAGCTTTCCTTACACAAGAGAGCACAAGAAGCAGCGGAAAGAAGTGAAGTGCCGGGTCATAAGGATTTGAGGAGAAAAGAGGTGAAGGTGGTGCGCTTGAACGGCCATACGAGCCCAAGCGGGGAGAAGCAAGGAGGCAAAAAGGAGGTGGAGAGAGAGAAAAGTGTTTTGGGTCTATATAAAGAAGAGCAAGCCGGAGAGAGCCACGTTTGGTGGTTTCTTTAATCATGCTTTGTTAATGTTGCTAATCTTGCTTTTCGCCACTTTCGCTGCAAAAGTCTGTTTCGCTGAAAAAATGGAGTCAAGAGTTGTTCACAATCATTTTTATTTTCTTAAATTAAATTTGTTGCAAGTAAAAGGTGGGATTACTGCGAACAGAGGATCTGTTGGGCGTTAAAACCGTAATGAAAGACTCTTTGGCAGCTTATGCCCTCATTAAATGCAAATTAAACTATATATATATACATAAATATATGCAACTTTGTGCTTATTGGATCTGCCTTCCGCTGGAATATGAAATCGAAGTTCCTGACTTCAATTCAAAAACCACTGGGGCACTGTTCCAAACTTCACCGAAGCCATCCATCCCATCATGGTGGCGATCCATCTTCAATTTCTTTTAGAAATGTTTGCCAACCAAAAAGCTACTTCAATTAATCTCTCCTCATAAAGATTCGTCTTTATATTTTGTGTCAAATAAAAATATTATAATCTTTGATTGTTTGTATGAATGAGTAGAACTTAATAGTCAAGTTGTATGAAACTTATGTATTTTTAATTTTGTAATTAAGTGCTAATCCCTTTTAGTTTAATTTAGGATTTAATTAGCATTAATTACTTGCTATTTTAATTAATGTGATGTTTATGTGTTCCATTAATAGTAATATGCATGTTAGTGAATTATGGATATAATACTTTAAATATTTGATTGGATACTAATGAATTTCAACCCTAAGAATCCTAAAGGATGATTAAATTAATTAATAATTGATCTTGAACTTGAGGTGGACACTAATAATACACTAATAATTCATTGATTTGTTATTGATCCATAAACTAAATAATTAATCTTGATTTGATTAAGTTATGAGTTAAACCATAACTTGTCTTGATTAAGATATAAACTTTAAGCACCTTAATTAAGTCATCTTGATTGAAATATAAATTAACTTGCATAATTCTAATAATGCACCATGATTTGACATTAATCTTAACTCTTTAACTTAGAACTACTAAGTAAGACTACCAACATAAGTTATGAGATTGGTCAATCTAAATACTTAACTTTAGATCATTGATTTCCTCTTAAGTATGACTACCAACATAATGTAACCTATAAAATAGAATAAATTTATAAACCAATTATTCATTAATAATTTATGAGATTAAATCCCATAATTTTAGCATAGGTGTTGATCAGATAGGTTTTCCCATATGATCTGGTCAAATCAAACTTTAGGAAAGCATGAATTATGAAATTAGTGTAAAACTTAGGACTTAGATTTTCTTTTAAGTTAGAAGTGCAAGATCATCATGATTTTGCCTTAGCATGAATAAATCAATAATTGAAAGTCATAAATAATTAATCTATTGAGGTAGTAAGAGCTTATTGTTCACATCTTGAGGTAGGATTTTAGATGATTCTTTTAGGCTTAGATGGTTGATCTTAGACCCTTGTAGTAGAATTGCCTAAAAGCTTAGTATGAATTTCTTCTATGTGGTAGTAACCTAAATTTGAGTGACTTTTGGGTCACACCCTTTGTGGCGCCGCGCTCCCTAAGCCCTCAATGATTAGACTAAGGAGCGGAGTGTCACTCGTGAAAATCCCTCACTCAATATTGGATTAGGTAAGATCCACAATGGTGAAGACTTTTAACTCTATTATAAGAGTAATGAAAGAGATTTGGAGTCAATTAGATCACTAATTGATGGGTAACAACATCTGGGTTGTTACACCAAGTACATTATGGTAGTACTAAGATGTATCAAGATCTGAAGAAGTCATTCTGGTGGCCTGGAATGAAGAAAAGTGTGGTTGAGTTTATATCAAAGTGTCATGCCTGTAGTTTAGTCAAGGCTGAACATTAGAAGCCTGGAGGACTTCTCCATCCTCTAGCAATTACTGAATGGAAGTGGTTCGATATTTCTATGGATTTTGTAATGGGTTTACCTAAATCAAGATCTGGTGCTGATTCAATTTGGGTCATTGTCGATCAACTGACCAAATCGGCGCATTTCATTCCAATGCGTCAAACTGATTCAGCAGAGAAATTGGCGAAGCTGTATATCAAGGAAATTGTCAGACTTCATGGGATTCCGAGGTCTATTGTATCTGATCATGATAGTTGATTCACTTATAAATTCTGGCAAGTTGTGCATCAAGATTTGGGAACCGCCCTAGCCATGAGCACTGCTTTTCATCCTCAAACAGATAGTCAAATTGAGCGAGTCAATCAAACTCTTGAAGACCTTTTTCGCCTATGTATTTTGGATTTCAGAAGTTTTTGGGAAGTTCATATTCCCTTAGTTGAATTTGTGTATAACAACAAATTTCAATCAAGTATCGGCATGGCTCCGTATGAAGCCTTGTACGGCAAAAATTGCAGTACACTCTTAGCGTGGTCTGAAATAGGAAGTGTTCAGCTGTATGGTTCAGATTTAGTTGAAAAAATGAATAAGAAGGTGCAATTGATCCAGCAGAGGATTAAAGCAGCTCAAGATCGCCAGAGTAAATATCCCGATGCCATCATCATTCTCTGGAATTCAATGTTGGAGATTTTGCGTATCTCAAAGTAAGCCCAATGAAAGGTGTATTTCATTTCGGTGTAGCTGGGAAGCTCAGTCCTCGCTATGTCGGACCGTTCGAAGTAATAGAGGAAATTGTCTGCAGCATATATATTAAAACTTCATGAAGATTTCTCAACAGTTCATAATGTGTTCCATGTCTCCTCTCTGTGGAGGTGTCTTTGTAATCCTTCTCACCTAATCCAACTTCCAGTGGTATCTCTTCAGCTAGATATTTCTTATATGGAAGAGCCTATCAGGATTTTAGCTCGTGATCAAAGGTAGCTGAGAAATCATTCTATCTCTATGGTAAAGGTTCAGTGGAGTAATCGCTCTATTGAAGAATCTACTTGGGAAAAAGAGGCTGATATGCGATAGAAATATCCAAGTCTCTTTGATAATTCAGGTACCTTTAAGATTCAAAATTTATGTTCTTAATTTTCTGCATTTTCTTTTTCCCTTCTTAGTTATGATGTCAAGGATGACATTATTTTTAAGTAGGGGAGTCTGTAACAACCCAAGGTTATTATCCAGCTTAATCGTATCATAATTATCATTTAGTTAAGTTCAACTAGTCATTAGAACCAAACCCTGAAGGCTTGGAGCAATTCGGAGCTCAATCGATTATTTTGGAATATTTTAATATTAATTAATTAGAAAATTGAAGTATTTATTTGACCTCGAAATCGAAATTCGACTTTGCCGTTGTGATCGTCACCCCCAAATTAGCTAGGGGTGATGTTTTGGACGCATTTGAAAGTCGTCAGATTTTTGCGAATATTTTAATATAATTGAATGCGTCAAAAAATAGAATAATTAAATAGTCACCAGAATCAAATTCCGACTTCGTCGTTGAATTCCTCACCCCCCAAATTAGCTAGGGGTGAATTTTTGGGATTTTTCGGAGCACGTGTATTTAATCTGAATTTTTAATAAATTAAAAATTATGAATAATACTTAATTATTCTTTCAATTGCATTTATCTCCTCTCTCTCTTCCCTTGCATTTTGGCTGGCCATCCTCCCATTTATCTCCTATGTAAGCAGCTCAAGGCCACTCCTTCTACTTTATGCTTTGATGTGAGGTCACATCCTCATCCCCTCATCCTAGCTCCATAGCCTCCCTAGCTCATGATGGAGCCTCCCTCTCACTCTCCTCCTTTAAAAGGAGAGCACAACCCCTCTTCTCTTGCTTGCTAAAGTTTTCTCATCTTCCTCCTCCATTGATCCCTTGTGTTGAAAGGAGGAGCTCATCTTTAAGGCTTTGAAGAAAGGCAAAAGTTCCTTCTTCCTCCACCCCTTACAAGGCGAATGTACTCATTTGTTCCTCTCCTTGTCTCCTTCATATTACTACAATGCTTGAATGTATCTCTAAAAATTTATAAACATGTATGGAAGCCATTAAGGCTCATTTAGGTAGCTCATTTATATGAAAAATGCATGCTCTATTTTCGTCCATTTTGTATACCCTATTCTTTATATATATTTATATATACCTTAAGGACCCTCGGGCAGATTCGGTGAGGTTTGGGGGTCGCTGGTTGGGTGTGATGGGCGGCGGAGCACGTCGCTTGGCCCGCGATGACTTCCGCGAGGAAGACGACTTAGAGCCGTCGTATCAAACTCGATCCGACGGCTAGAAGCGATGCCGTCTGATTTGACGGCACCGTTAGCTACAGCTGACGACGTTGCTTAAGTTCTAACGGACGTTAAGAATTTATTTTAAATATTATTTTTTTTATTTTTTTTAATTATTAAATAATCAACTTCTAGAAATTCCCCAAATACTCACCCCTAGCTAATTGAGGGGTGAGGAACGCAAAGCTGAGGTCGAATTTTTGATTTGACAAGTATTTTAATTTCCCAATTTTCGGGTTATTTAAATATTATTAAAATATTCGTCAAAATTTTGACGACTTCCGATTGACACGAAAATATCACTCTTAGCTAATTTAGGGGCAATTAGTGCAATGGCAAAGTCTATTTTTTGATCGAAAGTTAATTTAAATAAGTCAAATTTTAGAGTTTTTGGATTTTCCATAAATCATGATTCGATCCATTTGACTCATGATTTGGACTAAGTCTTAGAAGTTGACTCATAAAGATTTGATTAACACTTAGGATCAAGATTACAATTGAGATTAGTCCTAATTGATTAAGGTAACAACTTGGGTTATTACACCCTTAGAACCTCGTGTAGTACCATTTCATTGGAGTGAAGATTTATTAGTTTGATAATCCTTATTGTTTAAATAGATTTGTGAAAATCAGTAGATTATCAGTAGAATATAAAAGTGCATATCTATAGTACTGAATCATTTCAGTAAAATTCTAGGGTTGGATAAGTCACTCTAAGTGAGATTGCAGAGTCTCGGTCTTATCTTATGTGATTGGATAAGTACAGTCCAGCTTAAAGTAAAATTTTCAAGCTTGGGTGTTTCATAATTAGGTAAACTTGGATGCTTAGTTTGAGAGAATAAATTGTAACTGGGTCATGCCTCTTATCATTGTGCGCTTCGATAAGTGTAGCTAAACAAACTAAATATCTCAAGTTATCCTCTTAGAGCATGCTGTATGATTGTAATTAAAGTATTTAACATATTTGTTCGAGAGAGTAAACTATAACCGGGTCATGCCTCTTATCATTGTGGGCTTCGATAAGTGCAATTAAATAAACTAAGTGTTAAATCTTATTTTTTGGAAACATGCCAACTATGTTTAATCAATCCCTTCAGCTGGTTATTCTATATGATCTTAATCTAAATAACTCAATAAATTAGACTCAGGAGTCATAATTCACTTAAGTGAATTCTACACAATGAAGATAAATGGAATCACTAATTTTTATTGAATTGATTTCAGGATTTATCGATGATTTAATGCATAGGCATTGAAACCTTGGTATATTATAATGCATAAGCCATGTCAGCATTAGTGGAGCGAATGAGCTCACCTAAGGACTCTGTTAGCGAAGCGTTCGCTCAACTAAGGCTCAGTAGTGTGTCCGCGAGACACCCAATCAGCATATCAGTGGCATACAGTTCTGTGACATATTCAGATACATAATTATAAATTTAATGGCACATCGCATAGTTTTACATCATTATGTATTCAAATTTATATTACATATTGTCTTACATATAGTTTCAGTTTATAGTTTCAGCTTATAGTTTTAGTTTGTTTTACTGTGAGAGTTATACTGTTTTGAGTTTCTAGTTGTTTTACTATTTTTTTATAGTTTTGTTTAAACTATTTAAATGTTAAATAGTAGATAATAGTATTTGTTAGAATAATTTTTGATGTATTAGGCTTATTGTCTAACACGTGGCACTTTTGGGATCCAGCGATTTGCCAGATTCTGAGCAGTTTGTAGGGTTATATCACGAGCCAGTTCGGGAGATCTATGAGGAGTTTGTGGAGCCTTAGAGGACTCTCCATCAGCATTTAATTTTTTGCACTTATTTACTTTTAGTTCAATATTTAGACTATTCTCTGTGTTTTAATTAAGTAAACAGTTATAATAATTCTGGATATATTTTATTTTCTTTTCTATGATTAATGTTTTATTCAATTTTTGTAATGAATATTTATGGACGTATGCTTTAGCTTCCGCACTTTGTATTTACTACTACTTATACATAGTATTGTGGTGTGATTAGCATACTGGAAATGATGTTATACATATATATATATATATATATATATATATATATATATATATATATATATATATATATATATATATATTGGATTTCTCATATTCCACTCATACTCCAATGTATGTATTTATTTAATACTTAGGATAAGGACATTACCCTTATCTTAAGTATTAATACTCAGCCCTCTTCTCTTGAGGTCGTGTTTCAGCAGTTTTTAAGCTCAATAGGTTTATTTGGTGAAGTTGTGTTTCCTACCCGAGTAACACACCGTTTCATTGTCAATTAGTAATCTCTTGAATAAATTGTGCACGATAACAGGACGGGGAGCTACAACTTCACTGTACACTATTTCCTACTATTTATGTATTACATTCTTTACAATTTTTACTTCAGTTTACTTGCAATGTATGTTTAATTGTTTACTCTCATTTACCCGTACACTGTTTTACTTTTCATGTTACTTGGCATATTTTACATTGGGCATATACATGTTTTCATTCATGTTCCACATGCGCACTAGTATTTTTAGTTCTTAGATATTGTTTCTTCCTTACTTATTTTATGCAGGCTATAGAAACCTTCATCGCTTACTCAAATATTATAAATGAGTAATGTGATATTTGCTTAAAATTAAATAAAACTTAGTATAACCTTAAAATGCATATAGTTTTTATTTTATTGGTTGTGCAATATCATATTAAAAGCCAAATACGATAGATCATGAGCCTATTGCGGAGCTTGGAGTTGGAGCTGATCCTGACCTTCAATAGTACTTTTGAAGACTTGCATTTTCATTTATTATGAGGAGAGAGAATTTTAGAACATTTCATAAGTTGTTTGTAATAATTTAAATTCTGAATATTTTTACTTTTCTTTTTTGTGATGGATACTTTTTCCTTCTTTTGCTATGTATGATTTGGATGATAGATATAAATTTACTCATATATATATATATTGCTTTTTAATTTATTGAATTTTTTTATCTCAAAAAAATTCTTAGCCACATAGTGCTTAATACTTAGTTAGCTTCTTACTAATTTAGTATTAAGTACTATATGGTAACATCTAGTGTTGAATTAAAACTTACTAACTAAGCATCAGGGCATTACAAGTTATCCTCTACTTTGTATATTACAACAACAACAACTTCATGATAGGGTATTTACAGAGAAACAACAAAGCGGCAACTCCTAATGGAGTTGATTCAACAGTTAATGTGCTGGATCTCCTTTAAAAAGACTTGGCAAGGTGCTTTATAGAAGTATTTTGATAATAGAGAGGAGTTTGGGTCTTTTATTAAGAAAGAGCATAAAAAATAAGCTTACCAAACTATATTAGAAAAAAGTAAAATCATTCATTAATTAAGGCATGATTAATTAAATAAATGTCCAAGTCTTTTGAGAAGGATTTTAAAAAAATTGATTTTCTATTAATTAATAAGATTTTAAATTAATTAAGCTAATAACCTAAGGTTATTACCCTTGAGCTTGGGTGCATTAATATACTTGAACTTCGTCATGGGATGGTTGATGCCTAATACGTACTTGTATACTAAAAAATATTATAACAAGATTTCTATGTATATTTGGGAAGCCTTGATGTGATGTGATGCAAATTAAAAGTTTGGTTATAGGATTATAGAGCTTAGCGTCTAACTTAGCACTCTTGAGCTAAAAAATAAAACTTGATTTTTAGCAAACTATTGCTATTCCTATTAACTCTTAATTTTCAAAGTTTTAAGAAATTATTAAATTTCTTAAATATTCAAATAATTCAGAAAATATAAATTTTATTAAAACACAAAAACCCTATAATGAAATTTTTTTTTTTTCAAATTTAATTAAATTCACAAAAATTATGGAAATAAAAAATATTTTAAAATCAAGTAAAAGTCATGTAATTATCATATTTAGTACGAAAAGCATTTTAAAATTATCATAGTTACTAACTATGATAATTATCATCATTTTGAAATTAGCACAATGACTTATTTTTAATCAGAAGCGCTTTAAGATATTTTTATAGATGTGCTATATATACTCTCTCTATTACTCAACTAGACATAATAATGGCTATTTAAATTTATATTATTTTAATCTCTAAATCTTTAGATTTTCATTAAAAATTTAAAATATCTTACAAATTTGACCGTTATGAAAATGTAAAATTTTTAGGTTGGAAACTTTTATTTTCGAATTAGAAAAATATTAAAATTACAGAAAATTGAATATTAGCTAAAACTTTCATAATTTCATGTTTAATAAGTGACATGAATTTTGAGGATATTATTTTGATATATGTTTATAAACATATTAAACATTTCTCTATAATACTTGTAATAAATGAAATTCATTCAAATACATCTCTTTTTTGGCTCATCTTCAGAACTCAAAGGCATAGTATTGTTATGGTATATACACCTTAACACTAAACCCTAAATTTCCATCTAGTTAGTTGATGATAGACATTGTAGTTTTGTATGGTTGAACAACATGGACATTAGTATGTAACTATGTATCGTATGACCTGGTCTCTTTTGCTATAGGTAGATGAAAACATCAACCTAATCTCCTATGATGTGCGTTTAGCTTTGCCAAATGCATTCTTCTTCTTGCAATCTAATAATTGGGAACTTAATGTGATATATTATCTGCTATTTACATTTCATGAACATAACTTCTGTAAATTTTTTTATTTTGTTATGAGAATTCCTGTAGAAATATAGCATGTAGTTCTCCTTTTTGAATTGGTTTTTGGTCCTTTTAGAATTATGACTTGAATGTAATCGGCCAATTTATTTTCTCTCTCTCTCTATATATAGTTATAGATTATGGCTCGAGAAATTACAGCTTACACTGCTCTCAAATAATTTTCACAAAATTAAGTAAATTTTTTCTCATAACAAAATAAGAATTAAATTTACTTTTATGTGCAAAACCTACAAAAAAAAAAAAAAAAGTTGGAAGTTGAACGGTCATTGCCTTAATATTTAGTTATAATATAATTCAATTATAACCTGATAAATATAGTAGTTATTTTAATTATAACATTAGGTAGCAGCATTATATTTTTGACCAATTGGAAGAATATTGAGATGTCAAGCAATACATCACATGTTGATTAGTAGGAGAATCATTTTTTTTTTCATGTTAGAGAAAATATAATAATAATTTAATTATTTTGTAGTCTGAGAAAAATTTAAAAATCAATCTTTCCAAATTCATTATCATAATAATTTATGAAATAATGATACAACGACCTTATAATAATGGGTTATATTATAATAAAAATGTCATTTTCATAAAATGCATCAGTTAGAAAGTTTTTTATATGAACTAGTGCTTTGGATTTACATAGATAGGACTCAAAAATTTCGTATTTATGTAATCACATTATTTATTTTAAAATATGCAGTTTTTTTTAAATTATTAATTAGGATAGCATTTATATATTAGATAACCGATATAACATGTAAATAATAATGCATGTGGCATAATCATCACTAGAAATACTCATAAAAATTTTCAACAAGTTTTTTATTAAGAATTATTGGATAACACTTTCACATATTCGTATATATCATCATTCAAAAAAATGAATATATAATAATTATTATAGTCTAGTGGCACTAATTATTGCTTCGATAATCTTAATTACAATACTAAGATAATGATACACATACATTATCATATATATCATCATATACATTACAAAAAAAATTTCTTTTCTTTATTTTCTTTCATATAAGCTAAAGAAAAAAATACATTATATCAATCATATACTTACACATAAACTATTATATTATCTATATTCTATTATATATATGATTATATATGTATAATAAAATCTTTTAATCAGATAATTAAAATAAAATTTTAACTTTATCAAGAGATTGCAAGAAAAGAATAAAGTATGTCATGATCGGTATGCACATAGCAATGTCTCATATGTACATGGGAACCTAAAGCTACCATAAAAAGCATATCTTATAATAAATGGTGCATATATATATATATATATATATATATATACATCTTTCAAGTGTCTTCTCTCTTCGGTTATTGTCCCGATAATGATTATTTCTTAGTGATTAGGGTTGTGGGTTCTCCCTCATTGTTGATTGCCCCATCCCATCATACTATATATGCTTATGATGCCTCTTTACTTTATGCATTATCTTTCTTTATCTTTAAATATAGATAGTTTCTTATACTTTTCCAACAATTTGGCAGTTGTTCTAATTAAATGATGTACGTTTCTTTTTCATCTCCTCTTTGTTTATTTTTTTAGCTCATTTTTTTTATAATCATAAATGTAAATGAAATAATTAAATGAAATGAATGATATATTTTATTTTATTTTAATAAAAATATTAATATTAATAGTATATTATTTATTGATTTTTATATATTAAAAATAATTATTTTTATTATTATAAGTAATAATAGATTTTTTTTTTTTTTTTTTTTGGAAAAGCTATCTCGGCGCAGTTTTATTAGCTAAATTAAAAGATACAGAAACATGGCTGCGATGATACAAAGATTCCTAGCCAACTAAAAACCTGAAGACAGCCCCAAAAATTCAGACCAGAGTATAACCTAAAAGGTCCGAATACGAAAAGAGAAAACCTAACTAGTAAAGCAAACTTTATCTAATAGAAGATAAAACACTTGAGAAAAAAGACCAGACCTTCAGCCGCAGCAAAAGGGACGAGTCCTACAAACCAACCAGACCGCAAGGCCAACACTCGCCAAAGCTCAAGGGAAGATAGCAAGCCACCGCAAACACGACCCTGCATTGCGGATAAAAGCAACAGAAGACGCTTCCAACACCTGTGATTAGATAGCTAAGCTATACTAGGGATTTCAATAATGCTCGGAATTTTTGCATTAGAGTAAGAGCCAGACACATTACAAAACACATTGTAAGTGCATCACATTCACAATATAAAAACCAAAAGCATATTCACATTTCAATAAGTGCAGAAATCACGAGCATTACAATAAGTGCATCACATTCACATTTTTTGCATCAGCTAAGGCTAAGATAATCATAAAGCACTTACGGATCCCGGATCCTGCACCAAGCACCACCAATTAAAAAAACCAAACCCAACAGAAAAGAACCAACAAGACCCAGCAAACAAAAGACATTGTCAGACCAAGCAGCACAATAAGCACCACCAGACCAAACCAGCAGGCAAACTAAAACCAACCCAGCTAACACCAAAAAAGAATCCAGAAACAAACCATCGACAGGCCGAAGCAGACAGCCAGCCAAACCAACCAAAACCAACCCAATTCAGCACCAAAAAAGGTGTCAGAAACAAACCAATGAGTGACAGAACTGGAACAAAATAGCCGCAAAACAGACCACCAAACAAACAGGAACACAGCCGACAGGCCGAAGCAGAAGTAACCGATCAGCCAGCCATAACAAATCGATCAAGCCGCAACACCACCACCAACCAGCCACAATGCAGGCCGAAGCAGAAAATAACCGATCAGCCAGCCAAACCAACCAACCAGGCAGCAACATAGCCCAGGACAATGAAATAAAAAGAAAACATAGATAAGCAAAAAAGGAAGCTAACAGATGATAGGCTACCATAAGCCGGCTAAAACCATTAAAGAAAAACTCAGAGAGCCAGAAAGATCCAACCTGAGAAACAGGCAGCAGACAAACTAGAAATTAAGAATTGGAGTTTGCTAATTTTCTTTTAAAATCATGACTCTTGAGAGTGCCCCACGAAAAACATTTATCTTCGTAAACTTTGAAAATGTTATTAATTTCATTGTGAACCGCAACAATTATATTCTTGGTGTTCATGGGAATATTGTTGTATTTAGATTTGTTTCTACTATCCCATATGTGCCAAAGCGCAAAGGAAACAAATAAATTCAAAATTGGAAGTTTTTTTTTTCTTTGGAGTCAAGTCTCTTTGAACAGGGAGCTAAAAGATATGTTAGTAGTAGACTCAAGCTCTTTACCAATCCAATTCCACACATAATTACTGTGGTAATTTTCAATGAAAACATGATTTAAATTTTCTTGCTTGTTACAACATTGACATTTAGAGGCAAAAGAGAAGCCACTCATCTTCATGATTTCATCAGTACTTATAAAGTTTTTTACTAATCTCCAAAGGAAAATGCTGATTAAAGACGGAATGCAATTGTTCCAGTTCCAAATAGGAAAACTGGGCAACTTAATTATCCTGCAGCAGTTCCAAACATTAGTTAAGTCTAGTTTGCCATTAATGCAAAGAGCGGAGTTTACTCTAGTGGCATGGCCAAGAGAAGGATTGAACGATGTATTCCTGGGAATGATGTGTGTTGGTATAAGTTTGTTTATCTTTTTCATATTCCAACCCAGATCATTCGAATAAATTTCTCTTAACTTTAATTTAGGACAAGGGATTATATCCATTAAATTAGCAATCTGCTCCATTTGGTTCCAGTTGTCAAACCAGAAGCTAATATTAGCATCAATTTCTTCCCAATAGAGAGTCTCTTCTATGATGTCACGGTGATTTAACATCCTGCTCCAATTTTGGAGTAAGTAATTTTGTGATTGATTTGAGCTGGGTGCTTAGTTGCACAATATTTAGCCAACATAAGTTGAACCCAAATAAAGTTATTAGTTATGAACTTCCACCACAGTTATGAGAGAAAGTTGTATGAAGCGAGTCTAAAGAACGTAAATCCAGCCCACCTTCATTCAAAGGAAAAGTAAGTTTGTCCCAGGCACGCCAGATAGTTTTGGAACCTTTGTTGTGATGCCAAATGAACTTGCTGAAAATCACCTTTATTTTGTTCATTGTAGACTTTGTTGGAGAGGTCAGTTCAAGCCAATAGAGAGAAATAGTGTTTAACACATATTTAATTAAAGTAAGATGATCTCCTTGAGAAAGGTACTTATTTTCCCAACCCTCAGCTTTTTAAAAATAGAACCTAAAAGATCTTTATAAATAGAAATTTTGTTGTGACCTAGGAAGATTGGGATGCCTAAGTAAGAAAAGGGAAGTTTACCTTGATGAAAATTTAGCTTTTGTTTTACATTGTTGATTTTGTGGAGGGGGGTTTTCTTGGTGATATAAAACTGAGATTTGGAGGAGTTGATTTTAAGACCAATGTCATTTTCAAGCATTGAAAGCAGCTTTTTGATTTTGCTAACATTATTAGCTTCTGCATTAGAGAATATGATTAAGTCATCCGCATAAGCCAAATGAGAGATAACAATTTTCCCATTTGCATTGAATTAGAGGCTAGGGTCTTTAGTAAATAGGGAGTTAATATGGTAAGACCAATAATTCATAGCCATAATAAATAAGAACGGGGATATTGGGTCTCCTTGCGAAGGCCTCTTGAAGAATTAAAAGTGCCGTTGGCTTGACCATTTATGATGATAGAGAACCAATTTCGTTGAGTTAAGTGTTTAATTTTTGTGATGAAACTTTTATTAAAACCATAGGCGTTTAACATTTTGTCTAGAAACAACCAATCTAATTTATCAAAAGCTTTTTCAAGGTCGAGTTTAATTATGAGATTACGACCTCTCCTTTTGCTTTTCAAACTTTGAAAAAGTTCTTGGGTAGTTAAAATATTGTCTTGAATGGTGCGACCTGGGACAAAACCAGATTGGTTGAGATCAATGATATTCGGGATGAGTTTTTTTAGTCTATTTGCCAAAATTTTTGAAACAATTTTGTTGAAAGTGGAAATATGACTAATTGGCCGAAAGTTAGTCCACCAACTAGCTTTCTCTCTTTTGGGAATCAGAGCAATTGAAGTGTGGGTAAGAAATTTTGGTAAAAAGACATCACAGAAGAATTCTTTTAAACCATTACAAATATCCTCTTTTATAATATTCCAATACTTAATGTAGAATTCAGAAAGAAAATCATCAGGGCCAGAGCAAGTGTTAGCTTTCAAAGTTTTATTTTCTTCCCAAATTTCATCTTCAAAAGACATTATATTAAGCATATTATTATCTTCTGTAGAGATTTGGTGCCCCGAAAAATTGAAGTGGGATTAATAAGTATCTAGGGGGCGGGCAGTAAATTCCTTTTTAAAATGACTAATGACAGACTCTTGAATTTCTGATTCATTGTTCAAGACCAAGTTTTTAGGGGTGTGAATTTCAGTGATTTTATTAATTTGTCTTCTTTTATTTACCAAATTATGATAGAAAGTAGTGTTTTTTTTCCCCCATCAATTTCCAATTTAGACCATTTTTGCTTCCAAAAAGTCTCAATATCGTTATAGTGTTTAATTAAGGTTGCTTTTGCCTTCAAAAGAGCTATTTTATTTTCAGTTGTGGAGTTGTATTTATAAATGTTTTCCATGGAGGACACCAAATTTTCCTGCCTTTCAAGGTTAGTGAAAATATTCCCAATTTTGCTTTTGTTCCATTCGTTTAGAGCTTTTCTAAGTTTTTTGAATTTTTCAACCAGTCTAATGAGGCCGAAGGAGTTGCAACTTTCATTCCAGCTATTCTTAATGATATGAGCACAATCAGTTTTATTCAGCCAAAAAAGTTGGAATTTAAAGGCTTTCTTAAGATTTTAAATATGAGACCAAGAAGAAAGGATGATCGATTTGTGGTCCGAGGTAGTGTAGTTTAGGGAAAAGTTTTTGAACTTAGTGAAGGAGTTGCACCAAGAGTTATTGACAAGAAATCTGTCAAGCCTAGCAAATTTTCTGCCAGTTGACCAAGTAAGAGGAGCCCCAGAGTATTTAAAGTCATCAAGACCGCAATCAATTATAGCTTCATTAAAATCACAAGTAGATAAATCATGGGAAGAGGAATAACCTTTATATTCGCGATGATGAAGAACCTCATAAAAGTCGCCTCCAACCACCCACGGAAGTGAAGTGTGGCTGCAATCTTTAATGAAGTTCCAAAGAGAGATACGGCCAGCTCGCAAATTGTTAGCATGCACAAAAGTGGCATCACATTTAGAGGAGGAGTTGAAGAATCTGCTGTGAATGGCTTGATCATTTTGGGTGATGATGTCAAGGTCCCAATTGCTATCATAAAGAATCTAGATTTTATTATTGTTTGATGAAATGGCCTTATCTAGTTTTACCAGCTTACAGAGTTTATTAAGATTTTCCATTTTAACCTTTAGTTCTAAAATTACCACTATGTTGATTTTCTGCTCTTTGATAATATGTTTTAGTCTATGTTTAGAGGAGGAGTTACCAACTCATCTAATGTTCCAGACAAGAATGTTCATTAAAAAACCGTAGATGAGCCACTTCGGCTCCTCTGTGCTTTATTGTTAAACTAAAAATTGTACTTGTTTGAGCTTCTGTGTCTTCTTCCTCACTTTCTGGAAGAGCTATTAACGATTTGTATCTATTTGTTACTTTAATGTTTTCTTTGGCCTTATATTGCATCTTTTCCATTTTTTTTCTTGATTGAGCTTCTTGGCTTGGCAAAGTTTCCAAGTTTTTCTTTCAATTCCTGAGCAACTATATCAGATTCTTCAATATTGTGTTAGACCCTTTAACAGAGTTATTAACATTTTCAATGGAAGTGACAGCAATTTCAACAACAAATTCTTTCCCAAAAATAATACTATCCTTATCATAATTTGTAATAATTGGCACATAATATAATTCAGAATTGATGTCACTAGGTTTGACAATAAGCTTCGATTTGCAAGGCGACAAAGTTTCAGTGAAAGGGATTGATTTGCCAGAGTTTCTGCCAATGATAACCTTTAGTTGCTCCATGTTAACTGGTTGCTTAGTAACCAGGTTGACATTTTTGTTGTTATCAATCTCAAGAAAATTTATAGTATTACTGAGCTCTGCCTTTTTTTTTTTTGAATTGCTAAAGTAGGTAGTGTCATTATTTTTGAGGTTATTATCAGCGTTAACCACATTTTGAGAATTTAAAATAAACAAAGCATCTCTATTCTTACCTACTGCCGTAGAGCTGCAGTCAACTTCTGCATTTACATAATCAGCACTATCATTGACACAATTGTTTACAGTAATGATTTCAGCAAAAGTTAAAGCAGGAATAACATTCTCAATAGTGTTATCATGAACAGGAAAATTAGTATTTTCAGCATATATATAAGATGAGTGTTGTGAGCTAGGTACCTTGATTTCCATCTCAGTAACAGAAATGTCTAAGTTATCAGAAACAACAATATTTAAAGTATTTACCTCATTGGAACCACCTGTCCCACTTTGAGCGGCAATCTCCTCTAGCTAAGATTCTTTATCTGTGCTAGCCATTAAATCAGTGGTTAAAGTAACAAGAGCATCAGGAATAGGGGAGACCTCAGCATCAGTTATTTTATTAGATAAATCAATCTGATTCAATATATTATTTGCTGTGTTTCCAGGCTCCAATCTCTCAGCTGTAACTCTTTCGGCACCCTCAATGACTGAAGGTGCCTTTTTAAGTAAACTCTCAACTTTGACCATTTATTGAAACTAGAATCTAGGAGTCATAATCTTTTTTGGTAGGATTCTACACAATGGAGACTTTGAATTCATTATTAGATTTTAAGGCATTTCTAGATTCTTAGATTTAACTCATGTAGTATATAAGTAAGAGATATGAGCATGAATATAAGCATGATGTATGAGTATCAGTGATGATTTATGGCTTACAAAATGTTGCATACATCGACCGAGGAATTTCAAGATGCATCGGCATCACAGTAAACTATATTCCCAACCGAATGTATGTAGACATTGAACAGTACGACACATAACAGTTCAGTGATATTTAGGTTGCATATCAGTATCATACATTATTATGGCATATTCATATACATAATTTCAGTGGCTTATAGCATAGCCTTACATACTATTACTCAGTTTCAGTTCTATTACTATATTTTTTTAATTTACTTTCAGTATTTAATTTCCAGTACAGTTTTACCTTACTTTACTTCAGTTTTGTACTATTTTATATTGTTTAATACTTTCAATTACCTTTATAGTATTTCTATAATTTTATTTACATTATGTAAATGTTAAGTAAATAATTAGAATTATTTAGATTAGTTTTAATGTGTTAGACTTATTGTCTAACACGTGGTACATTTGGGATCCAGTATTTTGTTAGATTCAGAGTAGTTAGTGGAGTTAGACCATTGTGGATACTCAGGAGATCCAAGAAGAGTTTGTGAAGCACTAGTGGACTCTTCTCTAGTTTTATTATTTTCCTTAGTTACTATTTCAGTTCAGTACTTAGACTCATTTCATGTATTTCAGTAAATAGTTTATAATAATTGTAGATGTGTTTTTATTTCTTTTTTGAGATGAATATTTCATTCAAGTTTTGTGATGAATGTTTCTGAATGTTTGCTTTAGCTTTCGCACTCTGTTTATATACTATTTATATTTAGTATTGTAATGTGATCAGTATACTAGAAATGCTGATATTTTATACATGTATTGGATTCTTCATATTATATTCTAAATCTAATGTATGTATTTGTCTAATACTTAGGAAATGTATACTACTCTTATCTTAAGTATTAGCTCTTGTCCCTCCCTTGGGATTGAGTAAATAGCCCTTCAGATGAGTTTCTTTTCAGTGCTAGTTTCAGCTATTCGAGAAGATGGGAAATTCCTCTCGAGTGGCACACCGCTCCGCCGTCGAATTGATTATGATTATCCCATTTAGCGTGCGGCAACAGGATGGGGCACTACAGATGGTATCAGAGAAGTATCATAAAGTGTCAGATAATGAAATGTTCTTATCTATTTTATGATCCATTCTCTATAGCGGATATGATCACAATTACTAAGTGTAAGAAAAGCATCATCCATAGTTCATTCTACTGAAATCTCAGAAATGAAACTAAGAATATTTGAAATGGGACACCCTAGAAATTGAATGAACCATAAATGAATAAAATATGGTCAAAGGCTAAATCCAAGTAACAAAAGACATCTTAGGATCTGAACGGACTTTAAAGAAGTAAAATATACAAACTAAGTGCTTATTGCTGAAATAAGTGGAAAATTATAACTAATAATTGAATGAAATTTTAGGAATGGAATATCAGCAGTTCAATTTCTTCTACCACCTTAGATTATTCGATGATTATTGGGCAGATGATTTCCAAGATGGAAAAATCTATGGAAAGATTGTGGAATGAGTATCTTCTCGTGGAGTAAAAGTGCTGGATAAGATCTTAGTTTGTCTGACCTTCAGAGGAACTAGTCTCCCTGTTCTTGCCAAAGAGTGGTTGGACCGTGTGACCACTGCTTTTCGAGAGACAACTTGTCCTGATGACTACCGTCTCCAGATTTTGGGATTTCTGCTTGGAGGTTTTATCGATAGGTGGTGGTACTGGACATATAGAAGATTAGCTAGGAAACATCGAGTAGTAACATTTGATAATTTTTGTGCCGTCTTTAGGGCAGAGTATTATAGCTGATGTCCTTAGATTTCATTACATATCTTGCTTTCGACCCTCCATAGGGATTGAGTCAACAGCCCTTCAGATGAGTTTCTTTTCAGTGCTAGTTTCAGCTATTTGGGAAGATGGGAAATTCATTCCCGAGTGGCGCACGGCTCCGCCGCTTAATTGATTATGATTATCCCATTTTGCGCCGATGACGGGGCTGGGCGCTATAGCTATCCTAATAAAAGAAGAGATATATTAGAGAGATTTGGTACCTTAGGCTTTGTCCAACACCAAATTCTTATAGCACTAGCTTCCTTGAGTTCAGGGCTAATCCATGTCGTGCATGGTAACAGTTCTAAATCATGAAATATTTGAGCATCTCCATTGAAAGTCATTGGGTATAGCAAGGAAAGCAAAGAAGAAAACTCGCTGGTTAGAGCTTGGATAAGAGCTTAGGAAGGAGTCCAGAGGTGCTAAGGAAATTCAAGGAGGAAGAGTGGTTGCCTAAGAAGCCTTAAGCCAAACTTGAATATGATTAAAGAATGTCATCTTAAATTTTTTAGATAAAATAAGTGTAAGCCATTCAATGCCCATGTTAAAATAATTGACTATGTGAATATTGTCTGTGTTAAAAGAGTTAGAGGAAAATCAAAATAGAGATGAGAAGAAACCATTATAAAGGATTGTCTCTATAGAAAACATAGGGAGGTTCTATTCGATCATGCACAACGAAAACAGAAGATTCATGTAACTAACCCCAACTAATAAGACAAAAGCTTGGTGCTATTGTTAAAGTTAAAAGTAATATTTATTTTTCTCTTTATATACTTGAATTACATTTAGTATGTTGTAGGCTTCTTATATTAATGTTGACTTTAATTTATATGTGAAAAGAATTGATTAAAGTAGATGGTTGGGAATCCTACACCCGTGCATGGAGTATTTTTCTATGCTCTCCAACTCAATTATTACTCCCATCAAAAAGAAACATATAGTACATTTTTGTTTAATCATGAAAGGATAAACATACATCAAGCAAAAATATTTAATAGTGGGGAATCCATATATGCATGGTAGTGAAAAAGAATGGGATTAGGCCCCATATAAAGATTAGTAAGCAGTACTAGGTGGAGTTGGAAATGACAAGAGGGAGAAGCAATAAAGACGTTAAGAAAATAATTGAAAGTGACGTCTCTATTGGATTTGATCTGAGGATAACAAATGTGATTGTGCTTTAATGGTCCTTTTAATTTTTCTGGGCATATTGGATGTACCTCATTAACTCGACTGTAGAGTCGTCAAAAAGTTAATGATTCACATGTAAGCTGTGTTCGGTTCTCTTTAAGAAGATAAATCAAATGAGTATTGTTATATGGCTCATAATTATCTTTCAAAATATATTGATGATTAGGATTTAGAGAGTTAAGTGAAATAAAATTTTTTTATTAAATTCACTTTTGTTTGTGGAGCCCATAAGAATATATTTTTTAAATTTTAAATTCCAATCATTCATACTTTTTGAAAAATATTTGAGAGCTAAGTAATATTTTTCAAATTAAATTTGAGCGAAATACTGCAGAAAACTGTTTCACTGCAATCAGTTCATTAAAGGCACTTAAATATATTTTAAGTAACAAGAGCGCATGATTATGCATTGACTAACATACTTATACAGCCTTAAACAACATATCTAGCTTAATAAATTAAGTATTATACTTGTATGAACGAGCTATAAGAAAAAACCCATATTTTTCTTTTTGATATATTGAATTATAAAATTCATAAATTTTAATCATAAGACATTTATTATATGTTTTTATATATTATGCTTCAGCAATATTTAAATTTGACTTTCAACATTTTTTGCATCCAAATCAGCTTTGTTTATGAAAGTATATATATTTTGTTTTTAATGTTATTGTACCATAAGAAAATCAATATCAAAGCATCATCCTTTAGCTCGAATTAAGCACTATTAACCCTTTTACATAAAACAAATGCAATTTCTTTAAATTTGAGATATATAATAATACTCGTAGTGAACGAGGGGAAAAATTGAATACAACCGTGGTTGAATCCCGCATCGACAGCTAGAAATTGGGTGATCTGAGTCGTCGCGCCTTTTTGATCAGAGATTAGATGGCATCCAATGCTCCTGCTCATGTTCCACCACTAAATGACCTCTGGGAGGCCGACGTTTGGACTCGACTCGACGGCCATGGCACGACCTCCCAGCACCTCCCTCAGCTATCTAGGCCATCAAAATCCTGGGAGTTTCCTTTTCTTGATTGTGAACTCCCAGCGATCCTCACAGCCTCCAATTCCCCCTGTGTCCACTGTGATCTCCTCTAGACCCTGTCAAATCCCACCGTGCTCATAGCCTCCTCCCTGACAATCCAGTGGTCCAACCCCATTGTTTTTGTGCTCCAAAGCTAGCTGGGATCCTCAGAGAGCTGATAGAGCTAACAATAGAGCTCAGAACCTTCCAATAAGCTCAGTGTTTCCTTTGAATCCTTAGTGCAAGGTAGCCCCTCTTTTTTTGAACTCCTTTTAGTTCAGTTTCCAATGGCCAATTGGCCTTAACCAATAGTTGTGATGAATGTTAGAAGGAACTAGGATGTCTTAGGAGTATAAGTGAATTGATCCGAGTCAATTTGATCAACTCTAGGGTCGTTAGTCACCTCAATTTGCAGAGGGTTGCCGATGCATCCTCTTTGCCAATCAATCCGACTGGCAGCTTGAAATACCTTTCCTTGACTCTTAATTCACTGTGCTAAAGGGTTGAGCAATGATTGTCGAACACATCCAGGCTTGAACAATCCCAAACAACTATAACAATTCATGGTTATTACCTCTCTAAATCAAGCTTAAGTAAAGCTTAAAGTTTGTTACATTAGACTCAAAATATCATTAGGAGTCTACCAGTGAAATTTGGAGTCAATCAGAGCAAAGGAAAATTTTTAGAATATTTTAATATTAAATTAATACTAAAAAAATTACAAAAAATATTTTGATCTCAAAGCCCAAATCCAACTGCATATTTGAATTCCTCATGTTATAATATATCAGGGGTGCAAGTTTCATAATTTTTGGACTTAAAATGGTCAAAATATTCACAAAATATATTTATAATTTTAATTTAAATCAAATTATAAAAATTTAAATTAAATAGAAAGAATTATCTAATTTCGGAAGATAATTAAATTAAAACGGCAGAAATCCTGTGACCGGGCCCGAACAGCGGACACTGGTTCGGCGCAATCTCGGTTGTCTGATCCAATATTAAGTAGCATATAACGGTCTAGATCCATCCCCGACCGCGAAATATATCTGATCCGTCAGATCAGTGATCTGATCTGATCTGACGCATGAGATTTTTCGAGGACTGTGCGGCATCCACGACAGTCATGCGGTGAAATGCTTTAACAACCCTGGTTGTTACCCAGCTAAAATTTAGCTTAATCGTAACTTAATTAAGTCCATCCAGTCGCTAGACCCAATTACCGAAGAGTTTGTGCGATTCAGAGATAAATTAAATATTTTGGATTATTTTAATATTTAATTAATTAGAAAATTTAGGTATTTATGTTGACATCGAATTTGAAATCCGACTTCGTCGTTGCGATCGTCACCCCCAAATTAGCAAGGAATAATGTTTTGGACGCATTTGGAAGTCGTCAGATTTTTGCGAATATTTTAATATAATTAAATGCACCGGAAAATAGAATAATTAAATAATCGTCAGAATCGAATTCCGACTTCATCGTTGAATTCCTCACCCCCAAATTGGCTAGGGGTGAATTTTTGGGAATTTTCGGAGTACGTTTCAAAAATCTAAAATTTTAAATAATTAAGGAAAATAAATAATTAATTACTCAGTCCCTAAATTGCAATTTTTTCTAATTTTTTATTGCTTCCTGTCATCCCCCTCACCATATCCGACACCCCCATGCCCCCCTTGGGCTGAATTATAATGACCTCTCCTCCTCCTATGCCTCCTCTCTCCCTAAGCTCATGATGGCCTAGTCCCTCCTCATATCTCCTACTCCTCCCTTTTAAAGTGAAGCTCAGCCCCTCTTCTTCTTCTTACTGAAGTTTTCTCATCTTTTCCTCCATTGATGCACTTGTGCTGAAGGAGAAGGCTCATCTCCAAGTCTTGAAGAAAACAGAGGTTCCTCCTTCTTCCTTTAAGGCTAAGGTACCCATTTGCTCATCTCCTTGCTTATTTCAAGTCGTTATTATACTTGAATGTATTTTTAGAAATCCATAAGTATGTATGAAAGCTATTAAGGCTCTTTAAAGCATCACATTTCTTGAAAGAAAACTGCTTTGTTTTTCGTCTATTTTGCATACCTCTGCATTTATCACCAATTTTTGTATAGTTAGGATGCTCCATTTGTGCCGATTTTAGTATCAATGGAAAGGTATCAGAAATACCTTTCAATTGATATATGATATCACACATGAAATGCTCTGGATTGAGAGTATTTAAGCTCAAAATAAGGCATTTATGGGTTTCGCACTAGCAAAAACACCGTCTGGCGCTGCAGTGCCCAAGTTGCAGAAACTGATCCGCTGCAGCGCACCAAAGCGCGCCGTTGCGGGCTGCAACATCATTTCAGGAAAAATCATTTAAAATCAATTAATAAACAAATTAAACAGTAACCCGCAAGTGGACCGCTGCAGCGCGCCATAGCGTGCTCCAGCGGGCTGCAGCGTCATCCCAGGAAAACTTTATGAAATCAAAAAAATAAATTAATTGAACAGTGTTTATGCGAGTTAGTTCGACACAGTGCGCTATAGAGCCAAAGGCACCACAGTGCGCTACAGCGCCAAAGGCGCCACAGCGCACTCCAGTGCCAAAAGCGCTGCAGCGCGCTATAGCATAAACTATAAAACTGCTCAGAATTGGCTGAAATTGCCAGAACTTCTCTGTTTTTGCATTTTAAGGTCCCCAGGACCCCAGTGGAACTGAATTATATCAAATTTGAACATATTTTAGTTAAAATATTGAGCATTACATAAAATTTTATGTTGAAATTAAGTTTGAAACTTTTTCATTTTTATCAAGATAATAGGATTCTTAAAAGCTTGTATTGAATAGGCATATCTTAATAACTAAATGGCATGAAATCTAAGTCTTTTAGATTTGTAATCAAGTGTTAACTCCTTTGATTTGATTTAGAATTTAGTTAGCCTTAATTACTTTCCATTTTATGCCAAATTTATATTTCTATGCTTTTATGATTTTAGGGTGTATGTTAGAGAATCTCAGCATTTATTTGGACACTTAAGTGTGCTTAATTGACATTAAACTATAATTGAACATAAAAATCTTGATAATTTGATTAAGTAGATAATACTTAATCTAAACCTGAAATTGTCATCAATAATACACTAATAACACATTGATTTGTCATTGACCTTTAAAAATTATTTTTTGGTCTTAATGGTAGAAGGGTTAGGGGTTAGACCCTAACTTATTTTGATTAAGATCTAAACCTTAATCACTTAATCAATTAACTTGATTGAAAGATAATTTAATTGACAGTATTCCAATAATGCATCTAATTTAGTATTAATTTTAAATTATTGAATTAGAAGTGTTAAGGTTAATATTAAATTTGCGTGATTGAATCATCTGAATCTAAACTTTGGATCTTTGATTTTCTCTTATATAAAACTATTGGCATAAGATGGAAAATAAAATTGTAATAATTTATGACATGATCTAACTCTAATAATACATTTGATTTTATCCCGTGATTGTAGAATAGAGTATGATCAGATGGATTATATTCATCTGATCTGATCACTTAAATCCAAGACTAATAAGTAAACCTTGAAGTTAGCTTAAGAAGTAGAAAAGTAAGATCTCAAGGGTCTTGTTATAGGATCATTATTGAAATGTTTAAAGACTTTAACTATTGATATATTGAGGTAGGAAGAACTTTTGTAACTTATTAAGGTAGGCATCTTAGATGATCCTTCATAACCTTAAAGGTTGATCTTGTAATAACCCTAGTTGTTATCTCAACTAAACTTAGATTTTTTAAGCTAAACTAAGCCTTAATTTTGATTTCATTGGACTTAATGGGTCATTTAAACCTAACCCTAGAAGTTTGGAGTCATTTGGAGCTAAAATGGAAAATCTAGTATTATTGGCTATTTTTAAGCCCTGAAATGGAAAATCTAATTTTATTTTTGAACTCCTCATACCTTAATTAGCTAAGGGTGAATTTTTGGAGCTCATTTAGTCATAAATTGAAATTATAAGTTTAATAAGAATTAATGTAATTATTAAAATGAATTATATTAATTAATTTAAATTTTAATTATTAAATTAAGGTTAGGATTTGCTGTCGGGACCGCAGCAGATTCGCTGCGGGGTCCCGACAGCGACGCGCAGAGATGCACCCGTAGGATGCCTAGCACACATCTTGGCGTGGCCCGTCCAACGACGCGATCCTCCCACTCTAGGATAGAATCGTAGCCGTGCGATCGGCATCTTAAATTTGACGCGAAAGATTTGATTCGCGTTTCCATTTTTTCAGTCCCCGCATCAGGCCGTTCAATTCCAATGGCTTCGGCATCAGACGATGGAGGTGATCCAGCCACTGTAGACCTTCATCCCTGAGAGGTTGTGGGGCCCCCATACTAACAATAAAGAAGTACGGTGTTCCAACTGTGGCAAATCCCCAACTTAAGTAAAGTTAGGCGAACCCAACCTTCCTTAAGGCAAGGACTTGTCACCAAGTGCTATAACTTTTATCAATATAAATATCAAAGTAGTGGTAGCAATATAAAAATAGGATAACATCCACAAGCATACATAGTAGGAAAAGAAAATGCAATATAGTAACTCATCACAATGCAGAAAGTAATGTACATCCAGAAAGTTTAATTATTACAAACTGAAATGAATAATTGAAAATGAAAGACTCTCGTCCTCACTGGAATAACAAGACAAAGCTAGCTAGACAGTAGCTGGAAGGTCCTCCTCCTGAATTGGTTCCTCCCCAGCGACACTGCCCACGAACACGTCTGAATCTGACATTTGTCGGTACCACAAATGCCAGGGCCCTAGCCAACAAAATAAAAATGTTACAGTTAGACAATTGTCTAAGTACATTTTAGGCTATTTAAAGTGAATTGAATATTAAAGGATATCACATTTAAATTTAACCATACATGCAGCAGTAAAGGGGTGCAACAAGCTATGAAAGAATTAGGATACTATAAACTATCTATTTATAGCATGCAACATGTATGTGAAGTAATATACAGAACTCAAAATAAGCAAAGTAAGGCTAAGAGCAAAAATAACTGCAACTACTGAATAAACATGATCCTAACATGATTATGATCGAAGTAAAATATGCTGAGTATAAAAGAACACGAGTACTAAATATAATAAAATTCTAGCATCATAAATATGCCATTTATACATATATCTAAGCCATAAAATATACATACAACATGCATATTAATATGAAAAGAAAGGCCACTGAGACATGTGACAAAAGCAAAGCAATATATAATAAGTAAAGCCACTGAGATATGTGGCAAAGCGAGCAAATATTGAAAAAATAAGGCCACTGAAGCATGTGGCAAAACAAACCAGAAAACCAAAACAATACAATACAAGTAAAGTAGTAATATGCCTAAGTTATAGTACTGCCATACCAGCCAATAGGCCATACAGGGCCTCTAATATCAAACAATCAGTCAATCCCCAGCCTAGCCATCCAAAAATGCTAGGTCTGAGTCCAGTCTATACAATACTACTACTGAAGAGGCAGACTAAACTTGGTCATATTCTACTAACTGTGATAAAACAAAATTGAATGATATGTAAATTCAATACTAGCTTAGGATACATCATCCTAAGTTTTCCTATTATGCTCAAGGGCTAAAGCTTAAAATCTAAGGTATGCAAAGTAATCTAGTCAAAGTAAGCAAGAGACTCAATCTAGACTCATGTGATATCTGTTATTGTCTAATTACCAAATCTAACTATCCTGAGAAGGTACAAGCTTAGGATCTCCAATATCCAGCTATCGAGTAGAATCTCAGATTTACGTCCTTAAAGTCAAAAATTAGAACTCAACGAGTTTTAATCCAAAAATCATGTGATGACTATATGGTTTAAATAAGCAAATCAACGACCTAGTTTTATGAATATTTTACTCTTTTACCCAAATCTGGATCAAATAAATCAAGATTTAAGAATTTAGAACTTAAACCCTATGAGGGTTCAAATTTCAAATCCAAGGTGCAATTCTAAATAGGATCTAGGTTTCTCATTTAATCCCAAAGGTAAAGAATCCTATAAGTTGAAAGATTCAGGAACTAAGATCTTAGTGAAAGGCTATTCTGCTGATTATAAGATAAAATAATCAATTAAGAACTTGAGAATCTAAGATCTATATTCAATCTTTAAGATAGCTCCATTATCTTATTAATTGAATCATCCTATACCCACATGGAAGGTTTCAAAAGATTAAACCATAAATCATTAAAGAATTTCAATTGGAGGTGGTTTGATTCAAATTGAAGATCTAAGTCTAAGATCTAAGATCTAAAGATCTGAAGTTTGATTACTTTAGACTTTTAATTAGAGTTTTGACTTAAGGGTTTCCATTTGTGATTTTCTTTAGAATCAAATTTCATAATTAACTATAAGGAGCTTATTAATGTTAAGAACTGACAATTCCAAGTATTAGGTTAACATTAAACCCATTTTGACCTTCTTAGGCTACTTAAGATGTAAGGGTTTGAGTTTTGATCACTTTAGACCTTAAACTAGGTTTTTAACTTAAACATTTCCAATTTCTTATCTTTTGACACTAAGTTATCTTTAATTAACTTATCAATGAGATAATTGACTATTTCTATTATTAATTTAAAGGTTAAGTCCAAATGATCTCTATAAGGAAATACTTAAGATCTAATTTTCTTAATTAAGGATTTCAATAAAGATTTCATGGATTAAGGATCACATTAACACTATTTTTGTTCTAAGATCTCAGAGAACATAACTAACCCTATTTTATGGTAGTTTACTGAAATTTTCAATCCTTAAAGAACACTAAATCACATTTTGGCCAAAATGACCAAAATGCCCTTCTTAAGGCTAAAATTGGGATTTTAGGGTTTAATCACCCAAATTTGCTCTAGACTATTCTAATGTATTTCATATTACCTAATGAAGTGGGAAACACCTTTAATTTAAGTTTTGATGACCTAAATGGTCTTAATTAGCACTAATCATTTAATTAAGCCTCTTTGGGTGATTAGTGAAATTAAGGCACTTTAGGGCAATCCAACCTTATACTTAGGTTATAGTAGATATAATATGATATTAGAAACCATCCCCACCCAAATCAGAGGCTTAATTAGGGTTTAATTCACTAATCTTTGATTAGGGTGATTGGGGAGTGATTAAGAAAATTAATTATCCAAAATTAATTTTAAGGGTTTGGAATTGTTCCTTATGGTACAAGGAGCAATCAGAGCTCTTAAACTCATAAATTGGACAACTAAATGATTTTATATGATTTAATTAAAAATAGAGAAGGTTTGGCAAATATTTTTAAATCTAACCATTGAATCTGAAATTTTATTTTATATTCAGATTCCTTGAATTTTTCTGATTCAAATGGTATATTGGATCATACCATTTGGATCTGTAGAACTAAAGTTATTTAATTAATTCATTCTGAATTTTTATTTTAATCAGAACTTTAGGTTTTGATTTATTAAATTCAAAACTATTGAAAATGTCATTTAATAATTCAATAATAATCCGCGGCCCAAATTAAAAAGACGCGGGTCGGGGGTCGACCCGGCCCAAATTCGTCTTCGTCTTCCTCCCCGATGCGCCTGTGGTCCGAACCCTAGAGGCGACTTCCAGCGCTGAATTCTCTGTACTCCGGCCACGTCATGCCGCGATTTCAATGGCTACACGCTCAGGCTTCGAAGGCGCGTCGATTAAACCCAGAAGCCCTCACTGGGACGCTCCGGTTCGCTGGATGCCTATTCGGCCGAAATCCCTCAGCTGGCGCACCTGTGAGGAGATAATTCTCCTCACAGAGTCCACGAGCCGCCGATGACTCGATCCCTACATGTTCAGGGATCGAAGATGGAGCGATAGGGCGCAATGAGAGATCCTGAGGTGGTCTAGATCGTCAGGGTGCTACTCGGCGTTTTCTGCCGCTCAGAGCTTCGGCTGGATCGATCAAGTTCAGTCGAATTGATCGATCTGGTCGAACCTAACCCTCGATACCAGTTATAATTATTGCTCTGAGGGTTTCGATACTACTCAGAGGGCTAAAATGGCTCGGGAGCACTCTGCATTCGTGCGGGTTGGCTCGACTGGCAGTGCGTCCTCAGATGGTGCTTAGGCCGTCTGGCGCACTGCCAAGGCTCACTGGAGGTACAGGATGACCACTAGGAGCTAAGGAAAGGTCCTAGCACAGCACCTAAGCTCAATTAAGAGCAGAACGAGCTGAAAACTAGCTCTACTGAGAATGGGAGAGGTTGTACCTGGTTTGCTGCGATGAAGACGATGCAGATTTCCCTGAGGCTCCAAGTGATCGCAGGAACAAGCTGGGGGTCTGAACGTCAGACACACACCCACTATCAGATGAAGCAGCAGGTCCAGTCGCCGGGATATCTGGGAGTGCTGGAAACAGCGGGAAGAGGGGAAGAAGAGCTTCACAGTGAGCAAAGGAGCTCACTGTGTGATTTGGAGAGGCACTTATAGGCTCAGGGAGCTCTGGGGGGGGGGGGGGGGGGGGAGACCACAGCTGAGGCTCGGGAATTAGGCTCGGGCCGAGGGGCTCACTCAGGTTCCTTTAATTAGACTAGCTTGGCCACACTACCCAGCTCCCTAGGTTCGGCCACTACGGGAAGGATCCTAATGGTCTAGCTGACCTGGCGGGAAGATGGCAGACAGGTCCGACGTGGCTTGATTAGGTGAATTTCCTTCTGTCGGGACGAAATCCTCTGGAGACAAAGATCTACAGTGACCGGGGTCTCAGGGTCGTCTGATCTGCGAATCCGTTGCGTTTGGACGGCCTGATGGAGATTTTAAGCAACGGCCACGCCGATTAAATCCCGAACGTTAGATTTAATATGCCGATCGCGCGGCTGAGATTCGATCGTGGGACGGAGCGACGCGAGCCCTTGGATCCTGCGCTGAGATCCGTGCTCAAGATCCCATTGGCTCGAAACTGAGCGCCGCTGTCGGGACTCCGCAGCGGATCTGCCGCGGTCCCGACAGCAAATCCCACAGAATTAAAAATTAAATAAAATTTAATTTTAATTAATTAAAACTATTTAATCAATTCTTAATTATTATAAAATTTCCCAAATTCAATTTAAGACCAAATGAGCTCCAAAAATTCCCAAAAATTCACGCATAGCTAATTTGGGTATGAGGAATTTAAAAATGAAATCAGATTTTATTTGGAGATCAAAATAATTTAGGTATTTTTCAGGGCTTAAAAATAGCCAAAAATACCAAATTAGCTCCAATTGATTTCAAACTTCTAGGTTTAGGTTTAAAGGACCCATTGAATCTAATGGAATCAAAATCTAATATTGGTTTAGCTTAATTAATCTAGTTTTAAGCTAGGATAACAACCTAGGGTTGTTACAGAGGTCCCCGGCTCGATAGAGGAAAATTCGCCCGTTATGCCATGTAGCCTTGTCCCCCACTCCCTCATGCATTGTCCCCTAGGCCGTTAGGATCCTTCCGATTGTGGCTGAACCCAGTAGGATGGCTCGGTAGGCTTGAACCCTCCCAATTGCGAGAGAGTGGAAAGAGCCTTCGACCCGAGCCTCTACTCCGGGCCCGAGCTCAGGAAACCACCTCCCACAGCTCCTAACACCTATAAATACCCTCGGCGCACCCCAGTGACCTCCTTTGCTCACTAAGATCACCCCAGTGACCTCCTTTGCGTGCCTGGGAGCTTTTGACGATCCGGTGTCTGGGCCTTCTGCATCCGCTAATAGAAGGTGAGGTCTGGCGTTCAGACCCCCTTGCTAGAGCTTCTGCGACCTTCGAAGAAGTCGGAGATACCTGCATTGCCTCTGTGCAGCCGTTCCCCGCCTTCAGGTACAGCCTCTGTCCATTTTCAATCGAGCTGGTTTCAGCTCGTCACGCCCTCAATTAAGTTTAGATGATGTGTTAGGACCTCTTCCTAGCTCCCCCGTGGGCATTTAGAGTCTGCAGGTGAGGTCTGGCAGTGGGACAGACAGCGAATTCACCGTCTGAGCGCACTGTCAGAGGGACCTCTAGCTTGCCTAATGTCACGCTCTCGTGCGCAATTAACCGTCTATCTAGTGCCAAAACATTTGGGCGGTGATTGTAAGTTGGTATCGATGGTTGTGTTCGACCAGATCGATCGTTTTGACTGGAATCGATCAATCCAGTCGCGGCTCTAAATGGCAGAATACGCCGAGTAGCCCCCCAGTGATCCAGACCACCTTAAAACCTCTTGAGTCGCCCTATCGCTTCCCCATCGATCCTTGAATGTGTAAGGATCAAGATGGCTGCGATCCATGGACTCTGTGAGGAGAATTCGCTCCTCACAGGTGCGCCTTCTGAGAGGTCTCGGTCGAATGGCACTCCATCGATCCGGCGCCTCCCAGTTAGGGCTTCTTGGTTTAATCGGTGCGTCTAGGGTCAGGGATTGTGTAGCCGTTGAAATCGGGGCGTGGCGTGACCAGAGCGCGGAGAATTTGGCGCTGGAAGCTGGCCCTATGGTTCGGGCTGCGGGCGCGTGCGAGAGGAAGAAGATGATGGTTTTGGGCCGGGCCGACCCCGACCCGCGCCGCCGACCCCGACCCGCGCCTTTTAGTTCGGGCCGACAGAAGAATAAAAAGGATTTTAGAATTAAAATCCTTAAGAAAAATAATTCATAATTAGATTACTATAGTTTTAATTTAAATACAAATACAGAATAAATTTTTAAAATAACTTTAGTTAAATTGATCCAAATGGTATGATCCAATATACCATTTGAATTAGAAAAATACAATGAATCTAAAGATAAAATAAAATCACAGATCCAATGATTGGATTTAAAATTATTTACCCAATTCCTTGCTTTCCTTAATAAAATCATATTAAATTTAATAAATATCTAAATGTGGAGATTAAAGGCTCTAATTGCTCCTTAGACCTTAGAGAATAATTAGAGACCCTTAAAACTGATTTTGGATATTTAATTTTCTTAATCACCCCTTAATCACCCTAATTAATGATTAGTAAAATTAACCTTAATTAAGTCTCAAGTTTAGTGTAAGTAAGTTTCTAATGTAATGTTAAGTCTATTAGAACCTAAGTGTAAGGTTGGATTGCCCTAAATATGCCTATTCTCACTAATCACCCTAATAGGCATAATTAAGTAATTAGTGATAAGTAGTCTTAATTAAGTGGTCAAAATCTAAAATGAGGGTGTTTCTCACTTCATTAACCAAAATGAAACATATTAAAATAGATTAGATCTAATTTGGATAGCCAAACCCTAAAAACCTAATTTTAGCCTTAAGATGGGCAATTTGGTCATTTTGACAAAAGTATGCTTAAATGCTCCTTAAACTTGGAAAATTTAGTAAATTAACCCTAGGTTAGATTAGAAATGTTCTCTGAACTCTTATATTAATAATAATGTTAATGTGATCATTAACTTAAGAAATTTTCAATTTAGCCCTAATTAAGACACTTAGATCTTAAGTGATCCTAAAGAAGTCACTTAAGCTTAACCCTTAAATTTAATCATTTCAATTATCAAAACCACTTTGATAAGTTCAATTTAGTTAAATTATGAGATTAAAATTCCAAAAGTAATAATAATGGAAAATTCTAAGTTAAAATCTAGCTTAAAGTCTAAAGTGATCAAACATCAGATCCATAGATTTTAAGTAGCCTAAAAAAGTCAATATGAGTTTGATGTTTAATCTAATGCTTAAAATTGTCAATTTCAACCTTAATAGGCTCCATATAATTTAACTATGAACTTAGATTCTAAAAGAATCACAAATGGAAGCTCTTAAGATAGAACTATAATTTAGTGATCTAAATTGATCAAATCTCAAATCTTTAGATCTTAAGATCTTAGACTTAGATATTCAATTTGAAATTGAACCATCTCTAATTGAAATTCTTTAATGATTGATTGTTGAATCCTTTGAAACCTTCCATATGGGTATAGGATGATTCAATCTATGAGATAATGAAATTATCTTAAAGATTGAATATAGATCTTAGATTCTCAAGTTCTTAATCGATTATTTTATCTTATAATCAGTAGAATAGCCTTTCACTAAGTCTTAGTTCCTGAATCTTTCAGCTTATAGGATTCTTTACCTTTAATTTGGGTAATAAGTGTGAACCCTAGATCCTAGTTAGAATATTACCTTGGATTTAGGATTTGAACTCAACATATGGTTAAGTTTTAAATCCTTAAATCTTGATTTACTTAATCAAGATTTGGGTAAGAGAGTAAAATATTAATAAATTAGGTCATTGATTTACTTACTTAAACCATATAGTCGTCACATGATTTTGGATTAGAACTTGTTAAGTTCTAATATTAACTTTAAGGACGTAAATCTGAGAATCTACTCGATAGCTAGATAATGGAGATCCTAAACTTGTACCTTCTTAGAGTAGTTCGATTGGGTAATTAGATAACATCAGATGTCATATAGTCTAGATTAAGTCTCTTGCTTACTTTGACTAGATTGCTCTGCATACCTTGGACATTGAGCTTTATCCCTTGAGCATAATAGGAAAACTTAGGATATGGATGGTACATCCTAAGTTATTGTTTGAATTGCATATCACTCAGTTTTGCCTTATTTGCAGTTGGTAGAATATGTCCTAGCTTAGTCTGCCTCTTCAGTAGTAGTATTGTATAGACTGGACTCAGACCTAACATATTTGGATGGCTAGGCTGGGGATTGATTGATTGATATTGGATGCCCTGTATGGCCTATTGGCTGGTATGACAGTACTCTATCTTAGGCTTATCGCTACTTTAGCTGGATTGTATTATTTCTGATTTGCTTTGCCACATATTTCAGTGGCCTTATTTTCAGTACTTGCTCGCTTTGCCATATGTCTCAGTGGCTTTATATTTTATAGATTGCTTTGATTTTTGCCACATGTCTCAGTGGTTTTTCTTCTCTTTTCCCATTCTTGACTAGCATGATGTATGTATACTCATATGGCTTACTTATATATATTTTGGCATGTTTAGGATGCTAGAATTGTACATTTTAATACTTGTATTCTTTTATATACTCAGCATGTGTAACATGATTATAAGCATGTTAGGTTCAGAATTGTATTGTAGTTGCTGTTTCTTTTAGCTTTTAGCCTCCCCTTATTTATTTTGTATTGTATGATGGCTATAAATGAATAGTTTATAGTTACCCATTTCTTTCATAGCTTGTTGCACCCTTTACTGCTTGCATGTGTAGTTAAATTAAAAATGTGTCATCTTTAAATGTTCAGTTCATTAAAATAGCCTAAAATATACTTAGACAATTGTCTAACTGTAACCTTTTTGTTTTGTTGGCTGGGGCCCTGGCATTTGTGATACCGACAAATGTCAGATTCAGACATGTTTGTGGGCATTATCGCAGAAGAGGAGCAGGTTCAGGAGGAGGACCGTGCTGCTGCTGTTTAGTTAAATTTTGCCTTTGTTTCAGTGAGATTGAGAGACATTTTCATTTTCTTTAAACTTCAGTATGTAATAATTAATTTTGGATGTATTTTTATTTCTGCATTGTGATGAATTACTATATTGCATTCTCTTTTCCTACTATGTATGCTTGTGGATGTTACTCTATTAGTCATTGCTTCCGCCACTTTGATACTTATATATTGATGATGCTATAGTACTTGGTGACGAGTCCTTGGCTTAAGGCAGGTTGGGTTTACCTAACTTTACTTAAGTTAGGGATTTGCCACAGTTGGAGCACCGTACTTCCATGTTGCCAGTACGGGGGCCCCACAGATCTTGACACCTTGTGGTAGGAACTACCTAAGGCATCTAAAATGGAACTTCCCCCTTGTGATAGAAATCATTATTAAGTGATCTCTATGATCACATCCTTGGAGCTTTGTGTAAGACACACATCTTTAGAGTAATGATTAATAGCTTTGATAAATCTTTATTAATTAAATAGAACATTCTGAACCCAGATTATTGGTTGGGTATAGTAGGGTATACCCATAGTACTGGATTATTTCAGTAATATTCAGAATTGGTTGATTCACTCCAATGTGGACTTATGGCTAGGTGCTATCCTGAGGGATTAGATGAATACAGTCACGTTAGAGTAAAGCTTCCAAGACTAAGAGTGTTACAATTTGTGAGCAAGATCCTTAGTTTGAGATATAAACTCTGATTAGGTTCTGCCTCCTATCATAGTGTGCTTCGATAAGTGCAGTTTATGCAAACTAAATATCTCAAGTCACTTTACATAGAACACTAAGTATGCTTGTAATTAGGATATTTAACGGCTAAGCTTGAGATGTAAACTGTGAGTCGGTTCTGCTTCCTATCGTAGTGAGATTCGATAAGTGCGGTTTAAACAAGCTAATGGTTAAATCCACCTTTCTTACAAACATGCTAAATATGTGTATACAATCATCCCAACTAATAATTTTTAAGTAAATGCTCAATTTTAACCAATTATTGAAATTATAATTTTAGGAGTCAGAATCATTTTAGCAGGATTCTGCACAATGGAGACCTTGAATTCATTATTGGATTTCAAAGCATTTTTTGAATTTTTGGATTTATCTCATGTAGCTTAGAAGCATGAGCATGAGCATAAGCATGATGTGTGAGTATCAGAATGACGTATGAGTATCAATGATAATTTATGAGTTACAAAATGTTGCATACATTGATTGGGGAATTTTATGATGCATTAGCATAACAGCAAACAGTATTCCCAACTGGATGTATGTATATATTGAACCGTACTACTCATAGTAGTTCAGTGATATTTTAGTTGCATATCAGTATCATATGATGTTATGGCATATTCAAATGCACAATTTCAGTGACATACAACATAGTTTTACAGATGATTACTCAATTTCAAATTCATTACTATTTTGGTTTATTTTTAGAATTCAGTTTATAGTTCAGCTTTACTTTATTTTACTTCAATTTTATATAGTTTTATACAGTTTTATACTTTTAGTTACCTTTACAATATTTCTGCAGATTTAATTACACTATGTAAATGTTAAATGAATAATTAGAACGGCTTAGATTAGTTTCTATGTGTTATACTTATTGTCTAACATGGGGTACTTTTGGAATTCGGCAATTTGCTAGATCTTGAGCAGTATATTGAGCTAGGTTTGGAGGACACCCAAGAGATTCGGGAGGAGCCCATGGAGCATAAGTGGACTCTTCTTCAGCTTTACTTTCCTGCTTAATTTATTTCAGTTCAGTACTTAGCTTTATTTTTATGTTTCAATAAGACATTTGTAATAATTCTAGATATATTTTCTTTTCTTTTCTGAGATGAATGTTTTCATTCAACTTCTGTGATGAATATTTCTGGATGTTTGCTTTAAGCTTCCACACTCTATTATATACTACTTATACTTGGTATTATGATGTGATTAGTATACTGAAAATATTGATATCTTATATATATATTAGATTCCTCATGTGTTTTACATCCAATGTATGTATTGGCCTAATACAGGATAATGATACTACTCTTATCTTAAGTATTAGCTCTCAACCCTCCTTGAGGTTGAGTCAGCAGCCTCTTTCAAATGGGTTTGGTTTGCAGCTATTTCGAGGAGACGAGTTGAGTCAGCAACCCTACTATTTAATAATATAATTTCACTTGAATATTTATTAAATTAAATATAGTTACTATTTTATCTTAATTACTTAATTTGATTTAGTAAATATTAATTACTTAAATAGATAAGTGTTCTATATAATTGAAATATTATCAAGCTAATTAATTAACTAATTGTTTAATGATCAACGATTAATAAATTAACTAAACCTAATAATTAACTGATTGCTAAATATTATTTAATACTAAATAATTAATTTAAAAGATTATATATATATATATATATATATATATATATAATAGAGCCTAAGGTTTCTATTATAATATAACTATAGTTTATATATATAGTTATATATATGATTTAAATAAATATTTATGTATTTATAAATTTTCTGTAGGATTTGACCCACGGAGGGACCCGCCTGCCATGTGGCAGTTTGCGATTGGATGAGGCAGAGGGAGTGGGACCCACTTGTCGGGCTGACGGAATGGAGGCGTGCCCCACCGAGCCACGTGGCAGCTCGGGAGAGGCCATGGGCGTGGGGTGGGACCCTCGGGTGCGGCTGAAACGACCGCAGCGGGGCCCACGCTGACAACCACGAACAAAACGTGTGCCCCATGTGCGACACGTGGCTGCTTCCGTGCACGCCGGGTGGCACTGCGGGCCCCACACGTCGCATAAGCAGACCCGGGCAAAATCGGGTTGGCCCAGGTCGACCTGACCCGGCCCGAACCTTACCTTCTCCGCGACTACCCGAGGGCACCGAACTAGGGCACGATTTTTACAGACCTTCCCAGTGCCGGACCACCCCGGTCTGCCCGGCCTACGACAACCCTCGACGAGGCCTACATGTCGGCGGGTGAACCGGCACGGAAGGTGGCCGAAGTCACTGCCTAGGGTCAACCCTAAGTTATAGGGTTCGGCGAACGGGGAAGACTAACGGTATTACTATGGACCTGCGTTTGAATTAACCCGATTGGGATCGTCTAGACTCGATCAGACACGCTATGATTGCAATCCAATATGTGAAATAGCATTTCGAATTGATACACTGAAGAATCCGGTATGAATGAAGTGGGGTTAGGGGTACCTCGATCGACGGCTGTGACGGTGGGAGGGCTGAAGAGGCTTGATCCTTGTTCCGGGCTCATCGTTTCGCAAAAAAAGCTCCTTTAGGATGTTAATGGGTAGAAGTAGGGGGCGGCGACGGAGCGGACGAGGCTGCCGAGCCGCTGGCCACGGCGAATGCGCCGCATGTCTGCGGGCGACTCACGGGACGATCTCTACATGGGAGAAGATGCTCTGCCATTTGATCTTCTGATCAGACGGCTCAGATTAGCCATTGGCTCAAACGGCAGGACCCCTAACGGCGCGGGTTGAGTGGACGACGCCGTTATGATGAATTTAATTATTATTTTATTGAATTAATTATCTATTTAATTTAGATAAATAAATTGAATTCAGAAAAATTCCAAATATTCACTCTTATCTAATTGAGGGGAGAAGAAAATAACGGTGATGTCAGATTTTTGATTTGACGAGTATTTTAATTTCATAATTTTTGGGATTTTTAAATATTATTAAAATATTCATCAAAATTTTGACGACTTCCAATTGACACGAAAACATCACCCCTAGCTAATTTGGGGGCAATGAGCGCAATGGAGAAGTTCGTTTTTCGATTTAAGATCATTTTAGACAGATCAAATTTTGGGGTTTCTGGATTTTTTAGAAATCAAGATTTGATCCATTTGACTTCTGATTTGGACTAGGTCTTAGTGGATGACTCCTAATAACTTGATTAACACTTAGAATAGAGATTAAGACTAAGGTTAGTCCTAAATGACTAGGGAAACAAACTGGGTTATTACACACTGGGATTTCTATTTTAAACCCTCTACAGCGCGCAGTAGTGTCGGGCTCTCTGTTGGTCAAGCACTGCGGTGCGCTTGAGCATTGAGCTCTCTGTTCGGATTCACTGCAGCGTGCGATAGAGCATGACTCTCTATTAAACCGTCACTAAAGTACACTGTGGCGCTTGCTTCTCGAGTTTTTCTTTGCCACGACGCACTGTTGCACGTTTTGGCGCACTGTGGCATGTCTCTGTTCCAGGCTCTAGGTTCCCTTTGTAAACTTGATTTCAGCCTTAATTTTCCTGAAAAGTTGCAAAATGCATATCAAAGCACACTAATCTTAAGGAAAAAATGATACTCTTAATACTAAATTAACTAAAATTCTTAGGTTTATCAAAGCCACCCCCCCCCCCTCAAATTAGAACTTAAACTCCTTCCAAACCACTTGAAATATGATTATTTTGGGGAAGGAACCTTCTTGCCAGTGATAATTCAGGTTTGCTTGAACTTAAATAGAAAAATCAATTATGCAAATTATTGAGAAAATACAAGAAAGCAATAGGGTGGAGCATAGCCGACATTAGGGGAATCAGCCCTACGCTTTGCATACATAGAATTTTAATGGAAGATAACTTTAAATCATCAATTGAACTACATATATGATTAAATCCAAATATTAAAAAAGTTTTGCATAAGGAGATTGTTAAACTACTAGATGTGGGGATTATTTTTCCCATCTTCAATAGCCCTTGGGTCAGCCCCATTCATGTTGTACCTAAGAAAAGTGGTATAATTATTGTGATAAATGAAAACATCGAACTTGTTCCCAATAGGAAGTTAACAGGGTGGAGAGTATGTATTGACTATAGAAGGATGAATAAGGCAACTCATAAGGATCACTATCCATGGACATTCATTGATCAGATGTTAGATATATTAGCTGGAAATCCCTTTTACTACTTCTTGGATGGATATTCAGAATATAAACAAATTTTGATAGCTCCTGAGGACCAAGAAAAGATAACATTCACTTGCCCTTATGACACTTTTACTTTCAGAAGTTAGCCATTTGGACTATGTAATGCTCCCACCACTTTCCAACGATGCATGATGGCCATATTTTTGAAAATACTGGAAGACTTTCTTGAAATATTTTTGTGTGACTTCTCAGTTATAGGATCCTCATTTGATCATAGCTTATCCAATTTAGATAAAGTTTTTAAAAAATGTGAGGACACAAACTTGGTTTTAAATTGGAAAAATGTCATTTCATGGTAAAGAAATCGATAGCTTTAGGACATCTGATCTCCGAGCGGGGAATAAAAGTTGATAAAGTGAAAATTAATGTGATAGAAAAATTCCCTTCTCCTACCAATGTAAAAAGTATAATAAGTTTTTTGGGGCATGCGGGGTTATATAGACGATTTATTAAGAATTTCTCAAAAATAAGCCTTCTTCTTTGCAAACTCCTTGGAAAGGATATTGAATTTAATTTTGATGTCAAATTTTTGAAATGATTTAATACTATAAAAGCTGCATTGATTTCTGCTCCTTTAATTTTCACCCCCAGCTGGGAACTCTCATTTGAAATTATGCGTGATGCAAGTGATTAAGTGGTAGGGGTTGTTATGGGACAAAAGAGAGAAAGAACTTTCCATTCCATCTACTGCGCCTATAATGTCTTAAATGATGTACAAAAAAATTATGCAACAACATAAAAAGAACTTTTGGATGTAGTTTTGCTTTTGATAAATTCTAATCTTACTTAATCAACTCTAAAACTATTATTTATATTGATCATGCAACCATTAAGTTTTTGCTTCAAAAGAAAGAAGCGAAGCTGCATTGATATGGTGGTTCTGTTACTCCATGAATTTGACTTTGAGATTAGGGATAAAAAGGGGAGTGATAATGTTGTGGCGTATCGTTTGCCTAGATTAACTCACCTAAAGTTAGATGAAACAAACAAGATTTGTAAATTTTTTTTTGATAAGCAGCTATACGCCATCGCTTTATCAAAACCACTGTGTTTTGTCAATATTGTTAATTATTTTGTGGGAGGTGTGATACCAAAATATTTGACATATCAACGAAAAAATTTCTTTATGATGCTAAAAATTACTTTTGGTATGATTCTATTCTTTACAAATGTTATGTAGATCAACTAATGAGAAAGTGTGTGCCAGAGTCAAAAGCAAACGAAACTTTTTTTCATTGCCACACCTCACCGCATGGAGGACACCATGGGATTGAACGAACAATAGTTAAGGTCCTTAAATCAGGTTTCTTTTGGCAAACTATTTTTAAAGATACTGCTAACTATATTAGAAATTGTGATAAATATTAAAGAATGAGGAATGTTAGCTAGAGGGATGAGTGTAACGCCCTTAATTTTGAATCAGGAACCCATTCCATTACTAGGGTGTTATCATAGTACTTAACACTAAATTAGAAAAAAACTAATCCATTATTAAATACTATGTGGCCAAGAATCTTTGTGAGGAAGTCAAGTTAAGCAAATGTAGAAAAACGGTATATAAATAGGAAGATATGCAATAAGTGAATAATACACATTCATTCAATCTACAATCCAAACTAAGCAAGTAATAAGGTAAGTAAGCCAAACACAGAAATAAAGTAAAAGCATCACATAATTAAAGTATTACAAACTTAAATTTAAAAGTATAGAAAGTAAATTCTCTCATCCTCACAGAGCAATAAAAATAAATGCGTAAGCAAAAATCTTCAAATCAATTAACGTCCGATGCTAGGTCCAGCTCCACTATCCAGATAGTGCACCTGATCTACTATATTTTGTTTTTTAAATATAGTATGGCACAATAACAACAAAAAAATAAGTGATTAGACTAAAAAATCTAAGGACATTTTAAGATTGGTAGGATTTTAATTAAAGTTTAGTTGAATATCACATATGAAAATTTAAAATTAGATACTAAGACTAGAGCATTTAAAGAATCAAGTAAGGGTAAAAGAACTGTAAAGAAGACAATAAGAAAGAAATGAGTAAAGACTCACAAGTGATTTTGCTCTTGCCTACAACAACAAATATGGGAAAAATGCATACTAATAAAGTTATACATTTCTAACGTGCATATGAAAGCATACAAAAATTGCATGAATATGTTCAAAAGAAAGTATGCTAAGTAAAAGAAAGTAAAGCAGTGAAGCATGAAAAATAAGTAAAGCAACATACATTGCATACAATAAATGATTATAAGTAAAGTAAAGTGCAGTATAATAATTAGGAGCTGAATAGTATAGTCAAGTAAGTTAAGTAAAGTGGTGATTAGCCTCATAGGCTAAAACATAGTCAAAGACTATGAATAAGCATAACTCAAGGGCTATAATAAGTTCTCACAATCAATAAGATTGTGATCACCCAAATAATTTAATTATTCAAGTTATTTAAGTTTTCCTTTATGCGGGCAATGTTACAGAACAAGTGAGGAGTTAAGCACGTCTACCTAGCTAAGTAAGGAAAGTGGGGTTTCTAGAAAATAAACACTCACATTCCTCCTATGGATATATGAGGTCTCCTTATTTCCCTCATAATCCTGCCCTGGTCACCACCATATAAAACCCCTATGTATTATTATAAATATTTTATTTTATGCACAATATCTTAAATGAATGTCCAATGTTGTAATCTTAAAGCAAAGCAGCGTTTTAAAGGAATTAAAGTAATTGTAAACTAAGTGATATTCAAATTTTCTAATATTTATGTTATCTAACTTAATTATTAGTGGTGGTTAAGCTCCTAATTGGCTTAGAGATATTTATCTCTAAGTCAATTGTAAGTAGTACTATAAGTGATATAAGTTATGGAAAATGGTGATTTGATTTAAGTTTATGAAGTGACAAAATAATTTATAAGTATAGTGATGCAAAATGTGGCCAATCCTACAATAATCCTAAGCCACATAATCATTATTGGTTGCTAGATTCAATGCTTGATGTACTAATGGAGGAAGGCAAGGGTTAAGGACTTACTACACCTAAAGAGATGAAAGCTGGAAGATCACTACTATAGCTTATCTAAGGTAGTTTGTAGTTTACGGGATCTAGTATAATCAATTATTAGGCTAACTAAGATTAGTGTTAAGAGGGTTCTAAGTGTATAGGATAGAAAAAGGTTACAAGCTACCCCATCTATGTTGACTTATAGTTGTAAGTTACTAGAGCTTTATAGGATCCTAATTTAACTCTAGTGAACTAAGGAATACTAATATTCAATTATTATAGAGCTTAAGGTATAGGATAAAAGCTAAAGGTAAGGTTCACTAAGTTCCATTCTAAGTATAGGCAACTTGCCCTAATAGATTTGTACCCTACAAGAGAAGTGTGCTAAAGGCTAAATGCAGCTATAGGAAAGGTTAGTTATTACTTGGAATATAATTTGAAATCAAGGTTAAAGTTCCACTCCTACACTCCTAATGTTGGAGCTTGTGTCACATGTCTGCTAACATAAGCAAGGCATCTAACTACTCTAATCTAATCTAATTATTACGAATGAATTAACATAAATGCTTGAATTAAATATAAATGATTGTTGTCCAAAGAGATGAACACTTAAATAAGCAAGTTAATTAATGTGTAAATTCATATTTATGAAAGATTTAGGGAGCCAAATACCCAAGTTGTCCAAATATACTTATAATTTCAAATATGGAATCCTCGTGTCTTGAGGAGAAAAATGATGCTAAGTAGGTCAAAATAGGACAATGTTGGAAACTTAGAATTTTTAAAGCTCCTAATTAGGGTTAAAAATAATAATGAAAATTAGGGTTCAAATTCTAAATTGAATTATACCAATGTGTTTATTTCAATTTTCTGAATAAAATAGCATATAATTTCATATAATTTAGATGTGTATATTTAAAGTTATGAGAGAAATAAAAATTATTTTTAAATTAATTAAACAAAAATTAATTAAATCCATTTAATTCAAATAGCCGCTGGCGTTGATTTCAGAATAGCATGGAAAACAATGTCATAAAAATTAGGGCGCAGAAATTTGTACCGTCCGAAAGTGTTGAAACCAAGGGTCAGCGTGGAAAATGGTGGCCCACGTGTTGCCAACAGAAGCCGACGCATATCGGCCCGGGACTCGCCCACAGTCCCGTGTTGTGGCACGGTCGAGCGGGATCGGGCCGGTTCGGTCCTGCGCTAGAGCATAGACCGGTTTGACATGCTTCATCCTTGACAAGATTCAACAGGGCGCGCCTAGGGTTGGACCTCCCGGTCAAACCGAGGGTCTCACGGCGCGCCCCGTAAACAGGTGGGAAGCTCTCATCACGTCTGACTAGACAAACATAAGGTCAGCTGGAGTCGATGGAGCCATCGACGGGATGATGCCCTAGGTCCCAATAGGGCAGACCCAAGTATGTCGGCGAACTACTGTGGATAGGTTGCAAAACCTGGGCTTGATCTGATCCAATTGGGCCTGATCAAAGCTCGGATCGATAATAACGGACTCAGAATAAGCATGAGTTGGATTAATTTCGAAGGAAGGTGGGGGGATTAGTACTTGGCAGTGCCTAAAGTTCACCGAATTTGTCATTTAGGGTTCTCTCGATTCACAACTAAGTTCCCTGTCTATACCTCCTCAGCACCCTCTAACAGCTCGAGAGGGTAGAAAATGAGAAAATTGAGAGATTGGGAGGCTCGGAAGGTCAAGACATGTTTGGGAGGCCAGCTGGTGCGACCGTAGCACGATTGGCAGGTGCACGATCAGGATGCAAAGGAAGATGTATGATAAATCCAAGATTTATAGCTAAATAAAGGAAGAAAACACACACAAAACATCACTTGAGCAAGCATACTTTGAAATAAATTTAATGAATTTCAGGAGAAAGCTGGAGAAATGAAATCTAAAGGAATAAGATGAATTATGGAAGAAAATAAAAAGTTGGACCGTGGCGGTCTACTGAATAAGCTCACTTGAAACATATCTGCAAGCATAGAAGGAGAACTGTTGTAGCGCTCCCCAGCGCGCTGCAGTGGGCTGCGGCATCATTTCCTAGAGAAATATCCAAACATTGGGAGAATTAATTGAACAGTGATTCTCTGCTTTCACGAAAGATTAACCGCTGTAGCACACCGGAGCGCGCCACAGCGTGCCTAGGCACAATGAGCAAATACTAAAGATCTGGAAGAAATTAAGCGGTAGCACACCCCATCGCGCTATGGTGGGCCACAGCGACATTCAAAAATATTATCATAAACTATATGGGAAGTAATTGAATAGTAACTTTTTCCCCTTTCACGCAAGTTGAATCGCCGCAGTGGGCCTTCAGCGCGCCATAGCAGGTAGCACCGTCACTAAGGTAACCAGTTTGGATCTAAGCTGCCACTGTGCGCTGCAGCGAAATAGTGTTTGAATTAAAGCTGCAACAGCTCGCTATGGTATATTGTTAGGAGAACAACAGACCTGGAACCAGATTCAACAGAACTAGACATGAACAATGCAGCTGCAGCGCGCCACAGCGGTCGATGCAGAAACCTCTATAAATTGTATTAATAATAGTATAGGGAATGGCAAAAATTTCTGACCTTTGGGCTTCCTCTGCCTCTTTGAAAATAGAATTAATATTTAAATATGCAGAATTCCAAATAATTATTTGAATAAAATATAATGGCTTTTATTGAAGGAAGGGAAGATGAAAGGTCACTTAAAATTAAGGCAAAAAGGGCTGACAGCTTTCCTATTTATGGGACATTTTCAGGCTATTCAAGGGTTTCCAATTTTGATATTCATTGATCCAAATTATAAGCTGCTATGAGAAAGAGAATGAGAACTCTCCAAGGAAGGAGGTTCAAAACCATCTTACTAGTCATGAGGGAAAAGAAGCTAAGGAACATAAAGAAAAGGATAGAATGAAGGAGAAAGAACCAAGAGAACCTGTGGGGCCCCGTACCCTCCGCGACCATGCTAATACTGATATTAGCATAAACATGGGGAGTATGGTGCTCCAATTGTGGCAAATCCTCAACTCAAGTAGAGTTAGGTAAGACCCAACCCGCCTTAAGCCAAAGACTTGTTACCTGGAACTGTAAACATACATCAATATATCAAAGTAGCGGAAGCAAGAAATAGTATAGTATAACATCCACATCACAGCATAGTATAGAAGAGTAAAAGAAACAGTAACTCATTTCAAGTGTAGAAAGTAAATATATCCATAATTTAATTATTACATACTGAATTAAAAGAAAGAAAAGATCTCTCAATCTCACTATGAGAAAGAAAAATCTAACTAAGCAGCAGTAGGAAGATCCTCCTTCTGCACTGGCTCCTCTTCTGCAGAACCACCAACAAACAGCTCCAAATTTGACATTTGTCAGTATCACAAATACCAAGGCCCCAGCCAACAAAATAAAAATGTTATAGTTAGACAAATTGTTTAAGTACATTATAAGCTATTTAAGTGAACTGAATATTTAAGATATCACATGTAAATACTTTAAACATGCAAGCAATTAAGGTGCATCAAGCTACAAATAAGTGAATAGTTACAAATAATACATTTGCAACTAAGCAATTGTATGTAAATAAATATACAAAAAAAATAAACTAATTAAATTGAGGCTAAAGAGCAAAAGTAACTGCAAGTACTGAAATAAATTGATCCTAACATGCTTATGATCACATGAAAGCATGCTAAGTTCATAAAAGTAAACTGTACTGAAAGGTGCTGAAATAAATATACAAAACTAGCATCCTAAACATGCCAATATTTATTAATTAATCAATAAGAACATATATACAAGCATGCAGATTTAATATATATAAAATGACAATGAAGCATGTGGCAAGAACAGGCTAAGAGCATAAATGCTAAAAAAGTAATGCCACTGAGATATGTGGCAAAGCCAAACAAAGCACTAAAAGTAAGGCCACTGAAGCATGTGGCAAGACAAAACAAAGCATTGAATCTGAACTGAAGTAAAAGTAAGCCTAAAACATAGTACTGCCATATCAGAAACAGGCCTTACCGGGGCTCTGAACAGAAAGTCCAACACGTGTCCATCCTAGGCATCATCAGAGCTAGGTCTAAGTTGAACTTATAAAATAAGACATGTATCTATCCTAGCCAAGCATTGAGCTAGATCCAAGTCTATTTTATAACAAAACAAGAACTGAGGAGGTAGACTAATCTAGGACATACATTATTGGACTGAATGCACTGAAAGAACTAAGTGAATGTTATGCTTATAAATACTAACTTTGGATGTATCTTCCATATCCTGAGTTCTCCTATTATGCTCAAGGAACAAGGCTCAATATTCAAGGTGTGCAGAATAAACAAAGTCAAAGTAAGAAAGAGACTCAACTAAACTTATGTGATATCTGTTATTATCTAAATTATCTAAATCTAACTATTCTGAGAAGATACAAGTTTAGGATCTTCAATATCTAGCTATCGAGTATAATCTCAGATTTACAACCTTAATGTTAATATTAGAACATAATAAATTCTAATTCATAATCAAATGATAACTATGAAGGTTGAAGTAAGTAAATCAACAACCTAATTATTGTTATTGTACTCACTTAACCCAAATCTTGAATAAGTAATTCAAGATTTAAGGATTCTAGATCCAAACCTCACATTGGGGTTCCAATCCTAAATCCAAGGTTTAAAACTATTAAGGTTCTATGGTTCACACTCAACCATAATTTAAAGATAAAGGAATCTTATAAGTTAAAGGATTAGAAGCTAAGATCTAAATGAAAGGTTATTCTAATATTATAAGATAAAATAACCAATTAAGAACTAAGAATCTAAGATCTATATTCAATATTTTGAATAATTCTATTATGCTATAGATTGAATAAATCCTACACCCACAAGGAGGTTTCAAAAGTATTAAATAATTAATCACTTAAGGAATTCCAAACAAGATGATTCAATTCAAGTAGATGATCTAAAGTCTAAGATCTAAGATCTGATAATTTTAGATCTAAGCTAAAAATTAGACTTTTAACAGAGTATTTAATTAAGATTTATAGCTTATGAAGCAACTTAATAAAGTAATTGGACTAAAGATTTAGCATTAACGCTGTTCAGTTTGGTCCTTTAAGGAAGTGGTTTTGAGTAATATTAAGATCTTAAGATCTTAATTATACCTTTCTAAGATTTCTTCACGTAACTCGATATTACTAACATAAGATTTTAGAGAGGAGCCTTACTGAAATTTCAAGGCACAAGGGGTGCTTAAACCTATTTTGTTCAAAATGACTAAAATACCGCACTTAAGGCTAAAAATGGGATTTTGAAATTTAATCATCTAAATTGATTCAAGTCTGTCCTAATAAGATTCATATTGATAAATAAAGTTTAATAAACACTTATCCTAGAATTTTGATATTTTAATTAGCTTAATTAACACTAATCATAATTTAAGGCCAATTTAGGTGATTAAGGAAATTAGGGCATATTAGAATGATCCAAATACATTTATAAGTTGTACCATACTTAATGAGGCATTAGGAACTAGATTCACCAAAATTAGAGGTTAATCTAAAGCTTAACTCACTAATCTACTTTTAGGGTAATCAAGAGGTAATTAGCAATTGTAATGGTCTCTAATTATTCTTAATGGCTTAAATAGGTTCTCCATAGTCTTATGAGCAATCAGAGACCTAAATCAATATTTTTGGTCATTAAATGAATTTATTATGATTTAAAATAAAAATAGAGAAAGATTAGGTAATTATTTTAAATCTAACTATTAGATCCTTGATTTTATTTTATATTATTATTTCTTGCATTTTTCTGATTAAAATAGTATATTGGATCATACCATTTGGATAAGTATAATTAAAGTTATTTCATTAATTTAATCTGTATTTTTATTTAAATCAGAACCATAGGTTAATTATTTATCCATTAATTAACATAAGGAAATTAAATCCATAAATTTGTTTATTTAATTGTGGCCTGAAATCAAAATTGCGTGGGTCGAGGTCTGACCCTACCTGGCACTGTGCGTCTTCCACGCAAGGGATACTTGACAGAGGGAGAATTAGGGCTAGCTTTTGTCGATTAATTCGATGTGCACAGACCACGCCACGCCTGGATCTCAATGGCTACACCTTTAGGAGCATGTGGAGCATTGATTGAGATAGGAAACCCCATCTGGGGTGCGCCGGATTGCCGGGGTGCTACTCGACCGAGACGTACTAAGGGAGGGAGGTCAGGGTTCACTATGAGGGAGTAATTCTCCTCACAGAAACCATGAAACAGACAGGGCTCGATCCCTACACTATCAGTGAGGTGAGGCGAGTCGAACCCCCAAGGTTTCGCAGCCTGGGGTGCAGCAGATCGCTGGGTCCTTACTTGGGCCCTGCCATGACTCAGCCGCTAGCTTGATCGATCGATCGATACGATTGATCAGAGCTAGCTTAGACCTTGTGAATGATCGGGTTAAGTTTCTAGAGGGCTGAGGGAGCTAGACGACATCCAGAGGTAGTAATTGAAGAGCTAGAATTGATGAACTGTGCTTATATAGCTCAGTGGGAAGAGGCGGTACCTGGATAGGTAAATGCAAGCATGGCCGAAGGGAACTGAGGGGCTTTTGAGCTTGCCAAGAAGCAGACGTAAGTTTACAAGGAGTATGAACACCAGACGAACCCTCTATCAGCGGTTCAAAGCTTCGGGAATGCCGAGAAATTGTCGAGATGATGGGAGCTCCAGAGAACTTTGACTGGGCAATTGAGGATTCACAGTGAGCAAAGGGACTCACTGTGAGGTCCTGGGGGTATTTATAGGTCTAAGGGAGGTCTGAGGGTGGATACCAGAGCTTAGGATCCATGGCCTGGCTCAGGCCAAAGGGAAGGTTTGGTTCCAATGGCTAAGGTCAATTCAGGGAGATTGCTACCGGCAGGAGGTCACACCGAGGGTAGAAGAAGAAAATCAGGACTTTCCCGTATTGCCACGGGGGCTGGATGTTGCCTGGTTGTCGGGGGGGGGGGGGGGGGGGAGCGAGCGACGGGCCGATACGAGGGAGATGATCCACAGTGCTCGGACTTATGCCTACCGTCTGATAGATCGACAGTTGGCTCTGGACAGTTCTGATGGGTTACTTAAGCGGATCAAGTGATAGATGTCGGATGTGCGCGATGGATTTGATGCATAGGATTAGATCTTAACCCGAAGGAGATCCCGCCATTAGATTAAATGCGCTGAGATGTGTGCTAATGCATCGAATGGCTAGAACCCATGCGCCACTGTCGGGACCCCGCAGCGGATCGGCCGCCGTCCTGACAGCAAATCTCGCCGATATTCTTAATTAAATAATTTAATTTAAATAATATAAAATCAATTAATTAATATAATATATTCTAATTAATTCTAAATCTAATTTAGAACCAAATGAGTTCTAAAAATTCCCAAAAATTTACCCTTAGCTAATTAGGGCATGAGGAACTCAAAAATGAAATTAGATTTTAATTTGGAGATCAATTTAATTTAGATATTTTCTAGAGCTCAAAAATAGGCAAAAATACTAAGATTTTCAATTTAGCTCCGATTGACCCCAAACTTCTAGGGTTAGGTTTGAATGACCCATTGAGTCTAATGGAGTCAAAATTAGAACTTGGTTTAGCTTAAATAATCTGGATTTTGCTAGGGTAATAATTATATTTGTTATAGAACACCAAAAATTTGGGGCTGTTCCTATACCATTTCTAAACCCTATCTTATTTTCTTTATTTGTGAACTGATGTCAAAGTTCATTTTCTTTTACATCTCTTGTTGTATTAAAACTGTGATGGAAGGCTAAACCCTCTTTGGAGAGGGTTGGAATGTAAATATGTGATGAGTAAGGTGTAAGGTGTTGTATATTTAATTTATAATTGATAAAATTTGAGCTGAATATTTTATTTATTTTGTTGAATGCCTGAAATGATTATCAAATGTAAATCTTTATTAAACCAAATCTGGAATGAAAATCTTTTTATGAGACACTAAGAGACTTGTGCTCCAATGCTCACTAATTGAGTTAGAGCAGGGAGTGAGTGCATTAGAGCTGAGAGCTGCCTAACAAGTTCTCATGCCCATTAGCACCATTCCTTAATCTCATCCAAGAAGTTGAAGCTTGTGAGTCAAGCCCCCACCAATCATGATCTACAACTCAAAAAGGTCGAAGGAGGGAGAGATCATCGATCACCCATGGATGATGTGACATAGTCCATTGGGTCCGTTGAATCCTCTCCCTTAGCTAAATTGCGTGTGTAGCGCATGATGATGATTGGTGGGAATTGAGGCTTGTGATATCATAGAACTAAAAGAATGTTTTGATATCCTAGACGTAGGAAATCAAAATCAACTTAAATTGATCTCATAAGAATTTATGTGCTGAGGTAGAACCCCTAGGGTGTTCTCCTTGGGCATTAGATTTGAACTTGTTAGAATTAGAGGATCAATTTAAGAAAGGCAATGTTCACTTGATTGATAAGGCATATTATAATTACTTTGTGAATTGTAATGACATGATTACAACATCGAGTCCTTACGAGTCACATAATAAAACCCCAACTCTTTCTTCTAAAATCAAATAATATCTTTAATTAAATCTCTATTTGTGATGACCCATGTTAGGTTGGTAACATCTAATCTAATATCAGATGCATCTCCCCGCAGGATCATATTGGCAGTTAGATAAAATAGCAGTTAAACATATCTAGAGACATTCAAGTGCTAGTAATAGCATTCATTCAATTTAAAGTAAAACAATATCTAGAATTTATTACATAGCTTTCATTATACAAAAATAATTATCCCTTGAAGGGGCAATTAGAATCTGTTAATTTGTTGCATCATGTCTTTAAATTATATCAGCATCCTCCAGCTGTATCTGATCTGGCATTATAAAAATAATGCATTAGTATTCATCCTAAATTCAAAAGATATTAAATATATACTTAAAGCAAAGTGGAAGGTAGAAAATGATAGCAATTGCATGGAAAATATAGTTTATTACAAATAAAAGATGATCATGTTTCCTGCAACATAAATGTCATTTTGTCACATGCCAAGTTTTCAAGTGGAAAAGCAATAATAGCGTAAAAATTCATATTTATGTTTATGTCTATGATATCATGAAGCAATAATAGTAGTTTTGATGGGCAAAGTCAGAACTATGAGGCTGTGTTCATATGCATTTAAGTATAAACCTTCATCTGAACCCCCTTAAGGGCCTCAACTGGCAATAAACATGCATTTAAGCATAACCTTCACCTGTGCCTCCCTCAAAGGCTTCAGATGGCACCCTTATAGCTCCCGAGGACTAGACCCATCCCCAACCTATTCATGCTTCATTTCAGAACCCTTTTTGCAATATTCACAAGACACATAAACATCATTCAATTTCTCTTACATCATTAATAGTAAGAATAATGTATTAAGTAGCAATACAAAATATGCTCAAACTAATGTATAAGTAGCAAATGATAATAAGAAGTATAAATATAATATCTAGTGTACCTTTCGTGTTTGACTTATTCAAGATGATTCACTCATAATTTTGATGTGTTTGCAAAGTTTATAATTGAGATCTTATTAAACTTTGCAATGACCTATTTATAAGATTTAAAACTTACATTCCGGTTCCTAAGCTTAAACTCCTAATTTCGTTCCTAATTTCATGCAAAATTTAAATGCAAAGATTTATAGGTTAGAATCAAATGTATCAAATTATATTATATAGAAGTTAGTATATTGCATAGATTTTCTTAATCTAACATGCACTCATATAGAAATTAAGTTGTACGTGACATCTAAAATAGCAAAGCATTCACTTAATTTATACTTTCAATTTAAGTATATACAAGTTTAACCACATCAAATTCTATTTCTTAAATCTTTTTAATAGAATGATTTGATAATTAAACTAAAGTTGGGATTAGACATTTAGGGTTTGCTACTAATGCATAGAAATAGACACTTTGCTTTTGATTCAGCATACAATAGATAAATTGAATTATACTACTCATGAAAATTGGAACATTAAACTTAAAGTTTAATTAATTTAATATATTCTAGTTTAATTATCAACTTAATATTTATTTGCTAATCCCTAGTTAAGTCTATATAGGTATGGGAGCAGTCGGGCGTCTTACCTGCTGCAGAAATCGGGAGCAAAGAAGTCGACACAAGGAACAACCAAGCGGCAAGGATCGGGTGCAGGCAAGAAAGCTGAGCGGAAGGAAGGGATCGAGCGCAAGGGGATCGACACATAGAGTCGAGCGATTGATTGAGCACATGAAGAAGAAGGCGCAGAGGTAGAGGTTGTGTGCTACGAGCTCCTGATGTCCGTATCTCGGTGCACGAGTGGACGGAGGATCGAGCACAGGTGGAGACGATCGACTTTGACTGCTGGACTTCAGCTCAGGTATGCTTCTACGAAAAGAGGGAGAGGTGAGAGGAGGTAGTAAATACTCGAGGGTATGCACTCGATTAAATAGGGTGTGCGTGAGTTATGCAAACCCATTTTCTTCGGCTGTAGTGCGTGGGTTACGGCAATCAGTGAACAAAGATGGAAATGGCACATTTTGAAGGAGTTGAGCAGTTCCTGTTTCTTTCCTTATTGAACCGTCAATCTTAAATGCCGGCAATTTCTAAACCTTTGTTTCCCTTTCTTCTCTTCTTCTAATTTAATTCAATTTAGCGTTTACTAGATTTGAAAAGACAAATTTTAGCAGGAGATTTTAATGGATTGAAAACTGAAATTTTGTGAAAGACTTCAATGGAATGGAAACTAAAATTTGTGGGACATTAATCAATCTCCTTATCAATGACCTAGGGTCATTACAAACTCCCCTGCTTAAACATAATGTTGTCCTCGACATTACACCACAATAGAAAACATTCAGTTGAATGCAAAAAGATTTAATTAAGGTTACCTGAGTTCTGAAAGAGTCCGGGATATTTCTTTCTCATATCATCTTCTCTTTCCCATGTTGCTTCCTTGGCGCTGTGACCTTTCCATTGCACCTTGACCATAGGAATGGTTCTCTTTCATAATCGGTAGTTATCCCATTCTATAATTTGGTTTGGTTCTTCCACTTACGTCAGATTTGACTGAATTACAGTTCCGGGAGCTACTAACTGATGAGATGGTTCTTGTTGACACTTACGTAAAGATGATACATGGAACATATCATGTACTCTAGATAAATCTTTCGGTAGTTCCAAACGGTAAGCAGAGTTCCCTATTTGGGTAATAATCTCAAATGGTCCCACATATCGCGGGCTCAGCTTGCCTGATATGCCAAATCGTTATACTCACTTTTTTGGGCTTACCTTTAAATAAGCGAAATCTCCTACCTAAAATTCCAGAATCCTGTGCCTTAAATCATGATATTTCTATTGGCAATCCTGGGCTGTAGTTATTCTTAACTTTATTAATTGGATCTTCTTATTCGTTTCTTTGATAAGGTCAGATCCATAAATTTGGACTTCTCCAATTTCTGACCAGGATGGAGGTGTAAGACACTGTGGCACCCTGCACCCTTAATCCACCAAAGGATTAGATTAAGGGTGGGGTGTCACTCTGGCTAACCCCTCACTTACCATTGGATTAGGATAGACTCCACAATCCACCTGATTAGGGAAGGATTAACACAGAATCAATCTAATAGTCAATATATAAGTAAACGTACAGAGTGCGTAAGCGATTTAAGGAAATGTAAATCATCCAAGCATCACAGTATAAATAGCAAAAATAGATCTTAGAATATAAGCATACAATCCAAATACACAGTCAATAGTACCTACATTATTACATCATTTAAAATGTTTAAGTAAAAAAATATAGAATGTAAACCACGCATCCTCACTCAAGAATATAAGAAGACTAAACGGCAGCTTCTTCCACGGGCTCCTCCTCTAGGTATGGCTCCACACCTAACTCCTGCTCGTCTAACTGAAAGGAGTCTGCCATTATCGGTTTCACAATGTAGGGCCCCAGCCAAAGAAAAAAAAAATCTGGTTAGATAATTATCTAAGTACATTTTAAGCTGATGAATTATTATATGTGTTAAGTAATATCTCCATTCTATAACATCTAAGCAACATATATATATGTAAAGGAGCAGCAAGCAGTACTAAAGAAAAGGGAAAGCTATAAACCATCATTTATAACTTAAGCAAGGAAAAGGAAAGAGGCTGAGATAAGCCTTGCATACAAACTAAATAAGGAAGGGCATATAAATATACATATCTAAACAAGTGCTGTAAGAAAAGTTTTACATCCTAAACATGCTGGTGATCAACAGAAAATATGCCAATTTAAAATAAATAACTCAGCAGTGGTACATATAAATAGCAGCAAGGTTATAACATCCTAAACATATATGAAAGCAGTACAAGGAAATAGCTAACTGAATAAGAATACTGAAAAGTAAATAACAACAACTGCATATAAAACCATACGTGTACAATCTGTCATATAGAAAAGAGCTACATTAGCTCACCAAATAGGGCTAAAGATCTTAGCACCAGTACGGCTAGGGCAGTTCCTAGCATGATACGGCTAAGGCAACATTAGTCAACGAAGAAGGCCCTAACACAGTATGGCTAGGGCGGTTCCTAGCACGATACGGTTAGGTCACCAACAAACATACCTGAAAGATCCTAGCACCAATACGGCTAGGGCGGTTCCTAGCAAGATACGGCTAGGGTAACAATCGGTATGAGCAAAAGAACACTGAGAGGCAGCTCAAATACATTAAATCATTATCTTCTCATTAATTACTTTAATATTTTCACGAGAAATCTAAGGAGTCTCCATATTTTCATAACATTTTATTCATGCATCAAATGTCTTATATGATATGCTCAAGGAAATATAGCACAAAAATTAAAGAATATGTAAGCAACAAAGTATCAAATAGAAGCAAGAGACTCTACTAAATATGGTGATATCATTTGTTTTCTACTTAACCTTCTAAGTATTCCAAGTTACACAAGTTCAGGATCACCGTTTTCCTACTATCGAGTGTAACTCAGAAATTCATCACCCATTGGGATTATGGATTAAATACTACAAGATTTAGGTTTAGTCACATAATCCAAAGAGATTAAGACCTAAGTTCTAGGTTTCATTCTAAGTGATCTACTAGCTACGACAAATCCTATTAAGTAATCAAACTTAATAGGATGAATCTCTTATCTTAAATCTAAGGTTTAAATAAAAAATAATCAGAATGAGTTGTAAAATAAAAGAAAGTCTAAAAACTAGTAAAATCAAGGTTTCACCCATTGGGTAACCTAATTTATCCAATAAATGAACTCTAACCTATGATCTAGTCCTAGTCTCAGGAAGGATCCTTAAGGTGTAGTGCTTAAGACTTAGAAAGGCTACTAGAATCTGACTTAAGGGTTGATTTCACTTGCTTAAATATTACTAAGATGATTATAATATTAGTCTTGGTATTTTGGGATGTTATCCAAAGGGTAAGTGTACTTAATCCAATCTTAGGGCAAAATGACCATTTTGCCCCTACTTTAAGGGTCAAAAAGTCAACTTTTGACTTAGAGGTCAGAATCGATTTCTCTTAGATTCAATTGATTCCTTACTGTCTAATTTGAAGATAGACAGTAAGTACTCCTAAATCGGGCGAGAAACGGTCAAGTTATGACTAAAATAAGGCTAGGGGTAATTTGGTCATTTACCTAAATTTCCAGGATTTAGATCATAAATATTATTTTATTATATTGATGAAATTGAAATTCTAGGCTAGTTAGCATCTTGAATTTTTCAATTTGGAGTTGATTTCACTAAGTTATGGCTGTTTGAAGTCTAGGGGCATTTTGGTCATTTTTCACCGAGGATTCCAGGGTTGACTTTTGTCCTGATATCCGAATGGGAAAACTAATACTACTACGGTGATGGGACCGCTCTCCTGAGCATTTTAAGACCCATATTGACTATGTTTCGATAACCGGGTAAAAAGTTATGAGGCTCTAAAGAAGTCCTAAAATGCTACCTCATTATACGTACCCCGAAATAAATTTTTATATTATGTTATTTGAATCCTTACATTTTTTTGAGTATTTTAAAACCTATATTGGCTATGTTTGGATCATCCTATAAAAAGTTATTAAACTTTTAAGATTTACTATTCAAAAATATAATTTGAATTATTTTACTATTCATTTATTCAATTTAAATGATTTTACTGTTCATTCATAAAGTTTATTTATATGATTTCTGTATTTATTATTCTTTAATTAATCTGTAATTAATAATTAATCTGTGATTAATTAATATTAATTATTGATCAATTAATAATTAATCTATTTAATGTAAAATATATTAATATTAATTATTAATTAACTATTTAATATTAATATCAATTTATCTTACTGTTTAATAATCATTATGATAACCTTAATTAAACTGTAGTTATTTAACTAATTAATTTACAGTTAACCTGATAATTCATAATTAATTAGTTAATTAATTAATTAATACTAATCTTACTGTTAATCTAACTTAATTACTAATAAACCTAAATTAATATAAATTAATTATAATTAAAATAACATTAATATTATTAACTATCCTCTGTAGTAATGATGGCGCGGGACCCACTGAAGACACGTGGCAAGCCGTCATTGGCTGCGGCAGAGGGTGCGGAACCCACCACCGCCACGCGGCAGACGCAGGCAGGCCGTGGGCCTGCGCGCTGGCCCCACGGGCGCGCGTCAGCTGACGCGGGCCGTGCCGGGGCGGGCCCCACGCTCCGGACCCCGAGCTCGCGCGCGACCCGCGCGTGCGGCCAAGGGCGGGCCCGGGTCGACCCGACCCGGCCCGAAAACTTCGCCAATCCCCCGCTCTTCCGAAGCTAGGGCTTGCCAAATGGCGGCCTTCCCGGCGGCGCCGGCGTTCGACCCGCACTTCCAAGGGTAGGTCTCGGCGAGACCTACCCAACCATGGTTGAGGCGACGCCGGAGGATGCATGGCTTGCGAGAAAACCTAAGACCTAAATGGACCACTCGCGGTCGGAGCTACGGGTCTACGGAATCTCACCGATCGATGAAGTTTCAGATCGATCAATCCACTCGCTCTCGCGTAATTGCTAATGCTCAATTATCATCACAAATCAGGAGATCGAAATGGAGTAGTGTCGAACTGAAGAGGGGAATGGGGAGGGTACCTGAAGTGGCGGGGAGCAACTTTAGGGTTTGCGAGAGAAACCCCGATCACAGCATCATTCGACTTCTCGCTCGAGCCCGAGCACGTCCGCATCGACGGATGGGTGCTAGGTGGGTTTAACGGGGCCTGGCGGAGCGAGCGAGGTCGCCGCTCGCGGCGACTGGCCGTGGATCGCGGCGCGCGACACGCGGCGGGTTCCCTCGGGATCGCGGGAGAGACGGTCTCTCGACCGTTCGATCTCCCGATCCGACGGTTCGAGAGAACCGTCCGATCGAACGGGGATGGCTAGACGGCGTCAAGAGATCAGACGGCGGCCGTTAATTAATTTTAAATAAATATTAATAATTATTTAATTCAATAAAATTTCTTATTTAATAAATAGTCTCAAAAATCTCCAAATACTTACCCTATCTAATTGAGGGGTGAGAAATGCAATGGTGAGGTCAGATTTTTGATCTGACTGGTATTTTGATTTCTCAATTTTCGGGGTATTTAAATATTATTAAAATATTTATCGAAATTTCGACGACTTCCGATTGACACGAAAACATCACCCCTAGCTAATTTGGGGTCAATGAGCGTAATGGCGAAGTTTGTTTTCGAATCCGAGGTCAATTTAAATAGGTCAAATTTTAGGGTTTTTCTGAAATTTTCAAAAATTAGGATTCGATTCATTTGACTCCTGATTTGGATTAGGTCTTAGAGGTTGACTCCATTTGACCTAATTAGCACTTATAATTAGTCTTAAGACTAAGATTAGTCCTAATTGACTAAGGTAACAACCTGGGTTGTTACAGACACTTTCTTCTGTACAGAACTTTGTAGGGCGCCATTCTAATGCTGGCCTAATGACTATTATTATAAGCAAATTCAACTAATGGCAAGTGTTATTCCCAATTCCCACTAAAGGCCAATATGCAAAGTCTTAAGAGATCTTCTAGCACTTGATTAACTCTTTCAGTTTATCCATCAGTTTGAGGATGAAAAGCAGTGCTCATTGCAAGGTTAGAGCCCAAATCATGATGTACGGCCTTCCAAAATCGAGAAGTGAATCTTCAGTCCCTGTCTGATATAATTGATCTCGGAATTCCGTGCCGCTGAATGATTTCTTTAATATAAGTTCTGGTGAGCTTCTCCACGGGGTGTATATGTCTTATTGGAAGAAAATGAGCTGATTTTGTGAGTCTGTTAACGATGACCCATATGGTATCAGCTTCTGATTTGCTTCGAGGCAAACAAATAATGAAATCTATGGCAATATTAGTCCACTTCCATTATGGGACTGGTAGAGACTGTAAGAGTCCTCCTGGCTTTTGATGTTCTGCTTTTATTAAGTTACATGCATTGCAATGCGCCACAAACTCTCCTACTGTGATGACCCATGTTAGGTTCGTAAGAACCAAACTAACATCGGATGCATCTTTCCGCATGATCATATTGGCAGTTAAATAAAATAGTAGTTAACGAACATTCAAGCCATTCACATAAAAGAAACAACATTCATTCAATTTAAAATAAAGATAACATCCATAAATTATTACATAAAATTCCATATACATCAAACTATTAATCCTGGAAGGGGCAGTTATTTTCCCGCGCTACGCCTCTAGGTTATATCAACTGCCTCCAACTGTATCTGATCTAGCATTATAAAAATAATGCCTTAGTGCATATTTTAAACACAATGGATATTAAAATATACTTTAAAGCATAGCGGAAGGCAAAGAAGATAAGATAACATTTGCAGGGAAATACAGTGTGTTTCAAATAAAAGATAATCAGATCACCTACAATAAGTAATGTTTTGTTCACATGCCAAATGTCAAAAGGAAAAGTAATGAGAAATTTGAATGATATTTTAATTAAAACTGTGAAGTGATGTGGCAGTAGGGAGTTTGATGCCAATATGTTTATGTTTATGTCTATAATATCATGAAACAATAATAGCAGTTCTGTTGGGCAAAGCCAGAACCATGAGGCTGGGTTCATATGCATTTAAGAATAAACCTTCATCTGGACCCACTTAAGAATCTCAGATGGCAACATGTATTTAAGCAACCTTCACCTGTGCCTCCCTCAAAGGTTCCAGATAGCACCCTTATAGCTCCTGAGGACTAGCCCCATCCCTAACCTAATCATACTCCGTTTCGGAACCCTTCTTGCAACATTCACATGACACATAAATATCATTCAATTTCTCTTACCTCATTAGTAGTAAGAATAACGTATTAAATATAAAATAGGTTCAAAGCCATGCATAAGCAGCAAATGAAAGTAAAAGCATATAAAGTAATATCCAGTGTACCTTTTTGTTTGACTTAACTAGATGTTTCACTCACAATTTCGATGGATCTGCAAAAGTTATGATTGAGAATTCTATTAAACTTTTGAAAGTGATGTTATATTTCAACGGATCTTATTTACTCGATATACTACCCATCTTCTTATTTTCATATCCCTTTCCAAAGCTTAACTTAAAATTTTATAATTTTAAAGGTACGTTACTATAATTCATCTTAAGAGTCCTAAAATTATCTTAGAGGCTTTAAAATATTACTAATATTATGTCAAGTATTTTAATTGTCATTAATTATAAATCATACTTAACTCATCCAAATCCTATTATAGCACATGAATATATAGAATATTATAGTAATGAGTTATATTAAAATTTGACTTAAAATCCTAAAATAATACTCCAATTAATCGGAATATAATTTGATACATAAGCTAGATTTAGATATCTAGGATTTGATACTAAAACATGCTAATATATTAATTAAATTAAACTACTCACAAAAATTACTACCTATAACTTGAAATCAAATCAATTTATTATATTCTAATTTCATTACTAATATTATTATTATGATTATTATTGTTATTATACTTATACCAATATATATGCATATATAGTGTTTATATATATATATATAGATATATATATTTAAGCTTATATAATCTGATTTGTATATATTACTATATATAAATTATAGTATAACACGCACGATTTTTATTAGACATTATATAATCAAATTTGTAGTATATATATATATTACTATATATAAAACACGCACGATTTTCTTTCCCTAAGAGACTCGACAGAGTGCTCTTACCTTACGGACGCGGGTAAAGCGGAGGATCCTGGCAGGCGAGTCGAGCGGCACGCAGAGTCGACGCGACACGTAGGGAGAAGTCGGCCGCTGGAGGAGGTCGACGCTTGCTGAGCAAGCGGAAGAAGGTTCGAGGGCTACTGCGAGTGTTACGAGCTTCCGATGTACGTCTCTCAATGCCGCAGAGGGAGGAGAGTCGAGCGCAGGAGAGATGTTCGGCTCGGTTGCAGTCCGTCGGCTCAGGTACACTCTATGGAAGAGAGGGAGAGTGTGAGGTAAACGTCCGACCTTCTAGTGTTTTTATAAGGCGTGCATACATAACGCACGCCTGCCGCGTTGCGCTGAAATGCACGGGAGGCTTCCTATTATTTCGGAAACGGCAAAATTATTGGAGCCGAGCGGTAAGTTTCCAAATTTCCTTCCTAATCGAACTGTCAACCTTAATTGCCGACAATTTTTATGAGGTTTTCATTTCCTATTTTGATCTTTTGCGCTTAATGGAATTTAAGACTTCCTATTTTAGTTGAAATGAATTTGAAAACTTTCTATGTCAAAGATTGAAACTGAAACAATTTAAATTTTGGCGGGAGTTTTAATGGAAAACTGAAAATTACGGAATATTTAACGAATCAGGATTTTAATGTCTTGCCTTATTAATGACCTAGGGTCATTACAAACTCCCCAACTTAAAAATAATGACGTCCTTGACATTTCACCACAATAGAAAACATTTGGTTGAATGCAAAAAGATTTAATTAAGATTACCTTAGTTCTGAAAGAGTCCGGGGTATTCTTTTCTTATATCCTCTTCTCTTTCCCACGTTGCTTCCTTGGCGCTGTGATTTTTCCATTGTACTTTGACCATAGGGATTGTTCTTTTCCTTAATCGACGATTATCTTGCTCTATGATTTTATCAGGCAACTCAACATATGTCAAATCTGGTTGGATAACAATACCGGGAGCTATTATTTGTTGAGACGGTTTCTGTAGGCATCTGCGAAGAGTCGAAATATGAAATACATTGTGAACTACCGTAAGATTTTTAGGTAGTTTGATTTTATAAGCAACAGCTCCAATTTTAGCTATCACCTCGAAAGGTCCAATATACCGAGGACTTAATTTACCAGTCACCCCAAATCTAAATACTCCTTTCATAGGACTTACTTTCAAGTATACAAAGTCCCCGACTTGAAATTCCAACATTCGGTGCCTGGAATCATGGTATTTCTTTTGACGATCCTGAGCTACCATTATCCTGCTCTTTATTAGTTGGATATTTTTATTAGTTTCTTCCACCAATTCAGATCCGTAAATCTGAACATCTCCAACTTCTGTCCATGATAGGGGCGTAAGACATCTCCTTCCGTATTAGTCTTCATAGGGAGTCATGCCAATACTAACCTGATGGCTATTGTTGTAAGCAAATTCAATCAATGGTAAATATTTTTCCCAGCTCCCACCGAAGTCAAGTATGCATAACCTTAGAAGATCTTCTAAAACCTGATTTACCCTTTCTGTTTGTTCGCCTGTTTGAGGGTGAAATACAGTGCTCATTGCAAGGGTAGTACCTAGATCGTCGTACATTTCCTTCTAAAATCGAGAAGTGAATCTGCTATCTCTGTCTGACGTAATCGTCTTTGGAATCCTATGCAATCGAACAATTTCCTTAATATATATCCTGGCGAGCTTCTCCACTGGATCAGTTTATTTTATTGGGAGAAAGTGTGCAGATTTTGTAAGCCTGTCAATGATCACCCATATGGTATCTGCCCCTGATTTGCTTCGGGGTAGACTTACTATAAAGTCCATGGCAATATCAACCCATTTCCATTCCGGGATTGGTAGAGGTTGCAAGAGTCCTCCGGGCCTCTGATGTTCTGCTTTTACTAAATTGCAAGAGTTGCAACGTGCCACAAATTCTCATATATCCTTCTTTAGTCCTGACCAGCAGTACATTTTCTTTAAATCATGATACATTTTGGAACTTCCCGGATGAATAGTATAACTAGAACAATGGCTTCTTGCAATATTGCCATTTTTAACTCTTTATCCTCTGGTACCCATAATCGAGTTCCGTGATAAATGTGGCCATCCTTTTCCTGAAGATCTTTACTTTTCCCTTCCAAAATAATTTTCTTCATCTCTAGATACTCTGTGTCTTTTTCTTGAGAAAATTTTATGCGCTGTTCCAGCGTCGACTCTGTAGCTTCTGTAACTCCAGCAGCCAGAAGGGCATTCAATTGGCTCGTAGATGCCCATTCTATTTCTAGTTTATTTAGCTTAATAACCAGGTACTTGTTGAAAGTGATTGAGCTGAGGTTTCCGTGTGTACTGCCTGATTTTTTGCTCAGTGCGTCAGCTACGACATTTGCCTTGCCGGGGTGATATTGAATATCCAAGTCGTAATCACTAATAAATTTAGCCATCGCCTCTGCCGACAGTTTAATTCTCTCTAAGTGAAGATATACTTGAGGCTTTGGTGATCTGTGAATAGTTCACATTTCACCCCTTATAAATAATGCCTCCATATTTTAAGAGCAAAGATAACAGCTGCTAACTCCAGATCGTGAACCGGGTAGTTTCTTTCGTGAACTTTCAGCTGGCGAGAAGCATGAGCAATTACCTTCGCATTTTGCATTATAACACACCCCAGTCATACCTTGGATGCATCGGTGAAAACTTAGTAGTCCATCCCTTCTTGAGGTGACGTAAGAACAGGAGCAGTTGTGAGAGTATGCTTTAATTTCTGAAAGGATTCTTCGCATTCTGAGCTCCAAACAAAGGGTACCAGTTTCTGTGTTAATTTGGTGAGTGGAGCTGAGATTTGAGAAAATCCTTGCACAAATTTTTGATAATAGCCAGGGAGACCTAGAAAGCTTCTGATTTCTGTCACAGATGTAGGTTGTGCCCATTCTTGAATGGCAAGAATTTTCGTTTGATCCACCTGGATTCTTTCGGCACTTACCACGTGTCCCAGAAAAGCTACAGAATTCAACCAGAACTCACATTTGGAGAATTTTGCATATAGTGCATTAGACCTCAGGGTCTCAAGGACTGCTTGCAAATGCACTTCGTGATCTTCTTTACTCTTAGAGTATATTAAGATGTCATCGATGAAGACGATCACAAATTTATCCAGGTGAGGCTTTAGAACCCTTTACATCAAATCCATGAATAATGATGGGGCGTTTGTCAGCCCAAATGACATTACTAAAAATTCATAATATCTGTATCTTGTTCGGAATGCTATTTTTGGAATGTCCTCATCTTTTATTCTCACCTGGTGGTATCCAGATCGAAGGTCAATCTTAAAAAATACCACCGCGCCTGCGAGTTGATCGAATAGGTCATCAATGCGAGGAAGAGGATATCGATTCTTGATTGTGACTTTATTCAACTCTTGATAATCAATACACATCCTCATGGTACCGTCTTTCTTATTAACAAACAGCACAGGAGCTCCCCATGGTGACATACTAGGGCGAATGAGGCCTTTATCTAACAATTCCTTTAGTTGTTCGTTTAATTCTTGTAGCTCTTTTGGCGCCATTCTATAAGGTGCCTTTGATAACGATTGCGTACCGGGAATTAAATCAATAGTAAAATCTATTTCCCGTACCGGAGGTAATCCTAGCAATTCATTGGGAAATACATCCGGAAATTCACTGGCGACCCTTGTATCATCTAGGGAAGTTACCTCTTCTTTATTTCCCATCATTGTTACTAAGTAGGCCTTGCATCCTTTTTGAATTAACTTAGCTGCTTGAATGGCATTGATGCGAGATGCTGCGGTGCCTAGTCTTCCCATAAATGTCACTGGTCTTCCTGCACTTCTGAGGGTAACCTTTTTGTACTGGCAATCGATGACTGCTTGATGACAAGATAGCCAGTCCATACCCAAAATAATATCAAAATTTGCAATTTGGAGGACTATCAAGCTAGCTTTAAATGTCCCACTATTTATTGGGATTTCACATTCACAATATTTTCTAGCACTCATGAGGGCGCCAGATGGTAACCCCACGTTTAATCTTTCTGCTAGCTCTTTAAATGGCAGTTGTAGTTTCTTTACGAATGTTTCAGATATAAAGGAGTGGCTTGCACCCATGTCAAATAAAGTTATACATGCGTACTCGGAAAAATACAAGGTACCTAATATTAAATGCATGCTAAATATTTATTTCTTAAGAAAAATAATTAAGAATTGCCGATCAAAATAATGAAGAAGTACATGTCACCACGTCATGATCCTCGGGAGCCATGACTGGAGTAAGCGTGTAAACTCTAGCGGCAGCTGATCATCCCGGGGTATAATTTCTCTTTTGAGTTGGTGTGGTTGCAGGAGATGATGTCGAGGCTGGTGTACTTGCTGGAGCTGGAGTACGAGGAGGGGTAGATACCGGGTTCATTTTAGGCCACTGAATAATATCCCCATCTATGGTTTTGAAGGATCTACAATGTCGATAACTATGCCCCTTCCTGCCGCAATGATAACATCTGTTGCCCGTGTGATAGCACCTGCTCGTTGGGTGAGGTCGGCTACATTCAGAATTTTCCCTTTCCCTAGCAGGCCCTAAAGTGATCTGATACACATTTGTCTGTCGACTAGGTCAAGACCTTTTAAAGGTTTCACGATTGTCTTGGGTTTGGGAGGGATGTTTCTCCTGGCATTCAGCAATTATCTGCTCATTATGCTCCATTATGGTTGCACAGTCCAATATCTCAGCAAATTTGGTGTGCTTGAGCGGGAGCAAGCTGGTCCGGATGGAGTCCTTCAAGCCATCCAAGAACCTACTATATCTAGCAGCCTCTGTGTCCACCATCTTAGGTGCATATCTGGAGAGTCTTGTAAACTCAGACTCATAAGCTGCGATGGACTTATTTCCCTGAGTCAGCTTAATGAACTGGTTCTCCAATATCTTTTGGGCAGACTGAGGGATGTAGCGACCTCGGAATGCCTCTGTGAATTCTTCCTAGGATATGTCTTCTAGTTCCAAGCCCATAAACTGAGTTTTGTGGGTGACTCCCCACCATCGCTCAGCTTCGGCCTTGAATAGGCTTTTAGCCAACCGCACGGCATCTCTGGCCGGACATCTTATGTCCTCCAATTTGTTTTCTATTTCCTCGATCCAATCTTCAACCTCCATCGGCCGAGCTGATCCGTCGAAACGTGGGGGATTTAGCTTCAAGAATGCTTGCAAAGCTCCGCCAATTCGGTGCCATTGGCTAGGAGGAGATTCCTGAGTCTTATGTTGATTGGCTAATATCTGAGCCATCAACTCTAGGATTTTGTCAGTCTTACTCTCTGATGGACCTGAAGGCAAAGGGGCTTTCACCGGAGTCTCCATTGGCAACTCAGGAGAGTACTCTTTCAGATTCATCTATAAGGATGGTGATTACGATTTAAAGAAATAAAGAAATTGAATGCTTCATTTAGAAAGAATTAATATTTCATGCCAAAGAAAATTAACAGAAATAAAGATACAATCAAATTTTTTTTTTCATGATACACAAAATTTTGCTCTTAAGATAATATTCAAAATGAGTTGCTTAAGGCTTTTAGCCCAAATCTTCCTATATTTATTGGTTGCTTTCTTCTTCCTAGAAGTTGAGGCTGCATTCCTCGTTCGATGCACTTTCCTTTCAACCTTTGAAAGGCATTCTTTATGGTCATCTTCTTTTTCCAAAGTGAATTTGGCCAACTTAGGGAGAACCCACCTTAATGACTCCTTCAATTCCTGTACCTCATTTTGGAGGTTGGTGATCTTCTCGTAAGAGACACATGAACCTTATCAGGCTCTCACCACGTGCCTCTTCCTTATCCTCCAGCTCTCGAATCTGGTCTTCAAGAGTAGGGGGACCGTAATTAGGTCCGTTGAAATCCATTTGCCAAGGTCCTTCTTGGCTTAAGTCGATTTCCGAGTGTTCCTCTGAATGATTAGGAGAATTCATCTGTTTAAAGACACAAACTTATAATTCATTTGAATAATGACCTTAACTAATCTTCTTATTAGATATTGCCCTAATCATGTCACTAATTTTCTATATGATGTTTTGTTTCTACCACCATCTTATTGTGTCACTAGTTTTCTATCTAGTATTTCATTCTAGTGTATTTATACTTTAAATTGAATGATTTCCAATTATGGCTTCTATGTCAAATACTATTTTATTTTAACACTTCTAATCATGCTCTGATACCAACTGTGATGACCCATGTTAGATTGGTAAGAACCAAACTAACATCGGATGTATCTTTCCGCAGGATCATATTGGCAGTTAGATAAAATAGTAGTTAACGAACATTTAAGTCATTCACAAAAAAGAAACGACATTCATTCAATTTAAAATAAAAATAACATTCAGAAATTATTACATAAAATTTAATATACATCAAACTATTAATCCTGGAAGGGGCAGTTATTTTCCCGCGCTACGCCTCTAGGCTATATCAACCGCCTCCAACTGTATCTGATCTAGCATTATAAAAATAATGCCTTAGTGCACATTCTAAACACAATGGATATTAAAATAAACTTTAAAGCATAGTGGAAGACAAAGAAGATAAGATAATATTTGCAGAGAAATATAGTGTGTTTCAAATAAAAGATAATCAGATCACCTGCAACAAGTAATGTTTTGTTCACATGCCAAATATCAAAAGGAAAAGTAATAATTGCGTAAAAAATCTATGTTTATGTTTATGTCTATGATATCATGAAGCAATAATAGCAGTTCTGTTGGGCAAAGCCAGAACTATGAGGCTGGGTTCATATGCATTTAAGCATAAACCTTCACCTGGACCCACTTAAGGATCTCAGATGGCAACGTGCATTTAAGCAACCTTCACCTGTGCCTCCCTCAAAGGCTCTAGATGGCACCCTTATAGCTCCCGAGGACTAGCCCCGTCCCTAACCTAATCATGCTCCGTTTCGGAACCCTTCTTGCAATATTCACATGACACATAAATATCATTCAATTTCTCTTATCTCATTAGTAGTAAGAATAACGTATTAAATACAAATTATGTTCAAAGCGATGCATAAGCAGCAAATGAAAGTAAAAGCATATAAAGTAATATCCAGTGTATCTTTGTGTTTGACTTAATTAGACGTTTCACTCACAATTTTGATGGATCTACAAAAGTTATGATTGAGAATTCTATTAAACTTTTGAAAGTGATGTTATATTTCAACGGATCTTATTTACTCGATATACTACCCATCTTCTTATTTTCATATCCATTTCCAAACCTTAACTTAAAACTTTATAATTTAAAAGGTACATTACTATAATTCCTCTTAAGAGTCCTAAAATTATCTTAGAGGCTTTAAAATATTACTAAGATTATGTCAAGTATTTCAATTGTCATTAATTATAAATCATACTTAACTCATCCAAATCCTATTATAGCACATGAATATATAAAATGTTATAGTAATGAGTTATATTAAAATTTGGCTTAAAATCCTAAAATAATACTCCAATTAATCGGAACATAATTTGATATCTAAGTTAGATTTAGGCATATACGATTTGATACTAAAACATGCTAATAGATTAATTAAATTAAACTACTCACAAAAATTGCTACCTAAAACTTGAAATCAAATCAATTTATTATATTCTAATTTTATTACTAATATTATTATTATGATTATTATTGTTATTATACTTATACCAATATATATGCATATATATAGTATTTATATATATATATATATATATATATATATATATATATATATATATTTAAGCTTGTATAATCAGATTTGTATATATTACTATATATAAATTATAGTATAACACGCACAATTTTTATTAGACATTATGTAATCAAATTTGTAGTATATATATATATTACTATATATAAAACACGCACGATTTTCTTTCTCTAAGAGACTCGACAGAGTGCTCTTACCTTACGGACGCGTGTCGAGCGGAGGATCCTGGCAGGCGAGTCGAGCGGCACGCAGAGTCGGCGCGACACGTAGAGAGAAGTCGGCTGCTGGAGGAGGTCGACGCTTGCTGAGCGAGCGGAAGAAGGTTCGAGGGCTACTGCGAGTGTTACGAGCTTGCGATGTAGGTCTCTCAATGCCGCAGAGGGAGGAGAGTCGAGCGCAGGAGAGATGTTCGGCTCGATTGCAGTCCGTCGGCTCAGGTACGCTCTATGGAAGAGAGGGAGGGTGTGAGGTAAACGTCCGGCCTTCTAGTGTTTTTATAAGGCGTGCGTACGTAACGCACGCCTGCCGCGTTGCGCTGAAACGCATGGGAGGCTTCCAATTATTTCGAAAATGGCAAAGTTATTGGAGCCGAGCGGTAAGTTTCCAAATTTCCTTCCTAATCGAACTGCCAACCTTAATTGCCGACAATTTTTATGAGGTTTTCATTTCCTATTTTGATCTTTTGCGCTTAATGGAATTTAAGACTTCCTATTTTAGCTGAAATGAATTTGAAAATTTTCTATGTCAAAGATTGAAACTGAAACAATTTAAGTTTTGGCAGGAGTTTTAACGGAAAACAGAAAATTGCGGGATATTTAACGAATCGGGATTTTAATGTCTTGTCTTATTAATGACCGAGGTCATACACCTACACTTCTCTTTAGTTCAGACCACCAATAAATTTTCTTTAAGTCGTGATACATTTTTGAAGTCCCAGGGTGGATATTATATTTTGAATAATGTGCTTCCTGTAAAATCACCTTTCATAATTCTTTGTCATTGGGCACCCACAATCGAGTTTTATGGTATATGTAGTCGTTCTTTTCTTGAAAATAACTATTCTTTCCTTCAAGGATAATCTGGTTCAATTTTTGATATTCTGAACCTTTTCCTTGAGATAGTTTTATGCGTTCCTCTAATGTTAAATCTGTAACCTCTGAAGTTAAAATGGTATTCAGTTGATTCATCATTACCATATCTATCTCTAGCTTATTCAGCTCCTTAATGACATCCTTATTAATGATCATCGTATTGAGTATGCTAACTGATTCCCTGCTTAAGGCATCTGCCACAACATTGGCCTTTCCTAGGTGGTATTAGATATCCAAATAATAATTACTAATGAGTTCCAGCCATCGCCTTTGCTGACAGTTTAACTCCATTTGAGTAAAGATGTACTTGAGGCTTTGGTGATCTGTGAATATTTTACATTTTACCCCATATAAATAATGCCTCCATATTTTAAGTGCAAAAATAACAGCTGCTAACTCTAGATTGTGAACCGAATATTTTCTTTTATGAACTTTCAGCTGGCGAGAAGCATAAGCAATTACCTTCAAATTTTGCATTAGAACACACCCCAGTCCTATCTTGGATGCATCGGTATAGACTTAGTAGTCCATGCCTTCTTGAGGAAATACTAGAACAGGGGCGGTCGTGAGGGCATCATTTAATTTCTGAAAAGAAATTTTGCATTCAAAGCTCCAGATGAATGGTGCGGCTTTTCGGGTGAGCTTGGTGAGTGGAGCTAAAATTTGGGAAAATCCTGTACGAACTTTCTATAATATCCTACCAATCCCACGAAACTTCTAATTTTCGTTACTGTTGAAGGCTGAGTCCATTCATTAATAGAACTAATTTTCCTTGAATCTACTTATATTCTTTCAATGCTTATGATATGGCCTAGAAAAGCTACTAAGCTCAACCAAAACTCACACTAAGAAAATTTCATGTATAACTTGCTGTATCTTAAAGTTTTTAAAACTGTCCGCAAATGAATCTCATGATCAATTTTATTCTTGGAATAAATCAAGGTATCATCAATGAAGATGATCACAAATTTGTTCAAATATGGTTTTAAAACCTTATGCATTAAATCTATGAATAGTGATGGGGAATTAGTCAGTCCAAAAGACATCACAAGAAATTCAAAATGGTCATACCTTGTCCTAAATGCGGTTTTTGGGATATCTTCTTCCCTTATTCTAACTTGATGATATCCAGATCGAAGGTTGATCTTGGAGAAAACAACAGCTCCGACTAGTTGAACAAATAAGTCATCTATTCGGGGAAGAGGATATTTATTCTTAATTATCACATTATTTAGTTCTCTGTAGTCAATATACATCCTCAACGTCCCATCCTTCTTCTTGACTAAAAGCATAGGACGAATAAGGCATTTATCTAATAATTCCTTTAATTGTTCATTCAATTCTTGAAGCTCTATTAGTGCCATTTTATATGGTGCCATTGATAACGGTTTCATACAAGGAATTAAATCAATAGTAAAATCTATTTTCTGTACCGGAAGTATTCCTGGCAAATCATTGGGAAATACATCCGAAAATTCATTGGCGACCCTTGTATCATATAAGGAAGTTACCTCTTCTCTACTAAGAGCCATTCAAGTGTAAAAATATCATTCATTCAATTTAAAGTAAAACAATATCTAGAATTTATTATATAGCTTTTATTATACATAAATAGTTATCCCTTGAAGGGGCAGTTAGAATCCGTTAATTTGTCGCATCATGTCTTTAAACTATATCAGCTTCCTTCAGCTGTATCTGATCTGGAATTATAAGAATAATGCCTTAGTGCACATTCTAAATACAAAGGATATTAAATATATACTTTAAGCAAAAGCGGAAGGCAAAAAAATAATAGCAATTGCAGGAAAATACAGTGTGTTTCAAATAAAAGATGGCCATGTCGCCTGCAACATAAATGTCCTTTTGTCACATGCTAAATTTTTAAATGGAAAAGTAATAATAGCATAAAAATTCATGTTTATGTTTATGTCTATGATATTATGAAGCGATAATAGCAGTTCTGATGGGCAAAGCCAGATCCATGAGGCTGGGTTCATATGCATTTAAGCATAAACCTTCACCTGAACCCCCTTAAAGGCATCAAATGGCAATAAATATGCATTTAAGCATAACCTTCACCTGTGCCTCCCTCAAAGGCTCCAGATGGCACTCTTATAGCTCCTGAGGACTAGACCCGTCCCTAACTTATTCATGCTCCGTTTCGGAACCCTTCTTGCAATATTCACAAGATACATAAACATCATTCAATTTTTCTTATATCATTAGTAGTAAGAATAACATATTAAGTATCAATAAAAAATAAGTTCAAAGTGATGCATAAGCAGCAAATGATAGTAAGAAATATAAAAATAATATTCAGTGTACCTTTTGTGTTTGACTTATTCAAGACGATTCACTCACAAATTCAACGTGTCTGCAAAATTCATAATTAAAATTTTTTTAAAGTTTGACATGATCTAATTATAAGATTAAAACTTATATTCTTATTCATAAGCTTGATTTTAGCTTATAAACTTAGGATCTCGAAGGATACCATAGGGAATTTATAAATTTATCAACCTTAAAATTTGTTATTACCTCTTAAGATAACATTTGTCTTATGCTTTATTTGCATTAGATTTTATGCTCTTAGTCAACAAATAAAATATGAGCTGTATCAAAAATATATTGCACCTTCCTTTGATGTAAGATAAAAATATGATGCATATAAGATAAATTTTAGAATTTAAATGCAAGATTTAAAGATTGATACATATAAAATCTTATCAAGAATTTCTATCATTCGACTCTCCTTCTCTCGCTCTCTCCATCTCACTCGATCGGCTGAAGATAAAAGGAAGCGGCAAGAGTTCATACCTTACTCTCGATCAAATGCGCTAGATCGGCGCCGAATTGAGCAGAAGAGGAGAGGAAGGATCGACGAACGGACGAAGGGATCGAGCGATTGGGCGCAGAATCGAGCGGAAGAGGAGATCGAGCTGAAGAGAAATCGGCGCAGAGGAGAAATGATCATGCATGCTGGGACGTCGACTGCACTCATATTGGCTTTTGTCGTCGATCGTAGGTAAGGATCGAGTTCCCGTTGCTCGCTTGCCTGTTGTGCGCTTCCGTCGGGTGCTGTGCGGTTTGTCCGTGCAGGAGTGTGGCTGTAACAACCCGAGTTGTTACCGTAGTTGATTAGGACTAACCTTAAGTCTTAAACATAATTATAAGTGCTAATTAGGTCAAGTGGAGTCAACCTCTGAGACCTAGTCTAAATCAGGAGTCAAACGGATCGAATCCTGATTTTTGGAAATCCAGAAAACCCTAGAAAATTGACCTATTTAAATTGACCTCCAATCGAAAAATGGACACCGCCATTGCGATCCTTGACCCCAATTTAGCTTAGGGGTGAAGTTTTCATGTCAATCTGAAGTCGTCAAAATTTCGACGAATATTTGAATAATAAAAATACCACGGAAATCGAGGTATCAAAATACTCGTCGGATCGAAAATCCGACTCCACCATTGAATTTCTTGACCCCAAATTAGCTATGAAAAATATGTTCAAAATTTTCTGAAATTTTAAAAAATATATATATATATTTAATTAATTACTTAACGGCCACCCTTAACTATTTAACTGTTCCGTTAACTGTAGCTAACGGCGCCGTTAGATTAGACGACGCCATCGCAGCCGTTGGATCTGTCGGCTACGGGGCCGTCTCCCTCGGCCCCGTCGCCCGCACGTAACACGCGGCGCCCCGCCGCGAAATCCGGCCAATCCAGGCCCTCCCCGGCCTCGGCGAGGTCGCCGGCGGGTCTATAAGGCCCCGGCCGACCTTTGGGCACCGGGTTTGCGAAAATCCGAGCCCAAATCTAGCCAGATCAGAGCCCCGAAGTCCGGCCCCCGTTCGCTGTCAAATTTCAGGTACCTGGATCTCCCCTCTTCGTTGTTAGATTTGCGAATTTTCTTCTTGATTATTGTAGATCTTAGGTCTGATTATCGATCCATCGGACCTGATCGAGCTCGATCAGGTCCGATCAACCCAAATCTGGGTTTAGATTTTTTGAGTTCGGTCGGCCGAAACCCTAGAATCTAGAGTTTAAGATTGCCGGCGATCCCGGCCACCTCCGGCGTAGGTCCGCCCACCGGCGTGTAGCTCTCGTCGAGGGCTACCGTCGGCCGTGCGGGCCGAGGTGGTCCGGCGCCAGGAAGGCCGGCAAAAGCCGTGCCCTAGCCCGACGCCCTCGGCCCGTCTCCGCGAGGGAGACGAAGTCCGGGTCGGGCTGGGTCGACCCGAGCCCGAGCCGGGTCCGCGTCAGCCGGGTGGGGCCCACCAGGCCACGTGGCGCCTTCTGGGCCTGCCATGTGTCCAGTGGGACCCACCAGCCGAAGCCGCGACCCTTCGGCTTCGGCCGTGTGGCCCACAGTGCCACGTGGCAGCCAGCCGGCACGCCACGTGTCACGTGGGGCCCACAGCCCGAGCCCGCGCAGCGGTTCGGCTCCCCAGTGGGGCCCACAGCACCACGTGGCCGCCTCTGGCCCCGCCACGTCAACCGCGGCGGTTCAGCTCCCCGTGGGGCCCACAGTGCCACGTGGTGGGGCCCACTGTCTATTTATTTAATTAATAATTTAATTACTATTAGTGTTAATTAATTACTGTTAATGATTAATTAATAATAATTAGTGGTTAATTAAGTTAGGATTAGTGTTAATTATTTTTGAACAGTAACCTTAATTAATTAAGTATAATTAGAGATTAATTATGGCTAATTAAAGGTTAATTAAACCTTAAACAGTAATTAGGATAATTAATTATTATTAAACAGTAAAGTATAATTAATTATTCTTTATTAGATATTAATATGTAATTAAGACTAATTAAATAGTGATTAGCACTAATTACTTTGCTACAGTAAAATATTAATTAAATAATAGATTAATTAATACTAATTAATAATTAAGCCTAATTAATCACAGATTAATTAAGGATTAATAATTTCAGAAATTTTATATAAAATTTTAGGAATGAACAGTAAAATAATTCAATTTGAATAAATGAATAGTAAAATAATTTAAATTGTATTTTTGAATAGTAAATCTTAAAAGTTTAATAACTTTTTGTAGGATGATCCAAATATAGCCAATATAGGTCTTAAAATACTCAGAAAAATGTAAGGAATCAAATAACGTAAAGTAAAAATTTATTTCGAGATACGTATAACGAGGTAGCATTTTAAGACCTCTTTAGAGCCTCATAACTTTTTACCCGGTTATCAAAACATAGGCAATATGGGTCTTAAAATGCTCAGGAGAGTGGCCCCATCACCGTAGTAGTATTAGTTTTCCCATTCAGACATCAGGACAAAAAGTTAACCCTATAACTTAGAGTTGACTTTAGTGAAAAATGACCAAATTGCCCTTGGGATTCAAATGGCCTTAACTTGGTCAAATCAACTCCAAATTCAAAAATTTAAGAAGCTATCTAACATAGAATTCCAATGTCATCAACATATTGAAATAATATTTAGGATTTGAACCCTAGAAATCTAGGTAAATGACCAAATTATCCCTAGTCTTATTTTAGTCATAACTTAACCGTTTCTCGCCCAATTTAGGCGTACTTACTGTCTATCTTCAAGTTAGACAGTAAGGAATCAATTAGAACTAAGAGAATTCAATTCTAACCCCTAAATCAAAAGTTGACTTTTTGACCCTTAAAATAGGGGCAAAATAGTCATTTTGCCCTAAGATTGGACTATGTACTCTTAACCTCTAATTTGCATTTCAAAACTCGTAAACCAATGTTATAAAGATCTTAGTGACCTTTAAGTGAGTGAAATCAATTATTAGGTTAGATTCCAGGATTTTCCTAAGTCTTTAGCACTACACCTTAAGGACCTTTTCTGAGACTAGTTTTAGATCATAAGTTAGAGTTCATTCATTGGGTAAATTAGGTTACCCAATGGGTGAAACCTTAGTTTTATTAGTTTTTAAACTTTCTTTTATTTTACAACTCGTTCTGATTATTTTGTCTTTTAACTTTAGATTTAGGATAGGAGATTCATCCTATTAAGTTTGATTACTTAATAGGTTTTGTCATAACTAGTAGATCACTATTAGAATGAAACATAAAACTTAGGTCTTATCCTTTTGGATTATGTGATTAAACCTAAATCTCGTAGTGTTTAATCCATAATCTATAGGTTTAGAAGATCTTGATCAGATCTTAGTTAGAATGTCTAAATTCACAAAACTAGGATGTATGATTATTTGATTTAAACTCGTAGTCGTCTGTCTGATTGAACTAAATTAGAACCTGATCAGTTCTAATCCCTTTTTAACTTATAAGGACGAATTTTTGAGTTACACTTGATAGTAGAAAAATGGTGATCCTGAACTTGTGTAACTTGGAATAGTTAGAAGGTTAAGTAGAAAACAAATAATATCACCATGTTTAGTAGAGTCCTTTGCTTACTTTGATGATTGTTGCTTGCACATTCCTTGATGTTTGTGCCATATTTCCTTGAGCATGTCATACAAGATTTTTGATGCATAAATAAATTGTTAGGAAAATATGGAGACTCCTTAGATTCCTTATGAAAATATTAAAGTGATTAATGAAAAGATGATAATTATACGAGCTGCCTCTCAGATATTTCCTTGTTTCCTAACCTCCTTATGTCGCTAGAGGAAGGACATATTTTGTTGTGTGCATAATTTACTAGTCTCCTTATGTCGCTAGGGGTACACCGTTGGTGCCTTAGCCGTACTGGTGTTAAGGTTGCCTTGTATGCTTAGTTTACTAGCCTACTTATGTCGCTAGGGGCATACAGTTGGGCCTTAACCGTACTGGTACTAAGACCCTTCACTTGCTTTGTGTGCTTATTTGTCTTGTATGCTTAGTTTACTAGCCTCCTTATGACTTAGCCATGATGGTGCTAAGCTTCTTTGGTATTCGATGGACAAGAGTAGCTCTTTTCTGTATGGCAGTCGATGCACGTATGGCTTTATATGCAGTTGTTGTTGTTTACTTTTTCAGTATTCTATTCTGTTAGCTATTTCCTTGTACTGTTTTTATATATATTTAGGATATTAGAACCTTGCTGCTACCTTTATGTACCACTGTTTAGTTGTTTATTTTAATTGGCATATTTTCTGTTGATCACCAGCATGTTTAGGATGTAGAATTTTTCTTACTGCACTTGTTCAGTTATGTATATTTATACGTCCTTCCTTGTTTAGTTTGTATGCGAGGCATGTCTCAGCCTCTTTCCTTTTCTTTGCTTAAGCTATAGATGATGGTTTATAGCTTTCCCTTTTCTTTTGTACTACTTGCTGCTTCTTTATACATATATATTGCTTAGATGTTGTAGAATGATGATATTACTTAACACATATAATACTTCATCAACTTAAAATATACATAGACAATTATTTAACCAGATTTTTTTCCTTTTCTTTGGCTGGGGCCCTACATTGTGAAACCGACAATGGCAGACTCCTTTCAGTTAGACGAGCAGGAGTTAGGTGTGGAGCCTCACCCAGAGGAGGATCCCGAGGAAGAAGCTGCCGTCTAGTTCCTTTATACTTCGAGTGAGGATGAGTGGTTTACATTCTATTTTTATTTAAATTTTTTAAATGATGTAATAATACAGGTACCATTGATTGTGTATTTGGATTGTATGCTTATATATTCTGAGTTCTATTTTGATATTTATACTATGATGCTTGGATGATTTACATTTCCTTAAATCGCTTCCACACTCTGTACGTTTACTTATATAGTGACTGTTAGATTGATTCTGTGTTAATCCTTCCTTAATCAGATGGATTATGGAGTCTATCCTAATCCAATGGCAAGTGAGGGGTTAGCTAGAGTGATACCCCACCCTTAGCCTAATCCTTTGGCAGATTAAGGGTGCGGGGCGCCACAGTGGCGCCCCAACCCTTAATCCACAAGATTAAGCTAAGGGGTGGTGTCACTCTGTCTGACCCTTTACTTATCATTAGATTAGGATGAAATTCACAATCCATCTAATAAGGGAAGGAATAAGCACATAATTAAATATAAAATTAGTCACTATCTACTAAAAATATACAGAGTGCGGAAGCAAATTAAATATGAGAAACATCCAAGCATCACAGTATGAAAAGTAAGAAATATAACCCAGAATATAAGCATAAAAGTCCAAATATATAGTCAATGGTACCTGTATTATTATATCAAATAAAAGTAAAATATGCTCATCCTCACTTATAAATAAGGAACTAAACAGCTGTTTCTTCCAAAGGCTCCTCCTCTGGATAAGGCTCCACTCCTAACTCCTGATCGTCTAAGTGAAGAGGGTCTGCCATTGTCGGTTTCACAATGTAGGGCCCCAGCCAAAAAAATAAAAATCTTGTGTTAGACAATTGTCTAAGTATATTTTATGCTGATAAGTTGTTATGTGTTTTGTTAATATCACTATTTTACAATTCTAAGCAACAGCTATAACAAATGTAGGAGCAACTAGCAATACAAAAAGAAAAGGAAAAACTATAAATAATATTTATAACTTTAAGCAAAAAGGAGGCTAAGACATGCCTCAAATATAAGCTAAATAAGGCAGGACATATATAAATAACTCAACAAGTGCTGGAAGAAAATTTTACATCCTAAACATACTGGTGATCAAAAGAAATATGCAAATTGAAGTAACTGAACTCAGCAATGACACATATAAATAGTAACAAAATCTTAATATCCTAAAATATATATAAGCTGAACAAAGAATAGCTGGCTAAATACAAATACAGAAAAGTAAACAAAACATCAAAATAATATATATGAATATCTGTGTACTAGCTGCCATACATAAAAGAGCTACTCTAGCCCACTGAATATCAAAAGGATCCTAGTGTCAACAAGGAGACTAAGTATAAAACTATATATCCCTAGTGTCATACAAGGAGACTAGGCAGATATATAGGGTTTTCTCCTAGCGTCATCAAGGAGACTAGGCAAAGATAACACAATAAATCTTCTCTTAGTGTCAACAAGGAGACTAAGCAAAGAAGATATAAATCTGGTCTTCTCCTAGTGTCAATAAGGAGACTAGGCAAAGAAGATATAACTGAGAGGCAGCTCTAACACATACAATTATTATCTTTATCAGTCACTTTAATATTTGCACAAGGAATCTAAAGAGTCTCTATATTTTTCTAACATTTATTTATGCATCAAAAATTTTGTATGATATGCTCAAGGAGTTAAGGCACAAAAATACACAAGGAATGTGTAGCACAAAATATCAAAAGTAAGCAAGGGACTCTACTAATATGGTGATATCATTTGTTTTCTATTATCCATTCTAACTATTCCAAGTTACACAAGTTCAGGATCACCGTTTTCATACTATCGAGTGTAACTTAGAAATTCATCCTTATATGTTAAAAAGGATTAGAACTGATCAGGTTTTAATCTAGTTCAATCAAATGACGACTATGTGTTGAATCAATAACTCATACGTCCTAGTTTTGTGAATTTAGTCGTTCTATCTAAGATCCGATCAAGATCTTCTAAACTTATAGATTATGAATTAAACATCACGAGATTGGGCTTAATCACATGATCGAAAGGACAAGACCTAAGATCTATGTTTTATTCTAAAAGTGATCTACTAATTAAGGCAAATCCTATTAAGTAATCAAACTTAATAGGATGAATCTCTATCCTAAAACTAAATTAAAAGATAAAATAATCAGAATAAGTTGTAAAATCATAGAAACTAATAAAATTAATGTTTCATTCATTAAATAACCCATTTACCTAATGAATAAAATCTAACCTAAGATCTAGTCCTAGTCTCAAGAGTAGTCATTGTGTGATTTGTAATATCCTAAGGAAAAAAAAAGACTTAAAGAAATTTGAGGGATTTTGATGAATTGACATAAATATTGATTTTACTCACTTAAATGATTCTAATATAGTTCTAATATTGATTTTTTAGTGAATTAGAAGACTAATTAGAGGTTAAGGATTGTTTAACCTAAATTTTGGGCAAATGACTATTTTGCCCCTACTTAAGGGTTTAAAAAGTCAACTTTTAATTTAAAGCTCCAAATTAGTATTCCTTATTGTCAAATGATTCATTACTGTCTAATATGGAGATAAACAGTAAGTATACCAAATTTGGATAAGAAATGGATTCTATAGGTCCAAACTAAAGTTTTTGACCTAAGGGGTATTTTGGTAAGTTGCACTTAATAAAATCTAATTTCTTATATAGTTTACTGTTGGTTATTGTTCAATGATTCCATAGAGTCCAAAAACACTAAATTCTGAGATCTAATGAATTATTTATATTCATTTGAATTCCTAAAGGTAAATTGGTAATTTTCTAATTTTCTAGGGCTCAAAACCTAAATATTATTTTAGATTATTGTTGGCACTGAAATTCTAAGGTATCCAACAATTTGCACAATGCATTTTAGGTACAAGGTAGGTTTTGATCACTTATTAACAATGGCAAGGTTTTCAAATTTAACTTTAATATAAAATTTTATGCAGTGTTCAATTTTAACTAAAAGGAAGCGGCAGCGCGCTGTCGCGCATTTCCGCGCTGAGGTTTGTTGCGGTCCACCGTAACCCGTTGCAGCATGCTATGGCGCGCTGTAGCGGTCCGATTTGCAAAAATCACTATTAAATTAATTTATTTTGTTATTTTCCTAAGTTCTGAAATATTTCCGCTATAGTTCGCTGCATCGCGCTACAGCACGCTGTAGGGGTCCATTTTTCAAATCAACTATTCAATTAATCATTTTCCATTTTCTAAAGTTACACAAATATTTCTGCGAAATTGCCGCTGCAGACCGCTGCAGCGCTCTACAGCGCGCTGTAGCGGTCCATTTTGCAATTTTACTGTTTAAATACTTGGCCTATGTTTTAAATACATCTACCGAAATCCACTGCAGCCCGCTGCAGCACGCTGGAGCGGCAGACGGTGGTTTCGCCAGGTGCGAAACTCATAAGGGCCTACTTTCGAGCTCAATTACTCTCAATCTAGAGAGTTCCATGAGCGGTGCCATATATTAATGGAAAGGTATTTCTGATACCTTTCCATCGATACCAAAATTGACACGAACGGAACATCCTATCTATATTAATAATACAGATGAATGATAAGGTATACAGAATACAAGAAAAACAGAGCATTTTTCTATGATGCTTTCAAGAGCCTTAATGGTTTCTATACTTAAACATGGATATCTAGAGATAAATTCAAGCATTGTAGCTGTATGAAGAAGGCAAAAGAGATGGGTAAAGGGGTACCTTAGTCCTTTGCAAGAGGAGGAGGAAGATGGTACCTTTGATTTTCTTCAAATACTTTGGAGGCGGAGAGCTGCACTTCCTTCTCCCTTAGCAAGCTCCCAAAGAAGGAGGAGAAGGAGGAGGAATGAGGGAAAGTTTCAGCAAATGGGGGAAGGAGCCATGGTTCTTCTTAATAAAGGGGATGATGGGGATGGAGTAGGGAGCTAGGCCATCCCTAAGGGAAAGGTGATGGCCAGCCAAAGATTGGTCCTACAGAAAATTAAACCCTAAATGTCATTTTATTAAATATTGGTCCTACAGAAAATTGAATGGCATCAATAAATTGCTTATATTTTTCTGATTAATTTGGTATATTTATTTGTATAATTTGGACATATATTTATTGAGTTATTTAGGTTTAAAGTTTGTATTTAAATTAATTAATTATTACTGTTTTTATTAAATCATTATAACAGTCATTAAATTAAATAGATCTATTATTATTTAATAATTTAATTAATAGTTATCTGATATATAGATATATATATAATATATTTTAATTTAGTTTTCTGCAGGTACACGTGGCGAGCATTCATTGGGCGAGCTGACGGCCGCGGGTCCCACAGCTCAGTCGACAGACATCACAGCCGCGTGTCACACTAGGATTGGTTGGAGTACTGTGATGTGGGCCCCGCCGAAACAGCCGAAGAGACACGGTCCACGGGTCGGGCCCGGGCCGACCCGACCCAGCCCGAGGGATCTTCTTCCTCGCGAGCTCTCTTCCGCGACCGCGAACTAGGGCATGGGTTTTCAGGGCCTTCCCGGCGTCGTGACTGCTTGATTCACACGGCGTTGAATAGGTATGGATGCGATCTTTCCTTTGGTAGTCGAATCGAGACCTAATATGATCTGAGTTGATCTCAAACCCTAACCCTAGATGACCCTAATATGGCAAAACTACGCGTAACGGTTTTACCTGAAGATAAAACAAGAATACAGATCGATTCGTAGCTTCTAAGACAGATCGATACCTCACAGTTTTTAATCCAATTTGTGAAATAAAGATTCGAATTTGTGCGATTGAAATCAATTGAAAGATAAGAGAAAACAAGAGGTACCTAGCTTCGACGGCTGCAGATCAGACAGGATCGACTCGAGCGCTTTCGATTTCTGAGAGGGTTGGATTGGAGTAACACGAGCCGAGGAGTCGATCGAGAGCTTTAACTCACCGAGATAGCGGTGGGATCGACGGGCGGCGAGGGAGGCGACGCGCGTCTCAGACCTCCGCTGCCGCGTGTTCTTCGCGGAGAAGACGAAGCTTCTGCCGTCTGATCAAACGATCAGACGGCCGCGATTCGTTCGCTCGTTTGACGGGCGAAGCTGACGGCGTCCATTACAGATAACGGCGCTTTAATTAAATAACGGAACCCGTTAAGCATTTTTTAATTAATTAATTATTTATATTAAATTATACAGATTTAATTAATTAATTTTACCCTATTAAATGCATCCCAAAAATTTCCAATAAATCACCCTTAGCTAATTGAAGGGTGAGGAACGCAACGGCGCACTTGGATTTTTATTTTGATGAGATTTTAATTATTTGATTATTCCGGGTATTTAAATAATATTAAAATATTCGACGAAAAATCAACGACTTCCAATTGCCTCCAAAATTTCACCATTAGCTAATTTGGGTGTTCTGAACGCAATAGCGAAGTCAGATTTTTAATCTGAGGTCTAAATAAAAAGTCAAATTCTAGGGTTTTGAAATTTTCCAGAATTCTTGTTTTGACTTTGTTGACTTCTTGTTTTGACCTAGGTTTCAGAGATGAAATCCAAATCACTTGATTAGTGACTTAGAATCTTAATTAAGACTTAAATTAGTCTTAATTGAGCAAAGTAACAACCTGGGTTGTTACAAACTCCCCCACTTAAGAATGATGTCGTCCTCGACATCACTCAAGTGAGAAAAAGAATTTAAGCAGATATGATAAAACGAATTAAAATTTTGAAGAATCACCTTGATTAAAAAGGTTTGGGTACTTTTGGCGCATATCCACCTCTTTCTCCCAGGTGGCTTCATTACAAGAGCGGTTTTTTTCCACTGAATCTTTATCATTGGAATAGATCGATTCCTTAATTTCTTCAGATCATGATTTAGGATTTTTATTGGTTCTTCAGTATAAGAAAGATCAGGTTGAATTCCAATTGCAGGATGTTCAATAAGATGAGAAGGATCTCGGAGACACTTCCTTAGAGATGAGACGTGAAATACATTATGTACAGCAGCGAAGTCTTCTGGAAGTTCTAATTTATAAGCTGCTGAACCAATCTTCTGCAAAATTTTGAAAGGTCCAATATACCTTGGACTGAGTTTTCCTGAAACTCCAAAACGATAGATTCCTTTCATCGGGCTCACTTTTAAGTACACAAAATCTCCTTCGCTGAATTCTAGAGGACGATGACGATTATCATGATATTTACTTTGCCTGTCTTGAGCTGTTCTAATTCTTTGCTGAATGAGTTTAACCTTCTTATTTGTTTCTTCTACTAACTCAGATCCATATAATTGAGTATTTCCTGACTCAGACCATGCTAGTGGGGATGAACATTTTCTTCCATATAGGGCTTCATATGGTGCCATCTTAATACTTGACTGAAAACTGTTGTTATATGCAAATTCCACTAAAGGAATGTGCTCTTCCCAGGATCCTGAAAAATCCAACATACATAAACGCAGAAGATCTTCTAAGACTTGATTTACTCGCTCTGTTTGGCCATCTGTTTGGGGATGGAATGCTGTACTCATGGCCAAAGTTGTGCCTAAATCTTGATGGACAGCCTGCCAAAATTTAGAAGTAAAATGACTGTCTCTATCAAATACAATTGTTTTAGGAATTCCGTGCAATCTGACTATTTCTTTAATGTATAATTTAGCCAATTTCTCCACTGAGTCAGTTTGACGGATTGGAATAAAATGGGCAGATTTTGTGAGACGATCCACTATAACCCATATTGAATCAGCTCCAGATTTTGATCGAGGCAAACCCATAACAAAATCCATGGATATATCAGTCCATTTCCATTCTGGGATTTCTAGTGGGTGCAATAAACCACCGGGCTTTTGATGCTCTGCTTTTATTAAGCAACAAGCGTGGCATTTTTCAACAAATTCTGCAATACTTTTCTTCATTCCTGGCCACCAGAATGATTGTTTTAGGTCTTGGTACATCTTAGAATTTCCTGGATGAATTTGATATCCTGAATTGTGACTTTCAATTAGGATCTCTTTCTGTATGGATTTAGGAATCCAGAGACGATTATTCATGTAAATAGCACCTTTCTTAAAATTCAATTCTGGACGACGACCACTTTCTATTGCCATTTTAAGGTTTAAATATTCGTCATCCTTACTTTGAGAAATTGAAACATCTCTATGAAAAGTGGGTTCTATATTATTCATGGATATCATGGTACTTACTGAATTTCCCTTAGCAAGAGAAATTTCCATTTTATGAAACTCATTCGCCAACGGACTTTCTGAAATTAAGCTGTTAAGGACAGTGTGACGGCTTAACGCATCAGCTACTACATTAGCTTTGCCTGGATGGTACTGGATATCTAAATCATAATCACTTATTAATTCCAGCCATCTTCTTTGCCTACAGTTCAATTCTCTCTGAGTAAAGATGTACTTCAGACTTTGGTGGTCTGTGAATATGGAACATTGAACTCTGTACAAATAATGGCGCCAGATTTTTAATGCAAAAACTAATGCTGCCAATTCTAAATCATGTACGGCATAGTTTCTCTCATGGGTTTTAAGCTGGCGAGATGCGTATGCTATAACTTTGCCTTCTTGCATTAATACGCATCCTAACCCAATTCCAGATGCATCTGTATACACCTGATAGTTGACTCCTTCTTTTGGAAGAACTAATACTGGAGCAGAGGTTAACACATCCTTTATAGACTGAAATGTAGTTTCACATTCTTCTGTCCAAACAAATGGAACTGCCTTCTGAGTTAGTTTTGTAAGAGGTGCGGCAAGCTGAGAGAAGCCCTTGATAAATCTTCTGTAGTATCCGGCTAAACCCAGAAAACTACGAATTTCAGTAACTGTCTTGGGCTGAACCCAATCCTGAATAGCACTGTTCTTACTCTGATCTACTTGGATTCCTCGAGCATCAACCACATGTCCAAGAAATGATACAGAATCCAGCCAAAATTCACACTTAGAGAATTTAGCATATAACTCATGTTCTCTAAGCTTTTCCAGAACCAATCTCAAGTGTTCTTCATGATCCTTTACTGTCTTGGAGTAAATTAAGATATCATCAATGAATACTATAACAAATTTATCTAGATAAGGCTTCAGAAATCTCTGCATTAAGTCCATGAACAGAGATGGGGCATTTGTGAGACCAAATGACATTACAAGAAACTTGAAATGCCCATATCATGTTCTAAATGCTGTCTTTTCTACATCTGAGTCCTTTACCTTCACCTGATGATATCCTGACCTTAAATCAATTTTAGAGAACACTATAGCACCGGCAAGTTGATCGAACAGATCATCAATACGAGGAAGTGGGTATCTATTTTTAATTGTGACTTTATTCAGTTCTCTGTAGTCTATGCACATTCTCATAGACCCATCTTTCTTCTTAACAAATAGTACCGGGGCTCCCCACGGGGACATACTTGGTTTGATAAACCCCTTATTTAATAGTTCTTGCAATTGCTCATTTAACTCTTGCAATTCTTTTGGGGCCATTCTATATGGTGCTTTTGATAGAGGTTGAGTTCCTGGAACTACATTTATTTCAAACTCTACTTCTCTGGTTGGAGGTAAACCAGGCAGATCTTCAGGAAAAATATCTTCGAAATCTCTAACAACTTTTATTTTAGAGATTGGGGTTACTTCTTTGCTACTACCCATCATCACCATCAGAATACAACTATAACCTTTGCACACCATTTTCTCTGCTTGAATTGCATTGATCAAGGAGCTACTAGTGCTGATATTCCCAATAAACGTTGTTGAAGCTCCTGAAGTTTGCAACACGACCTTCTTCTTTTGACAATTGATGGTAGCGCTATGCATATTAAGCCAATTCATGCCTAATATGATATCAAAATTTACTATATGTAGCACAACTAACTTGGCTTGGAAAGTATGGTTATTAATTAATATTTGAATGTCGCAGAATTTGTTCGCACTAAGTTGGGCTCCAGATGGAAGTCCAACACTCAAGATCTTCACAAGTTTGTAATATGAGAGTCCTAATTTCTTGGCAAAATTTTCAAAGATAAATGAATGACTAGCCCCAGTATCAAACAATATACTGCAGGGCTCTTCTTTAAAGTATAAGGTGCCTAATAATAACAGTATAGATGTTAGAAAATTCTAATTCAATAAGAAAAGCAAAAGTTGCGATTTGTACCTGAAACTACATTGTTGTCTTCTGCAGCTTCTACTGGAGTGAGATTATACACTCTTGCCTTTCCAGCAGGTCTGCTGTCAGATGTTTGAGCTGATGATTGATTTGGGTTTGAAGGCTTTGTGGCATATTGAACTTTTGCCAGGGTTTGCTCTTGAGCAGGAGGTGGCATAAGAGTTTTCTGAGGTTCTCTGAAATTGATAGGAGTGGCACGGAATACTTTATTTGTACGATTCTGATCAATAGTTACTCCATCAATTGTTTTATTTGATCGATAGTCTTTATATGCGTGACCTTGTTTTCCACACGTAAAACATACTCGGCCAAAATGATAACATTTCCCATAAGGATGTGGCCTATTAGATGTGGCAGTTTGACTTGATGTTTCAGTGGTTTCCATTTGATATACTCTTCCTTGGTTTGTTCGTTGTTGCTTGAAGTTCTGAGGGTATTTATTCATATTGAAAGCCTTTCTCTTCATGTCTTTAGTATTTTGATGATGCTCTACTACCCGAGCTGTCTCAACTAGCTTCTCGAATTTGGTATGTTGTAAAGGAATTACATGATCTTTGATAGACTCTCTGAGTCCATTCTCATATCTGAAACATCTATCTTCTTCAGTTGGAACCAGATGAGGTGAAAATCGGATGAGCTTTCGAAATTCTGAAGTATATTCTGCTACTGTTCGGCTTCCTTGGGTTAACCTTAATAAAGACTCACCAATGATGTTCTTGGTGGAGGGTGGAATAAATGATTCTTTGAAGGCTTGGACAAACCAGCTCCATTCTATTTCATCTACTCAAATTCTTCAAAATGTGTGTTCCTTTCTTGTTCCCACCAATGTTCTGCTTCTCCTTGCAGAAGATGAGTGGCTAATCTTACAGATTGGTTGCTTGAACAACCAAGACTAGTGATATTTTTCTCTATAGTTTTTAGCCATGCTAAGGTATCCATTGGGGATTCAGATCCTTCAAAGGTTGGCGGTCTTAATCTTAGGAAACTGTGAAGTATCCCATCTGCAGACTGCCGATAGATATTGGAAACTTGAGGAGCGGGGGATGCTGAAGAAGTGCTGGCATTAGTAACAGGTATTATAGATACTAACTTTTGAATAGCTAGAGCCTGCTGATTTTGATTCTCTAGCATTACAGTAACCATATTTCTTAAAGAAGTTATTTCATCAACAGTATTGGAAGCGGCCGTGGTATTATTTGGAGCATTGCTTGCGGATGGTTGAGGATTGAGTGGAGTATTGTTGGGAGAAGTAGCATGATTCATTTTCCTGAAATCAAAACAACTATCTTGAGTTCTTTATTATAACATAATATAACTACTGCTTTTCTTGTTTATTTAAACTTTTATTGAAATAACAAAATACATCATCATAGACTTATAAAACTATTCCCATCCTATATATTTAATGAAAAATGCTCTACGAAAGTCTTCATAAATCACTTCATGATGCTCCTCTTGTGCTTTACGAAACAGTTCTTCGTATGTCATAATCCACCATTCTTTTGCTTGCATACGCAAAAGACACAGCACCACTTCTAATCTGATGTGACTAGGCCATTCCATAACACCAAATATGTGGTCAACTCTCGCAAGCCATTCCCTTGCTAGTACTGGAAAATCAAGGCCTCTATAGACGCCTTCTTTCAGTAACTTGTTTATCACTTGCGATCCTTGTTCTGATACTCCTTCAATCACTCTTCCTTGCTTCTTTCCTAATTTATGTTCATACTTCCAAATAGTCTCGAACTCTTTTAGGTAAGCCATGAATGCCATTTCTAGATGATCCTATATTCCTACAATTATAACATTCTACTTAGATTTGTTGAGCATATATATATATTTTGATATTTATCTTCTTTTATGGTTATCTAATAACTTAACTTATTCTGAGTTATACTCATAATGTGATGGATGTCAATTCAAGTATTCATTTAGTGATCGAGTGGCAGAAGAACAATCCATTAGGTAGAGAGAAATACAAATTCCAATCTGGCACCTTATGGAATTCTCTGATACCAACTGTGGCGGCCCTGCTCCGCCGTGGTCCTGTTAACCCTTAAGTTAACATGATTACGGTGGAGGGGTCACCAAATGACAAGGTCCCCACTTAAGTAGGATTAGATACACATACTAATCCAATTTAAATAAGGACTTTGCCATTCAATCCAGAAATACTATCACTAAATGATCATACATGAACTCAGAGTGCGGAAGCATAAAACATAACAGCCATACAATACAGTATAAATACAACAATACAGAATAAGTAAAGTACTGAAAAAGAAAAATAATCCTGAATTATTACAACATTTAATGAGTTTAAAAGAACTGAAAGAAAACTCTCAATCTCACTGAAAACAGAAAATTAGGCTACAGATCTTCAAGAACGGGCTCCTCCTCCAATGGCAAATTCTCCACTGGATCTGCTAAACCAACAAACTCAAAACCTACCATTATCAGTTTCATAATGGTAGGGCCCCAGCCAACAAAAGAAAAATTGGTTAGACAATAAGTCTAAGTACATTTTAGGGTAAAAGTTTATTTAAGTTAACTGAATATCACCATAAAAACAGAACTAAGCAAAATAGGTGCAGAAAAGCGTACAAAAGAACAGTATAAAGTTATAAACAAACAGTTTATAACTAAAGCAACTAGGAAGTAATACATACCTCCTCCAAGCAACTGCAACAAAAATAGGTAAGAAAAAGTAAAAGAAAAGTAAGAAAAGTACAACCTAAACTTGCTCATGATCAAACAGATTATGCTAAGTGAAGTACAAAAGTATAAAGCTGAAACACTATCATCTTAAGTAAGCATATGAAAACAGTAAGTAAAACTAGCATCTTATATATAAACACGTGCAGGAAAGCTGTAAGTAAAGCAGTGCTGAAATGCAGAATATACTAGTAAAACAGTAACTGCAAACTGAAACTATAATAACTGTATAAGTCATCTCAACTGAACACGAACTCAGAAATTCTTAGCCTGATGAGCTAAGAAACTCTGAACTGAACATCACTGAAACTCTTAGCCTGATGAGCTAAGACATAATTGAATGTAAGTGTACTTGAATTAGTATATGCATATCAGAATCCTGACTTTGTAGTCAGTAGGGCGAGAGTCTATCCATCCTATCACTCAGACTAGGCATGGCCAATAGACTGTCGGACATTAAACCCTCGAAAGGTTGCCGACCCCGAACGGGTTGATCGAAGAGGTATACTAATCAAGCTACACCTTACAAACCACTTGTGAAATGAACATAATGCTGTTTATAAATAATGATCCAAATTAACATAAGATATTTATCAAAATATCTTATGTACATAATACATGTTCAAGGTATAAGGCTCAAAATCAAGGAATGCGTAGCATCAAAATCAAAGTGCAAGAAAACTCTATCTAAACACAGGTGATATCCTTTGTTATCTACTTATTCGTTCTATCTACTCTAAGTTACATAAGTTTCAGAATTATCAATTCTTACACATTCTGTAACTTAGAATCACGAATCCTACTTGTTGAAGATAATTAGGACTGGCCAAGTCCTAATTATAACTTAATCAAAAGACGACTATTTGGTTTAAGTGAATAAATCATCAACCTTATTTTGTAATTTAATTTACCCCAACCTCATCTTGATTAGCCAAATCAAGATGAATAGATTAAGAAATTAGACTCCAGATGATGGGGTCTAATCACTTAATCTAAAGGTATAATCTAAGGGTCTAAGGTTTAGAACCCAAATCTTACAGATTAGGTTAAGGCAAATTCTAATGATAAATTGAATTCATTAGGATAGATCTCTATTCTTAGTTCTAAAGTTTAAAGATCAAATAATCATTTAATAAACTAAGAAAATCTATAAACTAGAAAACTCAAGGTTTCACCTAATTGAGTAACCCAATTTACTCAATAGATGAATTCTAACTTAAGATCTAATCCTAATCTTAGGAAATAAGGCTCTTAATTACTAAGAGTATCTCTCAAGACACACATCCTAACTAATGTTATAAGACCTAAGGATGGATCTAAGAATAATCAAGGAAACAGAACTCTTCTTAAGACTTAGGAATTTTTTTAAATAGTATATTTTGAGATTTTAAATAAAACCTAATTTAGACTTAAATTCAATTAATTTCAGTTCTAACTCATTCTATTTACTGATTTTAATGTTTAGAAACTGAAATTAGGGCTTTTAAAGGCTAAACCCTAAATTTGGGCAAAATGACCATTTTGCCCCTACTTAAGGGTTCAAAAGATCAACTTTTAATCTAGGGCTTAAATTCTAAAATTTTCTTTTGGAAAGTGATTCTTACTGTCTAATATAAGATTAGACAGCAACTAAATTAATTTTGGGTGATTATTAAGCCATATGAGATCAAATTAGTGAATTTGACTCATAAGGGCAATTTAGTAATTTTACTAAGTGAAAGTTAAATTTTCTTTTAGATTATTGTTCTTTACTGTCTAAGCTTTTCATAGAACCTAAATTTGCTAAATTCTGATAAGTATTGGCCAAGTTATGGCCAATACAAGATCTAGGGTTTTAAGGTTAATTAAAGGATCCTTAATTATAGGTCAAAATCCTAACTTTACCAATTAGTATCCAATCAAGCAAAATCATTGACTATGAATTACAAATAGCTCACTGATTTTAATGATATATGGTAGGCTCAATTTGGACCTAATTTGACTAAGTTAAGACCTAATTAGGGTTTAGGGTGAATAGTGAGTGATTAACAAAATTAAGCACTCAAACTATAATCCAACCTTGTAGATTGTTTCTAAATGGTTCTATGAGTCCTCTGAAGTTTAAATCTCTCAAATTGGATTACTAGATTTGCTATTAATCACTAATCAAGATTTAGAGCAATTAAGGGTGATTAGCAAATCTAACTGTTAGATCTAAAATATTTTTACATATTAATGAAAATTAAGTTCTTCTGATCTAAATGGACTTATGGATCATCAAATTTGGAGCTCAATTGACCAAGTTATGGTCAATTGAAGATCTTGAGTTAATTAGGGTAATTAGGATTTGGTCCTAAATGTGATTAGGCAAACACTAATCCAAACAGCTAGATAAATACTATCAAATTAATCCTTAGGGTTTTTTGATCACTTTAAGACCCATATTGGTTATCTTTGGATCATTGGGTACAAAGTTATGGTTAATTGAATATTTGAGACATAATTTTGAACTTAATTAAACCCTAAATGTCATTTTATTAAATATTGGTCCTACAGAAAATTGAATGGCATCAATAAATTGCTTATATTTTTCTGATTAATTTGGTATATTTATTTGTATAATTTGGACATATATTTATTGAGTTATTTAGGTTTAAAGTTTGGTATTTAAATTAATTAATTATTACTGTTTTTATTAAATCATTATAACAGTCATTAAATTAAATAGATCTATTATTATTTAATAATTTAATTAATAGTTATCTGATATATAGATATATATATAATATATTTTAATTTAGTTTTCTGCAGGTACACGTGGCGAGCATTCATTGGGCGAGCTGACGGCCGCGGGTCCCACAGCTCAGTCGACAGACATCACAGCCGCGTGTCACACTAGGATTGGTTGGAGTACTGTGATGTGGGCCCCGCCGAAACAGCCGAAGAGACACGGTCCACGGGTCGGGCCCGGGCCGACCCGACCCAGCCCGAGGGATCTTCTTCCTCGCGAGCTCTCTTCCGCGACCGCGAACTAGGGCATGGGTTTTCAGGGCCTTCCCGGCGTCGTGACTGCTTGATTCACACGGCGTTGAATAGGTATGGATGCGATCTTTCCTTTGGTAGTCGAATCGAGACCTAATATGATCTGAGTTGATCTCAAACCCTAACCCTAGATGACCCTAATATGGCAAAACTACGCGTAACGGTTTTACCTGAAGATAAAACAAGAATACAGATCGATTCGTAGCTTCTAAGACAGATCGATACCTCACAGTTTTTAATCCAATTTGTGAAATAAAGATTCGAATTTGTGCGATTGAAATCAATTGAAAGATAAGAGAAAACAAGAGGTACCTAGCTTCGACGGCTGCAGATCAGACAGGATCGACTCGAGCGCTTTCGATTTCTGAGAGGGTTGGATTGGAGTAACACGAGCCGAGGAGTCGATCGAGAGCTTTAACTCACCGAGATAGCGGTGGGATCGACGGGCGGCGAGGGAGGCGACGCGCGTCTCAGACCTCCGCTGCCGCGTGTTCTTCGCGGAGAAGACGAAGCTTCTGCCGTCTGATCAAACGATCAGACGGCCGCGATTCGTTCGCTCGTTTGACGGGCGAAGCTGACGGCGTCCATTACAGATAACGGCGCTTTAATTAAATAACGGAACCCGTTAAGCATTTTTTAATTAATTAATTATTTATATTAAATTATACAGATTTAATTAATTAATTTTACCCTATTAAATGCATCCCAAAAATTTCCAATAAATCACCCTTAGCTAATTGAAGGGTGAGGAACGCAACGGCGCACTTGGATTTTTATTTTGATGAGATTTTAATTATTTGATTATTCCGGGTATTTAAATAATATTAAAATATTCGACGAAAAATCAACGACTTCCAATTGCCTCCAAAATTTCACCATTAGCTAATTTGGGTGTTCTGAACGCAATAGCGAAGTCAGATTTTTAATCTGAGGTCTAAATAAAAAGTCAAATTCTAGGGTTTTGAAATTTTCCAGAATTCTTGTTTTGACTTTGTTGACTTCTTGTTTTGACCTAGGTTTCAGAGATGAAATCCAAATCACTTGATTAGTGACTTAGAATCTTAATTAAGACTTAAATTAGTCTTAATTGAGCAAAGTAACAACCTGGGTTGTTACATTCATGCTCTTCTTCTTTCTCCAAAATAAATCATGCCAATTTAGGAAGTACCAACCTCAGTGTCTCCTTTAATTCTTACACCTCTTTTTGGAGGCTAGTAATCTTCTTGTAAGAGACACACATGAACCTTGTCAGACTCTCACCACGTGCCTCTTCCTTGTCCTCCAACACTCGAATCCGATCTTCAAGAGCAGGGGGCTGAAATTAGGTTCGTTGAAGTTCATTTGCCAAGACCCTTCTTGGCTTAAGTCAGTTCCCAAGTGCTCCACCGAATGATTAGGATAATTCATCTGGTGAAGATCCAAACTTATAACTTGTTGAATAATGACATTATTATGTCACTAGTTTTTCTACAAAATATTGTCCTAATAATTGTGTCAATAATTTTCTACAAGATGTTTTGTTTTTATCACAGCCATGTTATATCACTAGTTTTCTATCAAGCATTTCATTCCAGTGTATTTATATTTTAAATTGAATGATTCCTCAATTATGGCTTTTGTGTCATTTACTATTTTGCTCCAACACTTTCAATACTGCACTGATACCAACTATGATGACCCATGTTAGGTTGGTAACAACCAATCTAACATTGGATACATCTCCCTGCAGGATTATATTGGCAATTAGGTAAAATAGCAGTTAAACACATCCAAAGCCATTCAAGTGTAAGAAATAGTATTCATTCAATTTTAAGTAAAATAATATCCAGAATTTATTACATAGCTTTCATTATACAAAAATAATTATCCCTTGAAGGGGCAGTTAGAATCCGTTAATTTATCGCATCATGTCTTTAAACTATATCAGCTTCCTTCAGCTGTATCTGATCTAGAATTATAAGAATAATGCCTTAGTGCATATTTTAATTACAAAGGATATTAATAATATACTTAAAGCAAAGCGGAATGCAAAAAATAATAATAATTGCAGGAAAAATATAGTTTATTGCAAATAAAAGATGGTCATGTCTCCTGCAACATAAATGTCCTTTTGTCACATGCCAAGTTTTTAAATGAAAAAGCAATAATAGCGTAAAAATTCATGTTTATGTTTATGTCTATGATATCATAAAGCAATAATAGCAATTCTGATGGGCAAAGCCAGATCCATGAGGCTGGGTTCATATGCATTTAAGCATAAACCTTCATCTGGACCCCCTTAAGGGCCTCAGATGGCAATAAATATGCATGTAAGCATAACATTCATCTGTGCCTCCCTCAAAGGCTCCAGATGGTACCATTATAGCTCCCGAGGACTAGCCCCACTCCTAACCTATTCATGCTCCATTTCGGAACCCTTCTTGCAATATTCACAAGACACATAATCATCATTCAATTTCTCTTACATCATTAGTAGTAAGAATAATGTATTAAGTAGCAATACAAAATAGTCTCAAAGTGATGCACAAGCAGCAAATGATACTAAGAAGTATAAAAATAATATCCAGTGTACCTTTTGTGTTTGACTTATTCAAGATGATTCACTCACAATTTTGATGTGTCTGCAAAATTTATAATTGAGATCTTACTAAACTTTGTAACGACCTATTTATAAGATTTAAAACTTACATTCCGGTTCCTAAACTTGATTTTAAATTTACCTACTTAAAATCTCAAAGTCATAAGAATAATTTTAGGTTAAACAATGCTTTTGTAAAACTCCTAATTTCGTTCCCAATTTCATATGTAATTTGAATACAAAGATTTATAGGTTAGAATCAAATGTATCAAATTACATTATATAGAAGTTAGTATATTGCATAGATTTTCCTAATCTAACATGCACTCATATAGAAATTTTAGTTATAGGTGACATCTAAAATAGCAAAGCATTCACTTAATTTATACTTTCAATTTAAGTATATACAAGTTTAACCGCATCAAATTCTATTTATTAAATCTTTTTAATAGAATGATTTGATAATTAAACTAAAGCTGGGATTAGATATTTAGGGTTTGCTACTAATGCACGAAAATGGATGCTTCACTTTTGATTCAGCATACAATAGATAAATTGAATTATACTGCTCATGAAAATCAGAACATAAAACTTAAAGTTTAATTAATTTAATATATTCTAGTTTAATTATCAACTTAATATTTATTTGATAATCCCTAGCTAAGTCTATATAAGTATGGGAGCAGTCGGGCTTCTTACCTGCAGCAGAAATTGGGTGCAAAGAAGTCAACGTAGGGAAGAACCAAGCGGCAAGGATCGGGCCAGGCAAGAAAGCCAAGTAGAAGGAAGGGATCGAGTGCAAGGGGGTCGACGTGCAGAGTCGAGCGATCAATCGAGAGCAGGAAGAAGTCGGCACAGAGGCAGAGGTCGTGCGCTACGAGCTCCTGACGTCTGTCTCTCAGCGCATTAGCAGAAGGAGGATCGAGCACATGTGGAGACGATCAGCTTTGACTGCTGGACGTCAGCTCAGGTACGCTTCTACGAAAAAGAGGGAGAGGCGAGAGGAGGTAGTGAATACTCGAGGGGTATGCGCTTGATTAAATAGGGTGTGCGTGCGTAACTATAACAACTCAAGTTGTTACCATTGTCAATTAGGAATAATCATAGTCTTAATATTGATCCTAAATGTTAGTTAAGTCATTATGAGTCAACTACCAAGATCCAGTCCAAACCAGAGGTCAAACGGATCAAGTCCTTATTTTGGGAATTTCAAGAACCTCGGAAATTGACCTATTTATTTTGACCTCCGATCAAAAAACGGATTTTGTCATTGCGCTCATTGCCCCCAAATTAGTTATGGGTGATGTTTTCGAGTCAATCGGAAGTCATTGAAATTTTGACGAATATTTTAATAATATTTAATGCCCGCAAATCGAGGAAATAAAATACTCGTCGGATCAAAAATCCGACGTCGCCGTTGCGTTCCTCACCCCTCGATTGGCTAGGGGTGAATATTTGATGATTTTTTTAAACCATTTAATAAATAAAATTAGGAAATTTTAAATAAATTAATTTTTCAAATATAAATAAATATATTTATTTTTCTTCTTATCTATTCTTCTTCTTTTTTTTTTCTTTCTTTTTCTCCTCATCCGCCTCTTGCCCTAAAGTAGCGCCCGACTCCCCTTTTTGCTCGCATGAAGCGATCGGCCGACCCCTCCTTCCCCCTCGCGAGCGACACGCGTCGCCTCTGACTTAGGAGTCTCCGCCACTCGCCCCGCATAGTAAGCTCCGCCCTTCTTATTTCTTCAGCTGACCTTCTTCACCCTCCCGGTCGAGAGGCGCGAGGCGTGCAGCCCTCCCTCGTCATCTCCATTGGCCGAACCCGTCAGTCTCTCCATCCGCAGGCCGCACTCCTCCCTCTCGTCCAAGCCGGCGATTTTCTTCGATGGCTGAGAGGTTCCTCAACCCCTCTCGGCAGGAGGCCGAGAGGCTCCTACCGCCTCCTTCCTCTTGGTGTCGAGCTGAGGACCCTCCGTGCTGTCCGATCAGTGGCCGACACTCTCCCCTCTCCTCCATTCGGCGTTCGACAGCGAGGAGTCGTCGAACCCCCTTCGACGCCATCTAGGTACCCCCGCACCTTACTCGAAACCTTCATTAGGCTCCATAGTACTCCATTTCCTAATTCATTTCGATGTAATGTAGCTCGATTATCTATTTCATGCGCTGCTTTGGTTGTGATGCTCGATTTAGTAATTTTGGCAGTGCCTTCACTGCTTGATCTTTTATTCTTTTATTTACTTTCTCTTTTTTTTTTCTAGCTATTTTGTATCTTTGCAAAGGCTAAATAACGAAAAGTCTGGCATGATTGATATAGCAGGTAATGCTTCCTATCATTTTGTTGATTATTTTAATTGTATTTATACTATTTTAAGTATGAACAAATATTTGGCAATTAAATATAAGGATAAGGGGCTGCGTTTATTGCAATTTTCTGCTTGTCCTATATTAGGTAAATTTTTCACTTGTGTTGTTTGAGTGTTAGTTTGTATTGTCTTTCTTAAGAAGCAGACTTAGAAGAATAATTTTAGAAAGAGTTTCTTAATTACTATTTGTTGCTTAGCATATTATAATAGCGTTTTTATATCTCTTACACTTTTAAAACCAATCAATTCAAAAAAAAAAAATGGTGATATCAATATCTCTTGATGGTATCCCCCTATCAAGTGCTAAAGTTGGCATGAAATAGCTTTATTGTTAACATTAAAACTCAAATTAAGTTGAGAGATAAGTAGATATGTTACGATGCCGACAATACTTTGATTATGCAATAGTTTTAGCGATTCATGATGAAAGTTGGAGAACTTTGCGTAGACTGTCATCAAACTTGAGATATGGTTTTATTTTAAATACTGGTATGTAGGAGTTTAATTAAACTGCACTTTCAAGAAAATAGTTAACTTGGTTCATGCTTTAAGAGTAAAGGTGTTTTGTAAATTTACTGTGACGTATGCAATATATCATGAGTGAGAAATGTTAACAAAGATTTGTGGTTGAGCCATGCAAGTAATCCTTCTGAAGGTTATCATTAATAAAGGCATTATCAAGTTGGTCATTTTTAGCAATATGTAACCGCCATTGTTATATTTCATATGATAATATGTTTGATAATGGGGCCAGAGGTTTCATAGTAATTCATACTGAAGTAACTTTACTGAGTAAGCCTTTAATAAATTATTATGCTTTATAACAAGTTATTGAATTATTCATGTTTGATTTGATGCAGTCATTTGTAAGAAATCGTAATTTTCATAGGATGGATGTATGTTTGTTGTTAAATCATTTCATATTAATTCTAGAATTAAATTTAGAACACTCCTTCTTAGTATGTATCTCATCTCGAATTAGTTGAAAATGCTTGATGTTTTTTTATATATATCATCAATTATCTTAATCCCATGTTTTAATGCAAGGATAGTGGTTGTGGAATTAGTCTCGTTACTTGAGAAAAATGAGTTATGTTGACTTGATGCTATAGCTATCTACAGAACTTCGTTATTTATGGTGAATCAAAATTTTTAAAAGCACTCTAACTCTATGCTTGTCTCAAATGTGGTCTAGAGAAATATCATATCACTTCTTTTAGCCTTTGTAATAAAGATGGGTAAACAAATACTGAATTGTATACTTTGCATATTATGTCATATAATGTTATCCTTTTTATTGTTAAATTAAATTTATATTGTCTCTTATAATTCTAAACTAGATGTTGTTTCACAGGATATTGAATCAATGCTACTTCTAAATGAGATATAAATAAATGTTGAAATCTTTAAAACTAGGCGTATTCCAAATAAACCTTAAGATAAGTTGCAAGATATATAGTATCCTTCCTTTTTAAGTAAAGATAGATAAGTCTGGTTATTCAATTAAAAGTGTGTATCCCTAAATACATTTAAGTTTGCTTCATATGGCTACAAAGTGATCGTAAATGCTTTTAAACTTAAATCAATCTCACTAGAGTTTTATTAAGTATTTAGTTATACATGTATCTTTTCTTCAGATTTTATGTCAATTCAATGGTAAATGCAAATGCTAAGTTCTGGAGAAACGTTAATCATCCACGTTGTTGTCATTTGTGTATTCATGAAAGTAACCCAAATCTCTCTTAAGGAATATCTATGCTTATATCAAGCCTCTCTTACATTTCAATATAACCATACATAAATATTCTTATATTGCCATAATTACAATTATGGATGGCCTATGAGAGGCAACCATTGTAATTATGCGTAAACCTTCCTGTTGCTTTACTATCTCAAAATCTATAGTGATTCAACTTAAATCTATTTATGCTAACTACAGATACTGTAATAGAAATTGTGTCAAAATTATAAATCTTGATCGACAACACAAAATAGACAACGATAGTTGCAGGATTGAAAAAGAAATATCGTTGTAATGAAATTGGTATCAAAGATGGTGTATTCAATTGTAGTCTTCCTTTTTATGCAAATTAATTAAGTTTAAGTTTCATGGTACGAAATCAATCTCAGATCACGCCTCCTTAAACTTCTCTAATCCTCTCTACTTCATCCTCAACCTTCTTAATAATACTAATTAGGATTTGTGTTTGAGTGCTAATCTTAAGTGATTAAGAGCCATTCTCTTAGGATTAGGAGTAGATCATAGGTTAGAATTCATCTATTGAGTAAACTGGGTTACTCAATGGGTAAAGCCTTGGTTTTATTAGTTTCTAGATTTTTATTTTATTTTACAACTTGTTCTGATTATTTTGTCTTTTAACTATAGTCTTAGAATAGGAGATTCATCCTATTAAGTTTAATTACTTAATAAGATTGGCCTTAATTATTAGATCACTATTAGAATAAAACCTAGAACTTTGGTCTTATTTTTTTTGGATTATGTGATTAAACCTAAATCTCATAGTATTTAATCCATAATCTATAGGTTTAGAAGATCTTGATCAGATCTTAGATAGAACGTCTAAATTCACCAAAATTAGGACGTATGATTTATTGATTCAACTCATAGTCATCTATCTGATTGAACTAGATTAGAACCTGATCAGTTCTAATCCTTTTTAACTTATAAGGATGATTTTTTAAGTTACACTCGATAGTAGGAAAATGGTGATCCTGAACTTGTGTAACTTGGAATAGTTGGAATGGTTAAATTAAAAAACAAATGATATCACCATATTTAGTAGAGTCACTTACTTCTATTTGATGATTATTGCTATGTATTCCTTGTATTTTTGTGCCTTAACTCCTTGAGCATACCATATAAGATCTTCGATGCATGAATAAAATGTTGGGAAAATATGGAGACTCCTTAGATTCCTTGTGAAAATATTAAAGTGATTGATTAAAGATAATAATGGTATGTATTAGAGCTGCCTCTTAGTTATGTCTTCTTTGCCTAGTCTCTTTGTTGACACTAGGAGAAGACCTTATTTATATCTTCTTTGCTTAGTCTCCTTATTGACTCTAAGAGAAGATCCATTGTGCTTTCCTTACCTAGTCTCCTTGATTACACTAGGAGAAAACCCTATATATCTTGCCTAGTCTCCTTGATGACACTAGGGTTATATAGTTTTGCATCTAGTCTCCTTATTGACACTAGGATCCTTTTGATATTCAGTGGGCTAGATTAGCTCTTTTCTGTATGGTAGTTAGTACACAGATGCTTACATATATGTTTAGTTTTGATGTTCAGTTTACTTTTCAGCATTTTTATTCAGTCAGCTATTTTCTTTGTACTGCTTATATATTTTAGGATGTTAGAATTTTGCTGCTATTTATATGTATCATTACTGAATTCAGTTATTTTAATTGGCATATTTCTTTTGATCACCAGCATATTTAGGATGTAGTATTTCTCTTCTAGTACTTATTTAGTTATTTATATTCATATGCTTTACCTTGTTTAGCTTGCATTTGAGGCATGTCTTAGCTTCTCTTTTTGCTTAAGTTATAAATGATTGTTTATAGCTTTTTCCTTCCTTTTGTATTGCTAGTTGCTCCTATATTTGTTATAGCTATTGCTTAGAATTTGTATAATGGTGATATTACAAAATACATAAAAACTTATCAGCCTAAAATGTACTTAGACAATTATCTAACACAAGATTTTTCTTTTTTCTTGGCTTGAGCCCTACATTGTGAAACCGACAATGGCAGATCCTCTTCAGTTAGACGATTAGGAGCTAGGTGTGGAGCCATATCCAGAGGAGGAGCCTTTGGAAGAAGCAGCTGTTTAGCTTTCTTTTTTTAAGTGAGGATGAGCGCATTTTTATTTTCACTTCTTAAACTTTAAATTGATGTAAGGATACAGGTACTCTTGACTATGTGTTTGGGTTACTATGCCTTTTATTCTGAGCTATACTTCATTATATTTATACTGTGATGCTTGGATGTTTCTTATTATAAATTGCTTCCGCACTCTGTATGAATTCTTATTAAGTGACTGAATGTTTGATTCTATGCTCACTCCTTCCCTTATAAAGTGGATTGTGGATTTCATCCTAATCCAATAACAAGTGAAGGGTTAGCTAGAGTGACACACCACCCCTTAGCTTAATCTTATGGATTAAGGGGTGGGGTGCCACAGTAACGCACACCCAATTTCTTCAACTGTACTGCGTGGGTTACGGCAATTAGCGAATAAAGATGGAAATGGCGTGTTTTGAAGGAGTTCAGTGGTTTCTGTTTCTTTCCTGATATAACCGTTGGTCTTAAATGTCGGCGGTTTCTAAACCTTCGTTTCCCTTTCTTCTCTTCTTCTAATTTAATTCAATTTAGCATTAACTAGATTTGAAAAGACAGATTTTAGCGGGACATTTTAACGGAATGAAAACTGATATTTTGCGAAAGATTTCAACTGAATGGAAACTGAAATTTGCGGGACATTAATCAATTTCCTTATCAATGACCTAGGGTCATTACACTGTTTGTTAAATTATGGACTATACCAAACCAAAAATACAAATTGTCAAAATATTATTGAATGTAGATAAAATGTAGTAACAGAACCATCATTCCCTGTGGATGATATAAATCAAGAACTTACCATTCCAAATTATTACTTCGGACCACGTGCACTTGCGTGCAAGCGCAGACGTGTATTTATAGTCTGTCAATGTACAGGTAATAGATCTCGGCCATTGGATCCATATCCAGATCCGATGGCCATATTAGACGGATTGTTAATTGACCGTTTGATCATCTGCCCAAAATGCACGATGGCCAGGATGCATTGTTCCGCTGCTTCATGCGTGGCGCCTCGCAGCATATTTCATGATTTTTTAATTATAGCCATTGGAATTAATATTATATATATATATATATATATATATATTTGTATATACACATATATATATATATATATATATAATTTAAATATATTACTTAATTATTTAATTTAACTTAATAATTTTCTCAAAATTAAATAATCAAATAAACTCTAAAAAAATCCCAAAATTTTACGCTTACCTAATTGAGGGGTGAGGAACTTAAAAATGCAATCGAATTTTTAATCCAATGTCAATTTAATTATCTTAATTTTCTTAGAAATTAAATATTATTCAAATATTCGAGGAAAATTCGACAACTTCCAAACATTCTCAAAATACCACTCCTATCTAATTTGGGGGTGATGAGTCTAATGGCGAACTCCAATTTTAATTCTGATGTCAAAATAAAATAGGAATTTTCATAATCATCAAAATATTCAGGAATATGTTTGTTAATCACAAATAATTTCCAAATTGCACCAAATTTGAGATGAATACTCCTAATACCATTATAAGAGTACTAAAAATGAAATAGAACTAATTAAGCTTCCTAATGAAGGGCAACAACATTGAGGTTATTACAATGAGTTACCTGTTAAAGGGATTTTTGAAGTTGACCTTTTTGATATTTGGGAGATTGATTTCATGGGCCCTTTTCCTATGTCCAAACTGAATAGTTACGTCTTGGTAGCAATGGAGTATGTTTCCAAATGGGTAGAGGTAATTGCTTGTGTGAATAATGATGTTATAATTGTCATAAAATTTCTTAAGGAAAATGTCTTAGCAAGATTTGGCACCTTGTGAGTTCTCATTAATGATGGCGGGAAAAATTTTTGTAACAGACAACTCAAGATCCTTCTTAAAAATTATGGGGTCAAGCACAAGATAAGAACTGTTTATCACCCAAAAATAAGTGGTCAAGTAAAAGTTTCAAATAGGGAACTTAAACAGATCTTGGAGAGAATGGTGAATCATAACAGAAGAGATTAGTCTTTTAAATTACATAATGTCTTGTGGGCCTATAGAACCTCTTTCAAAACCTGTTTAGGAATGTCACCTTACAAACTTGTTTATGGGAAGTCATTTCACCTACCTATTGAGCTTGAGCATCGCACTTTTTGAGCTATGAAAAAACTTAATTTTGATTTAAAACAAACAGGGCAGCGAAGAGCAATGCTGCTCAGCAAGCTAAAAGAATTTAAGTTGAACGCCTATGAGAGCGCCATAATTTGCAAATAAGAAAATAAAAAATTATCATGACAAAATGCTAAGAACAAAGGAATTTGAACCAGGGATGAAAATGCTATTATTTAACTCTATATTGAAACTATTTCTTGGGAAGTTGAAGTCTAGGTGGTTGGGATCATTAACCATAGTTAAGATCCACCTCTTGGAGCCATCCAACTTGCATCGAAAGAGGGATCTTTCAAAATTATAGGTCAGCAATTAAAAGCATATTACATTCAAATTAAGTGTGGGGGTAAAATAAGGCTTATATGAGATAAATGAAAGGTTGGTGAAAACATAGAATGTGCTAGGCTTTTGTATGAATTAATGAATGTAATGCATAAATAATATGATGAAGAAAAATATGTCTCCCTTGAACAAGAAAAGTCATAAAGAAGGAACTAGGATTGCCATGCCTCGTCCTGTCACCGCGCCAACAGAAAGATAATGATGCCGGTATTGGCAGCAAAACAATGTATTACTCGGAAAAATTGAAATTCCCTTAAGCTAACTTACTGTAACAACCTTCGTGTTGTTATTCATCATTTAGTAACTTAATTGACTATAATGCTTTTCTATTAATCTTATAATTGTATTAATAATCTCCACCTCAAATTTGGTGCAATTTGGAGATCGTTTGACACTTTTGAACATTTCCTGATTTTTTAATAATTCTGAGAATGCCTCAAATTTGGTGTTGAATTTTCTTTTAGTCTAATCAAAAAACTATTAGGATGAGGTGGTTCGATATCAGAGTCATAAAGAGCCTATACTGGCAAGATTTTGAGGGGGAAGATATAAAGGGAAGTTGGAATTATTATGCAACATGAATATGAACTCTCCATTTTTCTCAATTTTGTGCCCAACAAAGTCACCAGACTGCACTAGATATCAAATATTAAAATCCTATATTTATTTTTGTGATAGCAAATATTATTTGTGCTAAAGTTTCAATGCAATTGAAATAAGTTTTGTAAGGATATACTGAAAAGCTCTATATTTTTGACCAATTTGATTTTTTTTGTATTATTTAACAATTATAAAGTTGATGTCTATCAGTACTTAGTTTCACAATTAACTAGTATTCAAATGTCTGCAGTTTTGAAATATTCCTAGATCAGGAGCTCCTCATAGAGGAAAGTTCTGAGAACCAGACATTGCTGCTGGTACTACCTGCTGATTTACTAGTTTTGTTTCTTATTAAAAGTTGTAACTTTTTATATTATGCATATCCTAGCAATTAAACTTTGTAATGTTTTAAATTCATATATAAAAGAGTTATGGTCGGTGTGCATATATCATTTCTCTTGAATCACTTAATAGGATCAAGCAATTAGGGGATTATTCCCAATACTGAATCAACTTTTGCTAACCCAACATTGGGCTCTCATAGTATTTCTTAGTTTTTATTTCCTATTTTTAGTTTTATTTTGAGTGAGAGACAAGTTATTTTTAATACTTGTAAATATAGTTATAATAATTTAACTGCTATGGAAACATTTTTTTTTCTAAGGTGCATGTTTTCTTTCAATTATAGATGAATATATGTATGGATGATTTATTTTTGCTTTCTCATTCTATAGACTTTGTATTTATATGATTATATACTTAGTGTCTGAAAAGATATCATATTTGGTGATCAATGACCTAATCATAATCAGATTTGTATGAGCATTTATTTGAGGATAGTTAGGGGTTGTCACAAATGGTATCAAATATTAGGTACCATCAAACAAATAGACACACTTTTTAGCATATGCTTATATATATTCACACCTCTTCTAAATGATAATTTCCTTAACTTTTCAAATAGACAACTTTTTTAATCTAGATTCCAACTTTGAACAGAGTTGCCATAATGATATGCAATCTTGATAATATGTTAGTCATCGTATGATGTGCTCCCTTCACATACATAATCACTAGGTTAAGTTGTGGCAGGCCAAACAAACGCTTTCTATGTCAAGCTTGTTGGACTTTGACTTTGCTAGTATTGTGATAAGTAGTGGTCCAAGTGAATAATTATGACCCTCTTAAGTATGTTATGGTGTAAATGTGTCATAGCTGGATCGAATGCAAATAAGTCATTGACATAAGTTATGTAACTCATCTTTGCTCTTAATTATAGCTTTGAATAATAATCAATTGGTCATCTACTATATTTGTAACAACCCTAATTGTTACCATAGCTAAGTTCAGATTAATTAAGCTAAACATAGTCCTAATTTTGATTCTATTAGACTAAATAGGTCATTTAAACCTAACCTAGAAGTTTGAAATCAATCGGAGCTAAATTGAGAAATTTTATATTTTTGCCTATTTTTGAGCCCTAGAAAATACCTAAATTAATTTTATCTCCAAATTAAAATCTGATTTTATTTTTGGATTTCTCATGCCCTAATTAGCTAATGGTGAATTTTTGGGAATTTTTGAAGCTCATTTAGTCCTAAATTGAATTTATAAATTAATTAAAATTGAAGAAAATTATTAATTGAATTAATATTAAATTAAATTAAACATTTATATATATTTAATAAATGGGATTTGCTGTCGGGACCGCGGCAGGTCCACTGCGGGGTCCCGACAGCAGCGCGTGCAATCCAACCAATGGATACGTTAGCACGCATCCTAGCAAATTATCCAACGGTGCGATCTACCTTGCGCTGTGATTAAATCCTATCCACCTGATTAGCATCTATCATCCAATGCCTGAGATCTAATCCGTGGATCTGTCAATTGGGAGCCATATCAGACCGTCTATCCTCGATGGTCTCACGATTAGATGATGGAGACGAACCCTGCCACTGTGGATCTTTGTCTTCGCTCAATCGCAGACCCAGCAGGAGAAATCCGTTTGTACAAGCCACATTGATCCTGTATTCACTCGATCCTGTCTGCCACTCCTCTTAATTACAGCCACATTAATCAATTGGTCATCTTCTATATTTGTAACAACCATAGTTGTTACCATAGCTAAGTTCAGATTAATTAAGCTAAACCTAGTCCTAATTTTGATTCCATTAGACTCAATGGGTCATTTAAACCTAACCCTAAAAGTTTGAAATCAATCAGAGCTAAATTGAGAAATTTTGTATTTTTGCCTATTTTTGAGCCCTGGAAAATACCTAAGTTAATTTTATCTCCAAATTAAAATTTGATTTTATTTTTGAATTCCTCATGCCCTAATTAGCTAAGGGTGAATTTTTGAGAATTTTTGAAGCTCATTTAGTCCTAAATTGGATTTATAAATTAATTAGAATTGAAGAAAATTATTAATTGAATTAATATTAAATTAAATCAAATATTTATATATATTTAATAAATGGGATTTGCTGTCGAGACCACGGTAGATCCACTGTGGGGTCTCGACAGCAGCACGTGCAATCCAACCAATTGATACGTTAGCACGCATCCTAGCAAATTATCCAACGGCGCGATCTACCCTGCGCCGTGATTAAATCCTATCCGCCTGATTTGCATCTATCATCCAATGCCTGAGATCTAATCCGTAGATCTGTTAATTTGGAGCCGTATTAGACAGTCTATCCTCAACGGTCTCGCGATCAGACGACGGAGACAAACCCTGCCACTGTGGATCTTTGTCTTTGCTCAATCGCAGACCCGGCAGGAGAAATCCGTTTGTACAAGCCACATTGACCTGTCCACCACTCCTCTGCCAGGTCACCTAGACCGTTAGGATCTTCCCATTTCTAGCCGAGCCCCCCAGGCGACCCTGAGGCTGGGAGTAATCCCATTAAGGGGTGGGCTGTTGAGACAGCTCGGTCCAAGCCTGAGCCATGGATTCCAGCCATGGTATCCACCCCTAGACCTCCCTCTCACCTATAAATACCTTCAGGATATCACAGTGAGTCCTTTTTCTTACTGTGATTCCTTAATTGCTTAGCCAAGGGTTCCCTGGAGCTTCCATCGCACTCGGTAACCCTGGTGAATCCAGTTGCTGCGTACCACTAATAGAGGGTTTCTCTGGTGTTCAGATCCCCTGTGAACCTGCATTGCTGATCTGGTGAGCTCGGAAGTACCTCAATCCCTCTCTATCGTTGTGTTTCCTCAATCCAAGGTACAACTTCTGTCCCTCTTCATGTCGAGCTGGTTTCAGCTTGACTTATGGCCCCTCTACCTTAGATCCTATGATATGACCTTACCTTAACTCCCTAGTAGATGCCTAAGACTTCTGGTAGGGACTGGCAGTGGACCAGGCATCATAATTCCGTATGAATGTGCACTGGCTGTCCATCCTTAAGTCATTGGATATCGGCATTTTCCCGAGGCATTGAGCCCTATTTTGAAGCCTAAATCCCTCCTGGAGTGGTTGTAGACTAGTTACAATCATTGGGCTTGATCTGATTGATCGATTCAATTGGAATCGATCGACTCAGTACGAGCCTGCATCTATAAAATGCCACGAGTAGCACCCCAGCGACCCCTCCTATCCTAGGACTAGTCAAGTGGCCCAATTGTTTCTCTGTCGGCCTCTAATCACGTAGGAATAAATCTTAGCTCGTGGCGTTGGCTCAGTGAGTAGAATTCACTCCTCATAGGCGTGCCTTAGTAGTCGGCTCGGTCGAGTAGCACCCTAGTGTTCTGGTGCATCTCCGATGGGGGTTTCTATCCCAATCGACGCGTCTAGTGTCATGAATGGTGTAGCCGTCGAGATCAGGGCACGGCATGGTTTGTGCGTGGCGAATTATGCGTCAGAGGCGAACCCTAGATGGCTTGGCATCGAGTAGAGCTGTGGGGATGATCCACAATGCCGGGTCGAGCCAGTCCCCGGCCCGCGCATTTTTGATTTCGAGCTGCAGTTTGTTAATGGATTTATTGGAATTATATTTCTTATGTTAATTAGTTGATAAATAATTAACCTATGATTCCAATTCAAATAAAAATACATAATGAATTATTTAAATAATTTTAGCTATACTTATCCAAATATAATGATCCAATATATCATTTTGATCAGAAAAATGCAAGAAACAATAATATAAAATAAAATTAAAGAACCAATAGTTAGATTTTAATTAATTACCTAATCCTTTTTTATTTTTATTTAAATCATAATAAATTCATTTAATATCCAAAAATGTTGATTAAGGTCTCTGATTGCTCATGAGACCATAAAGAACTTATGTAGACCCTTAAAAGTAATTTAAGATTTTTAATTTTGTTAATCATTCCCTAATTACCCTAAAGTAAGATTAGTGAGTTAAACCATAATCAGTCCTCTAATTTTGGTGAGCTAAATTCCTAATACCTTCTTAAGTGTATTAGAACCTATAATTAGATTTGGATCATCTCAGTATGCCCTAACTTCCTTAATCTTATTATTTGGCCTCTTAATATAATTAGTGCAAATTAAGTCATTAATGTTATTGAAAACCTAGGATAACTGTTTCACCCACTTCATTAATCAATATTAAGCTCATTAAAATAGAATTGAATCAATTTAGATGATTAAATCTTAAATGCCATTTTTAGCCTTAAGAGGGGTATTTTGGTCATTTTGACCAAAATATGCTTAAGTGACCTTAAACCTTAGAACTCTCAATTAAAGTGACTATAATCAGTAATGAAGTGTATTAACATCAATTAACATCAAAATCTAAGTTATATCATCTCTTGAATGAATCTTAGTATTTAAATCTTAAAATCCTTAAGTAAGCTCTTAAGATCTTAAGTGATCTTAAAACCCCTTCATAAAAGACCTAGTTTAATCAATATAAATGTTAAAGTTTCTAATCTTAGTTATCTTACCTAAGTTATTCATGAATTATAGTCTCAAGGAAAGTAAAAGCAAAAGCTACTAGGAAATCCTAAATCTAAATCTTAGCTTAAGCCTAAAGTGATCAAACACTAGATATTAGATCTTAGATCTTAGCCTTTAGATCTTCTAATTGAATTGAATTACCATTATTTATAATTCCTTTCTTGATTAACTGTTTAATCCTTTTGAAGCCTTCATGTGGGTGTAGGATTGGTTCAATCTATAGAATAATATAATTATTTTAAAGATTGAATATAAATCTTAAATCCTTAGTTCTTAATTAATTATTTTATCTTGTGATATTAGAATAACCTTTTATTAAGATCTTAATTTCTGAATCCTTCAACTTATAAGATTCTTATCTTTAATTTGAGTTTTAAGTGTATACCCTAGTTCCTTATTAGGATATCCCCTTAGGTTTAGGATCTGAACACCAAAGTGGAGTTTGGATCCAGAATCCTTAATCTTGATTTACTTAATCAAGATTTGGATTAAGAGAGGAAAATGATAATAATTAAGTCATTGATTTATCTACTTTAAATCTTTATAATCGTCATATAATTATGAATTAGAACTTGTTAAGTTCTAATGTTAACATTAAGGTCGTGAATCTGGGATTATACTCAATAGCTGGATATTATAGATCCTAAACTTGTATCTTCTCATAATAGTTAGTTGGATAAAAATAAATAATAACAGATATCACATAGGTCTAGATTGAGTCCCTTTCTTAATTTGACTTAAATTTCTTTGCATACATTGAATATTGAGCATTGTTCCTTAAGCATAATAGGTAAACTTAGGATATGAAAAATACATCCGAAGTTAGTATTTGAAAAGCATAATATTCATTCAGTTCTTTCAGTACTTTTAGTTAGTATAGTATATCCTAGCTTAGCCTGCCTCTTCAATTTTAATTTTGTTATAGAATAGACTCAGACCTAGCTTTGCGGATATCTAGGATGGATACATGTCTAATTCTATAAGTTCAACTCGGACATAGCTTTGCAGATGCCTAGGATGGACACATGTTGAACCTTCAGTTCATAGGCCCTGTAAGGCCTGTTTCTGTTATGGCAGTACTATATCTTAGACTTACTTCTACTTCCATTCAATTTTTAATATTTGATTCGCATTGCCACATGCTTCAGTGGCCTTACATAGTGCTTAGCTTGCTTTGCCACATGTTTTAGTGACTTTACTTTTTGCTTATTCATGTACTTAGCTTACTTTTGCCACATGCTTCAGTGGCCTTTTACATATTGATCTGTATGATTGTATTAGGGTTTTGCCACATGCTTACATGAGGAGAATCTTCCTACTGCTGCTTAGTTAGAGTTTCTATTTCTGCAGTGAGATTGAGAGATCTTTTCTTTTTTTCTTTTATTTCAGTTTATAATAATTAAATATTTCTGGGTGTATTTACTTTCTGCATTTGATCTGAGTTACTATTTCTCTTACCCCTATATACTTTTCCGTATTATGTTGGGATGTTATATTATACTATTTCTTGCTTCCGCCACTTTGATTTGTATTGATGTATGTTTACCAGTTCCAAGTGACAAGTCATTGGCTTAAGGCAGGTCGGTCCTACCTGACTTTACTTAAATTGGGGATTTGCCACAGCTAGAACACCATACTCCCCACGATTATGCTAATATCAGTATTAGCGTCACCGCGGGAAAGTACGAGGCCCCACAATATTAGTATTATGCATAGTACTTATCATTCTCTTATCTCAAATCCTTTATATGGCAGCATTATTTTTAACTCACCCTTCTTGGGATTGATGTGTAACTACTTCACTTACAAGAGTTTCAATTATTTATGTATATGATCATTATCTTTTTCCTCTGAACTATCATATACTATGTTGTCATATATACAACACTAACTCATCCACTTTGGGTCTAACATATCATATACTATGTTGTCATATATACAACACTAACTCATCCACTTTGGGTCTAGCATATCATATACTATGTTGTCATATATCCAACATTAACTCATCCACTTTGGGTCTAGCATATCATATACTATGTTGTCATATATACAACACTAACTCCCCAGCCCTTCGCTACCACTAATGCTCGCTAAATAGACAATTGTCTACCAGCGAGTCTGTATTCTAACTATTATCATCCATTGTTGATGTCATGCACAACAGTATAGTATTATGGTATTCAAGCAACAACAATAGTAGCTTCTTCTCCTATAATTTCACAATAATTCTTCAACAACTTGTAACCTATTTCTTTAAATAGTTGCAGCTAACCAATCAAAACCTAAACCTTTGCTGAGCCTAATTATAAGAATTCATAGAACTCATTATAAAAAGAGAATGAAAAACACGGGCTGGCTTGTTTATAAAAAATTTACATATGCTAATATTCTAATGATTTTTGCAAAGCCACATGCAAGTGAAATCTATGTGAATAATGTTGTTGTCATGTGACGGACTCTCACAAAATACTATCTCATATTTTGAGTATAATCTCTATCGATATACTTATTTAAACTACAAAAAAACACAGCTAAAACCCTAAATGGGTTGTCGCCATCAAATTTTTTTATTTCACATAAAAGGCGATATTACAAACAAAATCTAAAGTAATAAGCAATACGTTTTTGTTTCCCAAATCCTTCCAAACGCATTATTGTCTCTATATGACTTACTGGTTCAAGTTGTATTTTTTATTTAAATAAAAAAAAATCTTCTATATGATGCTAACTTTCAAATTTGACTCGAACTTGGAACTTGAACAAATTCAAATCAAATTCGGTCTGGGCTTACTCGACTCGAAACCAGTTCTAATTGCTACCGACCAAAGCAACCCCAAAATGCTTCCCATTCTTTCGTGCTCATGAGGTAGGAAAAATTGTGAAATTTTTTCCATTTTTTGTGTTAGTTCTTGTTTGCTTATTTATTACATGCTATTGTGTAGTCTTTTGTGTTGTAAGAAATTCTCTGAGTTTTTAGTTTATCCCATTTGGTAGGTATTATTTTGCTATTTTCTATATAATCTTGCTGCTCAGTTTATATCCATTTGCTTTATTAATAAAAAGTATGAATAATATATATATATATATATATATATATATATATAAATAATGCTGTCAAAGCAATGCCAAAGTAATCTGCAAGTCAATTTCTTAAAACAAGTGTCATTTAGCATGAATTTGAAAGAAATTAAATTAGATTTCATATTAAAATAATAATAATAATAATAACATTGGCAAACTGATACGAAACTATCTCATCAAACTTAAAACAGTAGGTTGATGATCAGAAAAAATTGAAAAAAACTTGTTGAATATTGAACGTATGACTAATAATAATTTTGCATATGCTTTATGCTTCTTATCAACTTGCAGGAATCATAGCAAAAGTCGCAATGAAAAAATATCAGCTTTGTGATCTTCTGAAAAGAGTCAATGGGACAGTCTTCGATGCATGCTAAAGTATGGGCCCCAAGATGACCGGTTCAGTTCAAAGGAGGACTTTATCAGCTTTGTTTTGCCTTGTTGTACTTTTTGTTTTTTACAATATTTTATTTCATTTGTTAAGTTGTTGTCACAATTGCATCTTTGTTTTACAGATTAAAAGATGCAAGAAAGTTGTCTAGCAGTGTTATCTGCCTAGTTCGCAAAAACTTTTAATTAGTACTCAAATACTAAAAAGGCATAATTGAGTGTGGGCATGTGGAAAGCATGTGCTCTGTTACTCGAGGAATAATAATGCATAGGGACCAAATAATAAATTGAACATTAGGTAGAACTGAGAAAAAGCAAATGCCATATACAAGCTAAGAGACGTCAAAAATAAAAGTTTCAGCCAGAGTGCACTCCAGATTTCATGCTTATAATGCATACATACATATATTATATATGTATATATATATATATATATATACATATATATATATGTATGTGTGTTTTATACTTTATTTATAGTGCATATGGTTATAGCAAATAAAGAGAATTTGAAGTACACACCCACCCGCACAAAAAAAGGAGGGCATCACCCCAAAGGGACTGCTGTCCTCAACTTCAGTGTCGGACTTTACATGCAGGAATCATTATGGCCTGTCACTTGGCAGTAGCCAGAGGTCATCAAAAGTCTTAACTTCTCTTGCTGATACGTTTTTTTAAGAGAAATGCTAAGCCCAACTTCTTTAAAATTAAGAGCAAATAAATAAAGTTTTTATGCAAGGTACATGCAAAAGCACTTACGAATCCATTCTTCAATAGAACTAAAAGAGGTGATAAAAGAATGAAAGAAAGGTAAAATGAACTAGAGGCTCCAAACTTTGATTTCAAAGGATAGGCTCTCAAAGGGGTTGAATAATATTGCAATCAACAAATGCGGTTGAACAATTCTTCAATCCACAAATGCAACTTAAATTAATAAAAATTTACTTCTGGTTGAAATTTTCGGTTACAATGAAGCTCCAATTGTTGAAATTTTTAGTTTCGCCACTTCTCATCCACTGATTAAAATATGTGCATCTTCTTCTTGTTATAATTAAATCCATCAATAACATATGCTCTAAGTTCTTAGACCACGATTCTAGTGCAAACAAGCTTTCTATTTTAGATTGGGAGACATCTAATGCTCCTAATGTTAGAGGGGGGTTGGCCTCATCATCCCAAGTAAGCTTAATACCCTAAACCCTAATAAGCTTATGGAATGGTGAAGTTTTATAGGTTAAATATTTTTGGCAATTCTTCTAGTTCCATCTCTAAAACTTCCTCATATTAGAAACACTTAGTGCGTGCTTCCGTAATTATTCTTCCTTGCCTTTCCTTGGAATCTTGAATTTTCAAATGATACTGTTCTCTTAAATTGAAATTATGTTCTCATCTTTAAAAATGTTGATTTGAGGAGAAAGGAAGTTGAAGTTGTTGAGAAATAATGAATATTTAGGTCATCCATGGATGTGTCAATGAAGTTATGGTGGGTTTCCGGGAGGCCCCGGGGTGTTACGAGACAAGTAAGGGTCAATTAGGGCGCCTCGGGACGCCCTCCAGAAATTGAACCAAAGAGGCTAGCACTAGGGAGCGCCCCAACACCTGACAATAAAGACATGGGAGCCACAACACCCCCAGGCACCTACCAAACGAAACCTTGGGCACCCAGATGCACCTAGGCGCCTTCGACAGACTCAAAGAGCAAGGGGCTTGTTCCTTGGGCCCCAAGACATGTTTAGGGCAAGATAGGATTTGGCTTGACCCCATATAAAGCCTAAACATGTGGGGGGTTAGTATGATGCATAAGTATGCCTTGTGAGTTCAAAGGAGAAAGTTGCGGCAACCCTAAGGCTGAGGCTACAACTAAGGCCAACATCGGAGGTCGTAGCCAAGGGCAACAACAGAAGATTGTAGCTGTGATGTTCCACATTTCTCGAGCCAACAAGGGCACGTGATTTAGGGTTTATTTCACTCACCGATGATTGTAGTCAAGATTTGGAATAATAATATAAGTTATCGCATACATTCATTCATCCTAATTTGAAATACAAAAAAGAATAGTTTATTTCAGTATTTTATAATATTATTACATTAGTACAACTATCTTTATTCGAATAGATAGATATCAAAAAAATTAAAAAATAACATAAGAGTGCAGCGGTTGAATATCTCAGGGATGTTCTAGTTTTTCCTTGAAATCCTGACCTGACATTTACAATAAAAATGCTCGGATTAAACACCCATTAGAGAATACTCTAAGTACTTTATATATTATTAATTATGTTATATATAAGCAACGAACAATGAAGCAAATGTTAATAGGATGGAATATGTTCAAAATTTTGTTATATATATTTTGCAAAATAAAGATTAGTGTGCGATAATATTAAACAAGTAAAAATTTATAATTGTCAAATAAATAATTCATTTATTCTCACAATAAATAATTGTCACCATTATAATATATTGAAAATATGTCTTACATATTGCCAACAAATTTTATGTTCTACTTAGGCGGCAGTGTATAGAACAGGAGGAATCAAGGTACATCTACTTGATTTAGTAATTTGTTCCTTATATTTTTTACTTTAACCAATATCAACCCACTCTAGGGCAATTGTAAGATCTCTTTATAACCCTAGTGAGTCTGTTTAATTCAATACCTGTATAGGTTTGGTAACAAAAAATCTTTTTTTTCGAAACAGTTATTTTGATGATATAGCTTCATATAAGACATTATAATCTTTCTCAAAATATGTGACAAATATTATTAAAGTGATAATAAATTCAACATCGTTTCCAAAAATGATTATCACTTAGCTAAAAATATAAAATTTGAGGCTTCAAGCGAAGCAATAGCTAGTAAAAAAATCAACATATAATGTACTTCATGATATCCGGGCACTTGTTTTTCTTGTTAAGTTGATTGCTTATAAATCTATATTAAAAATCTATCAATTAGTGAAGAGACAAAAAATATAAACTTTTATTATCTTTTCTTGCTCTTAGTGTGTTTTAATATTAGTAAATTAGTAATAGGAAGAGAATATGATAACATAAATAATAGTAATAGTGATGACGACATAAAATCATTATTATTATTACTATTATTTATATTTATAAAATAAGAATAAGAAATAGGAATATTGGAGAGAGAACAATATGTATATATATATTCATAGGAAGCAAGAATAATAATAATAATAATAATATTATATTTTTATTATCATTATCATCATTTATACTATAATTTACATGTAAAGTATATTATGATTATTTATTTTAGTGAGAGTATATAATAATAGGAATGAAATAAAGTTATTAATTTTTATGAATATTTTATACACATGAGTTTATTTTAGAAAGAAAATATTAAAATGATAATATAATGATAATTATTATTATTCTTTTATTTTACTATTATCATTATTATAATAAAATAAAAATGATAATAATAGCAAGAATAATAATGATAATAATAATATTATATTTTTATTATCATTATCATCATTTATACTATAATTTACACGTAAAGTATATTATGATTATTTATTTTAGTGAGAGTATATAATAATAGGAATGAAATAAAGTTATTAATTTTTATGAATATTTTATGCACATGAGTTTATTTTAGAAAGAGAATATTAAAATGATAATATAATGATAATTATTATTATTCTTTTATTTTACTATTATCATTATTATAATAAAATAAAAATGATAATAATAGCAAGAATAATAATGATAATAATAATATTATATTTTTATTATCATTATCATCATTTATACTATAATTTACACGTAAAGTATATTATGATTATTTATTTTAGTGAGAGTATATAATAATAGGAATGAAATAAAGTTATTAATTTTTATGAATATTTTATGCATATGAGTTTATTTTAGAAAGAGAATATTAAAATGATAATATAATGATAATTATTATTATTCTTTTATTTTACTATTATTATTATTATTTTATGCGATAATAATAATATTAAGTATAATAGTATACTTATTATTATTATTAGTATTATTATAAATTAAAATGGACAGAATATTATAATATCATAATAATATTTTTAATATTATATTTAATATATGATGATGATAATAATAATAAGGCTGTATAGTTATTATTATTTTTATTAGGAGATGATAATAGAGAGAGAGAATAATATAATAATATGAAAGATAATACTATAATAATTTTATTGATATTTATTATTATTATATACATAATTATAATTTATTTACTTATTATTATTTGTATTTATTATTATCATTTTAGTGATAATGATAAAAATTATATTGTTATTACTATAATCTAATGATAAAAATAATACTTATAATAATAATAATTATGATTGTGATAATAATAATAATAACATATTAATTATATACTATTATTATGATATAATAATATATTATAATTAAAGTAATTGTATTATATATATATATATATATATATATATATATATATATATATATATACACACACATCTATATATACATATATATACATATCTATGATAATAATAAATAAATAAAGATGAAAATAAAGAATAAAAATTGTAAAAAGAAAATATTAGGAGCAGAATAAAAAGTTAATAACAAAAATTAAAAGATTAGGAGCATTTATTTAAGAGTTAGTAACTAAAATAAATGTTATGGGAAAACTAAAAATTAGTGGATAGCAAGTTAGTAATGTTAGGAGTCAAATTAATTTTTAATTATTTTTAATCTCACATTTAAAATTTTTATATTTTAATTATCCCATTTATTTTTTCTAACTTTTTTTTCCTAATTTTGTGGCCCTTCTCCTTGTTCAAAGGCGGCTTGCCGAGGGCGATTGAGACTTGTCAAGGATGTGAGGGACGGCTTTTGGGGATTTTGGCAGGGTACCGACGTGGGATCAACACGATGAGGTGGCAGGTATGGGGACCCGTACCTTTCGTGGTCATGCTAATATTGAGATTAACATTATTACGGCGAATACGGTCCCCAACTGTGGCAAATCTCCCAACTAAAGTCGAGTCAGGTATAAACCCAACCCGCCTTAATTAGAAGACTTGTCACCTAAAACTGAAGATCATGCATCAAAATATCAAAATAGCGAAAGTAGAAAAAGAATACATGTAACAACCCAGATTGTTACTTAGGTCGCTTAGGACTAAACCAAGTCTTGTTTGTGATTCTAGTACTTTAATTTAATAATTAGGAGTTCATAGTAATGACCTAATCTAAATCAGGAGTCAAATGAATCAAATCCTGGTTTTAGGAATTTTAAGAAAACCTGGAAATTTACCCATTTAATTTTACCTCAGTTAGAAAATCGGCCTTCGCCATCATGCCCATTGCTCCAAATTAGCTAGGAGTGATGTTTTGATGGCAATCAAAAGTCGTCGAAATTTTGTCGAATATTTTAATATTATTTAAATACTCGGAAAAATGAGAAAATTAAATACTCGTCGAAATCAAAATTTGACTCCTCCGTTGCGTTTCTCACTCCTCAATTAGTTAGCGGTGAATATTTGGTGAATTTTAGAAATCATTCAATTAACAAAAATCAATTAATAAAAATAATTAAGAAATTAATTATTTTAACTCTAATATATATAAATTTCTTTATTCTCATCATCCTAATCGCATGCCCTAATCTCTCGCAAGAATCGCACGCTCGGCCGACACCTCCTCTCTTCCCCTCTCGTGTGCTTGACACCTCTCTTCTCCCTCGCTCGACACGCATCGCCTCGCCTCTTCACTATCTCCGCCTCTTATCATCTAAGAAATCGCAAGCCGAGTCGCGAAGACCAAAAAAAGTTTGTGTCGTTTCGCAAGGAGGCCGAGCCCCTCAACTTCGACCTCTCCTCCATTCGGCGCCATCAAGTTACCACCTTCTTATTTAATTTTATCCAATTAACTTTAGATCTGGAGTGTCTTGCTATGGCATTTTACATAAAATAAAGGGGTAAATGGTAGAAACTTAAATTAATACTGTTCTCATTAGTTTTTCTTGCTTATTATTCTTCTTAACATCTAGTTTGAAATCCAATCTCAATAACTTTCCTAAGGCCGATGTAATTAATTCGAACTATGCGCAAGCTCGAATATTCCCATTGATCCCTACAGAGATCGATCGGGATTCATTCGATCGTCTCTGAGAAATTATGAAGTTGCCCTGTTTCATATATAATAGAATATATAGTTCAATCACTTATTGAATGGATAAATTTTCTTCAGTGATTGGTTATATTTAGCATGATTCGAATGCCAATTAAATGAATAATTTGAGTAAACTATCTTTCTGCTCTTCGATTAATTCTTGCGGTCAATTTCAAATTATTGCAATTATAAATCGTATACAATTATTGCTGCTTACGAATTTTCCTAATGGCCAGTTTAGTTTATTTACATGGAATGGATTTAAATTTTAGCTACCTAAAGATTTCTCTTTGCCCTAATCTTCTACCGCCGAGAACAAGAAGAAGTTTGACTCAATGTAGCAATGTCAATCATAACTTGTTTTAGGAGAGCCCGATCAAACTACAGAACCTTCTCTACTGATAATAAGTCACTACTCACTAATATCATCGTTGTTAATTTGCAATTTATGAAATGCTGTAAATAGTTTATTCATAATCATATATGAGAAGTGGATTTTACCAAAACTATTATCCCTGAATTTCGATAGTATCATTTATCTATACAAAAATTGTTTGTTTAAAATTCTTGGGTCTTCCTCAACCTTTATGATTCTTATGAATAATAGCTACATATCTTTTAGTACCATAAAGGTGAGATGCTTTTGTTTAACTTATCATGTCATATATTTATTTCGTATTGTGATGAGGGATCATGCTATCGATGAGGGATAAGGTAAATAAGTTTGGAGATTTTCTCATGTGCATTTAAGGTGTTTTAATGTAGTTTAAGTATGCTTAGTTCTTTCTATTGCTAGTGTTTATGAATCCACTTCTGGTCAAAAAGAAATTAATTAATGCTATTGATAAATTATTGTTAAAATTATATTTTTCTTTTCTTTCTATAGTTCTTAAAATTAATTATGAGCAAAGCTGCTTATTCAATTAAGAGTGTGTATCTCCGAATATATTCCAGTTCGCTTAATATGGTTATTAAGTAATCATGAATGTTTTTATATTACATCAAATCTGCCCCTCATGTTGGATCGTATATATATATATATATATATATGAATTTAAGGATGAATATGGTTGTTATCTTGTTTAGAGGGTCATTGTATTATCTGCATGATTTTTGTCTTGAGCTCACAGTAATGTGCCAACATTGAGACATGTGAGAGTGGCTTAGTTCTATAAATATATATATATATTGGTGGAAATATTATTGGTTGGTTCACACTCATATGCATGAGCATTTGAATTGAAATTGGATCTAATTGTTAGTTTTTCTAACATTAGTTTAAGCATCTCTTTGATTCACTGCTTCTTAACAGCTAGATTATAGATTTTTAAGATATAATCTTTTAATTATTGAGCTATAATAAAAATCATTTGATTACTATATAGCAGTTGTTTTTAATTCATTTTCAGGTGTCATCAAGAAAATAAATTTCTATTTTAATTTGAATGAAGTTTTGCTATTTTAAGTGTCATGTTTTATATGCCCTGGCACTTTTCATAACAGCTGCACATATTGATGTTGAGTGCAATTGACATTTTTTTATGTAAAAAGAAATATCGGATTGAATAGTAAAAACAGCAGATTGAATAGTAAAAACAGCGGATTAAATAGTAAAAAATAGCGAAATGAATAGAATTAGTGGTAGCAAATTTGCAAATTGAATGGTATCTTTTCTTTTTGTAATTAAGTATTAAGTTTCATGATGTGAGATCCATCTCACATCATGCCTTCCTTAAAATCTTATAGTCATTAAAGTTAGCCTTCAAATTAACATTAGTTAAATTTTGTGTTTGAGAGCTCATCTTAGTGCTTATGAGCTCTTTTCTTAGGAATAAGAATAAGACTTAGGTTATAATTCATCTATTGAGTAAATTGAGTTACTCAATAACCTTAGTTTTACTAGTTTATAGATTTTTATAGTTTATTAATGATTATTTGATCTTTTAATCTTAGACTTAAGAATAGAGATCCATCTTATTAAGTGTGACTTTATTTAATAGGATTTGCCTTAATATTTAATTTGTAAAAATTGGGTTTTAAACCTTAGTCATTTATGATCACCTTTGGATTAAGTAATTAAACCCCAATACTTGGAGTTTAATTCTTAATCCTTTTATCTTGATTTGGCTTAATCAAGATGGGCTTGGATTCTTAAAATATCAAAGTAGGTCGATTGATTCATTTCTTTAACTTATAGTCATCAGTGATTTAATCATATTAGGACTTGGCTAGTACTAATTATTTTCAACTCATAAGATTGTGAATCTGAGTTACACTCGATAGTAAGAATTAAAGATCCTAAGCCTGTGTAACTTAGAGTAGATAGAATGAATAAATTAGATAATAATGGATATAACCTATGTCTCAGTAGAGTCTCTTGCTCACTTTGATTTTTAATGCTTTGCTTACATTGTAATTGAGCTTTTATACCTTGTGCATATGTTGTGGATATTTGATAAGTATCCCATGTCAACATTGAATTCACATAAGTAGCATTTTCACTTTTACTCGTGCTTTCAGTAGAGTGTAACTTAAGTAGATTACCTCTTCAGTTCATTCAATCAGGATTGGATAGACCTCATTATTAGTTCAATATTCTATACCATGCCTAGCTGTATACCACCTAGGATGGTGCGCAATAAACTCTTGCCCCACTGAATTTATCAGTCGGGATCTGATATGGAATTTCTAGTCTTAAGTACACTTCTACTCAGTGTTTTTGCCTTAGCCTAGCATGATAAGTGTGTTTGTGTTTTCAGTTCAGTAGGTTGTGACCTAATTAGTATTCCTCTTTAGTTTATTCGATCAGGATCAGCCTTGTAGTGCCCCACCCCATCACCAGGTGCAAAAAGTATAACTAACAAATTGGTAGTGGAGCAGCGCGCTACTCGAGGAGGGAGCAACTGACAACAGCATCTCCTCGAATAGGCTAATAGACTAAGCCACACTGAAGGCTACTGATTAAAACCTAAGAGTGAGATCGAGAGTCAATACTTAAGATAAGAATAAAATTCTTATCTTAAGTATTAGACTAATATGTATATTAGATTTAAAGAGGTAAATATAAATTCACTATACGTTATCAATATATCAATATTTCTAGTATGCTGATCATATCACAATACTAAGTATAGTATAACAAAGTGCATAAGCTAAAGCAAAACATCCAGAATACATTCATCACAGAGCAGTAATAAACATGTGTCTCAGAAAAGAAAAGTAGAATACATCTAGAATTTTTATAAATTGATTTAAAAGATGAAAAGTAAAGTCTATCTGAAGTACTGAAAATAAAGCAGTAAGTAAAAGGTGGAAGATGAATCCACTAAGGCTCCACACACTCCTCCTAGATCTCCTATAAATCCTCCTTCCCTATCTCCACAAGCTGCTTGAGATCTAGCAAATTGTTGGATCCCAAAAGTACCTCGTGTTAGACAAGAAGTCTAACACATTGCAACTAGCTAAGCAGTTCTAAAGTAAATGCAATAGATAGTAGAGTAAACACGACGGTAGGAAATAATAGTAAAGGCACTATGTAACTAAAACTGTAAAGACTAAGTAAGGTAAAACTACATCAAAGCTGAATACTAAAAGTAAACAAAAACTTCAAATGCTTAGAAATCAATATGAATTGTCCAATGCTGCACTATATGTCACTAGAATGATGCACCCAAATATGCCACAACACGATATGCCACTGTGTGTAACAGAACTATCACTGAAAGGCTATGAGTCGTATGGTTCAATGTATACATACACCCAGTTAGGAAGACAGTACGGTGATGCCGATACATCCTGAAATTCCCCATTCAATGTATGCAACATTCCGTAACCCATAATTCATCACTGATACTCATACATCACCACTAAAGTGCTCATGCTCATGTTTATGCCCATGCTTCTATGCTATATGAGGAAAAATTCAAAAATCTATAAAGCTTTAAATACAGATAATGAATTTACGGTCTACACTATGCAGAATCTTGCTAAAAAGATTCTGACTCCTAGCTTCTAGAATGAAAATTAGTTAAAATTGAAGATTTACTTAAAGATCATTAGAAGGAATGATTGTATACACATATTTAGCATATTTGTATGAAAGGTGATTTTAATCACTTAGTTTGATTAAGCCACCCTAATGAAGCGGTCTTTGATAGGAGGCATCGCCCGTTGGCAATTTGTATCTCAAGATAAGTTATTAAGATGCTTAACTCATAATCACACTTAGCGTCTTAAAGAAGATGACTCTAATTACTTTGTTTGTTTGAGCCACACCTATTGAAGCTGTCTTCGCTAGGAGGCATCGCCCGTTGGCGATTTGTATTTCAATCAAACTAAGGATTGGGTACCTGTTTAATGCACTCTTAGGCTTGGGAGATTTACTCTAATATGATTGTATTCATCTAATCTCTCAGGATAGCACCTGCTCATAAGTCCTTATTGGAGTGAATCAACTAATCCTAAATACTACTGAAGAAAACTAGTACTATGGGTATACTATACTACACCAACCAATGACCTGGGTTCAAATAACTCTATTTAATCAACAAGAATTTATCAAGACTATTAATTATTATGCTAAATAAGTAAGTCCTATACAAGGCTCCAAAAAGGTGATCAAAGATCACTAAATATAGATTCTACCACAAGGAAAAGTGTCATTCTAATATCTTAAGTGATTCCTACTGCGAGGGGTTAAGATCAACTTCTAAGGTTAAGGGATCATCCAAGCTTCTACCTCAATGAGTTATACAAAATTCTCATACCTCAATGTATATTTAAATTTAGGTCTGTAAAATATTTCAGAGACAATCTTATGCTGAGATGCTTAAGATCTCACACCCTTAATTCTAAAACTAATATTTTAGGTTCTATTTAATAGTTAGGTTTATAGTGATCAGATCAGATGATTAATTCATCTGATCATATTTTATTTTAAGATTATGAGATTTAAATCAAGGATGTTATTAGAGTTAGATCAATTATTAAATCAGTTTAGTCGGATTATCTCTATATGCTAGTAGTCTTATTTAAGAGAAAATCAAGTATCTAAAGTTTAGATTCAGATTAATCAACCATATAGATTTATTAATACCTTAACATGTATAATTCAAATGTTTAAGATTAATATCAAATCAGGTGCATTGTTCAAATAATGTCAATTTCATTATCTTATAATCAAGTTAATTTAATTAAGAATTTAAGAGTTTGAATCTTAATCAAATATGTTAGGGTTTAACCCCTTACTCATGCCTAATTAAGATCAATATTTATTTATAAATCAAATGTCTAATCAGTAAATTTGGGATGAATTATTGGTAGCAATCTTAGACCTAGATCAAGTCTTAATAGCTTGATCAAAGTCTTAAGACTTCTTAAGTTAATTATGATGATTAAGTCCTTCAAAATTTAGGATAATTCAATTTATACATCATGAATTAGCATACATTATTTTTATATATTTACCTTATTATTATGAAGCATATTGATATAAAAATTCATAAAAAAAACTGAAAGAATTAGTGCTAATCAAACCCTAAATTAATCCAAAATGATTAGCACATAAATACAAATCTAACCATCAAATTTTCATGCAATTTGGCACATAAGCTCTAATTTACCATACAATTAATCAGAGACTAAGTTTGTTAAGATCCAATATCTACAAACCCTAATTTTTACTAATCATGGTTTAACAAGATTATGGCATAAATTGAAATACAGAGGTCAGAAAAATAATTCACTTAGCACATTCATTTTACTCTTTATAAGGATACTAATAGCACCATAAACATATAAATTGGTTAAGTATACTTGCTAATCAACTCTAATCAAGATCTATAATAATTATGTAAAAATGGAAAATCTAACTATTAGATGTTCAATATTATTTTATATTCAAATCCCTGAGAATTTTTTGATCAATTTCATATTTAATATTATAGGGCTTGAACCAGTGGATTAAAGATTATTCAATTAATACATTCTGCATTTTTATTTAAATAATTTTATATGATTTGAATAATTGAATTATGTTCCTTTAGGAAAATAATTCCAATTATTTGAATATAATTAAAATGGGTTCGGCCCGTTCACCAAAACACGCGGGTCGGCCGAGGCCCGAAGACCTGGGACTGTCGCACCGCGCGGCTCACGGGTCGGCCCGACCCGCACAGGGGCTTCGTCCCCGAGCCCCCGTCGCGACGGAAGGACCCTGTAACAACCCAAGGTTGTTAATCACCATTTAATCATCCAATTAACTTCAAATCTCTTCTATCAAGTCTTAATTAGTCATTAAGATCAATTTAAGAAGTCTTGATCAAACTTAGAATTTAAACGAACAAAATCCTAATTATGGGTAATTCCTAAAATCAAGAAAATAAGGAAATTAATTTGACCTCAGATTATACTTTTGACTTCGTCATTGCGTTCCTCACACCCAAATTAGCTTGGGGTGAAGTTTTGATGAGTTTTGGAGATAGTCAAAATTTCTTGATTATTTTATTATATTTTCAATAAATTGATAAATGAAGTAATTAAGATGACTTCCGATTTATTATTTCGACTCCATTTTTAAGTTCGTTACCCTCAATTTAGCTAAAAAGCAATTTTTCAAAATTTTCTTTAGAAATAAATAATCATATACTTCTAATTTAATAAATTCTCTAATTAATCAAATAAATACTATATATATATAAATAAATATATATATATATATATATATATATATATATATATATATATACATAACTTATTACACAACAGAAAACCCTAATCCCAAAAATCCCTTCGCACGCGATCTCCTCTCCCCATCCCGACCCCTTGAATGGCGCAAGGATCCCAGGATCGACGCCATTCAATCAAGGTAAGAACCAAGGACGCGTGGCTTCCACTGTCATCTAAGCCAATAACCGTTTGAGTAGAGACCAGGATAACCACCGCGACCTCATCTAGCCGCAAGTCGCAAGCAAACGGCCAAAAGTTCCGATCTAGGTAAGAGTCGGGGCCATCCTTATTCAATCTATATTAAGACCCTCTATGCTTCACGTAGAAAAATCGCAAGCAATAGGCAGCGTAAAGAGTGATCTCCTAAAACTTAAGGTTGCAAACAAGGTACTCCACCCGATTTTCCTTCTTAATATAGTTTACATATAATAAATGTTAATTTAGGGTTTTATGATGACAAATGAGAGATTCATTAACATAATCAGTTTTCAGTGCTTAAAAATAACAGAATTGATTTCATATAGTTTCTTAATGAGATTATCTGAGTAAGAAATTATATTGTTAAAAGTTTGATCCTATTCAGATTTGAGAAAATAAATGGACATTTATTTGTATGGTGGTCTTTGTGATATTGTCTTAAAGTCATTGAAGTATGTATTCCAAGTATTATACTTTTATTTAATAATCCTTAAAAGCATGATGACATTACTTAATATGGTTCAATCAAAATATAATTCATTAAAAGGAAGGGAGGGAATTATTTGGTTTCGTTTTAATGGCTGTTTGAATCGCTGAAATTAAACTCCTAAGTCAATCATAATTAATATAAATATAGCTTGATTTGAGTGCATAAAAAAATTGTTGTATGATGAAGGGGCTGATGACTAATAGCACAGCATATAACTTTAAAAATTATGGAAATTAACATTTCTTTTCTTTAATATTGAAATAAATCAGCAGTAAATTGAAATACTTGAACCAATTCTAACAATAAGAAATGTAATCGTCATTCCAATTACTTTTTTTAGAATACTTTGTGAGATATTTGAAATTTCCTCTGCATCATATGGACTGTTTTATAATAAGGAAACATTTTAATTTTTCTAAAAGTGGTGATCCATTAACTTTATCTTAATATTGTCATTTTTTTAGGCTTTTAATATTCCTTCAACTTAATTGACAACTTTATTTACTTAATAAATTTTGCAAACTTGAATACAAAGTATTGAATGATTTTAAGAATACTGATTTATAAATTTTCATACAATATTTGTTGTGTAATTGGCGTTGGCTAATGTTTTTCTGATTACAATAATTTTCATTTTACTTAAAATCCTTATTTTGTACTATTGTAGTTTATTTTGAGAAAAATCCTATGAAGCCTAGTTCGGTTTGGTTATAAATGAGTTTATTATCACTTTTATTCTATTCTTCCTAGCTACTTGTTTTTATCTATAGTTTCAAATTGTATTTAAATGCTATATTGTTTGATTCTTTTATATGTTACAAATATCTAAATACATTATAATGCTCTAACACATTCTACCATATATTAATGCTTTAAACATGACTTAGTATAAATAATATCTACATCTGAAAGAAATATCATATAGGCAGGGCATATCAACCACACTTGCACACTTAATTGTATATATATTAGGTAAAAAGAGCTAATGCTTCATGCATACTTGTTGGAAAAGATGTATTGTTTCATATGCTTTTAAAAGACAATGTTTTATGCAGCCTTTTTATTATAATAAATTGATGCATGGTTGAGATGCATTGTATCAAATCAAGTAAAGGAAATCATGTGACTTTGGCCCTCTCCTTTGTGACTGGGTGTTCATGCTATTTCTGCGTTTATATTTAAGTAAAGCTCCTCATTTAAAAAAATCCTAATCGACTGTCTGCCTGATTGGGTTGCTTGGATTATTGTTATATCTCTGTTGATAAGGATTAAGTTTATGAGTCACACACTGGCAGCTCTGATGATTAATAACACTTATAATATTCTTATCGACTTTGGCATAAAGTCGTGCAGCATCTATAAATGTGGGTACCAGTCCGTCTGCCATTTTTTTTTATTTGCTGAACTATATCATTTTTTTCTTACACTTGCTGCCTCAATGTTAGTTTTAATGGGAAAAAGCCGCTGCTGTCAATGCAAAATCTTATTATTCATCTGTTGTCTATGGTTCATGTTTTATGCTTGATTCAACTGCTGTCTTCTTATTCTACCACTGTGAATGCTTATACTCTTTGCTCAATTGCTGTCAATACTGACCTTTACTTCTACTATTATTTCCTTTTAGAACAACATTCTTAATAGAATCAATACATTTAGAAACTGCTGTATTTTTCTTTTATATGCTGGGTGACTGTTATCGACTATAATCTGCTTATGGATTTTACCATAATACCTCCTTTTGCCACTAGTACTTCACTCAATTTTTCCACCCTAATGCAACATACATAAAAATCTTGATTATTGATTTCGGTCTCTTAAGTTATCAATGAGGAATTCGTTAAGATCTAATAAAATCTAAAATCCTAATTTATTAGGATCAAAATATAAAATTTCATATAAAGCTTCTACATGCATATCAGTTACATATTTCTAACTAATAATCTTTTGTTTTTGGTTGGAAGTTGCGAACGTATATTGATATAATACTTTTCTGCCTTTAATTAATTTCCATAAGACTTAATATCTGAATAAGGAGGGGTAGTTCATGTACTATACCCAATTCTCCTATCAAGTGTGATTTCATTAGATCAAGTACTGATTTGGGCTTTGAGATCTAGTTTATTTTTGGCTTATTTTGCATTACTTTGAAATTAAGTAGAACAATTTATAGATTGAGGAATAATGATATTAGGATCAAATACAATTTTCTTTCTTATATTTATCATATTTTTACTCAGTGAGCAATGTTTCATTTATTCAATCGTTTCTTAAATATGTTAGTGTTGCTTAAGTATTTGCTTTTAATCTTAATATAAATGTCATAAACAATTTATTGTGTATCTTGCTATGTAATATTCAGATTACAATATTTCATTTGAACTAAGAATTCTTTCAACTAAAAGTCGTATTAAGTTTCCTTTCTAAGTATAGACTAAAATTTACTAATTTGTCGTGTATGATTCAAAGACATTCTACACTTAGTTCGTGTGTATCATCATGTAAATAACAATTAATACTTTTGGGTCAAAAATTAGCAAAAATTTTCTTTTTATATGTAACTTGATATGCCTAATTTCTTAAATAAGTGATCCTTGTGAAATATAATTTTGTGACATTGTTCATAATGAAAATTAGAGAATTAATGCTTCCTAATTAAGCAGGTTGACATATGATCAAATATATTGCTTTCAATATTTGTTTCCTATGTTTAAAAAGGGCTTTTTCCATCTTTGATACAATAAAATATGAATATTTTGAAAAGATGATGTTCAACGTGATCTTGATAAGGACAGCTTCCGATCCCTTACTTTGTTAATCAATTACTGAATTAAACTTTTCAATTAATTATTCTGAATGCATGAAATAAGCTTTTGAAATTTTTAATTACAAGATCTCTATGACTCATGCAGCAGTTTACAAGGAATTAATTTGATTGCTTATATGTATTTGACATTGTCGCTCAGCTTTTATATAAACCATAGATAACCATAAGTAATGTTATATTCAAATTCTGTTATTCTAATTAAATCTGCATGTAATTGACTTATTATCATCTTTCTCATCAACTATTTAACATCAAACTTTGATATATATATTTGGTGATATAAATATTTAACACATAATTGAGTTAAGAAATTTGATAAAGCGACACAATTGCTGTATAGATCTTTATATTGTGTTTAGTTAATTCAATGCGATTAAATGCTGCGATTGCTTTTAATAAGATTCAAATTGCTATCATTAATTTCAAGTAGAATCATATGTTGTCATATCTCAAATGAAATCAAATGCTGCCATGTAATTTGGGAGGTCCAAGTACTACCATTTATTTCAATAAATTCAAAAGCTGCTATTAATTATGTATGGGATCAATTGCTGTTATGTATAGGATCGGTTGCTATTATTAGTTGTGAAAAAGGGTAATTGCTACTATCAATTATAAATAAAGTCAATTTCTGCCATCAATTGTATAAGTGAATCAATTACTGCCATCGATTATATATAAGGTGATTTGCTGCCATCGATTATGTATAAATCAAATACTATCATGAAATCGAATGCTGCCATATTTTATGAGAATCAATTATTGTCATTGATTCTAAAGTGATAGAATTGCTGCCATCTGTTATAAGGAAAGGTCAAGAGATCTTATATGATCAAATGCTATGTGATCAAATGTTGTCAATTGATTTATGGGAATCAAATATTTTCACTTCTTTTATTAAAATCACATGAATCATGTGAAATATAATACTGTCCTTTATATTGTTAGAATTAATTAATTGTCATCGTTAAATGCATTATTAGAAGCAAATATTGTAATGATGATGCTATTCATATATGTATATAGTGCTTTTATACATGATCTTCTTTACTGGATAGTTTAATAAATCTTCTCTTATTCCATACATCCTTATCTTTTCTGCATATGATGTTAAGAGTTAATTAGATCACTTGAGAACTGATTTAGGAATTATCTCATTTATCTTTGCATATTTTGATATCTCATACAGCACTCAGTTCCTTTCATATACTAGAATTCAGTTTAAATGATTGTTATTTCTATAAATGCTAACTTCAATACTGATATGCCTTGCAGGTTGTGTTATAAATTAATATCCAATGAAATGCTGAACTAAATACTATTGCCTTTTTACACATTAAGCCAAATGATGCTACCCCTTTTTAATATTAATTTAATTACTGCACCTTTCATAATGTATGATTTAAGAAACCATAGGTTAGTAAATTGCTTCATTAAATATTCTCACTTGAATTTATTAGAAGTGGAAATAGTCAATGGATTGACTTATAAATTGATATTCCTATTAAAATTGGAAATAGTCAATAGATTGACTTATAAATTGATATTCTTATTAGAACTGGAAATAGTCAATAGATTGACTTATATATTGATATTGTAATTGTTTATTTTGAGCAAATACAAAGGAAACTCTGCCAAAAAATTTATGAATTTAAGAACTTAGAATTTTAGACTCATATACTATATGTTAAATATATATAGAAATTTCATACTTAGAAATGCAAGTACCTATAATCATATGTGTTAAATTTTCTTAAAATTACACGTTTCATATGTTAAATACTTAAAATCTTCATATGTAGACTTATAAGAACTCATATTAATAGTTTTAATTTACATATCCTTATATGTATCGCATGATTAATTTTATTTCTTTCTCATATGCATCAGTGCTTCATTATAATCCCTTTCATCTTAACTTAAAACCCTCATCTAAAAAATCCTTGGTCAAATACAGTATTCTTTAAAATGCCATATCACAATTTGGATGGCCTATAAATATGGGCAACCATTATGAATATGAGATCATTATAATAGAAATCAATAGAAAAGAATGGATATCACATTATTTGATTAAATCCTTGTGCTGTAACGTATTGAGCTTAAAATATTGATTCATACAAAAAGATTATTGTGCATAAATAAACATTTTATAAAATGTTTCAGAGGGGTCTAAATAGAGGATTTAGTACAGCTATCATTTGCCTGGGCAAGGCTATTGGTGTATCTGGAGACCACATAATTCCTTTGAGGGGGAATATGTGTGTTTGTTTTGACCCCACAAACAGATAAGTTGAGTGGACGTACTCAACTCCTCACTTGTTCTGTGCCCACAGAATAAAATTACAAGATAAATAAATCATAAATTTCATTTCTCACAATCTCATTGATTGTGAATGATATATTCAGTCTTTAGACTGAAATGATTTTCCATGATTAAATCTTTCATAAATTTATACAGTGCAGAATTTCATATATTTATATATAGTTTCTTTTCTTCTTACTTAGCATACAAATCCATTTGAACATATTCATATTTTCCTTCAAATTGTAAATACTTCAAATACTACTAACATAATTATTACAGGATTGGCAAAAATATTCTAGCATTGTGAGCAAACTTTCTTATATACCTTTATTACCATTTTCATGCTTATTGCATCGCTATTTCTTTAAATTGTAATGTGATATCCGCTTAATTAATGTTTAGCCTACTTTTAAAATGTTAAACTTTTAAAGTCTAACTATTTTTTTCTTTTTTTTGGTTGTGCCCTACCGTATTTAAAAAACCAAAATACGGTAGTTAATGAGCAAGGAGCAGGAAATGCAGTTAAAGAAGAAACAGAGTAGTAGTTGGGAAAGAAGAATTTATTTTTGTTTATTATGTGAGATTAAGTTTATTTATGAACACTATGTAAATTATGAACATTGTGTGATATTTGTAAACTGTTCTTTCATGATGTTTTCATATTATAAATAAGAATGTTTAAGTTAGAATAATTGAATGTCGTTCTTCTCCCCATAAATCCATATAATATAAGGTTGTATTAAATGTTGAGTTAGAATCTCCTAACTCAATATTATATACTACCATAATACTTATTATTAGATTATTAAATTTTAATATAATAGGGAGGCTGTAATAACCCCAATAATTAGATAGAAGATTAACCCAATTATTAGGGTGTTACCTTAGCACCCAACTCTTAATTAGAAGAAAACAAATTAAGTGTTGGTGCTAAGTGGCCAAGTCACTTTATGAGCATATGTTAAGTTAAATGAATAAAAATGAAGATATATATAAATGCAATGTTGCAAATATTTACAATGCTAGAAATTAGAATAATCCACTCATTCATCCCAAGCAATTTTTAAACACAGAAGATATAACACAGATTAATAAATGTAGGTAAAAGTAACTTAGATAGTTTATTACAAACTTTAAAAGTAAGAGAAAATTACAATATGTAAATCGCACTCTCTCTCACTAAATAAGTAATCTGTTAAAATCAAGCGGAAGCAGATTCCTTTATAAGTCCTTCAAGTACTTGGACCTGCATCACCTGAATAAAAGGGCTCTTGATCTATTATATTTTGGTATTTAAATATAATAGGGCAAAGCCAAGAAAAAAAAAAGTGTAGTTAGACTAAACAGTTTAAGCACATTTTAAAATTGGCTATGTTTTTAGATTAATAAGATATCACAATTATAATTTACAAATTAAAGAAAGCAGTGGTGCTATAAAAGCTGTAAAGTATGGGAAAGTGAAGTAAGCATAACTATACGAAAAACAGTATGAAATTAATTGAGTAAAAATACTTACTTTTATTAAAGTTCTAGCCTATTACTAAAAATTGGTAAGGGAAAGCATTTTAAATTCTAGAAACTACTATGTGCATGAAATGAAAGCAATATATGATCAATTCGAATATATGTTAAGTAAGCAACTAACTAAGCTAAAGGAAATATAGAAATATCTTAGATTCTCAATCTAAGATAATCATAGTCTAGAACTATAATATGAAAGCATAACTAAATAGTTATGAAGAGATCTTATAACTTGTAAAAGAATCTCTTATATCTTTAGTTAAAGTTACATTTAGAAGTACCTCATTCTGTAGGAGTACACAACAGAATGGGCAAGGAGTTAAGCACATCTGCTTAACCAAATATAGTGGAGAAGTTGAACATTCACATTTACCCTCTCTAAAATGTAAAGTCCTAATATAAGCGCTTTCTTTTGTACTCAATTTGCCATAAGGCATTCCCCTTTAAAATTTTAAGAAAAATCTTTATTTATGCACAATGCTCTTGAATGAATGCTCAAGAAAATAGGCTCAAAGCTAGGCAAGCACTCAATAGATTGCAAAAATTGTAAATGTATGTGATATCTTCTTGTTTATCTAAACTTTTAATAATCTACTCATAATTGGAGTTTATTAAACTCCAAATTGACTTATAAATATTTGATCTTAAGTCAATTCTAAAATGAATGTAAATTTATTTTCATGAAACTTGAAATTAGGAAAAAGATAAATAAAACACAATTTGAAATAAAAGAAAAACTTATCTAAAGCTTAAAAAGAAAATGAACTATTATTTTCAATTAGATTGATTGAGAATTAAGATTCATTGAAATGGATAATTTGAATTGAATACTAAAATTTTCTGAAAAATTTCCAAGTCTTAAAATTCTTAGAAATTTCGGCAGAGTCTCCTTTGTTTTTGTTCAAATAAACAATTTTCACAATCAAATATAAGTCAATCCATTGATTATTTCCAGTTCTAAAATAGAGTTCAATCCTTTTTATAGGATTGCTCATTTCCAATTCTAAAATAGAGTTCATGTCCAATTCTAAAATAGAGTTCAATCCTTTTTATAGGATTGCTTATTTCCAATTCTACTATAGTTTTAAATATATAAAATTAAACTAAACAATTTATACATCCTATATAAAATATCTAATAAAAAGGAAATGCAGAAATAAAATTTAGTATTTGTAAGAGCAGCTTTATGTGGTATTTCACACATAGCATTTGTTTTAGCATTCTTGTATTATTCTTATAACTTCTCCTGCAAAGAATCATCATTAAAGTTAGTATTTATGAAAATATTAATATGTGAATCAGCAGTTATAAATTGCAGCATTATGGGTTCAGAAATTCATAGATGCCAAAAGTGAAACTTAGCAAATAGAGAAAAACAACATGTGACAACAACTATTTTTATATATGATTCCTAACTTAGATATACAAAAATTTCCAAATTCTAATTTATATTTTTTATATTATTAGCCTTTGAAGTTTAAACTTCATGAATTTATTCAGGACAATCCGTGATCCCAAATGTGCTCAAATTTTTGCAGTAGGATCCTTTCAATGGGCATTATAAGAGGATATTTTTATTACATTTTTATTTGACTTAAATTGGAATCCTAATTTAACGAAAATTTTTTAGCGATAGAAATTCAGCAGAAAATCTGGGAAAATCAACGATTTCCAAAAATTTCCAAAATAACACTCTTAGCTAATTTGAAGTTACTGAGTCCAATGGTGGACTCCGTTTTTTATTCTGAAGTCTAAATAATTTAGGTATCTTCAAAATTATCTGAAAATCAGGAAAAGTTGGAAATTACCAAAGGGTCTCCAAATCATACGAAATTTGAAGTGGAGACTTTAAATTTATTATAAGAGTAGTGGAAGAGATTTAAAGTCAATTAGATCACTAATTGATGGGTAACAACATCTGGGTTGTTACAGACTCCCGCCCCCCGCCCTTAAAAGAGTATCGCCCACGACACACAACTATTAAAATACATAATTGCAAATACTAGAAAGAAATTTATTAAAAGCAAAAGATTTTAATTACCTGACTAATTGAATAATTATGGGAATTTCTTTCGCATATCTTCTTCTTTCTCCCAAGTGGCTTATTTATCAGAATGATTCTTCCATTGGATTTTGATCATAGGAATACTGCAATTTCTTAATTGCTTAAGATCTCTTCCTAGAATTGTTGTAGGCTTAACAATGAATGTCAAATTGGGTTGCAGCTCTATTACTGGTATTTGAACATGTTGGCTAGGATCTAACAGACACTTTCTTAGTGATGATATATGAAACACATTATGTACAGCCGAGAATTCATCAGACAACTTTAACTTGTACGCTGATGTTTCAATTTTCTCAATCACTTCAAAGGGTCCTAAGTACCTTGGACTCAGCTTTCCAGTTATACTAATTCTCTGCCTACCCTTTATTGGACTAACCTTAAGATAAGCTCTATCACCTGTTTTGAATTCTAATTGACGATGACGGGCATCATGATATTTCTTTTGCTTGTCCTGAGCTGTCATCATATTTCGTTTAATCAACTGAACTTTCTTAGTAGTTTCTTCAATTAGTTCAGAACCATAAAGTTGTGAGTCTCCTACTTCAGTCCATGCAAGAGGAGTTGAACATCTCCTTCCATAAAGAGCTTTATAAGGAGCTATTCCTATGCTGGATTAATAACTGTTATTGTAGGCGAACTCAACCAATGCTAAGTGATCTTCCCATGATCCACCGAAGTCAATAATACAAAGACGTAGGAAGTCTTCCAAGATCTGATTAACATGTTCAGTCTGACCATCAATCTGAGGATGAAAAGCAGTACTTAATGCTAAATTCTTCCCCATGTCTTGCTGAACAGCAAACCAAAATTTGGAAATGAATCTACTGTCTCTATCAAAAACTATATAGTTCGGTGTACCATGAAGGCGGACGATCTCTTTAAGATAAAGTTTAGCTAATTCTCAATTGGATCGGTATGACAAATAGCTAGAAAATGAGCTGATTTAGTGAGTCTATCGACAATTACCCAAATAGAGTCAGAACCTGATCTGCTCTTAGGCAACCCTATGATGAAGTCCATAGAGATATCGGACCATTTCCATTCAGGAATGTCTAAAGGTTTGAGAAGTCCGCTAGGCTTCTGGTGTTCAGCCTTAACTAATGAACAGGGATGGCACTTGGAAATGAAAATGGCTATATCCTGTTTCATTCCGGACCACTAAAATGATTACTTGAGATCTTGATACATTTTATAGCTACCAGAGTGCACAGTATAACCAGAGTTATGAGCTTCAGATACTACTTGCAACTGTAAGCTTTTAGAAACCCATAACCTAGATTTCTAGAAAATCACACCTTCAGCATCGAAATGTAATTCAGATCTCTTACCATTTTTAATATCCATAACTAATTGAGAATAAGAAGGATCTTCTTTCTAGGCTTCAATTATTCTTGATCGAACATGTGACTCAGATTGAATAGCACATAAATAATTGCATAGATCTGCAAATTTAATTGGTTCTGAGTTCAATCGTTCGAAGTCCTTGATCAAAGCATTATTGCAACAGAATGAAGATAAATCTGCCTTACAACTTAGAGCATCAGCTACAAGATTAGCTTTACCTGGATGATAAATTATATCTAAGTCGTATTCACTGATCAGTCCCAACCATCTACATGTGAATGGCTTACGTAGGAGAGAAGGAAATTTCGGCTGAGGGAAATTATGATTTAAGTTTTGAAGAGATTTAAGAAAAATCTAGGATCTATATCAGTCGTTGGATCAAAATAAACGACTGAAATTTCTGAGCCAAGATCTAAAGTTATTTGAGCTCCAAAAATTACAAACTTGGTATCAAAATGACCGTCTCGATGAGATGAACACACGCATCTAAATATTATTGAATTTGGACAAGTATTTTTCTTATATAAAATTTTTAAGTGTAAAACTTAAAAAATTAATTACGATAAATTAAAAACTCAAAAATTAACGAAACTTGAAACATAGCATCCTCATATGATGCCTAACTTAGATTTACAAAAATTTTCAAATTCCAATTTATATTTTTTATATTATTAGCCTTTGAAGTTTAAACTTTATGAATTTATTCAGGACAATCCGGGATCTCAAATGCGCTCAAATTTTTGCAGTAGGATCCTTTCAATAGGAATTATAAGAGGATATTTTTATTATATTTTTATTTGACTTAAGTTGGAATCCTAATTTAACGAAAATTTTTGAGCGATCGAAATTCAGCAGAAAATCTGGGAAAATCAACGATTTCCAAGAAATTCTCAGAATAACACTCTTAGCTAATTTGAAGTTATTGAGTCCAATGGCGAACTCCGTTTTTTATTCTGAAGTCTAAATAATTTTGGTATCTTCAGAATTATCTGAAAATCAGGAAATGTTGGAAATTACCAAACTGTCTCCAAATCATATGAAATTTGAAGTTGAGACTTTTAACTTTATTATAAAAGTAGTGGAAGAGATTTAAAGTCAATTAGATCACTAATTGATGGGTAACAACATCTGGGTTGTTATAGAGGCGTTACATACTCGATTAGGGGAACCCTAATCAGCCAATTTCGTCGCTTCCTGACCACGGCATGACCAACCATCGGTTGCTACTCATTCATCGTGGTCAGGCGCGGGACCCGAAGCCCTCTGTGAGGTGGTCTGGATTGGCCAGACCCTACTCACCCGAGAGCTCCTTTAATAGAGCTACTGTAGGGAGACAATTCTCCCCACAGAGGCAATGTCAGACTCAGGGCTCGATCCCTACACCTTCAAGAAGGTGAAACGGATCGATGCCCCCTTGTCTATGAGCCTGAGGTGGGCTGGAATGCTGGGACCTTACTCACCCGAGGCGTGCCTTAAGGGACTTAGCCTGATCAATCGATTCGATCAGACGGGGTTAGCTTATGGCTCAATTACAATATAAGTGAGTTCATTTTGATAATATGCATGTAATCGAATCAAAAGGAGAAAGGTCTGAGCCTAATTAGCTTGAAATCGGCAAATGGGGATATCTGATTTGATGGGGGAGCTCGGGACGATCGATTGAGGGTTCGGCTGGCCTTAGCTGATGTGGCGACCACTCCTTAATCAAATAAGTGTTAAGAGGTGGTCGTCACTAGTACCACGAACATTACACTAAAACAAAATATCTGTGATACTAATCAAGGGCTGAGCAAGACTTAATAGAAACATAAGTAAAGTAGTGCATAAATTAAGGAGAAGGCATTCAACAATATCCACATCTATTCATTCATATACAATATAGACAATGCAGAATAATGAGAAATAAATTCATTTATCACATTTAACTAAATATGAGCAACATAAATTTTAATAACTGAGCAAGATCTTCTTTGCAGACTATCAATCTCACCCGGCCTTCTATCACCAGCACGCCCCAAGCACAAGGTATGAGCTAACACCGGATCCTGCCATATGTACATATATGACAAGGCCAAGCCAACAAAAAAAAATAATATTAGACTTATAAAGTCTAAGTACAACAAAATTGTAAAATAGCATATAATTACATTCTAAAAGATGTTATTCAACATAAGAGTAAGACAGAAATCAAACTACAGAAATACTAAAAAATAGCTGAAAGTATAAAGCTGTACAAAATTTAAGCAAAATAAAGTAAAAGTGCAAGAAAACTGTAAAGGCGCTAAATAACTGAAACTGTATAAAATTTGCAGTAAAGTAAAGTAACACTGAAACGTAAAGCTGAATACTGAAAATAAAAAAGACAGTAAATGATCTGAAACTGAAAAAGGTATATATGAAGGTATGCTGCATGCCACTAAATAAATGTATCTATATATGCCACTGAACTGAATGACATGATATGTAACCAATATATCACTAAACTGCTATGAATCATACGGTCCAATACTTATATATATCTAGTTGGGAATCCAGTACTAATAAATCTGCAACTTCCACGATTGATATATATATAATATTCCATAATCCATAAATCTTCACTGATACTCATACATCGTGCTTATGATCATGCTTATGCTTCTATGTCTACATGTCTTAAAGCTCAAAATCCAGAAAATTAATATAAATTAAGCAATAAATCAAGAGTCTTCATTGTGCAGAATTCATCTAAATGAATTCTGGCTCCTAAATCTAATTTCAATAATTGGTTTTTATTAGGACTTTACTTAACATCATCAATTGAGAAGGTTGTATACACATAGCTGTATGTTTCCAAGAAAGGTGAATTTAACACTTAGTTTGCTTATAACTGCACTTATCGCCACGCACAACGATAAGAGGTCAAACCCTGTCACAGTCACTTCTCCAAACTAAGCTATTAAATACCTAAATTACAAGCATACTTAGTATTTTAAAGAGAGTAATTTGAAATACTTAGTTTGTTTATAACTACACTTATCGCCACGCACGACGATAGGAGGCAGAATCCTATCACAATTATTCCTTCAAACTAAAGATTCTATTTCCCTAAATATAACATACTAATAGTGTCTTAAGAAGAGTAACTTTAGATACTTAGTTTGCTTATAACTGCACTTATCGCCACGCACAACAATAAGAGGCCGAACTCTGTCACAGTTATTTCTTCAAACTAAGGATCTAGTTCATTAATTATAACACTCTTAGGATTCATTAATTTACTCTAAGTGGACTGTATCTACCTAAGCCCGCAAGATAGCACAAGATAAGTCTTACTTAGAGTGATTCACCAATACTGAATAATACTGGAGTGACCCAGCTCTATGGATTTACAACACTAGACTCAGTCAACAATCTGGGTTACATCAATGCTATTTAATCAACATGGATAACCAAAACTATGAATCTAGGATTCAAAGGGGATACATCCTACACAAGGTTTCAATAATGTGACCAAGGGGTCACCCAATATAGGATACTACCACATGGAATAAATCTCATTCTAAGTAGTTTAGGTGATTCTACCACAAGAACTTAAGATCAATTTCTAAGGTCGAGTAGGATCATCTAAGCTTCTACCTCATGATAACACAATAAGTCTTTCCTACCTCATTGGTTTAAAGATGATTAAGGTTAGTATTATTATCACACTAAACTTAATGTAAGATCATCAGGATCTCACATATCTAAACACTCAATATAATCATATGGGATTATTCATTATGTTTGGTTAACTAGATCAGGTGGGTAGCTCCATATGATCGAGTCCTAGACTACAATTATGAGATATAATCAAGAATCTTAATAGGATTTGATCTTGTGATAAATCATCATAGATTTTATAGTTGATTTCATGCTAATAATCTTATTTAAGAGAAAATCAAAGATCTTAAGTTTCAAGTCCAGATGCTTAATCATACCAAATCTTTTAATTTCTTTAGCACTTCTAATTTAATGAATTAAAGTCAATATCAAATCAAATAGATTATTGGAATCATATTAATCAAATTATCTTACAATCAGATTGATTATTTAGATGATTAAGAGTTTGGGTCTAAATCAGATGAATTAGGTGTTAACCCCTAACCTTATCAATTTAAGACCAATAATTACATTACAGATCAATGACAAATCAAATGAATTATTGATGAATTATTGATGGCGATCTAAGATCCAGATTAAGTGTAATTCACTTGATCAAGCCCTTAAAATCTCTTAAGTTTAATTAGGGATAAATGAGAGTTTATTAAAATTTAGCATTCAAGATATAATCAAGACACCTCAATCCTTAAACACAACTTGCAAAATAACTGAAAGTTAACATAAAACTTAAGAAAAGTAAAAGCACAAAAATAGTAACAAGAACTATGCAAGTGATGTACGCACTTAACATAGGACTAAACAACTAATTTGATATATATAACTCAATACAAGTTCTAAGTACTTACGTACCTTTAAAGCGACTCAACTTAAAGCTCGACGATTGATTGGAAACGGGTGATAATCACAGCACCTGCAATAATTGAGTAGAATGTCACTATCGATAAATACATTGACAAGATGCTAGCTTAATAACAATTTAGACCATGCGATCACTATCATTAATGATTGGAGGGTTCACTAATTACTTAAGCATTTTAAGTATTCAACTTAGTTTCATCACTTATCCTAATTAAGGTTTTAGATATATATAAGACAAGATAGTTATGATCCAATATAATTACATGCTTAAATGATAATAATTTTGATAGATATGTTGAATTTTAATCTTAATATAAATGGTGTCAAAATTATATTCAAACAATACTATTATATTAAATAAAGTGCAATAATTTTTATATATATTAAATTACTCATTCATTTAATATAGTCACATCCATCCTTTATAAATTTAGCAATCAATTGTATATATACACTTATATGTACATATACATATATATATATATATATATATATATAGCCACACAAATAGATAAATAGATGTGACTAGAAACTTCCTCACGAGAAAGAAAAAAAAGAATCCTCAAGTTATAATTAGTTTGCCTGTACACTCGTAAAGATTTTTGGAGAAAATTATAAATAGCAAAATAACACTTGATATTATATTTTATAGTCATCATTCTATATTATAAAATATATTTAACATGTCTAATAAATAAATAAAAATTTCGATATGTACTAAAAATACATAAGGGGAGACATACCTCTTCTTGCAAGCAAACTCTATCCCAACGATCATATTATTCCACATAAAATACGATATCGTCAATCCTCACATTTTCCTTGTATTCTTTGCTCAGCATAACTCTATTTTATATTCACATTATTTTGTTGTCACACCATATAATTATATATTATATTTCTAATTTGAAAACTATGAAGAATGGCACAAATTTGAAAAAAAATAAAAAAAATTAACAACCAAAACATTCAATCTTGCTGTAATTGATACTAAATTATATATTTAGATCTCTATGGAAGCATTAGAATACTTAAATGGTGATGATGATTTGACTGTAAGGAAGGCTAGTTGGGGTCGACAAGTCGGAAGCTGGCCATAGGATGGAGGTGGACGTCGGCAGCTGCTCTCGGCCAAGCCGAGAGGGAAGGAGAGGAGGGCTGCTGCTCGGCCTGCCAAGAGGAGAAGGATTGCTGCTCGGCCGGCCATGGAGATGAAGGAAGAGGTGGCTGCTGTACACTCTCGGCCAAGAAGAAGGTGAGGTGGCCCGGCCATGGAGGAAGAAGGAGGAGGAGAGACGAGTGGAGGCTCTCGGCTTGGAGGAAGGGAGAGGAGAGGAGGGGTGCCTCATGCGTCGGATGGAGGGAGTGGAGTCGACGGCTGAGGGAGACGAAAAAAAATTCGGATGGCTGCTTTAGGGTAGGCTCCATATACTTAAGAGGCAAAACAATTAAGTCCTATCGCAGCCGTCGAGAAAAAATCCAACGGTTGAAACTTTGCAAGCCTTGATCTAAGTCAATTGAACTCCAAAAATTACAAACTTGGTATCGAAACGACCGTCTCGATGAGACGAACGCAAGCGTTTATAAATTATTAAATTTGAATTAGTATTTTATTTTATATTAATTTTTAAGTGAAAAACTTCAAAAATTCACTACGATTAATTCGGAGCCCGAAAAATCACGAAACTTAAAACATAGATTTCTCTTATAATGCTTAATTCAAATATACATAAATTTATAAAATCTGACTTTTATTTTATCTTTTATCGACTCCGAAAGTTTAAACTTCCCAAATTTATTTAGGATGATCCGGAACTTAGATTGCGCTCAAATTTTGGTAGAAGGATCCCCTTAATATGCTTCATTTGAGGATATTTTTATTTGATTTTTATTTGACTAAAATTGAAAATTCTAATTCCGACTTAATCCCTCTGAATTTGGAGTTAAACACGCTAGTAATAACACCGGGTTGTTACAGCTGAGCTTCCAGACACTGCAAAGGATCCTGAACACCATGAGAGCCTACTATCAGTGGTTCAAGAGCTCCTGGGATCGCCTACACAAGCTCGGACAGACGGCAATGGCGGAAGAGGGTAAGTGAGTTCGATTGATCATCAAGGATCAAATGGAGAAATCCTCAGGTGAGTGCAGGGAAGGTTCCAGAGGGTTGAATTGGGCTGGGGAGAACCCGAGAGGTCGGGCCATGGCCGAGCTCTCGAAATTCCATTTTGAGCTCAGCTGGGCCACGAGGCCCAATTGGGTTCCTTGTCGAAACGGGGAGGTCATAATGACCTGCTGAGGTGGATGTGGAAGTGGGGGGACATGCTCGGCAGCTGGCAGTACAGGGATTTTCTTTGTCGAGTGCGCGAGCGAGAGGAAGATGAAGGTCAACAATGGCGGGACCTTCGAATGCCGTCTGATCAATCGATCAAATGGCGGAACGGCTCGGATCCTAACTGCCGATCACGGAAGTGATTCGAGCCGTAGGATTGGTCGGGAAAATCCAATGGCTGATCCACGGTTCCGCGGGATCTAATCCTAGCCATTGATTCCTTAAGTGCAACAGCTAGATTTGCGGGGCTCCGCTGTCGCGCGACCCGGGCTCCGCAGCGGATCGCCCGCGGTCCGCACAGCGAATCCCGACCGTTTAATCGAGTATTTGGGTACACATGCAATTTCAAATTGTTGGAAACCCTTTTATGCAATTAGACCATGTTAATTTGAACCAAATTTTTACCTTTAGCTAATTTGAGGGTGAGGAATTCAAAAATGCTATAAGAATTTAATCTTGAGATCAAAATATTTTGGGTCTAGACTAGGACATCTAGATTGATCAAAATATTAATTTGGGCTTAGAGAAATTTAATGAACTTCAAATTTTCAGGATATACTCAATTTAATGTCATATAAGGAATAGAATCAAAATTAATGATTGATTAAGCTATATATATAGCAAGGCAACAACCTAAGATTATTACAGACTCCCCCACTTAAGAATGATATCGTCATCGACATTATCTCAAGAGAAAAGTCAACCATGCAGGATTTTGAAGAATATAAATAAAATTTAGAAAGTTAAAGGGTACCTAGATTTCCAAAGAAACTGGGATACTTTCTTTTCAAATCCGTCTCTTTCTCCCAAGTAGATTCTTCTAAAGAGCAATTTATGCACTGAACATTTACCATAGGAATCGAGCAATTTCTCAGCTGCTTTTGATCATGAGCTAAGATCTTAATTGTCTCCTCCGCATAAGAAAGATCCGGCTGGAGAGGCACCGCTGGAAGTTGAATTAAATGAGATGGGTTGTGAAGACATCTCCATAGAGAGGAGATGTGGAATAAATTATGGACTTCAGAGAATTCTTCAAGAAGTTGCAATTGATAAGCTGCAGAACCAATCTTCTATAGGATTTCAATGGTCCGACGTAGCGGGGACTTAGCTTCCCGGCTACACCAAAATGATACACGCCTTTCATCGGACTGACTTTAAGATACGCAAAATTTCCAGCATCAAATTCCAGAGTACGATGATGAGCATCATGGTACTTACTCTGGCGATCTTGAGCTACTTTGATTCTTTGTTGGATCAGCTGAATCTTACGATTCGTTTCTTCAACTAAATCAGAACCGTATATCTGAACACTGCCTATTTTAGACCACACTAATGGAATACTATATTTCATGTCATACAGGACTTCATATGGAGCCATGCCAATACTCACCTAAAAACTATTGTTGTATGTGAACTCTATGAGCGGAATATGCTCTTCCCAAAAACTTCCAAAATCCAGAATACTGAGATGAATAAGATCTTCCAAAACTTAATTGACTCTTTCTATTTGTCCATCTATTTGAGGATGAAAAGTGGTGCTCATGGCTAGAGTAGTTCTCAAGTCTTAATGCACTGCTTGCCAGAATTTAGAAGTGAAACGGCTATCTCTATCAGATACGATAAATCTGGGAATTCCATGGAGTCTAATAATTTCCTTGATATATAACTTTGTTAATTTCTCCATATAATTAGTTTGATGCATAGGAATAAAATGTGTTGATTTAGTCAGTCGATCGACAATGACCCAGATTGAATCGGCACTAGATCTTGATTTAAGTAAACTCATAACAAAATCCATAGAAATATCGAATCACTTCCATTACGGAATTGCTAGAGGATGAAGAAGTCCCCTAGGCTTTTGGTGTTCGGCTTTAACTAAGTTACAAGCATGACACTTTGCTACAAATTATGCCACACACTTTTTCATTCCATGCCACCATAATAATTTCTTCATATCTTGATACATTTTGGTACTGCTAGGATGTACTTGGTAACCAGAATTATGAACTTCTACTAGAATCTCTTGACGCATGGATTTGGGAATTCATAGGCAATCTCCTTAATATATTACCTTACCTCGAAGCTGAAGATAAAAGCAACGACCACTCTCGTTGTCCACTTTCAACTTTAGATAGTCTTCATCCTTGGCTTGAGAGATAGAGACATCGCGGTGAAATGTAGGTTCAATTGAACTCATGGATATCAGTGTGCTTAGCATAGCACCATGCATTGGCCTGATTTTGAGCTTTCAGAATTCTTCTTCTAGAGAACTTGATAGTATCATAGAAAATAGAGTAGCATAATGACTGAGTGCATCTGCTATGATGTTCACTTTTCCTAGATGATACTGGATGCTTAAATCATAATCATTTATTAACTCTAGCCATCTTCGTTGTTGGAAGTTTAGCTCAAGCTGGGTGAAGATATACTTAAAGTTTTGATGATCGATGAATATGGAACACTGGACGCCATAAAGATAATGACGCCAAATTTTCAGAGCAAAAATTACGGTTGCTAATTCGAGATCATGAACAGGATAGTTCTTTTCATGCGGTTTTAACTGACAAGATGCATAAGCTATAACTTTTCCTTCCTGCATCAGCACACACCCCAAACCTATGCCAGACGCATCGGTATAGACTTGGTAGTTGAGGCCTTCTTTAGGTAAGGCTAGAACTGGTGCAGAGGAAAGAGCATTGTTAATGATTGAAACACTTTCTCACATTCTAGACTCCAGATAAATGGTACTGCTTTCTGCATCAACTTGGTGAGAGGAGACACAATTTGTGAGAAGCCCTTACCAAATATTCTATAGTACCCTGCTAGTCCTAAGAAATTCCAGATATTGGTCACGAATTTTGGCTGTGACCAATCTTGAACTACACTCACTTTATTTTGATCAACTTTAATTCCTTGAGAGTCTATGACATGACCCAGAAAAGTGACTGAGTTAAGCCAAAATTCACATTTGGAATACTTAGCATATAGCTCATGGCTTCAGAGCTCTTCTAGTACTAATCACAAATGGTTCTCATGATTTGTTTTACTTTTTGAATAAATCAGAATATCGTCAATGAATATGATGATGAATTTATCTAAATACACTTTCAACACGAGCTGCATTAAATCCATAAAAATGGATGGCGCTTTTGTTAAGCCAAAATACATTACCAAAAATTCATAATGTCCATAGCGGGTTCTAAACAATGTTTTCTCCACATCTGGATCTTTAGCTCGTAATTGGTGATATCCTGATCGCAAGTCTATCTTTGAGAAAACTTTATATAGCGCCCCATCCCATCGTCGCGCGTGCAAAAAGGTTTACAATGAGTAAAATCAGCGGTGGAGCGATGCGCTACTCAGGAGGGGACGAGAACAAGCAAAACTCATCTTCCCGAATAGGCTAAAAGACTGAGCCATAGTGAAGGCTGCTAAATCGAACCTAAGAGTAAGATCGAGAGCTAATACTTAAGAATAGAGTAGAATACTTATCTTAAGTATTAGGCTAATATGTATATTGGATTTAAATAAATAAGTAAGGATCTAATATATGTTATTAATATATCAATATTTCCAGTATACTGATCATATCACAATACTAAGTATAGTAGTATAATAGAGTGCATAAGCTAAAAGCATATTATCCATAATACATTCACCACAAAGCAGTATGTAAACATTCATATCAGAAAAAAAAGAAAAGTACATCTAGAGTTATTACAAACTAATTTAACATATAAAAAGTAAAGTCTACTGAAATAAAGCAAAAAGTAAAAGGAGGCAGTCAGATCCTCTAGAGATCCATGTACTCCTCCTGGATCTCCTGCAAGTCCTCCTGTCCTATCTCCACAAGCTACTCGAGATCTAGCAAATTATCGAATCCCAAAAGTACCCCGTGTTAGACAAGAAATCTAACACATCGCAACTAACTATGCAGTAGGAAAGTAAATGCAGTAGACAGTACTGAAGAAAAGTTGAGAAAAATTCTAATTAACTACAACTATAAGGACTAAACAGAAAAAACTACATCAAAAACTGAATACTGAAAGTAAATGAAAACATTAAATACTCAGAAATCGATGTGAAAGGAATGTCAAATGATGTACTATATGTCACTGTAAAGATGTACTAAATATGCCAAAGTATGGTATATCACGGATATGTAACAGAACTATCACTGAAAGGTTATGAGTAGTATGGTCCAATGTACACATACACCCAGTTGGGAAGATAGTACGGTGACACAGATGCACCTTAAAATTCCCTAGTCTGTGTATGTAACATTCCGTAACCCATAATTTGTCATTAATACTCATGTGTCACTATTGAGATGATGCTTCAAGCTCATGCTTATGCTTATGCCCATGCTTATATGCTATATAGGTAAAATTTAGAAAATCCATGAAAACTTAGAATGCAGATAATGAATTCTGAGTCTCTACTGTGCAGAATCCTGCTAAAAGGATTCTATCTCCTAGCTTCTAGAATGATAATTGGTTAGAGTTGCATATTTAATTAAAGATCACTAGATGGGATGATCGTATACGCATATTCAGCACTTTTGTAAGAAAAGTGATTCTCATCACTTACTCACAGCCATACTTAATGTCTTTGCTAGGAGGCATTGCACTATTGGCAATTTGTATTTCAATCAAACTAAGGAATGAATGCCCATTTGGTACACTCTTAGGTTTGAATGATTTATTCTAATGGGACTATATTCATCTAATCTTGCGGGATAGAACCTGCTCATAAATCCCCATTAGAGTGAATCAACAAATCCTGAATACTATTGGGGAACCAGTAATATGGGTATACTATACTATGCCGTCCAATAATCGGAGTTCAAACAAGTCTATTTAATAAATCAAGGAATTATCAAGACTATAAAAGCCAATATTAAATAGGTAAGTCCTATACAATGTTTCCCTAAAATGTGATCAAGAATCACTCAACATGGATTATACCATAAGGAGGAGTATCATTATAAGGTCTTAAGTGATTTCTACCACAAGGGATCAAGATCAACTTCTAAGGTTAAGGGATCATCTAAGCTTCTACCTCAATGAGTCATACAAGTTCTCCTACCTCAAAGTATATGTAATTTAGTATAGACATTTTAGGTTCTATTTCATAGTTAAATTTAGAATGATCATATCAAATGATTAAGTCATCTGATCACAACTTAATCTAAGATTATGGGATTTAAATTAAGAATATTATTAAATTCTTAGATCACTTATTCAACCAATATGATTTTATTAATCTTCTTATATTAATGGTCTTATTTAGGATAACATCAAGGATTTAAAGGTTTGATTCAGATTAAGCAATTATATGGATTTATTAATAACCTTATCATGTTTAATTCAAATGTTTAAGGTTAATATAAAATCAAATGTACTATTGGAGAAATGTCAAGTTAATTATCTTATAATCAATTCACTTTAGTTAAGGTTTTTAAGGATTCGGACCTTAAATAAGTAGATTAGGGTTTGACCCCTATTCTTATCCAATTAAGATCATGTGTTTGGTTACATATCAATGTCAAATTAGTGAGTTAAAAGTGTGTTATTGGTGGCAATCTCAAACTTAAATCAAGTCTTAAGAGATTGATCAAAGTCTTAAGATTTCTTAAGTTTAATTATGAGGATTAAGTTCTCATTTCTTTGATTTGTTCAATTTACACATCATAAGTTTGCATATATAGTTCCAATACATCTAGCTTACTATTATGCATTAAATTAACAAGAAATTTTTCAAAAAATAGAGAACACTTAGTATTAATCAAACCCTAATTCAATCCAAAAGGGATTAGCACATAAGTTTAAATCCAACCATCAAAATTTTATATAACTTGGCATATGAGTTCTACATTACCATACAATCAATTAGAGACTAAGTTTGCTAAAATCTAGTGGTTACAAACCCTAATATTTACTAATCATGGTTTAACAAAATTAGAGCATAATTTGAAATACAGAGATCAAAAAAATAATTCACTTAGCACCTGCATTTTACTCATCATAAGCAAACTAATGGAACCCTAAACATGCAATTTAGATAAGTATAATTGCTAATTCACCCGAATTAAAATCTACAATAATTAGGCCGCAATTTAAAATCTAACCATCATATGTGAAATTTTATTTCATATTCAGATTACTGATGATTTTCTGATAATTTTCATATATAATATCAAAGGATATGAACCAGTGGATTAAAAGTTATTCAAATAATACATTCTGTATTTGTCTGATTTAATTTTCCTATGATTGGATTAATTGGATTATTTTCCTTAAGGAAAATAATTCCAATTAATCAGATTTAATATAAATGGGCTCAGCCCATTAGCCGAATCGCGCAGGTCGACCGGGGACTGAAGACTCGGGACTGTCGCTCAGCGCGGGTCATGGGCTGACCCGACCCGCACGGTGCTTCGTCCCCGAGTCATCGTCCCGACGGAGGGGTCCGATTAGGGAAACCCTAATGGACCAATTCCGGCGCATCCTGACCACGGCACGACCAGAAATCAATCACTACTCGATCACCGTGGTCAGACACACCGAATGGGACCTGAAGCTCTCTGTGAGACAGTCCGGATCGGCTGGACCTTACTCACCCGAGGGCTCCTCTAATGGAGTTACTATGGTGAGGCAATTCTTCCCACAGAGACCACACCAGACCCCAGGCTCGATCCCTACACCATCAGGGAAGTGAGGCTGATCGAAGCCCTCTGGTCTAAGGGTCTGGGATGGTCTGGATTGTCGAGTCCTTACTCGACCGAGACGATCCTTAAGTGACTTAGCTCGATCGATTGTATCGATCAATTGGGGCCAGTTTATGTCCTAGCTACAATCGCATTGGGTTCGAAATGACAATGCGCATGAAATCGAATCAAGAGGAAAGAGGTTCAAGCCTCCTTGGCTCGAAACCATCAACCGGGGTACTTGGTTTTGATGGGGGAGCTCGGGACGGACGCTTGGGGCTTTAGCTGGCCTTGGCTAAACTCCTAGATGCTACAAAAGATCCTGAACACTAGGAGAGCCTACTATCAGCGGTTCAGAAGCTCCTGGATTGCCTACGCATGCTCAGGCAGACGGTAATGGCGAAAGGGAATAAGAGGACTCAATTGATCAGCAAAAGATCATAGGGTGGAATACTGAGGCTATTTATAGCCTCAGCAGGGAATTGGGAGCTTCTAGAGCCATTGTCTCTGGCTGGGGAGGATCGGATTGATCGAATCATGGCCGAGCTCTCAATTTTCCAAATTGAGCTCGGCTGGGTCACGAGGCCTGAATGGGGCTCCAAGGCATTTTGGGAGAGGCCCCAACGGCTTGCTGAGGTGGATGCGGGAGTGGGGGACAGGATCTGGCTATCTGGAATCGGCCAGATTCCTTCTGTCATGTACGGGTGAGAGGAAGACGAAGGTCCACAGTAGCGGGACCTTCGGATGTCAACTGATCTATCGATCAGATGGTGGAACGGCTCGGATCGCTCGAATCCTAATGGCCGATCACGGGAGCGATTCGAGCCGTAGGATATGTTGGGTAGATCAAATGGCCGATCCGTGGTTCTGCGGGATCACATCTCGACCATTGATTAAAAAGGCGCGACGACTAGATTTGCGGGATACCGCTGTCGTGCGACCCGGGCTCCGCAGCGGATCACCCGCGGTCCGCACAGCGGATCCCAATCGTTTAATCGAGTATTTGGGTACACATGCAATTTCAAATTGTTGGAAACCCTTTTATGCAATTATACCATTTTAATTAAATGTGAATTATGGCCTAAATAATTTCCAAATTGCACCAAATTTTTACCCTTAGCTAATTTGGGGGTGATGAATTCAAAAATGCTATCAGAATTTAATTTTGAGATCAAAATATTTTGGGTCTAGACTAGGGCATCTAGAATGATCAATTTATTATTTTGGACTTAGAGAAGTCCTATGGACTTCAAATTTTTAAGATAGGATTCATTTGATGTATCTAAAGTGATGGGATTAAAATAAATAATTACTTAGACTATATATTAGCAGGGTAACAACCTAGGGTTGTTACACTTTAGCTCTAGATTACTGATCGAATAAGTCATCGATACGATATAGATGATACTTATTCTTGATGGTTACCTTATTTAATTCCCTATAATCGATGCACATTCTCACCGATCCTTCTTTCTTCTTTATGAACAAAATTGGCACTCTCCAAGGAGACAAACTTGTACGAATAAGAACTTTCTCCAATAGTTCTTAAAGTTGCTTGTTCAATTCTTGAAGTTCTTTTGGAGCCATACGATACAGAACTTTTGACAGTGGTTGAGTTCTGGGAATTAATTCAATTGCGAACTCTACTTCTCTAACTGGAGGAAGACCGGGTAGGTCTTCAGGGAAAACATCAGGAAATTCACAAACTATACTATTCTCAAAAATAAGTGCGGGTTCTTTCTTCTCTCCCAACATTGTTACGAGATACACATTGCATCCCTTCCTGACTAGCCTTTATGCTATCATTGCATTGATCAGCAATGCTTGGGTGCTAAATCTTTCCACGAATGATTTTAATTTACTTCCACTGCCCAAAGTTATTTTCTTCTTTTGGCAATTAATTGAAGCATCATGCTGGCTTAACTAATTCATGCCTAGTCCCTAAACCCTTGTGGGGCCCCCGTACTGATAGTGGGGAGTACGGTGCTCCATCTGTGGCAAATCCCATACATAAGCAAAGTCAGGTAAAACCCAACTTGCCTTAAGCTCAAGACTTGTCACCTGAATACCATAAACATTCATCAATATATATGTATATCAAAGTGGCAGAAGCATAAAAATATAAAGTAACATCCACAAGCACAACATAGTAGAAGAGAAAGGAACAAAATAGTAACCCAGCTCAAGTGCAGAAAGTAAAGTACATCCAGAATTAATTATTACAAACTGAGATTTAAAAGAAAATGCAAATGTCTCTCAATCTCACTGAAAAATAGAAATGCAAAATCTATCTAAGCAGCAGCAGCACGATCCTCCTCCTGAACCTGCTCCTATCCTGCAACACTACCCACGAACAAGTCCAAATCTAACATTTATCAGTATCACAAATGCTAGGGCCCCAGCCAATAAAATAAAAATGTTACAGTTAGATAATTGTCCAAGTACATTATAGGCAAATTTAAATGAATTAATTAATTAAAGATATCATATTTGATTAATTTAACATACAAGCAGTTATGGTGTGCAACAAGTTATACAAGAACGGGGGATAACTATAAATTATCCATTTATAGAAATCATCAAGTATGTGAAATAACATACAAAATATGAAAATAAGCAAAGTGACGCTAAAAGTAAAAGTAACTGCAACTACTGTGACAAATCTGATCCTAATATGTTTATGATCACATTAAAATATATTGAATATAAAAGAACACAAGTACTGAATATAATAAGAAATTCTAACATTTTAAACATGCCAATATATATATAGCTAATCCATAAGAGTATACATACAACATGCAGAAATATATGAAAAGGAAAGACCAGTGAGACATGTGGCAAAAAGCAAAACAATCAATGCACCATAAAGCCACCGAGACATGTGGCAAAGCAAGCAAGTACTATAAGAAAGACCACTGAAACATGTGGCACAGCAAGCAAAACTGAAAACTAAACTAAAGTAGCAGTAATCCTAAGACATAGTCCTGTCAAACCAGACAATATGCCATACAGGGCCTCCAAACTGAGAGTTCAACTATAACCATCCTAGACATCCATATCTGTTAGGCTTGAGTTGAACTCATAGAATAAGTCTATAACTATCCTAGACATCCATATCCGCTAGGCCTGAGACTATTCTATAATAATACAAGAACTGAAGAGGCAGACTAAGTTAGGACATATTCTACTAACCGAAAGCACTGTAAGAACTGAATGATATGTTTACAAAATACTAACTTATGATGTATTATCCATATCCTAAGTTCTCCTATTATGCTTAAGAAATAAGGCTAAATATCCAAGGTATACCAAGCTATCAAGTCAAAGTAAGAAAGAGACTCAATCTAGAATTATGTGATATCTATTGTTGTCTAATTTGTCCAATCTAACTATTCTGAGAAGATACAAGTTTAGGATCTCCAATATCCAGCTATCGAGTAAAATCTCAGATTTACGACCTTAAAGTTAATATTAGAACTTAGCAAGTTCTAATTCAAAATCATATGACAACTATAATGTTTAAACAATTTAATTACGACCTAATTATTAATATTTTTCTCTCTTACCCAAATCTTAATTAAGTAAATCAAGATATAAAGATTCTGGACTTAAACTCCACCTTAATGTTCAAATCCTAAATCCAGGGTGATGTCCTAATAAGGATCTAGGGTTCATACATAATACCTAAGTTACAGATAAATAATCTTATAAGCTGAAAATCTAAGAGCTAAGAACTTAATAAAAGGCTACTCTACTGATTATAAGATAAAATAATCAATTAAGAACTTGAAAATCTAAGATCTACATTCAATCTTCAAGATAATTTTATTATCTTATAAATTGAATCAATCCTATACTCACATGGAATGTTTCAAAAGAATTAAATAATCAATCATTTAGGGAATTCCAAATGGAGGTAGTTCAAATCAAAGAGAAGATCTAAAGTCTAAATTCTAAGATCTAAGATCTGATGTTTGATCACTTTAGACTTAAGCTAGGTTTTTATCTTAGGACTTTCTAAATGTATTTCTTTAAGGATTTAAGCTCATAAACTAACTGAGTTGATCTTATTACATTGAGATTTAACATCTAAAATTATTAGATTCAATTATCAAGGCAAGGTGATCCTTTTTATGATCACTTAAGATCTAAATGTCTTAATTACGGCTAAATGAAGATTCCTTAACATCCATATTATTAACATCATTAGTATAAGAGTTCAGTAGAACATTAATCATCTAACTAAGGGTATTTTACTAAATTTTCCAATGTTTAAGGGGCACTTAAGCATATTTTGGTTAAAATGACCAAAATACCCCTCTTAAAGCTAAATATGGGACTTTATGATTTAAATATCTAAATTACTTCTAATATATTTTAATGTGTTTCATATTGGTTAATGAAGTGAGAAACACACTTATCTCAGGTTTTGTTAACCTAATTAAGCTAATTAGCACTAATCACTTATTTAGGCCAATTAGGGTGATTAAGAAATATATGGCATTCTAGGGCAATCCAACCTTACTCATAGGCTCTACTACACTTAAGATAACATCAGGAATAACACTCATCAAAATCAAAGGCTTAAATAGTATTTAAGTCACTAATCCTTAATTAGGGTAATAAAGGAGTGATTAAGAAAATTATATATCCTAATTTGGTTTTAAAGGTCTACAGTTATTCTCTAGGGTTTAATGAGAAATTAGAGCCCTTAATCAATCAATTTGGTTATTAATTGAATTTATTATGATTTAATTAAAAATAGATAATGATTAAGCAATCATTTTAAATCCAACTAATGGATCTGTGATTTTATTTTATATTTAGATTTCTTATATTTTTCTAATTCAAATGGTATATTGGATCGTACTATTTGGATCAGTGTAGCCAAAGTTATTCAATTAATTTAATTTGCATTTTTATTTAAATTAAAACTATAGGATTTGATTTATTAAATAATAACCATAGAAATTTAATCCTATAATTCATTTATTAATCGCAGCCCAAAATCAAAAGGTGCGGGTCACGGGTCAGCCCGACCCGTGACTTCGTCTTCCTCCTCTCGACAGGTTTCGCCCTAATGGAACTTCCACGCCAAAATTCTCCACACTCCGGCCACGCCACGCCTAGCTCTCGATGGCAACACCTTCAGGAGACTCAGACGCACAGATTAAGGTAAGAACCCCCATCTGGGTATTTCTTGATTAGTGGGGTGCTACTCTACCGAGGCATACTAAGAGGAGGAGCTTCGGGTTCCCTATGAGCGAGCAATTCTCCTCACAAGAGCCACCAAACCGACGGGGTTCGATCCCTACACCATCAGTGAGGTGAGGTGAGTCGAACCCCGAAGGTTTTATGGCTTAGGGTGCAGCCGAATGCTGGGTCCTTTCTCAGACCCAGTTTTGGCTCGGCTGCTAGCTCAATCGATCGATACAATCGATCAGAGCTAGCTCGACCCTGGCGACAATCGATATGGGTTTCCTAAGTGGCTAAGGTACTCTAGACAACATCCAGTGGCTCATCCAGAAGACAAAAAGGAGACTGAACCTTGAGAATTTCCATGGGAGAAGTCGGTACCTAAAGACGGATAACAGGTTCGGTCGACCGTTGGAAGACGGTATATTTGCAATTAAGAACTGTTTAAAACCACAAATTGCAATTAAACCAATTTAAATTAAATCCAAAATGTGCCTAAATGACCTCCAAAAATTCCCAAATTTTCACTCTTAGCTAATTTGGGGGTGGGAAATTCAAAAATGAGTTAGATTTTAATTTGGAGATCAAATTAGTTTAGGTATTTTCTAGGGCTCAAAAATAACCAAAAATACTAAAATTCTCAATTTAACTCTGATTAATTTCAAACTTTTAGGGTTAGATTTAAATGACCCATTGAGTCTAATGGAATCAAAATCAAGGCTTGATTTAGCTTAATTAATCTAGATTTAAAACCCCTTTTCCTCTTCTTTGCTCGGGTTCAACCTCCCGAACCCTAAAGAAGCTCGATTGGCCATAGCAAGCTAGAAGCCCTCTCTGCCACCCATTTAAGGTACGAATCTATACCTTGATCCTTATTCAAAATGTGCAAATCTTGTTTCATTTTGCAATTTCATGATACAGATTAAGATTTTAAGGGATCCGATTGGGTTAATTAGAATGCAGTCGATCGAATTTAGTGATTGAACTACAGTGAAATTAGTTAGGGATTCGATTCTTTTACCGTTCGAAAATCTAGAATTTAGGGTTTTGATTTTTGGATGTATTTCGATCTCTTCGCAAGCTATTTCAATTATGAGTTGGTAGATCTGATCAAGACCTATCCATTGCTATATGAGTCAAGCTCCATCGTCGACCGGCGATCTCTCCTTGTCATGCCCTAGATCGCGAAGAGAGCGAAGAAGGCGAATTGTTTGGGCCGGGTCAGATCGGCCCGATCCCAGCCCGAGAGACCCGTGCAGATGGCGCAAAGTTTTGCGCTATGACTGCGGGACCCATAGTCAATTATGACTGGTATTGTGGGTCCCGCTGAGGTCTCAATGGCGTATCAAAGGGAGCCACATGGCCTCTCTCTGCCAAACCCGTCAGATGGGTCCCACCTGCAGAAACTAAATAAAAATATTATATATATATAATTATATATCAGATAATTATTAATTAAATGTTTATATAATAACAGATTTATTTAATTTAATAAACAGTATTAATTAAGTAATTAAATTATATACTTTAAACCTTAATAACTCCAAAAATATAAATCCCAAATATACAAATAAATATACTAAATTAATCAAAAAAATATGAGAATTATTATGAAACTGTCAAATCTCAATTTGGATAAATATTTAACATAGTGAAATTTAAGAGTATTAATTTAAATCCAAATATGTTTCAAACCTTCATCTAATCATAACTTTGTACCCAATGATCCAATCATACCCAATATGGGTCTTAAAGTGATCAGAAAACCCTAAGAATTAATTTAATAGTGTTTATTTTGCTGTTTGGATTAGTGTTTGCCTAATCACATTTAAGTCCTAATCCTAATTAAGATAATTAACCCTAGAACTTCAATTTACTTTAACTTGGTCAATTGAGCTCCAAATTTGATGATCCAAATATCAATTTAGATCAAAAGAACCTAATTAACAGTAATCTATAAAAATATTTTAGATCCAACGGTTAGATTTGCTAATCTTCCTTAATTACTCTAAATCTTGATTAGTGAATATTAGCAAATCTAGCAATTCAAATTGAATGAGTTAAGTTTCAGAGGACTCCTAGAACCATTTAGAATCAATCTATAAGGTTAGATTAGTGTTTGAGTGATTAATTTTGTTAATCACTCACTAATCACCCTAAACCCTAATTAGGTCTTAACTTAGTCAAATTAGGTCCAAATTGAGTCTACCACATGTCATTATGATCAGTGTACTAATTGTAATTCATAGTCACTGATTATGCTTAATTTGGACACTAATTGGCAAAGTTAGGATTTTTGATCTATAGCTAAGAGTTCCTTAATCACCCTTTAAACCCTAGACCTTGTATTGGCCATAACTTGGCCAATACTTATCAGAATTTAGCAAATTTAAATTCTATAAAAAGCTTAGTCAGTAAAGAACAATAATCTGAAAGAAAATTTAACTTTCATTTTGTCAAATTACTAAATTGCCCTTATGAGTCAAATTCACTAATTTGATCTCATATGGCTTAATAATCACCCAAAATTAATTTAGTTGTTGTCTAATCTTATATTAGATAGTAAGAAGCACTTTCCAAAAGAAAATTTCAGAAATTAAGCCCTAGATCAAAATTTGATCTTTTGAACTCTTAAGTAGGGGCAAAATGGTCATTTTGCCCAAAGTTAGGGTTTAGCCTTTTAAAGCCCTAAATTCAATTTCCAATTATTAAAATCAGTAAATAGAATGATTTAGAACTGAAATTAATCAAATTTAAGTCTAAATTAGGTTTTGATTAAAATCTCAGATTTTCCTCAGTAAAGAAAATTCCTAAGTCCTAAGTGAGTTTTTCTCATTCTTTAATCATTCTTAGACTCACCCTTAGGTCTTATAACATTAGTTAGGATGTGTGTCTTGAGAGATACTCCTAGTAATTAAGAGCCTTAATTCTTAAGATTAGGAATAGATCTTAAGTTAGATTTCATCTATTGAGTAAATTGGGTTACTTAATTAGATGAAACCTTGAGTTTTCTAGTTTCTAGATTTTTCTTAGTTTATTAAATGATTATTTGATCTTTAAACTTTAGAACTAAGAATAGAGATCTATCCTAATGAAATTTATTTATCATTAGGATTTGCCTTAACCTAATTTGTGAGTTTTTGGTTCTAAACCTTAGACCCTTAGATTATACCTTTAGATTAAGTGATTAGACCCCATTATCTGGAGTCTAATTCTTAATCTATTCATCTTGATTTGGCTAATCAAGATTAGGTTGGGATGAATTAAATTACAAAACTAGGTCGATGATTTATTTTAACCAAATAGTCGTCTTTTGATTTAACTATAATTAGGACTTGGCCAGTCCTAATTATCTTCAACAAGTAGAATTCAAGATTCTAAGTTACAGAATGTGTAAGAATTGATAATTCTAAAACTTATGTAACTTAGAGTAGATAGAACGAATAAAGTAGATAACAAAGGATATCACCTGTGTTTTTAGATAGAGTTTCTTGCACTTTGATTTTGATGCTTCGCATTCCTTGATTTTGAGCCTTATACCTTAAACATGTATTATGTACATAAGATATTTTGATAAATATCTTATGTTAATTTGGAACATTATTTATAAACAGCATTATGTTCGTTTCACAAGTGGTTTGTAAGGTGTAGCTTGATTAGTATACCTCTTCGATCAACTCGTTCGGGGTCGGCTTCTTGTAGGGGGTTTCAGTCCGATAGTCTATGCCATGCCTAGTCCATGGGATAGGATGGATAGACTCTTGCCCTACTGACTATATAGTCAGGATTTTGATATGGTTATACTAATTCAAGTACACTTACATTCAGTTCTGTCTTAGCTTATCAGGCTAAGAGTTTCAGTGATGATCAGTTCAGAGTTTCTTAGCTCATCAGGCTAAGAATTACTGAGTTCATGTTCAGTTCAGATGACTTATATAGTTACTATAGTTTCAGTTTGCAGTTACTGTTTTACTAGTATATTCTGCATTTCAGCACTATTTTACTTACAGCTTTCCTGCACGTGTTTTTATATAGGATGCTAGTTTTATTTACTGTTTTCATATACTCACATAGGATGTTAGTATTTTCAATTTTTACTGTTTAAATTTTGTATGTCACTTAGCATAATCCGTTTGAACGTATGCATATTTAGGTTGTATTTTTTTACAGTTTTACTTTTCTCTTACTTACCTGTTTGTGTTGCTGTTGCTTGGAGGAGGTATGTTTTACTTCCTATTTGTTTAGTTATAAACTGTAGTTTATAACTTATTACTGATCTTTTGATACGCATTTCTGCACCTATTTTGCTCAGTTCTATTTTTATGGTGATATTCAGTTAACTTAAATAAACTTTTACCCTAAAATGTACTTAGACTTATTGTCTAACCAGTTTTTCTTTTGTTGGCTGGGGCCCTACCATTATGAAACTGATAATGGTAGGTTCTGAGTTTGTTGGATTAACAGATCCAGTGAAGAGTTTACCATTGGAGGAGGAGCCCGTTCTTGAAGATCTGTAGCCTAGTTTTCTGTTTTCAGTGAGATTGAGAATTTTCTTTCAGTTCTTTTAAACTCATTAAATATTGTAATAATACAGGATTATATTTCTTTTTCAGTACTTTACTTATTCTGTATTGTTGTATTTATACTGTATTGGATGGATGTTATGTTTTATGCTTCCGCACTCTGAGTTCATGTATGATTATTTAGTGATAGTATTTCTGGATTGAATGGCAAAGTCCTTATTTAAATTGGATTAGTATGTGTATCTAATCCAATCTTAAGTGGGGACCTTGTCATTTGGTGACCCCTCCACCGTAATCATGTTAACTTAAGGGTTAACAGGACCTCGGTGGGGCAGGGCCGCCACAGTTGGTATCAGAGAATTCCATAAGGTGTCAAGATTGGAATTTATTCCTTTCTACCTAATGGACTGTTCTTCTGCCACTTGATCACTAAATGAATACTTGAATTAACATCCATCACTTTATGAGTATAACTCAGAATAAGTTAAGTTATTAGATAGATATAAAAGATAATAATTATTAAATTATATATATATGCTCAACAAATTTAAGTAGAATGTTATAATTGTAGGAATAGAAGATCATCTAGAAATGGCATTCATGACTTACCTAAAGGAGTTCGAGACTATTTGGAAATATGAACATAAACTAGGTAAAAAGCAAGGAAGAACAATTGAAGGAGTATCAGAACAAGGATCGCAAGTAATAAACAAATTATTGAAAGAAGGCGTCTATAAAGGCCTTGACTTTCCAGTACTATCAAGGGAATGGCTTGCGAGAGTTGACCACATATTTGGTGTTATGGAATGGCCTAGTCACATCAGATTAGAAGTGGTGCTATGTCTTCTGCGTATGCAAGCAAAGGAATGGTGGATTATGTCATACGAAGAACTGTTTCGTAAAGCACAAGAGGAGCATCGTGAAGTGATTTATAAAGACTTTCGTAGAGCATTTTTTATTAAATACATAGGATGGGAATAGTTTTATAAATCTATGATGATGTATCCTGTTATTTCAAAAAATGAATGAGAAAAGCAGTAGTTATATTATGTCTTATTGTAATAAAAAACTCAAGATAGTTGTTTTGATTTCAGGAAAATGAATCCTGCTACTTCTCCCAACAATACTCCACTCAACCCTCAACCATCCGCAAGCAATGCTCCAAATAATACCGTGGCTGCTTCCAATACTGTTGATGAAATAACTTCTTTGAGAAATATGGTTACTGCAATGCTAGAGAATCAAAATCAGCAGGCTCTAGCTATTCAAAAGTTAGTATCTATAATACCTGCTACTAATGCCAGTACCTCTTCAGCATCTCCCGCTCCTCAAGTTCCCAATACCTATCGGCAGTCTGCAGATGGGATACTTCACAGTTTCCTAAGGTTAAGACCGCCTACCTTTGAAGGATCTGAATCCCCGATGGATACTTTAGCATGGCTAAAAACTATAGAGAAAAATATCACTAGTCTTGGTTGTTCAAGCAACCAATCTGTAAGATTAGCTACTCATCTACTGCAAGGAGAGGCCGAACATTGGTGGGAATAAGAAAGGAACACACGTTTTGAAGAATTTGAATTAGACGAAATAGAATGGAGCTGGTTTGTCCAAGCCTTCAAAGAATCATTTATTCCACCCTCCACCCTCCACCAAGAACAAACCAAGGATGGGTATATCAAATGGAAACCACTGAAACATCAAGCCAAAATGCTGCATGTAATAGGCCACATCCTTATGGGAAATGTTATCATTTTGGCAGAGTGTGTTTTACCTGTGGAAGACCGAGTCATGCATATCGGGATTGCCAAGCAAATAAGATAATTGACGGAGCGACTATTGAACGGAATCGTGCGAACAAAATATTCCGTGCCACTCCTATCAATTTCAGAGAACCTCGGAAAACTCTTATGCCACCTCCTGCTCAAGAGCGAACCCTTACAAAGGTTCCATATGTGGCAAAGCTTTCAAATCCAAATCAATCAACAGCTCAAATACCTAACAGCAGACCTGCTAGAAAGGCAAGAGTGTATAATCTCACTCCTGTAGAAGCAGCAGAAGACAACAATGTAGTTTCAGGTACAAATCATAACTTTTGCTTTTCTTACTGAATTAGAATTTCTTAAAAGTCTATACTTTTATTTAATAAGCACCTTATACTTTAAAGATGAGCCCTGCAGTATATTGTTTGATACTGGGGCTAATCATTCATTTATCTTTGAAAATTTTGCTAAGAGATTAGGACTATCATATTACAAACTTGTGAAGATCTTGAGTGTTGGACTTCCATCTGGAGCCCAACTTAGTGCGAACAAATTCTGCGACATCCAAATACCAATCAATAACCATACCTTCCAAGCCAAGTTAGTTATGCTACCTATAGTAAATTTTGATATCATACTAGGCATGAATTGGCTTAGTATGCATAGCGCTACTATCAATTGTCAAAAGAAGAAGGTTGTGTTGCAAACTCCAGGAGCTTCAACAACGTTTATTGGGAAGATCAGCACTAGTAGCTCCTTGATCAATGCAATTCAAGCAGAGAAAATGGTGTGCAAAGGTTATAATTGTATTCTGATGGTGATGATGGGTAATAGCAAAGAAGTAACCCCAATCTCTAAAATAAAAGTTGTTAGAGATTTTGAAGATGTTTTCCCTGAAGATCTGCCTGGTTTACCTCCAACCAGAGAAGTAGAATTTGAAATAAATGTAGTTCCAGGAACACAACCTCTATCAAAAGCACCATATAGAATGGCCCCAAAAGAACTGCAAGAGTTAAATGAGCAATTACAAGAACTGTTAAATAAGGGGTTTATTAAACCAAGTATGTCCTCATGGGGAGCCCCGGTACTATTTGTAAAGAAGAAAGATGGGTCTATGAGAATGTGCATAGACTACAGAGAGCTGAATAAAGTCACAATTAAAAATAGATATCCACTCCCTCGTATTGATGATCTGTTCGATCAACTTGCCGGTGCTATAGTGTTCTCTAAAATTGATTTAAGGTCAGGGTATCATCAGGTGAAGGTAAAGGACTCAGATGTAGAAAAGACAGCATTTAGAACACGATATGGGCATTTTGAGTTTCTTGTAATGTCATTTGGTCTCACAAATGCCCCATCTCTATTCATGGACTTAATGCAGAGAGTTCTGAAACCTTATCTAGATAAATTTGTTATAGTATTCATTGATGATATCTTAATTTACTCCAAGACAGTAAAGGATCATGAAGAACACTTGAGATTGGTTTTGGAGAAGCTTAGAGAGCATGAGTTATATGCTAAATACTCTAAGTGTGAATTTTGGCTGGATTCTGTATCATTTCTTGGACATGTGGTTGATGCTCGAGGAATCCAAGTAGACCAGAGTAAAATTAATGCTATTCAGGATTGGGTTCAGCCCAAGACAGTTACTGAAATTCGTAGTTTTTTGGGTTTAGCTGGATACTACAGAAGGTTTGTTAAAGGCTTCTCTCAGCTTGCTACACCTCTTACAAAACTAACTCAGAAGGCAGTTCCATTTGTTTGGTCAGAAGAATGTGAAACTGCATTTCAATCTCTAAAGGACGCATTAACTTCTGCTCCAGTTTTAGTTCTTCCAAAATAAGGAGTTAATTATCAGGTGTATACAGATGCATCTGGAATTGGGTTAGGATGTGTATTAATGCAAGAAGGCAAAGTTATAGCATACGCATCTCGCCAGCTTAAAACCCATGAAAGAAATTATGCTGTACATGATTTAGAATTGGCAGCATTAGTTTTTGCATTAAAAATTTGGCGCCATTATTTGTACGGAGTTCAATGCTCTATATTCACAGACCACCAAAGTCTGAAATACATCTTTACCCAGAGAGAATTGAATTGTAGGCAAAGAAGATGGCTAGAATTAATAAGTGATTATGATTTAGATATCCAGTATCATCCAGGAAAAGCTAATGTGGTAGCTGATGTGTTAAGTTGTCATACTGTTCTTAACAGCTTAATTTCAGAAAGTCCGTTGGCGAATGAGTTTCATAAAATGGAAATTTTTCTTGCTAAGGGAAATTCAGTCAGTACCATGATATCCATGAATAATATAGAACTCACATTCCATAGAGATGTTTCAATCTCTCAAAGCAAGGATGACGAATATTTAAACCTTAAAGTGGCAATAGAAAGTGGTCGTCATCCAGAATTAAATTTTAAGAAAGGTGCTATTTACATGAATAATCGTCTCTGGATTCCTAAATCCATGCAGAAAGAGATCCTAATTGAAAGTCACAATTCAGGATATCAAATTTATCCAGGAAATTCTAAGATGTACCAAGACCTAAAACAATCATTCTGGTGGCCAGGAATGAAGAAAAGTATTGCAGAATATATTGCAAAATGCCACGTTTGTTGCTTAATAAAAGCAGAACATCAAAAGCCTGGTGGCTTATTGCATCCACTAGAAATCCCAGAATGGAAATGGACTGATATATCCATGGATTTTGTCATGGGTTTGCCTCGATCAAAATCTGGAGCTGATTCAATATGGGTAATAGTAGATCGCCTTACAAAATCTGCCCATTTTATTCCAATCCGTCAAATTGACTCAGTGGAGAAATTGGCAAAATTATATATTAAGGAAATAGTCAGATTGCACGAAATTCCCAAAACAATTGTATCTGATAGAGACAGTCGTTTTACTTCTAAATTTTGGCAGGCTGTCCATCAAGATTTAGGCACAACTTTGGCCATGAGTACAGCATTCCATCCACAAATAGATGGCCAAACAGAGCGAGTAAATCAAGTTTTAGAAGATCTTCTGCGTTTATGTATGTTGGATTTTTCTGGATCCTGGGAAGAGCATATTCCTTTAGTGGAATTTGCATACAATAACAGTTTTCAATCCAGCATAAAAATGGCACCATATGAAGCATTATATGGGAGAAAATGTTCATCCCCACTAGCATGGTCTGAGTCAGGAGATACTCAATTATTTGGATCTGAGCTAGTGGAAGAAACAAATAAGAAGGTTAAACTCATTCAACAAAGAATTAGAACAGCTCAAGATAGGCAAAGTAAATATCATAATAATCGTCATCGTCCTCTAGAATTCAGCAAAGGAGATTTGGTGTACTTAAAAGTGAGCCCGATGAAAGGAATTTATCGTTTTGGAGTTTCAGGAAAACTCAGTCCAAGGTACATTGGACCTTTCAAAATTTTACAGAAAATTGGTTCAGCAGCTTATAAATTAGAACTTCCAGAAGACTTCGCTGCTGTACATAATGTATTCCACGTCTCATCTCTAAGGAAGTGTCTCCGAGATCTTTCTCATCTTATTGAACATCCTGCAATTGAAATTCAACCTGATCTTTCTTACACTGAAGAACCAATAAAAATCCTAGATCATGATCTGAAGAAATTAAGGAATCGATCCATTCCAATGATAAAGATTCAGTGGAAGAACCGGTCTTGTAATGAAGCCACCTGGGAGAAAGAGGTAGATATGCGTCAAAAGTACCCAAACCTTTTTAATCAAGGTGATTCTTCAACTCTATCTTGTTGTATTTATACTGTATTGGATGGATGTTATGTTTTATGCTTCTGCACTCTGAGTTCATGTATGATCATTTAGTGATAGTATTTCTGGATTGAATGGCAAAGTCCTTATTTAAATTGGATTAGTATGTGTATCTAATCCAATCTTAAGTGGGGACCTTGTCATTTGGTGACCCCTCCATCGTAATCATGTTAACTTAAGGGTTAACAGGACCTCGGCGGGGCAGGGCCGCCACACTCAATCACCTTAGCAGTTTCCACCAGTTTGAAGAAGCTAGTCAGACAAAGCGGTATGATCTGGTTCTTCAGTGAACTTCGGAGTCCACAAAGAAAGCGGTGGCACTTAGCTGACTTGGAATGAGTGACTTCTAGCGTGAAATGAATCAATCTATGAAATTCCCTTTCGTATTCCACCACTGAACGACTTCCTTGAGTCAACCTCATGATTATGTCTGCAATAATGTTTTATGCGGATGGGAGAATGAATTCAGTCTTGAAGGCCTCAACGAACTCATCCCAGGGGATGTCCTCTAACTTGTAGTCAGCGAACTTGGTATTTCAGATCTCTTCCCACTAATATTCTGCTTCTGCATGAAACAGACAGGTGGCAAGATGGACAGCTTCCGAGTTTGGGACCTTAAGATTAATGGGATCCCTTTCCACAGCCTTCAGCCAATCGATTGTATCTATTGGGGACAGGTTCCCACCAAAGATTGGAGGTCTTAACCTCAGAAAATTATGAAGGAGATTATCCATCGAATAATGTGAAGACGAAGCATCTTGTGGAGCATAGGCTGTTGGGGCAGCGACAGTGACTGGAGTCGCACGATCATTTAGTAATTTCTGCATAACGAGCGCCTATTGAGCTTGGTTTTCCAACAGAGTTGCCACCATGGCTCGCAGATGAGCCACCTCATCGTTAAAACTACTAGAGGCAACAGTGTTCTTAACAGGAGTAATGGTAGGTGGTGATCCGGAATCCATTCTAGTTTAATTAAGAAAAGGAGACAAACTCAGAATTTACTCTAAAGAAGAGAAATCAAAATCTTTCATTAATTATATAGATAAAAGATTATAATGCCAAAACTATAAATCTACTGAGGCTGCTTGAGAATGAGATAATAATTATCCTAACTATCACTCAACATTATCAATATACTATGCCTTAAAGGCTACACAAAAATCCTCAAAAGTGACTTCCCGACGCTTCCTGTTACGCTTCTTATCGAGCCTTGCCATGGTCTCATACCACCAAATTCTAGCGTAATCCACCATCAGGTCTGTCACAATATCTACATAAAGTGACTCAAGACACTCTATGTGTATCAGAATGGACTCCACTCGGCTCAACCATTCCTGTGCGTATATGGGAAAGTTAAGCCCTCGATATACAGCTTGCTGTAAAAGCTTCTCTAGGACTAAGATCCCTTTTGCTAAAACTCCTTCAATCTGTCAGTTGCTTTCTTGCCTCCACTTGAAGCTACAGCTCCAAACTATCTTGAAGGCATGCTGATAATAGTCTATATCGGACTCTTCAGAATTCATTTGACTATGAGGACAGAATTTTATTACATTTGTGATAACTCCAGGTGACTAAATTATTAGGATGGGAGTATTCTCCTCCTAAATTTTGCATAAATTTACTGACACTACTATGTTATGGATGTCACCTATATTGATGTTTGTATTTCAGAAGAACAGTCTATTAGGTAGAAAGGAATTATAGATCCCATTCTGACACCTTATGGTGTTCTCTGATACTAACTATGGGGCCCCCCGTACTGACAACAAGAAAGTACGGTGCTCCAACTCTGGCAAATCCCCAACTTAAATAAAGTTAAGTAAACCCAACCTGCCTTAAGCCAAGGACTTGTCACCAGGTACTATAACATTCATCAATATACAATTATCAAAGTGGCGGAAGCAATAAACAGTAAGGTAACATCCACAAGCATGCATAGTAGAGAAAAGGAAAACAATATAGTAACTCATCAAAATGCAGAAATGAAACACATCTAAAATTAATTATTACAAACTGAATTTTAAAGAGAATGAAAATGTCTCTCAATCTCACTAAAATAAAAATGCAATATCTAACTAAATAGCAGCAGCACAATCCTCCTCCTGAACCTGCTCCTCTACTGTGACACTGCCCATGAACACGTCTAAATCTGACATTTGTCGGTATCACAAATGCCAGGGCCCCAGCCAACAAAACAAAAAGGTTACAATTAGACAATTATCTAAGTACATTTTAGGCTATTTTAATGAACTGTATATTTTAAAGATATCACATTTAAACTAACTAAACATGAAAGTAGTAATGGGTGCAACAAGCTACAAAAGAAATGGGTAACTATAAACTATCAATTTATAACCAACAACTAGTATGAAGAACTTATAATGTAAAATAAATAAGGTGAAGCTAAAATCTAAAAGAAATAGCAACTACAATACAATTCTGAACCTAACATACTTATGATCATATTAATACATGCTGGGTATATAAAAGAAACACAAGTACTAAAAATATGCAATTCTAACATCCTAAACATGCCAAATTATATATAAGTAAACCATATGAGTATACATACAACATGCTAGTTAAGAAAAAGAAAAGAAAAGCCACTGAGATATGTGGTAAAAGCAAAGCAATCTATGAAATGTAAGCCACTGAGACATATGGCAAAGCGAGCAAGTACTGAAAATAAGGCCACTGAAGCATGTGGCAAAGCAAAATAGAAAACAATACTGAACAATCTAGCTAAAGTTGCAATAAGCCTAAGACATAGTACTGCCATACCAGCCAATAGGCTATCCAGGGCCTCCAATATCAATCAATCAATCCCCATCCTAGCCATTTAAATATGCTAGGTCTAAGTCTAGTCTATATAATACTACTACTGAAGAGGCAGACTAAGCTAGGACATAATCTGTCAACTGCAATCAAGGAAAAATTGAATGATATGAAATTCAAATACTAACTTAGGATGTATCATCCATATCCTAAGTTCTCCTATTATGCTCAAAGAATAAGGCTCAATAACCAAGGGATGCCAAGCAATCTAGTCACGGTAAGCAAGAGACTCAATCTAGACTTATGTTATATCTGGTGTTATCTAATTACCAAATCTAGCACTCTAAGAAGGTACAAGTTTAAGATCTCCAATATCCAACTATCGAGTAGAATCTCGGATTTTCGTCCCTAAAGTTAATATTAGAACTTAACAAGTTCTAATCCAAAATCATGTGACGACTATATAGTTTAAGTAAGTAAATCAATGACCTAATTTATTAATATTTTACTCTCTTATCCAAATCTTGATTAAGTAAATCAAGATTTAAGGATTTAGAACTTAAACCCTAATTTTGAGTTCAAATCCTAAATCCAAGGTAGTATCCTAATTATGATCTAGGGTTCACATGCTACTACCCAAATTAAAGGTAAAGAATCCTATAAGCTAAAAGATCCAGGAACTAGGAACTTAGTAAAATGTTATTCTACTGATTATAAGATAAAACAAATCAATTAAGAACTTGAGAATCTAAGATCTATATTTAATCTTTGAGATAATTTTATTATCTTATAGATTGAATCATCATATACCCACATGAAAGGTTTCAAAAGATTAAATAATCAATCATTTAAAGAATTTCAATTAGAGATGATTTAATTCAAATTGAAGATCTAAGTCTAAGATCTAAGATCTAAGGATCTGAGATTTGATCACTTTAGACTTTAAGTTAGATTTTAACTTAGAATTTTCCATTATTATTTCTTTTAGAATTTTAAGCTCATAAGTTAACTTAACTAAACACATTAATGTGAGATCTTAGCATCTACAATCTTTGGGTGCAATTATTAAGGCAATAGTGACCCCTTTAAGATCACACAAGATCTAAATATTTTAATTAAGACTAAATGAAGATTCTTTAGTTTAATATGAATTTTATTGACATTATTAGCTTAAGAGTTCAGAGAGACTTTAATAATCTAATTTTGAGTTAATTTACTGAATTTCCCAAGATTTTAGGGCACTTAAGCACATTTTAGTCAAAATGACCAAAATACCCTCACTTAAGCTTAAAATTGGGATCTTAGGGTTTACTTATCCAAATTAATCCAAATTTATTTTAATGTGTTTCATATTAATTAATATAGTAGGAGATACACTTATCTTAAGTTTTGACCCTTTAATTAAGCTAATTAGCACTAATCATTTATTTAAGCCAATTAGGGTGATTAGTGAATTTAGGGCATTCTAGGATAATCCAACCCTATTCATAAGTTCTACTATACTTAAGATAACACTAAAAATTAGCTTGTCTAAAATCAGAGATTTAATTAGGGTTAAATTCACTAATCCTTAATTTGGGTGATTAAGGAGTGGTTAAGAATATTTAACATCCAAAATTAGTTTTAAGGGTTTGATATTGTTCTCTAGGGTCTAAGGAGCAATCAGAGCCCTTAATCCCCATATTTGGATATTTATTAAATTTAATATGATTTAATTAAGGACATCAAAGAATTGGGTAAATATTTTTAAATCCAACCATTGGATCTGAGATTTTATTTTATTTTTAGATTCCTTATATTTTTCTGATTCAAATGATATATTGGATCATACCATTTGGATTTATATAACTAAAGTTATTCAATTAATTGAATCTGTATTTTTATTTAAATTGAAACTATAGGGTTTAATTATTTAAATGCATAACTATTAAAAATGTTATCCAATAAATGTTAATTTGCCGCGGCCCAGTATCAGAACCACGTGGGTCACGAGTCGGCCCGACCCGGACTTCGTCTTCAACCTCTCGACAAGTCCCGAGTCAGCAGAACTTCCGTGCAGAAATTCTCGGCGCTCCGGTGACAGCAGCGGCTCAACTCGATCCCTAAACATTCCTAGAGTCGAGACGCATCGATTGGACCAAGAACCCCCATCTAGATTCCTCTGGATCGATGGGGTGCTACTCAACCAAGACTCCTTCAATAAGGCGTCTCAGGCCGACTGTGAGGGGACAATTCTCCTCACAGAGGCCTCGATTCGACCGGGGTTCGATCCCTACACGTTCAGGGAAGTGAGGCGAGTCGAACCCCCATTCTTTCTTAACCCGGGGCACATCCAATCGCTGGGTCCTTACTCGGACTCAGCCATGGCTCAGCCGCTAGCTCAATCGATCGATGCGACATATTCAAGCTAGCTTAGCCCCAGGTGACAATCACTACAGTTTCCTTAAGTGGCTAAGGTGCTCTAGACGACATCCAGGGCTCAATCCAGAAGACAGAATTAAACCGAGCTTAAGAAAATTTTAATGGGGAAGGCTGTACCTCAAGTCGGGCTGCAGGCTTGGCCGAGGGGAATTGAGGTGCGCTGAAGCTTCCTGGACAATAGACGAAGCTTCACAGAGGGTCTGAACACCAGACGGGCCCTCTATCAGCGGTTCAAGCCTTCAGGTCGATGAGAAATGCCGAGAGAGACGGGAGCTCCAGAGGCTTCAGCTGAGGAAATTGAGGAGTCTTAGTGAGCAAAGGGACTCACTGAGAGGTACTGGGGGTATTTATAGGCAGCTGGGAGCTATGGGGGGTGGTTTCCAGAGCTTGGCAATGGCAAGAGCCTTAGCCCGAAGGAAATGGCTCGGACCAACGATTATGGGCAATTGGGGAAGAAGATAGCCTGCCAGACGAACGCACCGAGGGCAGGAGAGGAAATTCGGTCTTTTTCCCGTACTGCCACGGGGGCTGGAGGGGTTATGGCTATCGGGGGGGACCAGACGCAAACGGGAGAGGCGAAGGAGATGATCCACAGTTCTCGGGGTGCGCGGGACCGTCCGATTGATCGACCATCGAGGCGGAACGGTCCTGATCTCCCGATACTTAACGAAGAACCGCGGAGATGAGATCAGCCGTTGGATTAGATCAAGTGATCTAACGGCTGATCGAGGATACTTACGGTGGGTAAATTGGATACCGTCTGATTAGAATCTCGAAACCGCGGAACGGCCGAGATGAGGCGGATCCGATCGAAGGCGCGGGTCGTTGGATTGAATCCGCGAAATGAATAGCTTGGATGGCTCCCGCGGTTTGGAAACCCGCCGACCGTTGGAAGGTATATTTGTAATTAGGAAAAGTTTAAGACCCTAATTTGTAATTGAACTAATTTAAATTAAATCCAAAAAGTGCCTAAATGACCTCCAAAAATTCCCAAAATTTCACCCTTAACTAATTTGGGGGTGGGGAATCCAAAAATGAAATCAGATTTTGATTTGAAGATCAAATTATTTTTGGTATTTTCTAGGGTTCAAAAATAGCCAAAATACCAAAATTTCCATTTAAGCTCCAAATGATCCCAAACTTCTAGGTTTAGGTTTAGACGACCCAATGAGTCCAATGGAATCAAATTCAAAGGTTGGTTTAGATTAATTAATCCAGATTAAGCTTGAGTAACAACAAGGGTTGTTACAACAGTACTTTTACTTCATTCTATAAATTGGCATGTTTAGTTTGATCATATTATTTATGACTTTTCCTTGTATTTAATAGATGTTTATTAGTATCTTACCTTTTTTTGTAGCTTGAGTTGAGGTATGTGATTACCTCACAAATTTGCTTAAGTTATAATTTATTATTATAACTTATATTTCTTTCTTTGTTGCTTTATCGCTACTTTCTTGCTTAAGTTAGTTTGTGATATCAATAAAACACATAAAAATGATTACCCTAAAATGTACTTAGACATTTTGTCTAACTAGATTTTTCTTTTGTTGGCTGAGGCCCTACCATTATGAAACCATTAATGGTAGATTCCGAGCTATTTGAGGAGGTTGATCATTCAGGGGAGCAGATCCAGGAGAAGGATCAGATTGCTGAGGATTTTTAGATTGCTTCTAATTTCCTTATATTTTGTATCGTGAGGATAAGAGACTTTATTTCATATTTCAGCTCTTAACTTTAATATTTGTAATAATACAAGTTTAAATTATACTTCTCTTTTCCTGCATTTTATATTCTGAGTTGGATGTTTCATATCTCATTATGGATGGATGGATGTTACTATAGTTTGCTCTTTTTCTTTCACACTCTGATTATATAGTATACTCATTAAGTGATTGTTCTCCTTTGCTTTATTAAAAAGAGCACATATTTCCTTTAAGATTGGTTTGGAGTCTTAAACTTCTAATCAAATGTTAAGTGAAGAATGTGCTTAGTGATGATCGCACCCTAACCCGGATGATTAGGGGGCGGCCGCCACAATCTTCTAAGTCAATAAAAAATGTATTAAAACTGTATTAGAATCCTCTAAGTGAGTAAAATTAGCTATTAGGTCAAATTTGTTAAAATCCCTAAAATTTCTCTAAGTCTTTTCCTTAGGAAATTCAACACCTCACAATAGGATTATTCCTAAGATTAGGGCTAGATCATAGGATAGATTTCATTCATCGAATAACAGGGTTATTCAATGAATGAATCATTAGTTTTATTAGTTTCTAGATTTTACAACTTATTTGGATTATTTTGTCTTTCAACATTAGATTTAAGATAGGAGATTCATCCTATTAAGATTGATTTGATTAATAGGATTTACCTCAATTATTAGTTCACATTTAGATTTAACCTAAATCTTAAGTCTTACCTTTGGGATTATGTGATTAAGCCTAATCTTATGGTGTTTAATCCATAATCTCTAGCTTGATAGATTTTGGACAAGCTTTTAGTTTAGAATGTCTCAACTCATAAACTAGGTCATGATGATTTCTTATAGTCAACATTGATTTAATCATATTATGACCTAGCTAATCCTAATATTTTGTAACCTATAAGGACGTACTTTTAAGTTACACTCGATAGTAGGAATTGGAGATCCTGAACTTGTGTAACTTAGAATATTTAGAATGGTTTGATTATATAATAAATGATATCACCATGTTTAGTAGAGTCTCTTACTTATTACTTGATTTTGTGCTACGCATTTCTTGAACTTTGTACTTATTTTTCCTTAAACATGTCATATAAGAAAAATATTGTTGCATAAAAAAAATGAAAACTAAGAATATTATAAAAACATTTGTATTTGGGTTCAGTTCATAGTGGATTATGGTGCATATTACTCCAATGGACAGGAGTAATGAGAGATCGGGATGCTTAACATTACTTATTGAGGAGTGTGTGTTAAGCTTGGAACTCGCTCAGTCTTATAAACATGCTTGACTCCTCAGCTATTTTTGAAATTGTCCACAGAAGTAAAAGTAAAATAACTAAAAGATATTTGCATAGTATTATCTGTCTCTTCAGTCATATTGTATTATATTATTATATTATGTTCGCCCTAGCCCATAAAGGTTACGGGAATATATTGGGCTGGATTGGCCAATTCTTTCTGATATGGCAGTTATACGTTCTCTTTAGTTTAGCTTACTATTTTCTATGTTGTTGATATATTTTATTTTAGTTAGCTGTATTTTTCCTATGTTACCTGCTTATTTGAGTAGATGCATATATATAGGATGCTAGACTTTACTGCTTATTATATGTATCATTTTCAAATTTATATTTTAAATTAATATATATCATATGATTATCAGTATATTTATGTTAGACTTTTCTTTTTAGTATTTTTACTTACTATATTACATATATATGCCCTACCTTATATATGCCCTACCTTATTTAGTTGATACTTTATTACATATATATGCTAGATAGATATTTCATTTGATTTAGAGTAAAATGGTGATATTAATAAATATTTAATAAATATTATGTTTAAAATGTACTTAGACAGTTTGTCTAATAAGATCTTTTCTTTTATTGGCTGGGGCCCTGGCATTATGAAATTGACAATGTCAGATCTTGTTCAGTTTGAGGAGCCAGTGCCTGAGGAGGAGCCTTATTTAGAGGAGATGCAGTAGCCTGGTGCAAAAGATCTCTAATTATCTTTTTCTTCATTGTGAGGATAAGTGATATTATCATTTTCAGTCTCTTAAACTTTAATTAAATAATGTAATAATACATGTACTCATGACTGTGTTTACTTTCTGCATATTATTATTTTTTGAGCTATTTCATTTTATTTCATGTTTAATGTATGGTAATTGATGTAATATTTATTTCATTTTACTTCTGTACTCTGTATGTATGTGCAGACTTAGTGACTGATTCTCTTATTTATTCTATGCACATCCTTCCCTTAGTAGAGGATTATGGATCTTACATAATCTAATGATAAGTGAGGGATTTGCCAGAGTGATATTCCACTCCTTAGTCTAATGATTGTGGACTTAAGGAGCGGGGCGCCACACATTGAGACCTTTCCTACGGTATGCGGGCTAGCCTCCGGCGACGGCGATAAGGCTGTCATTTTCCTTGACCTAAGTCACGGCCATCGGGTTTGGGAAGAAGAAACTGAAGCGGGATGGGCCGTGTCGACCCGGACCCGACCCGAGCGAGGTCTGCCCCGCTGGCCTGCTATGTGGGGGCCCGCAGTGCTCGCCCGTGTCCCCTCTGCCTGACGCATGGCATGCGGGACCCACGCTTGTGCCGGTCTCTCGTCAGTGTGGGACCCACTGTCCATCCCAGACAACAGCAGTAGGCCTGGTGGGACCCGCTGCATTTAATTATCTGCAGAAATCACAAAAATTAAATATATAAATATATATACAATATATATATTTACATGTATTTATATTATTATGTAAGTATATATATATATATACTTAAATATACATATATAATCAGAACTTATATAATTATATAATCAACATTACTATAAATCAATTTATATGTATAAACTTCTACATATATAAGTATTAGTATATTTTTAATTAATTACAGTTAGAATTAATTAATTTAATTAATTAATAATTAACATGATGTTAATAATTAGTATTAATGATAATTAATTGAATAATATTAAGCAGTAGTTAAATATAGTTAAGAAATAATAAGTTATAAAATTAACATTTAATTGACAAAATTATTAATTAATATTATATAAATTATTTAACAAAAATTTATATGATTTAGTTAATTAATTAATAAATAATTAACTATTTTTAATTAGGTTTAGGATTAAATTAATATGATTAGCTTAATCAAAATAGGGAATAATTTTTAGAATAAATAATAATTTTTGATTAATTTAATTAAATAATAATTCATTTAATTTGAATAAAAGAATAGTAAATTTAATTAAATTAATTTAATTTAAATAAAACCTAAATGTTTAATAACTTTGAAAATACTTATCCAAACATATCAAATATAGGTCTCATTTTACTCAGAAAAATAAAAGGAATTAAATGGTATAATTCAAAAATTAGTTTAGGGGTATGTATAATATAGTGACATTTTAGTACCTAAACAAACCCTCACAACTTTTAACCTAGTTATCCAAATATAGGCAATATGGGTCTTAAAATACTCAGAAGAATAGCTCCAATATTATAGAAGTACTAGTTTTCCTATTTGGGGTTTAGTTTGAAAAGTAACATTTAAGACCCTACCCTAAAAATAACCAAAATGCCTCTAGACTTCAATTGACCATAACTTGGTCAATTCAACTCTAAATTCAGATATTCAAAGTGGTAATTAGCTTAGAATTTTAGTGTCATCAATAAACAGAAATAATATTTAGGATCTGAAATCTAAAAAATTAGAAATGACCAAAATACTCATGATCTTAGTTAGGTCATAACTTGACCATTTGAAGTCCAAATTATGTTTACTCCCTATCAACACACTCAGTATATTATTGGGAAGCTATAAAAACTAAGTTTGTTGAAATTGGACCTCAAACGGAAAAATTCGGTTTTTGTATCCCATTGATCGACAAAATTACCGAATTGCCCTTAAAAATTGAAATAGTCATAACTTAGTCATATGACCTCAGATTGCAGTGTTCTTGGACTCTATGGAATCCTTGAATAGTGACCAACATTAAACTGCATAAAAATTTAAATTCCATTAATTGTAAATTACCAAAATAATTCTTAGGTCAAAATTCTTAGTTTGAACCTATATGACCCATTTCTTGCCCAAATTGAGTGTACTTATTGTCTATCTTCATGTTAGAATATAATGAATCATTTGGTAGTAATAAATTCTAATTTATAGCCCTAATTCAAAAAGTAGTTTTTTTTTACCCTAAAGTAGAGGCAAAATGGTCATTTTGCCTAAAATTTAGGTTGAGCATCTTTAAACCATAGATTATCTTCTAAGTTGATAAAACTAATATTATAACAGTAATATAATCGTTCTAAATATTAAAATCAGTTATTAGGTCAAATTTCCTAAATTATCTCTAAGTCTTTTCTTAGGACTTTACACCTCACAATAAGATTATTCCTAAGACTATGACTAGCTCATAGGTTAGATTTCATTTATTGGATAAGTGGATTATTCAATCAATTAATTCTTGGTTTTATTAGTTTTTAGATTTTATAACTTATTTTGATTATTTTGTCTTTTAATCTTATATTCAAGATAGGAAAATCATCCTATTAAGTTTGAATTGTTTAATAGGATTTACCTTAATCAATAGATCACTTTTAGACTGAAACCTAGATCTTATGTCTTATCTTTTTTGAATTATGTGATTAAACCTAAGCTCATGGTGTTTGATCCATAATCTATAGTTTAGTTGATCTCGATCAGATCTTAAATAGAACGTCTAAATTTATCAAATTAGGACGTTATGATTTATTGATTAAACATGTAGTCGTACTTGATTGAATTAGATTAGAACCTGATCAGTTATAATCTTTTTAACTTATAAAGCTGTACTTCTAAGTTACACTTGATAGTAAGAATTAGAGATCCTGGATTTGTGTAACTTAGAATAGTTAGAATTGTTTAATTAGACAACAATAGTGTCACCATGTATAAAAGAGTCCCTTGCTCACTTGATTTATTTTGTTGCTATGCATTCCTTGTATTTTGTGCTTAATTTCTTGGATATATCATATAAAAAAACTTTGTGCATGAAATAAAAATTTAGAATAATTAGGATAATAGTTGCCTTTGGGTTCAGTATATTCTAGTAGATTCCGGTACACATTTACCCTAATTGATAGGGGTAAAGAGTAATAAGGATGCTTAACATTACTCATTGAAGAGTGTGTGTTAAACTTGGAACTCGTATAGTCTTGTAGACGTGCTTGACTCCTCAACTGTTTCTATACGTGTCCACAAAAACAAATGCAAAATAACTAAAATATCCTGCATTTGTGTTTACTGCCTCCTCAGTTTTGTTGCTTGTTCTGTCTACCCTAGCTCAAAAAGGCTATGGAAATTTCTGTCTGTCCTAGCCCAGAAAGGATTTGGGAATTTCACTGGGCCCAATTGGCCAATTTTTGATATGACAGTCTTTACATACCTGTTCAGTTTCTGCTTACTGTGTATTATATTGTGATACATTTTTCAGCCAACTGTGTTTCTTACTTACCTGCTCACTTGTACATATTTATAGGATGCTAGACTTTACTGCTTACTATATGTACTATTTTCAGATTTCTATCTTTAATTAGCATATGTGATATGATCATCAGCATATTTAGGATTAAACTTTACTTTCAGTACTTTTACTTACTGCACTATATATGTATATGCCCATTCCTTGCTTAGTTTACTTGATGTGTGCTTTTGTCTCACTTTTTGTTTAGTTATAAATGTTGTATTTATAACTTACCATGTTCCTTATATGCTTACTGCACCTATGTTTTTAGTTTACTTTTCATTGTGCTTAAGATTAAAATGGTGATATTAATAACTCATTTAAAATATTTAATATAAAATATACTTAGATAATTGTCTAACAAGAGATTTCTTTTATTGGTTAGGGCCTTGGAATTTTCTCTTTTTTTTTTGTAGTTAATGAAATTTAAACTCAACATTTTAGTTAAAACAAAATTTGCATGTATTCAAATATAAGAATTTGAATGTTTTAGAAGCTGCACAAGACACAAGTTTTGTTACATTTGTTAAAAAATCTTCAGTTCTTAAACAAGAACTTGTACGCATACACTTATAGAAATAATAATGTTATTTTAATTTATAATATACTAATTAACCTTAGTTAAGTCTCTCTAAATGAGTTTCATTGCATTATTTTTCTATATATATTATGTAAGTTATTTCTACCTTATGAGCGTTATCGTGCTCTTGGGAGAGCATCTTGAAGTATTGTGAATAATTAGTATAATTTCGATAATCTATCTTGTGTACTCTGTAAAAGGTCTTATTAGTTTTGAACTATTTTGGCATATCTTAACATAATTATTCAAAATTGTTTAGTAATACACTTTAACTAGTTCATAAATTTATTTAGCTTAAAATCAAATAAAATTAAAAAAATAAAAATTTATTTAAAATTTTACTATATTTCTCAATCAATATAAAACAAATATATTAAATGATACAGTATATATATTCATATTTTTATGAATGGAACAATCATCTCTCTTTATTCTTTTTTTTTATTTTTTTATATTTCAAAAATTAAATTTTATTTTATTTTTATTTAGTATTATTATTTTTTTAATTTACTTCAAAAATAAAATAAAATTTAAGATATATTTTAAAAATATATAATATTTCTTCTAAAATTAAATAAAAACAAAGCCCTAGCTTAAGTCTCATCTGCCGCTCCCCTTAGCTTAAAGTCCCTTCCAGTCCACCATGGAGGAACAGCAGATCCAAAACCAATCCCTAAACCCGACTCCTTCCAATGACCAACAACAACCACCACCTCCTCCTCCTCCTCCTCTGTCCATTCTCCCTACCCCCCCTCCGATTGCACCTATTCCGTTGCCACGCCCCCGTGCTGTCATCTCATCTGCCGCAGCCGAATCCGATTCCGATCGTGAGGCCTCCTTACCCCCTCCCCGCACCCATGACTATGAGATTTCCGAAGAGAGTCGCCTAGCCCGCGAGCGCCATGAGAAGGCCGTTCAGGATCTCCTCAATAAGCGCCGCGCTTTCGCCATGGCCGTCCCCACTAACGATGCCGCCGTTCGCTCTCGTCTCCGTCGCCTTGGAGAGCCCGTCACACTCTTCGGAGAACGGGAGATGGAGCGCCGCGATCGGCTCCGCGATATCATGCTTAGGTTAGACAACGAGGGGCACCTCGAGCGCCTTCTCAAGGCTCATGAGGAGGAGCAGCAGGCGATTTCTGTTCCTGCAGAGGATGAAGGACCTCAGGTGTACCCGTTTTATACTGAAGGGTCTCAAGAACTGTTGGATGCAAGGATGGCATTTTTAAAGTATTCTTTGACTAAGGCGCCAGCGAGATTGGATAGGGCTAGGAGAAAGAGGAATGACCCCGACGAGGACGAGGAGGCAGAGGCCCTGGAGGCTGTAAGGCAAACTGGGGAGATGGCGCTTGAGTGCAGTGAGATTGGTGATGATCGCCCTTTAACCGGATGTTCGTTCTCGCACGACGGAACCTTTCTCGCAACATGGTACCTTTCTAAAATATATGTTTTTGATGAATTTGGTAATGTAACTATGCAGTTTTGTTGGATTGAGAAATATGATAGTAATTGGCTGCATCATGGTGGTTTTTATATTTGACATGTTATGCAATGTTTTTGAATCTTAACCTGATTGGCTAGTTCTACCATTTTGATTAGGAACTAACTAATGAGCTTCTGTTCAGTCCATACAATTTAAATGCGACATTTTAAATTGCCCAAACACGGCCAAATTGGGTTGACTTGGCTTGCTAGTTTGGTTAGTTCACGTTGCTGTTACTCTTTAAAGCTACTTGTTGGGAAGATGATGAATAGACAATACTAGCAACATACAATATATGGTGACTATAGAGATGTGAGCTTAAAAGTTGCACGAGAATAAATCTTGCGCTTGCAAAATATAATTTTTAGTGGGCTTTTTCTTATGCAGCGCTTGGAGCGGACTCGCTAAAATATGGAGCATGCCTGGAGTATCCAAGCATGCAACCTTAAAAGGGCACACAGAGCGTGCAACCGATGTGGTGTTTTCTTCTGCGGGCAACATTGTGGCAACCGCGTCGGCGGACAGAACCGCAAAGCTGTGGAGAAGCGACGGATGTCTCCTGAAATCTCTGGACGGGCATCTAGACAGGCTCGGGCGAATTGCGTTCCACCCATCTGGAAAGTATCTCGGAACCGCTAGCTTCGACAAGACTTGGAGGCTATGGGATGTTGAGACTGGAGCGGAACTGCTTTACCAAGAAGGTCACAGCCGAAGCGTCTATGCGGTATGCTTTCATCCTGATGGATCTCTAGCTGCATCGTGCGGCCTCGATTCGCTCGTTCGTGTCTGGGATCTGCGCACCGGAAGAAGCATCCTTGCAATGGAGGGTCATGTCAAGCCAGTTGAGTTCCTGCTTAACCCTGTAAAAAATTTTGAACCCTTTTTTATGCACTTGAGAGCAGTCTTTTCTTTCTTAGGTTCTCGGAATATGTTTCTCTCCTAATGGACGCCACTTAGCGAGTGGCGGAGAGGACAATGCTTGCCGCGTGTGGGATCTGAGGAAGAGGAGATGCGAGTACATAATTCCGGCACACTCAAACCTCATTTCTCAAGTCAAATACGAGCCTCAAGAAGGATATATTCTGGCCACTTGTTCTTACGATACTAAGGCAGTGGTGCGCTTCTTTTCCTCCTTTTCGGGATTCCATTTTATAACTTCTTTCTTTGGAAATTCTCGAAGAACAAATGAAATATGATGATGATGATTCTTCAATTTTCATTGCCAGGCATGGTCGGCTCAAGATTTCAAGCCTGTTAAGACTCTCTCTGGCCATGAATCTAAGGTCACCGGATTGGACATTGCAGCAGGTATGTTTGAATTTTTTTATTTGATGACAGAGGTAGGTTGGTAGAGTTGATCAACTGATTTTGGTTTTTTATTTTTTTTAATAAACTTAGATGGACAGCACATCGCAACAGTTTCACGTGATCGCACCATTAAGATCTGGTCCAGCAGGAGCAGTTTCAAACAGAAGGCTACTACTATGGACCTGGACTGATAAGCAGCAGCATTCTTGGGTGCTTAATTAATTTTTTCATTAATTCATACTATTTGCAACTTCTATTGAAAATTAACTATACTTGGAAATCGCTTGAGGCTATGAATGGGGGACCCAATTTTTTCTCTTGAAAAATTATAGATTGATGAAATAATACTATTTTGTGTAAATAATTTTTTGTTACTAATAGATTAACATTGTGCATTTACATAATTTTAATATTTATTTGGGTATTGTTGACTCCTTAAATCTTATAATAGAGTTGTTAGTATCTTAGATATATTCTTTGCTTGTTTAAGGTATATTTCAGACTTAACTTTGTTGATCAGCTTTAAATCTTGAACCAGCTAATCAGCCTCTCAGTGAGACGAGGGCCTAACAAGATTTTAGATTGAGTGAAATAGACAAAAATTGCTCTAATTAAATAATTAATGCGTTAAAATTAACAAACTTTTATGTCAATTAAATAATTTTGCAAAAATAAACTTTAAAATAATTGATTAAACTATTTTAATGATTAATTAAACTTTTAATATAACTTGAAAATGACAAATGTAGGTTGCGGAACTGAAATGTTCAATTGGTCAGTTTGATTCCATTTATTTTTATATGGTTTCGTTTAAAACTATTTTGTTGTGTCTGTTTAGGGTGACATCCATACACTAGTGTCCTGGCACATTGAAGCCATTTCTAGACAAAGCACCTGTGAGCCGAACATCTCAAATCCTCGGCTGACATTGCTTAGTAGAGCGCAGCAGTAAAATGCATTTTAGATTGTTACTACTCTTTTACGAACAATGGTCTGCACATCTACATCACTCTAGTAAAATCTTCCCAGCAAAACAGTTCTTACTAGAAATATCAGATTTGCTGAGAGAAAATTCAATGAATCCAATTTCAATTGTACAAAAGAACTAATTAGATTAATGTTAAAATTTTGGTGACAAGTGGAAGAATGCAGCTGTGAATGGGAGAATTTGTTTATTCTTCAACAAAAATATTACATTCAACATTCATCCATATTTGCTACAAAACTCTTTTTTGAATATGTAATCGTATCAGTCATCATATATTCACTTAATGTTTTCTCTGATGTCTAACAACCGAGTTCACCTTTTAATCACTTCTTATTTGGATCTCTTAAATAAATAAAAATTAGATCTACTTTCTTGAAAACATTGATGCTGGTAGATTTCCATAAATAATTCATGTTTGTGAATTCATGAAGGGAAATGTTTAGTAGAGCGCAGCAGTAAAATGCACTTGTACCTATTTTAGATTGCCACTACTCTTTTGCGAACAATGGTCTGCACATCTACATCACTCTAGTAAAATCTTCCCAGCAAAACAGTTCTTACTAGAAATATCAGATTTGCGGAGAGAAAATTCAATGAATTCAATTTCAATTGTACAAAAGAACTAATTAGATTAATGTTAAAATTTTGGTGACAAGTGGAAGAATGCAGCTGTGAATGGGAGAATTTGTTTTTTCTTCAACAAAAATATTATATGCAGCATCCATTCATATTTGCTACAAAACTCTTTTTTGAATATGTAATCATATCAGTCATCATATCTTCACTTAATCTTTTCTCTGATGTCTAACAACTGAGTTCACCTTTTAATCACTTCTTATTTGAATCTCTTAAATAAATAAAAATTAGATCTACTTTCTTGAAAACATTGATACTGGTAGATTTCCAAAAATAATTCCTGTTTGTGAATTTATGAAAGCAAATGTCTAGTAGAGTGCAGCAGTAAAATGCACTTGTACCTGTTTTAGATTGCACTACTCTTTTGCGAACAATGGTCTGAACAATGGTCTGCACATCTACATCACTCTAGTAAAATCTTCCCAGCAAAACAGTTCTTACTAGAAATATCAGATTTGCTGAGAGAAAATTCGATGAATTCAATTTCAATTGTACAAAAGAACTAATTAGATTAATGTTAAATTTTGGTGACAAGTGGAAGAATGCTGCTGTGAATGGGAGAATTTGTTTATTCTTCAACAAAAATATTACATGCAGCATCCATCCATGTTTGCTACAAAACTCTTTTATGAATATGTAATCATATCAGCATCATATCTTTACATAATACTTTCTCTGATGTCTAACAACTGAGTTCACCTTTTAATCACTTCTTATTTGGATCTCTTAAATAAATAAAAATTAGATCTACTTTCTTGAAAACATTGATACTCATAGATTTCCATAAATAATATCTGTTTGTGAATTCATGAAAGCAAATGTCTAGTAGAGTGCAGCAGTAAAATGGACTTGTACCTTTAGATTGCCACTACTCTTTTGCGAACAATGGTCTGCACATCTACATCTGTAACAATCCTAACGTTGTTACCCGTCAATTAGTGACCTAATTGACTTTAATCTTTTTCCATTAGTCTTATAATAGTGTTAGGAGCCTTAATTTCAATTTTCGTGCGAATTGGAGATCGTTTGGCAATTTCCAATATTTCTTAGTTTTCTAATAATTCTGAGAATGCCCAATTTATTTAAACCTCAGAATCGAAAACGGAGTCTGTCATTGGACTCAGCAACTCCAATTTAGCTAGGAGTGATGTTCTGAGAATTCTTGGAAGTCATTGAATTTTCTGGGTATTTTTTTTTTCTTTCGAGCGCTAATAAAATAAATCGAAATCAGGATCCCAATTCAAGTCAAATAAAAATTTAATAAAAATATCATCTTATAATGCCCCATTGAAAGGATCCTACTGTGAAAGTTTGAGCGCGTTTGAGATTCCGGATTGTCTCAAATAAATTAGTGAAGTTTAAATTTCAAAGGCTAATAATAAGAAAATTATAAATCGGAATTTGGAAATTTTTGTATATTTAAGTTATGCATAAATTAATTATGTTATGTTTTAAGTTTCGCTTATTTTCAAGCTCCCGATTTATTGTAATTAGTTTTCAAAGTTTTTTACTTAAGAATTAATATAAAATAAATTAATCGTCAATTTTTAGGCGTGCGTTCGTCTCGTCAAGACGCTCGTTTTGGTACCTAGTTTGTAATTTTTGGAGTTTAAATGACTTCAGATCTTAGCTCGGAAATTTCAGCCGTTCATTTCAATCCAATGGCTTATTTAGATCATAGATTTGCTTATATCTTCTAACGATGCAATATTATTTCCTTGGTTTACTGGTGGTCTGCCTTGATTCCTTATAACTGCTTTTCCTTGATTTGGAAGTTGATACCCATTGACTGTATAGGTGGCACAGCAGAACTTTATGGAATGATTTGTCCTTCCACATCGGTGGCATTGGCCTTCACCGGTAAAACATTTATCTGTATTATGAATTCTTCCACAAAATCTACAAGTATTTGGTGTGCTTTGAGTAGGTCTACTTGAGTTGCCTTGAATATTATAAATTTTTCCTTGAGGTCTTGAGAAGTGTTGTCCTTCCACATTGGTGTCTTAATCCTTTCTTTTTTTTTTCTCAGCCCTTATTTCCTTCCTCATTTTCCTTCGATCAAATCCCTATCACTTGTCATTTGCTCGCTGCCCTCCCCCTCTCTCGGCAGCTCTCTCGGCAGGAGGCCGAGAGGTTGCGCCTCCCCCTCTCTCGGCAGGAGGCCGAGAGCCAGCCCTCCTCCTCCATGGTTGAGTGGCGGTCCTTCTTCATGGTCGAATCTTCTCTCATCTCTCATGGACGGCAATGTTCTTCCTCTCCAATGCTATTAGATACTCCATCTGATTTAACTTTCCTATCGCAATATCCCTTTCTTCTAAGAGAAGGTTAATCTGAATTTCAGCATATTCTTAATCATTTTCTTTTCACCAATTATTGATTATATGTGAAATCGAATGTGCTTTGAAATATTTTTTAGCTATTGAGTCCTTTAAGGTTCAGCCATTTATGCATTTATTATCATGTTTACTCATATTCGATCCTAAACATTATTTAGTATGCAGTCTGCCTTCATTATATTTGATTTTTTTTATTGTTTATGCATATTCTGTGCAGTTTTTTTTTCTAAGGAATAGTTGTATGCGACTCAGTCGGTGAGCATATTAGAAGAAAGAGAAAGATAGCTTATAAGGAGGCGTAGAAGTCTTTTCTTTTATTTAGCTCAAACACATATAATAATGCTCTTCTGAAATAATTTCCTAGTGAATTATATTATAAATTTTGTATTTTTTTTTACTTAATTTCCTTGCGTTCACCCTTTAATAGTATAGCTGCTTCGCTATCTTGTAAAATGGCAAAAAGAATTACATATCCCCAAGTTTTCATGATAATTTTCTTAGCTTTATAATCCTCTTGCATAAATTATTTTTGAGGAACTTGTTCTGTGCGAATCAATTCTATCTGATTTACATTTCCAATGCTTATATTTCAATAATTATAAAACAACTATCTAAATTTCATCGTTACGCTGAAATTACTTTCCTCTCGGCTTGTTCAAATATTACAAGTGAATGAGATTTTTATACAACAATAACATCAACCTAAGTCTTAGGTGGGGCTGGTTTCATTGAAGACCTCCTTGTTCAAATTAATGAAGATCATTTCTAATGATTTCTTTACATATTATTTTTTTTGTTTTCCTATTCCTCTTTTAACATGAGCAAAATTCATGTACTTAATATTTCTAACTAGGGCATTGAGCCATTCACACTTGTTATGTCCAAATCATCTATATGATGATATTCTCTATTTTTTTTTTCACTATTGAAGCCACCCCAAACTTGCTATGAATGAACTCATTTCTCATTATATTCTTTCGAGTATACCCACCCATCCATCTTGGCATCCTACCCTCTTTGCTTATTTTATTAGCAAGTTCTTATTGGCCAACATTCAACCCCATATAGCATAGTCAATCCTATAGTTGCTCTTAAGACAAAATTGTAATTTCTTTCTAAAAGTAATCTTTCACAACTCAAGTCTTACTTTAACTCCATCTCAAGTTTTGTCAATCAATCAAATAACATGCACTAAATAAAATTTGATAGTTCTTTGAAGTAGGAGGAGTGTTGATCATATTCTTGATGTTGGACATTAGGAATTTAAGATCCTTTGTTTTGGTGATGGAGGTGGAATTGCTACGAGAGCTCGAGTTATCGCGCTTGATTGAGAGTCAACGTTCATCGATTCCATTAGTGATGGATCTGGCTGGAGGGTGTCGATCTCTCCGGATTGAGGAGCAACATAGTAGTGACAAGTTTAGATTTGGACGGAGTTGTTAGAAGTTGTCACGTTAGCAATAGATTGGATCATCAACGAAGGATTTGGGTTTATGCAAAGATTGGAGAGAAAGAAGAGGGGAGCGTTGAGGAAGATGATTGCTCTGATACCATGTTGAGAGAGCTAGAGCGGGAGAATCACAAAGAGGATATTTCATTGTTGTCACACACGATGGGGTACATATACGTGTACGGTTGGGATTTGATTGGGTTGTTATTACCACTAATTATTGCTCAAATTAGTTTAATGTTGTATGCAAGAATATGGAGGTTTGCAAAAAAACTGAACATACTTGCTTTCATAGAAAGTTAAAGCCACTTTTTACAAAAATATGTTGAAAATATTTCCACAAAATGATTGAACAAACTTGGCTTATTTTTGAACTAAACAAATTATTAGACAAATTGCCCAGCTAACCTTTTTGTTTAAAATATTTTATTGGTTGTCTTTAAATTTCTTTTGAACCTTCTTAGTTATTTCTTACGACACTTAAAGTGTTTAAAACTTGCTGCTATAGTCACATTAATTATGCTATTATTGATAAATGAATTTAATTAATCTTTGAACATTTTTAATTAATAAATTTGCATAAATTGATTATATATAATCCATCTCTTCTGTTGGTATTTTTTCCATTGTTCAGTTTGTAATCAGTTCCATTTTTTCTTTGCCTTTTCATTTCTATCAGCACAGAGTTATGCTTTCATTATTGCTCCTCCTCTGTTGAGAAATTATTTAATTTTTTATAAATTCATATGGTGGTATTGGATATTGAATGTGATTATTTAACATTGTTTGACAGGTTATATCACCTATAATTGCTAATGGTGTTGTTTTAGATACTCCAGAATCAAGCAAACTTTTAAGCGCTGTTGCAATTGCTTTATCAAATTGTGGCAGGTTTGCAGCATAATGATTTTATACAGTTCACTTAACCGTAAATCCTTAACTTAATCATTTAGCTAATTGAGAAGGATCAGGCAGTTGTGTATTGTTGTGATAAACCCATAAAATCGTAACATATTCTTAATGTTGCCAACAGTCTAATGCACACTACATGAAATTGTCTACAATGTTAATTATCCACTCGAGGAGTGACCTTTCTAGCCATTGTAATTTTAAAGATGGAAGGTTTTGTTTGTATATAGAAAGAACATTATATATTCTTGATTTTGTTTCTGTGGATGATTGCATCATGTTTTTATAATGTGCTTTTTGTTATCTCATCATTAAGGAGGTTAATATTAGTTGATCAGCATCTAAATCCAGAGTGATTTGAGCATCTAAATCCAGCCAAGTTATTGTTCAGGGTATAGATAAAATTTAACTATGCATGTATTTTCCAACAATCGCTATAATATAGAAATTTCATTTGGTTAACAACGCTATGCCTATAATCATGTTTCCATATCATCTAGTGCTTGAACCTTGAAATCCACTCCTCTAGGATGCACAACAAATTTATTTGACTAGTCATCAATTTAATGCTCATTTAAAAAATCAATTCTGTAGCTATGATCTTGCATGAAGCAAAATTATTAGCTGGAATCAGCTTGCTGTTGTATAAATGACAGAATATGACATAAGATAGCCAATAATACGGTTTTCTTAAAGGAAAATCATTATCTTGAAACTTTACAAACTAAAATATATAGTAAGAACCTAGAAAGGACAGTGTTGCAGTTATTTAGTTGGGGAAGTTTAGAATTCGTGTATTTCAAGACGACAATGCAAAATAATGCATGTATTATGAGTGCTTTGCTTTTACTTTTTTGTTGTTTGGTTGGGTATATTATATTGTAGAATTTAAATGGGTTTATAAAATGAATTGAAACAATGATTGAAGTTGGTGGTGGGACAACCTTGGGTATGGCAAGTGGGCGATGGGTGGCAGATGATGGGCTGACTAGGGCTTTGGATGTTTTTGCTGATGATGCCTGAGGCTCATTTGGGATGTACGAGGTATTGCCAGAGAGATTGGAAGTCATTGGACCTCTGCAGAATCAATGTGTACTCTTCGCCCTAGCTTCATGAGCTGGATAGTGGTAATGCAAATTACTTGGTTTTCTTGTATTCACTGTTTGTTCAGTTATGGCTCCTTTTATATTACTGGAAAATTGACATTTTGTAGGAATAGGAATACACCATGAATGCATATTGCATTTTTACAATTGCCAAACAACACCTCTTAAAAAATGAGATGTACATGGAATAATTCAAGTTGTGGGTGTGAAAGTAAAATTGAATGCCTTTGGCTGGTAGTGGTTGATGATGGTGGCAAGCGCAGAAAGGGATCCACAACAATGTGTAATAGAGCTTTTGAGTCGGGGTTGACAAGTGACATGGGTTACAGACAATGGTTGAAAAAAGAAAGGATGGGTTGCTAGCAAAGGGTTGACAAGAGTCAGGAAGTAACAAACAATTGCTGGTGGTTTTGAAGATCTGCAAATTGGTGGCAAGGGTTGTTGATGGTCTATTGAGGGCATGCTATTTTTCAAGACGGAATGAGATATTAGCAAACCGTTGTTAGAGAGTTTGGACCTTTCAATGGCATGGTGTGTTTTGAGACGGCATGAGATATTAGCAAAACATTGTTAGAGAGTTTGGAAAAGTGGTTGACCTTAACAGAAAGTATCATCATATCTTCACTGAGCTTTGCATTGAATTACTTGATTTTCTCACATTTGGAACTCAGTTGATTCTATCACATTTAGATTGTTGGGAAACGTCACTAGGAAGGAAGCGAAATGAACCACAAGTGCAAGTTACTTTTATTTTGCATCCCACTAAACAATAATAGGTTGAGAATCCTGACATCTGGATTGCAATACGCCAGTAATGCTACTGACTAAATAACTCCATAAACAATGGGAATCACTTAACCAAGTAATTCAACTTGTGCATAATGATGGCTAGTAAAATTAAATGTTTAAATATCAATTAATATTGGGATCGCACTCATTTATAAAAGGTGATTCAAGGAAGTTCCATTAAGTGCCTATATAATTATTAAGGTTACGTGACAATATTGTAGTTCATTACATTAACACCACTTCAATATGAAAGTCTTTATGAAATTGATAGAAGTATTGTGATCCCTTTCAATAGAATTCTAACATTTCCTTCCAAAAGAATTACTACTCTAGCCTACAGTTTTTCACTCTATTTGATATTAATGACAATTTATCAGCCAAATGCACCAACATAACTATATATATAATCTGTCTTGAGTGCACAATTATATTATAACATCAAAGGTATGCTATCAATATTCAATTGTGTTGTTAATTCAGGAATCTCTTTGAAACTTATTTCAACACAATTGGGGTTGAACGAAGCTAGCACAGCTAAATATAATTCAGTTTTTCCAAATAAAGGCCATCTGAGTGTAACAAGTGTAAATTATGTAAGAGGTATTTAGATCGATCAAAATTAACTCTATAAATCAAGCACACATGGAGGACTTTGGCCTCATGAGGAGGTGAGTGAAAGAGTTTAACTTTAGTGCAAAGATGGGGATGACTAAGTATGAAGCCCATTCCAAAATAAACTTCAAAAAATCAATGAACTTGCCAAGTTGAGTTTTACAAATTTCTCTATCCCTCCATGTGTCATTTCATAAGAACAATTTCAATGGAACTTTTCTTGTTCTATATAGATTAGATTTTGCAATATATATTGTTAAAGATGCTTTTTTTTGTACATTGTATTTCCTTTATTTGGAAATTTGTTGACCATAAATAATGTTTGTATTTAGGCATTGAATTCAATTCAATATCTATTTAATATATGGGCATCAATTTCCTTTCTTGTTTTTGTCATGCTTCTTCATTTTTATTAGGAGTACTATGAGTTCAAGAGGACTGAAGAGAGTACTAGTTTACCCATTACTAGTCCTTTTTTTGAACTAAATTGTAGTCTAGTGTAGGGAATTGAACTCATGTTTTGGTATTTATTGAGAGGAATCAAGCTACATTGTTGTTTTTTTTTTAATTTATTTTGGTTTTAATTAGTGTGCTTGCTAGCTGTTATTATTGAATTCAATGAAAAATCAATGAAATGAACAATATAAAAGATTGCCTAGAAAGGGACAACTTGATGACAAGAAATCTGATATTAAGAATCTTGATTAATTTGTGCATATTTTTTCAAATTATTTTATTATCAATCTATAATGATTTTTTTTCATAAGAAAACTCTATTTGCAATCCCTTGAAAATTTAAAAGTCCTTTTAGCTCCACACCATCTACAACATTATTTTTGAGTCAATTTAATATCAACATTATGTTGGTGTTCAACCTCTAAGTTGATTATGAATCAACTATCCGTCATTATATATTATGGGCGTGCAACTCTCATGTTGACGTATTGTAAAATAATATTTAGAACATGCAAACTATGCCTATGCAAATTGATAAAGATCATTTATAGTTTATGAATATATTTGATTGATTTTTACTCAATCTAAACAAAGATGACATAAACAACAATACCACCAAACTTGAGTTCCACTAGGTGGGGCCAATTATGTATCTTTTGTTTCCATTGTGCATGATCAAATAGAAGCCTCATATATTTTAAAAAGAGAAGATCTTCTCTAATGATTTCTTCCTTTTTTTTTTTGTCTTCTTTTTTTAACATGATAAAATTCTCACTCAGTTTTTTTACATGGCACCAAAAGGTGAATGCGTGAAATGCCTAAAACATTTAAGGTGACTTCTTTAATCTTATCCACGATTGGAGCTACTCCAACCTTACTATGAACGAACTCATTTCTCATATTATCCTTTCAAGTAAATTACTCGTCTACATTAGCATCCTCATTTTTATAACACTTATTTTGTTAGTTTTTTCTTGTAGTCTAACATTCAACCCCTTATAATGTAGTTGGTTATATAGCCACTCTATAACAATTTTATTTGACTTTGAATGGGATTTTTTGATCACACATCACTCTAGAAGTGCTCTTTTATTTCATCTACCAACTGGAATCCTATTAATTATATCACCCTTTGTCATCATTATTTTGTATATTTGAACCAATGTATTTGAATCTCTCTCTCTTCTCTATTACATGGTCCTCAATAGTAATAATATCCTCAAGATTACGACTTCTATTATGATTAAATATACATTATAATCTATTATTGATCTACTAAGATGAAATACTTTAGATATAAAATTTATCCTTTTTAACTCAAGTTTTATTTTTATCTATCTCTAGTCTTATCAAATTTGCAAATAACATGTACTTAGAAATCTTCTCCTGAATATGTTTAGTAAAAACATTCATAACAAAGGCAGAGTGATATGAATTAAGAGTAGAAGCTTGATGCAATTTGATAGTAACAGGATAAGTGTAAGACAAGTAAACTTGTTATCAAACACTTGTTACTGTCACCTTATACATATCTTCAATAACATCAATACAAGACAACCTTTTTCTTTCCAAAAATCTCTAATTATTATTTTGGTACTTTATCATAAGGCTTTTTAAGATTGATAAGGATTAAATCAAGATCTTTTCTTTCTCTAAATCTCTGCATTTTAATTCTTGGTAAAAATATATGTTCATGGATTTTGTGAAATATGGGTGTCTTCGTTATCTATATTTAATCATTCTTATCGAAAGCTTTAACATTTAGCTCATCAACTTAATTTTATTATAATTTATGTATTCTTGAGCATCATCTTTATTTTCTAAATATGTACTATAATAATCTTTCTTCAATCATTTGATATTTATTTAGTTTTCAAAATTATATTTTATAATTTGGTAATCCAAAAAATGCCTTATTCAAAATATTCACACATCAATATGATGTCATCCAATCTTACAATTTTTGTACTCTTCATCTTTTTTAAAGCATTCTAAACTTCAATTTACTAGTTTGTTGAATGAAAGTGCAATTGATGTTATTTTATAATTATTGTATTTTTATTAATTAAATTTGTACAATCTTTATTAAAACATATTAAAATAATCATTTATATTGAATATTTTTATTCTTACTAAAATTTTTTTAGAGCTTAACAATCATTATTCTTGGTATTTTATTTGATATAAGTTCTTGTTTTTCTATCTCTTATTTTGGCATGCTTATATATTAATATCTCAACACTTTTTTTGTATATATATTGTTGAATGCTACAGTCTTGGCATCACAAATTATTATTTTGAATTTACAACAAACTAGTTTATATTTGTTCAAATTTCTATCATTTTTACATTTAAAGTAGTAACAAATCTTTATTTCTTGAATTTTTACCTTAACGGTTTTTCACTATCAGGCATTTTTGCTTGCTATTAGGTGGTCACCCATTTGATTCATTAAGTATATTTTAAGCAATTTAGTAAATACAACTAACAACCAATATTTATATAAAATTTTCCTTATTCTTAAAATATACAATCCAAATTTTAAAATTTTACTTCAAAAAATATCTTTATTATGGTTTTTAAAATTTATTGTCTAGTTTTATAACTTATCTTAGATTTAGTATTACATATATTGCTCCATATTTTCAAATCAAAATCTAATAATCAATTTCAAGCAATCACTTGGAATATCTTGCAATTCTCACAATATAAGTGATTTTTTTTAATCTGAGCTTTAGAAGCTTCATTTTTTTAAGTAATAACATGTTCCTCTTTTTATAAATAAGTTTTAGCAGTCATAATTATGTTTGATTCATGGTTTAATTTAATTTCAATTAATGTATATCTTATATAAATAAATGTTACTTCCTACATTAGTAATCTTATGGGATCATTGATTTAGATTGAACTTGCAATGGCAAAAATTAAGATGGAGTAGCCTTTGACCTAATTAACATTTATCTTTCTAGCGTTGAAATTCTTGGTTTAGTGATTGCAACCATGTTATTTTCACATATCAATTCCTTTTATAACCAATATCATTGAGCCTCCATATTTTCTCTCACCATTGTTCTCTCAACCTCTCACCAACTCTCTTCCTAACTTTATGTATTTCAGCATCACCCTTTTTTTTCTACTTAGGTGCCTCACTTCATTCATAAATTCTCCCTTTCTCTCTTTCCTCTGTTCACACCTTTTTTTGCACTTTCGATATCCTATTATTACCTTGTAACCTATGTAGAAATCTAATGCGCTCTACCTTTTGCACTTATATGAGAACCCAATAGGTCAAGTTGAACTATGAGCTAATCAATCCTACCTATGGTTGATTTCAAGTTGATTTTGATTTGAGTAATGGGTTTAGGGTTTAGGGTTCAGGGTTCAGGGTTCAAAGTTCAGGGTTCAAGTTTCAGGGTTTAGGTTTTTGGGTTTTGGGTTTTGTTTTGGGTTCAGGGTTCAGGGTTCAGGGTTTAAGGTTCAGAGTTCAGGGTTCAGGGTTTATTGTTCAAGGTTTAATGTTCAAGATTCAGGGTTCAGGGTTCAAGGGTTCAAGGGTTCAGGGGTCCAGGGTTCAGCATTCAAGGTACAGGGTTAAGGGTTCAGGGTTTAGGGTTCAAGGTTCATGGTTCAGGGTTCATTGTTCAGGGTTGTTGGGGTTCAGGGTTATTGGGGTTTAGAGTTTTGGGTTTAGGGCTTAGGGTTTTGGGTTGTATGGTTGTAGGGTTCTGGGTTTAGGGTTTAGGGTTTATGATTCAGGATTTAGGGTATATGGTTGTAGGGTTGTAGGATTCAGGGTGTAGGGTTCAGGGTTTAGGGTTGTTGGATTCATGGTTCAGGGCTATTGGGGTTTGGGGTTTAGGGTTTAGGGTTTAGGATTTAGGATTTAGGATTTAGGGTTCAGGGTTCAGGGTTCAGGGTTCTGGGTTGTATGGTTGTAGGTTGTAGGGTTCAGGGTCAGGGTTCAGAGTTCAGGGTTCAGGATTGTTGGAATTCAGGGTTATTGGGGTTTAGGGCTTAGGGCTTAGGGCTTAGGGCTTTGGGCTTTGGGCTTAGGGCTTAGGGCTTTGGGCTTTGGGCTTTGGGTTTTGAGTTTAACGTTTAGGGTTTTCTTTTTTTTTTGTAAGAGAAAAAGGGTATTTTATTAATTAAACAAGAGGATACAAAATAGAGAATGACTAGTTTATAAAAAAATACCAAAAGAGTCATTCAAAAATAACATGGAATCATAAATAGAAAATCAATAGAAGAGAAATGGTGCTTTAAAAAATAAATGGTGGAAGGTTTTAAAATAGAGCAAATGTTTTGCCTTCGTTTTTGCCAACTATCATTTTTTGAAGATAAATAATTTTTCTTTGCACACACTTGTACCATCCATCCAAACAGAAGGATGGTTGAAATGAAAAAATTATTTACTTTTTCATTGAAATGTCATTAAAGAAAGAAGAAAATTAAAAATAGAGAAATATAGATGCATAATTATTTAGTTATTGGAAAAAAAACTAGTGTTGTTTCTATTCAAAATGCCCGGCTATGACATTGCTATGCACGATGTTAACAAAGAACAGCTGTGGCCAATGGATATTCGGCATGCAAGCGGATAATTAGTATAGTTAATATGCATTGGTCGAAAAGGAAATAAAAAAAAAAAATCATACTTTTCATGTGCTAAACAGCACAAAACAGCCAGCCGCATTTTGGAGACAGCTTCTGAAAACTCTTTTATAAGGGGCTACTTTCTAAAGAAGCAAGAAGAAAGCATATCTCTAAATGATAAAAACCTGATAAAATGGAGTTATATATAAAATACAGTAGCCTAAAAGCTATCCCAAAAGCCAGAGTGGACTGAGATGGCTTGAGTTCCAGATGTAGCTTATTATAAGTGTTTACGACATGACCCGCTGTAGACAATTCGAGTACTAATCCTTGCTAATGCCCAGCTCCACGAGAATTTGGGCTACAGACTAACGGCTAGATCGAGTAAGGATTGGAGAGCAAAACTCCATCTCATCAAAGTCAAAATTTTTATTCATTTAAAACATTTCATCCTTTCATATTAGAACACTGAGTAATACTATTCTTTACAAACATTTCTTACAAATGATCAAAAGATTTATACATGCATGCATATTATTTATCTCGATTTCAAAAATAAAGAATATAATATCATAGCACATTATTATTAAAACAAAGCATCTTTCATCAGCAATCATATTTGATATCCAAATTCTAAATACACAGGTCATTATTTGATTTGCATGTTATTTCTCATTCGATTCTAAGGTTGTGGAAAAATTGTATTGAAGCTTTCAATTTTCAATGTATGTACTTCCCCTTGAAAGGAAAGGAAATAAAAGCAAATATTTTAGATTTGTATGATTATTCAAGTGATTGTTTGATAATCTGATATCATTTATTGGTTTTGGGTTTGAAAATAAAAGGCAATAAAGTAATATTACAATAAAAACAGTCATAAAATTAGATTGTAAATTTTTAAGAAAGTTAATTTAGATATTTTTAAGAGTAAATTTTAAATGTTGAATAGTAGGATTTTGAGTGTGAAGCCAATCTTATGTGGAATAAAATTAAACTGTTTAAATGTAAGACTGAAGAGAATTGTAAGAAATATCTCTAAATGACAAAAAGTATTCACTCCCAACCTAAGTAAAGCTCAAGCCCCAGACATGGGGTCAATTAGCTAAACATATGCCCATAGATAAATATGTAAAATAGGGTTAAAAAAAAACACTAAGTAAAGCTATCTTTTCATATCATAAAAAGGCAGCATTTTATAATGACTAAAGGTGACCTCCACAATCATAACAGTAACAGCTCATCATTTTTGAGAGAATAATTCTTCATTTAAAGTCTGAAAATATCAAATGCAACTCCATGTTTAACATACTAGTTTTCCATATGTGCAAGGAGCAACCAGGAAACAAGTAGTTTTTTATGAAACTACTTATGATTAATTTTGAAGCATGTGAGCGTAGCCAGTGCACTTGCACTTTTAAAAGTCAGAGAAGAGATTTTTATGAGCTATAATAATAACAAATCATAAGCCAACTACTAAAAATGATTGGGAAGTTACAAATAAATAAAATAATAAAAAAGATAGCAATAAAACAAAATAAATTTAACAAACGGCATCAGGCAAAATAAAAAAACAAAACATTAATAAGCTTAATAAACATTAGAAAAGCATTAAAACATTGTGATATCATTGATAAACACTGAATGCAGTATGTTTTGATGTTAATGCATACAATATTCCAGATAGCTTAAGAGATTTTAGCATAAATAAGCATATCTGCAGACTAACGAAGCATCCAAATTTGTGATTTTCTTATCTTGAAAGATGATGAATCTGCAAAATCCAAAATGTGTCCAGAAACCATAAAATCTGCAACAAAAAAGCCATATGTTCATCTGGTCGGCATTAATCTATGGAGCACTATGAACAAAAACCTCAATTACCACAGGAAAGGTAGAAGGATATGCAGAAAAGCATTGATTCATCTTCGGCAGAGAATACGACGGCATCAGAGAGAAAGATTAACCTTAGAAGGAAGAATCACAGCACAGTCGTTTCACTCAGTACAAAAGCTTGGATAAGACTCTGCGCAGCGTGCGTTTGCTCGGGAGTTCCGGATATTAAGATGACTGTTTCCTTTGCTTCTGGTCTGGGATCAGTGATGGTTATTTTGGCTTCTGATATCTACACATTCAGAAATACAATTGAAAGTTGATCAGATATTGATCGACTGCTGTAAAGGGCAAAAGAGCCGAGCCAGATCCAGCCTGCGACTCCATTAATGAATGGAATGTGAGTGAATTCTAACCTCCCGAATCCGCCTCAAGCAGCCTCCATCCTCTCCATAAATGGAAGGTACAAGAGCTCGAGGAACAACTACGTCCACTGTTGTATGAGGAATAACAGCTGATTGGTTTCCACTGAAATTATAATAAACCAAGGAAAAACAAAGAATTAAATGTTAAGTGCAACAAAAAAAACATTCAAGAGAAGAATAATTGAAAAGAGAAATGTTATTTAGACCATCTGATATGGTACTCAGAAAAACCCATCCAATAATATTTGAAAATCATTTCAATACAAACTTTAAAAATAATATTTATATTATTTTAATGTAAATAAATAAACACTAATGAAATAATGTCAATACTATTGGATGGATTTTTTTTGGATGCCACGTCAGCAGGTCTAAATAGCAATTCTCAATTGAAAAAAGAAAAAAAAAAGCTGTTGTCTTGAGACGAGTGTTTGTAAGCGACCGGTGTTTTTAGTTCCAGAAATGAGTTCATTCAATGCTGTTGAGTGGACTAATAAGTAAACCTGTAAGCCCGCAAGTTCAACCCCCTAAACTTTGGATGAATAGGCCTTAACAAGTATGAGCTTAAGTGGACTTAATACTGATGGGCTTAGAGTCGGACTATAAGGTCGTTTATCAGTTAAATGCTTGTTCTCACAAATATCATCAAACAACCACCAAGTAACTCTGAATTTAAGAAACAAATAAATCATAATTGGAGATAATATTTGAACCCATTACCCACTATAAGCATATGCTTATATCACGTTTTAAACATGAAATTACGCAAATGCTATAATTTTGAGCGGGCATGAATCAAATTCTATATATAACAAACCATCAAAAACTCGAAAACTTGCAAAACAATATTCGAGCTTAAACTTCACTCAAAAGCTAGCACTGACCAAAATGAAGATTCTGCGCTTGTTAAATAAGGAATATATTATTGTACTAACGGGTTTGAGTAGATCTTAATGAGCAGCCAATCAAAACCTATCATAACTATGAGCTACCCTAAGTTCATGATGGGCTTCCACAGGTTTAAAAACAAGAACCTTGATGCAATAACCCATGTTACATCACTAGTTTCATTAAAGTGGTTTTCAGTGATCGCTATTTGATTCACAAAAGCATAATTCTTATAAACTTGGTTGTTTTGGACTTTGAGCAAGACATTTCATTTTACTAGACCTCTCTTAAATTTTAAATTAATTCAATTTCAAATAAAAGAGTAACTTTCAATCATTCTATTAATTTGGTCTTTGCTTGTGCATAACAAAGAAAGTGAAGATGATTTTAAAGCCATGAAAATTTACTCATTTCTCATCTTTATAAAGGTGAGTTCTATAAAAACACGCATGCATTCACTTTCAAGCAAACAAGTACTAGAACTCAGTTCCAAAATAATAGAGTATCAGTTACTTCCAGCAGTTGCCTTTAAACAAAAGAATTCTAAAGGGATTAATATCTAACCCAGGGAAACCACCAATGCTTCTAGACGGTGCCCCACCAAAGTCAGGAATAGGCATGGGTCCGCCACCTTCTCTCATGCCCTGTGACAGTTAAAAAGCAGTAACACTGTAAAATAGAAATAAACTTTCTACAGAATTAGTTTCTTATTCATTTAAAGCAATAAATTCAATTAATAATAAATTTGCATAAATAATCGGCACAAAAAAATAAAAGATTAAGGAGGTCAAAATTTGAAAGGAACGTCCTTTAACAAAAAAGAAACATGGAATCATAAATAGAAAATCAATAGAAGAGAAATGGTGCTTTAAAAAATAAACGGTGGAAGGTTTTAAAATAGAGCAAATGTTTTGCCTTCGTTTTTGCCAACTATCATTTTTTGAAGATAAATAATTTTTCTTTGCACACACTTGTACCATCCATCCAAACAGAAGGATGGTTGAAATGAAAAAATTATTTACTTTTTCATTGAAATGTCATTAAAGAAAGAAGAAAATTAAAAATACAGAAATATAGATGCATAATTGTTTAGTTATTGGAAAACAAACTAGTGTTGTTTCTATTCAAAATGCCCGGCTATGACATTGCTATGCACGATGTTAACAAAGAACAACTGTGGCCAATGGATATTCGGCATGCAAACGGATAATTAGTAGTTAATATGCATTGGTCTAAAAGGAAATAAAAAAAAAAAATCATAATTTTCATGTGCTAAACAGCATAAAACAGCCAGCCGCATTTTGGAGACAGCTTCTGAAAACTCTTTTATAAGGGGCTACTTTCTAAAGAAGCAAAAAGAAAGCATATCTCTAAATGACAAAAACCTGATAAAATGGAGTTTTATATAAAATATATACCTGGGGTGCCCATGGTGTTGGAGGCACCCTTTCTGCACCAAGAGCAACGCCTGGACCATGAATTGCATGAGGAAAAGCAGGTCTTTCCTCATGTGCATGGGAACCAGCATCCTTTGGAAATGGAGGAAGAACACCATATAACCTTGGAGGCGAAGGTTCCCTTCTCCCCATGTATGAACAGAAAGGAGGCATCTGATCTAAAAAAGGAGCATGTGGAGGATTGTTCAAAGAAGGGACTTTATCACGAAAAAGATGACCTCTAAGCCTAGCAGTTATTTGCAAAAGTGCTTCCCTTACAGCTCCAAATTCACCACTTACCTATAAAAAACGTGATACCGTCAATTTACAACCCACAAAACCAGACAAGATGATTTCACACTAGCAGTGTTGAAATAAGCATTCACGATGGAAATAAAGTGTTCTATCAAATTTACCAAATGCACAAAGGCAAGGGGATAGAGTTTATCATACTTGAACCATTTCATCATTTTCAGATACACCCTTTGGAATCTGGTCCTTACTCATTACACGTATATGGGCTCCAGAAAGCTTTCTCATTTCTGTTATTATGGAGCCACCTTTTCCAAGTAGACAACCAATTTGATTGGAAGAGACAAGCATCCTAGACAAAACAAAATTATCTTTGTTGTCAGGAACTGCCATAAGAATTCTTTGCTGGACACGAAGGAGTGCATCCTGTGGAGGGGATACTCTGTCACCTGGAAGCTACATAACAAAATAAACAGCCTCGTAAAATAGGAGTCTGGTACCACACCCAAAAGAAAATAAATTACCTGTGCAAGCAATGCAACCAATCATGAAAGCAAAAGCAAATCGTTTTGTGCATTCATATGCAAGCCGACAAACCTTCCATTAATTGTATTGAAAAGAACGAGTATACCAACACTAATATCGATAAAGATTATGCTCTCTAAGAAACATGTTGTAAGCAATTTGATCTTTAAAATAAAATCTAGTGTGCAAAGTCAACATCCCAATTACTGATCACAGCACATAAGAAATCATACCATCTAAACCATCTAAACCATTATTTATTATTCATAATTCTAACTATTTATGAAATGAATTATTGAAATGAGTAGAATATGTATTCCATGAAAAAAATTAAAAATAGTTAAAAATAAAATTTTATTTCATCCAAATATGTTGTGATAAAGCAGATTGTTTAATTAGTTATCTGCGGTTTTTGCATGTCAACATAAAGCTCAGATACAACAAACCTTCTCTAACCAAATACGATGAAAGTTTGCAAAAGTTGGGAAAAATTAATCTAAAGCATGTGCAAAACCATTATATGCAACGTCATTTTTTAAAAGGGCTGCGCTAGTATAACTGCAAACAATGTATTAGAAAGAAAATGACATGGCTGAGTGGCGGATCAGAAGAGTGGCGAGAAAAAAAAATTTGAATTATGCAAAGAAGTTAGTGCTGGGCAGAAAATTGTCAAGAATAAAAGAAAGACTGATCCAACCAGAAAATTAATCAGAAGAAAAAAATACAGATGCCTTGCACAACTCTAAAACTCTGAGTGAAGGTAGGGCCGCGCCACAAACTCTAAGAATGGTTTCTTCCCTAGACCAACTCTCCAAGTAGAGCAAAGTACAATACGCTCTAGGGGTGTAAACAAGCCGAGCCAATCTCTATTTTGGTTCATTAATGGTCTTGTGAGCCAAGCTCGAACCGCAAATCACGCTTAAATCATTAAATGCACTTGCTTGGGCCAGCTAATATCGTTAGCTCATTGAGTAAGTTCATTTTTTGTCATTTAATAGTAAATATAATATGATTTATAAACATTGATTAACTTAATTAATCAATAATCTAATTAAGCTTACCCTTTATATCATCATGCACAAAACTCATTTTACTAGCTTATCAAGCTCGTACTTTTTGAGAAACTGTATGGCTCAAGCTCGACTCAATTATACCCCTAGTGTGGTCATTAAATATAAATGATATCCAAAATAAAAAAAACTATATGAGAAAAGTATAACCAAAAGTATTTCATAATTTATTTTGTTGAACATGAAAAATGAACCCTAAATAAAAGGCAAATGACAAAAAAACTTTAACTCATCTAAACACCTGATATTTGATTTACAATGAGATGTGAATGGAGATGATAAAGTATAGCAATTAAAAATATCCCTAAGTCACATAAGCATACAGCAATTATCCTACTAGAGTATTAAAGTGATGAGTTGCACAACCAGCCGCATCATGAGAAACAACATTGGCAACATATGTTGTTGCATTTGCTTATCATCCCCTTACCTTTAAAATAAAAAATGCAAACTTCTAATAATATCATGCCAGTAAGATAATTGTCATTCAAAACAAAGAACGCATAAAAAAACTAGTAAATTTTTTTCAATTTGGGGCAGCAGGTAGCATGCTCCGATGAGTTCAAAAACAAGTAGCACAATGGAAAAACCATCATATAAAATTTTTATTAAATTTTTTATTTAAATATAAAAAAATTCAAATTTAAGCATAACAATTAGTTGATAAATATTATGAATTAATTTGAAACTATGTAACAAGATTTGTGTTTCAAGTAGAGTCAAGCCCCTTTTCATAAGGCAGTCGGCTAATCAAAGTAGTCAAATCAAACAAATACTCCAAAAAAATAAGATACAATCAAATAGTTATCCACAGCAAGGGGTATTTCCCAAAAAAAAAAAAGAGCTAAATTTTGGTGCATTGTATATCAACTTTGTGTTAATATATATAAAAAACTGGTAATTGAGTTACGTCTGATTCGACATTACGGGGCGTTGAGCGGAGCAAGCGCAGCATAGAGGATTTCCTAAGGAAATTAACAAATATTTTGGTACATTAGAAAGAAAAGTCATAATCAACAGATCATACTACACACAGCATTAACTCCTTGCTATAGAAGAAAACATGTATATAAACAGTATCCAGATTTAAAATCCAAGAATTAATTGGTCCACCTTACGCTATTTGAGGTCTATCTTTTTATTTTGTTTCTTATTGGGTTGTGATCGGAGCATATTTAAAGGCCCCTATTGTTTTGTATTTTACAGCTTTTGATTAGCAAGTAATCCTCAATTTTGTGTCTCAATTTTTTTTCCTTTCATTCTTCCTAAGGCTCATCAACTCCACCCTAATGTTCTTATAATACCACTCTCAACCCACCCACATTATATTTCAACTTTCTTTCATTCCTATTAATATGTCCTCCAACTCTTCTCCTGAAACTAGACAGCCACAAGGTCTCTTATTTTTTTCAAATAGAAACAGTTTTCTCTCACCCACAGAGTTTCAGGTAAAGCCAAGACAAACACGTTCTAATGCCACTCCGAACTGTAACCCCTGTAACTTTATATTTGGTTTAAAAATAAAAAAGAGATTTGTAAATTGGGGACGTGGTATATCAAAGCTTGAAAAAACAGGATACTCCCATCTTCATTCACTAGAGGGCCTAAATATACGGCCCAAATTATTAAAATATGCAATGAAAATCTGGTCATAGGCAGGGCCACCGAATTTATTTATAGCATTCACATTTAATCCAAAATGAATCACAAAATCATTTCCTAAATTTAATTAAAATTCAAAAAGTATGAATTAGGTATGACGTTGTGGCACAAAATATTTGAAAAAAAGCTATGCTAACTCTTAAAAAGATCTTATTGCTAGGAAACAATTTGGTAAGATCATAGTAGGCATATTATATGATTGTTGAATCTTTTTTTGTGCTAAATATTTACTATACATTCAAATATAATTATGGGTACTGATTTGTCTGTCATCAAGTTTCAAAAGAGGGGCTTGCAGTTGATAAGCAATTTAAGCCAAAATGTGCGAACAATATTGATTCTATTATTTTAACTGAAATTCCAGCTAACAATATAATTCCACGCTACGTGATTTAGTTTTAAAGAATATGATACATGGTCCATGTGGTTTTTAGAACTCTAAATCTATGTGCATGATTATCAGAAAACACAGAAAAATGTTTCCAAAATCTTATAACCAATACACATTTATCGATGAAAAAGGATTTCCAGCATGTAAAAGGTTGCATGAAGGTGAAGTCGTTGATTTGACTGGCACTCCTATAAATTCTTTGTAGGTCGTTTGATACAATCCATACCTTTTATTAAAATATGAGCCTCATATAAAATTGAATTTTGCAACACAAAGAATGTATTCAACATTTATTTAAATATGTTCATAGAGTTTTAGAGCGTGCTACAACCACTACAAAATGGTGTAAAGATAGATCAAAATGAACTCAAGTGCTATCTAAATTCAAGGTAAATTTCTGCTTCCGAGGCATGCTGGAGATGTTTTGAATTTAACATGCACAATAGACATCCACTTGTTGAACGATCGCAGATTCACTTAGAGGATGAGCATATGACTTTTTATTCAAAAATTCAAAACGATCATAGGCTTTTTGCAAAAGAAAAACACATAAAACCATGCTTACTAAATGGTTCAAATCATAAGAAATAACCACAGCTAGAGATCATACGTGCACTTGATTGGGATAGAAAAAAACATCAACGGAAAAAAGGATGGGCTTTTTTTTTTGATGGAAGGCTACCATATATTAAACTGTCATGTGGAGAGAAGTTCTACTTACGCATGTGATCTTTGTTAAAGAGATAATTGTATTGTGCTGGCAACATTGAGTCCATTAAAAAATTTGATTTGCACAATTATTTTTATTTTGTGAGGTTGCAAATCCAAGTTCACTTTGGCATGCTCATTGAAATAATTTGATAGATGATTACACTTCCTATTTAAAAAAAGGTGTCATTAATTCAACATCTGATATATCATTTCACAATTAAGAAACTGAGCATTAATTAATGTTGAGAAATGCTGAATCGCAATGAAAAAAGCCTCTAAGATTTTTCAACTATCTTACCGAAAGCACAATAAAATATAAAAGATGTGAATCTCCTTGTTCATGAAAAATTGAACTATAAATAACTGAATTAATTGTTCAATCAAAATCAATGAGGTCAAATTTTAATTCTAAGCAAAAGAATGTGTTGACAATGTCATTTTATTTTGCAATCAAGAATTTAAGGGTTCATTCTTTATAGATAGTCATGAAGGAACAGGAATAATTTTCAAGATTTTAAAATATAAAAGAGGTGAATCTCCTTCATGAAAAATTGAATTATAAATAACTGAATTATTTGTTCAATCAAAATCAATGAGGTCAAATTTTAATTCTAAGTAAAAGAATGTGGTTGGCAATATCATTTTATTTTGCAATCAAGAATTTACAGGTTCATTCTTTATAGATAGTGATGAAGGAACAGGAAAAATTGTATTTGAAAAACATTCATTTCAAAATTAAGAAACAATGAAACAGTGAGTGGTGTATATTGGGAGTTGCGTCTTTGCTACTACCGAGAAAGAATTGCACATTCAAAATTTAAGATTCCAATAATCATAACTGAGAATTCATTTTGTCATAACCCTCAAAAATTTGATTTAGCTAAGCTGATTTATAAAACATTATTAATAATATGGGATGAAGCTCTAATAATAGATCGTTTTGCTTTTGATATTGTAAATAAAACATTTTGTGACACATTAAAGCGCTATAGTTGAAGTTATGAACTCAAGCCTTCTGGGAACAAGCAGTTGTTTCAGTGGAGATTTCCGCCACATATCCCTAATCATACCAAGGGGAGGCGTGAACACAAAGTGAGCTCGTCATTTTATAAATCATATCTTTGGGATAACTGTAAAACATTTTTACTAGATAATATATATGATCGTACAGGAAAAAAATAAAAAAAATTGGCTGAGCAACAGGATCTTCAAAGCTTTGCCATGGGTTTTAACCTTGAAAACAATGATTTAGAAGAAACAAAACTCTTAAATAATCACAATAGTGATGAAAAATGCTCATGGATAAATATCTCTGATCATTTGTTAATCGATCCAACCAAAAGCATTGTAGATTTAATAAAACAAATTTACCCATGTAATAGAGCAATACTAACTACTTGAAATGATGAGGTCAATGAAATCATTAATATAATCATCAAGCAGCAATAAAAAGAAGCAAGGTTATACCATAGTGCTGACACAAAAATGAATGGACAAAACCAAATTTTTGATAATCAAACTTTGTATATAAAAGAGTTCCTCGACTTATTAAAATTTCCTAGATTACCAAATCATGAAATGTTAAAATAAACACACCCATAATGTTAATGAAAATTTTAAATCAAAGCTTTGTCCTTTGCAATAGAACAAAAATGTTTGTGAGAGAACTTGGAGATACTAAGATAATAAAACCTAAAATGATAACTAGTTCAAACGTAGATAAAATGCTAATACTCCACGCTAACACGCATTATATAACAAGTGAGAATGATGATCTATCATTTATTTTAATACAAACTCATTTTCTCAAGAAAATTGCTTATGCAATGTCTACCAACAAAAATTAAGAACAAATTCTCCAAAATATTTGATTGTGCTTGCGTACACAGATATTTTCACATGAGCAATTTGGGTAATTTATAGTGATATTAATAGAGTTAATAACAAATTCAAATACTTAAATTGATACAAGGTTTTCAAATGAAAGTTAATGTTGTAGCCTCTACCATTTTTCTTTTAAAGGATAAGTTTGAGAAGCAGCCATTATGTGAAATAAGGTGCGTTTACTAAGAAATTTCCGATGCACCTTTAAGACTTTTGTGAAATCCCACTAAATTTGCATTCAAACCTCAGATGACATCAACATTATTGCAAAGCAATAACAGATACAAGATTTTCAATGGTCATTGCAAAAGCTTCATTAAACCATTAACAATTATAAGCATAAAAAATTGATAGGTGAATGCAATATAAAGTCTACCTCTTTTACATACCATACTACAACCATAATAAACCCTTGAAAGAAGAGAACCTTCAAGAATGGTGATTTGTAGAGAAGCTTCCAGAATGGTGATTTGTAGAGAAGCTTCAAGAATGGTGATTTTGTAATTGTAATCAAAGTCTTGTACAGTATGTTACTTAATATTACAATCATAATTTGTAAGAACCAAAAATTTTGAGAAAAGAACATTGTGCAAGAAATCTCAAAAAGCTTCAGCTTGAACATTTGATATTAAAGAATTTTTTACACTATCATATTTACCGCTCAGAACACAAACAACTTTGCCAAAACATGCTATTGACATTCACATTTAATGAAACAAAAAAGCAATAACTTTTTTATATTATTGTGTTGCTTTTTGTGAGATCGTGGAAACAAGATGAAAGATAAAAGGAGTGTTATTAAAAATGACTTAAATGTAAGACTAAAGAGAATTATAAGAAATATAAACTAGTTTGTCGTGAATCCAAAATAACAGTTTGTGATGCTAAGTGCGCAACATTCAAGGATTTATATAGTAAATAAGAAATTGCCATAGAGACACATTTTTAAGATAGCCAAATTTAAATATAAAAGAACCAAAATTTCTTTTTAGAAATGAAAATAAAATATGCATAGATGGATGAATTATTTTACTAAGATTTTTAATGAAGGTTATATCATATCAATTAATATAAATAAATTTAATGGTTATAGAAATAATCTCAATTACACTTTTATTCGCCGTGTTAGTAAAGTTGAGATTTGGCTGCTTTAAAAAGAATGAAGAGCAGAAAAATGAAAGTAACGGGTGACATCATTATCAAAAATGTTTGGGTAAAGAATGAATTTATTAGCTTACCAAGTTAATTTATTTTGAAGGCTAAAAAAAAGTCAAATGATGGAGAAAAAGTATTATTATACATATCTACAAGAATAAAGGAGACGCTCAAGATTGTGCTAATTATAGATGAATCAGATTAACGTGTCATACATTGAAATTTTGGGAGAAAGTACTGAAAACAGATAACAAAAGGATACATTTATTTTTTATTGATCTTTAAAAGACTTATGCTAGAGTATCAAGAAAAGTTCTTTAGAGAGCTATGAAAAAAAAGAAATTTGAGCTGTTTATATTGATATTATTAGAGATATGTATAATAGATTTATAACATGTGTTCAATCGCAAGGTAGTTTGTCTAATGATTTTCTTATTCCTATAAAATTACATCAAAGCTCAACCAGCCCAAATATTTTTACTTTAATTATGGATGTTATTACTAAGCACATTTCCTTAATGCAGGTTATATTCCAATGACATTTTTTAATTAAAAAAACTAGGAAAGAAGTTAAAGCAAACTTGAGTTGTTGAGGACTACTTATAATCTAAAGATTTTTGTCTTTGTAGATACAAAATAAATATATGAAGTGTAAGTTAAATTGTATTAGTAGCTCTAATCTTGAGAACATAACTATTAAGGGCCATGTTATCAAGAAGAACTAGAGGTTCAAGACTCTTGGTGCAATTATTCAAAATAATGGCGAAATTGAGAGCAATGTGGTCAATAGGATCCAAGCTAGTTGGATGGAAAAGATGAGCATTTCTGGAGTGTTGTGTGATCCAAAAATCTCACTCAAAATTAAAAAAAAAGAAATTAGTGTAGTTATACAACTAGCTATGTTATATGGGGCTAAATGTTAGCCAACAAAAAAAAAACTTACCAATAGTGTTACAAAAATGAAGATGCTTAGCTAGATGAGTGGGTATACTTATAAAGATAGAATGTGCCGGAGCAAGGTTGGATTGCTTACAATAGTAGATAAGATTAGAGAACGTCGCCTTAGATGGTTCAAATATATTAAGCGTAAACAGTGCAATGACCCTATTAGAAAATTTTAGTTATGAATTTTGCCCATATTAAAAGAGGATGGGGAAGGCCAAAAAAGAGATGAGAAGAAACTAATAGGAAGAATCTTCTCTATTTGGAACATAGGGAGTGATCTTTGATTTGATCGTGCACAATGAAAACAAAAGATTCATGTAGTCGATCCCACCAAGTGGAAATACGGCTTGATGTTGTTGTTATTGTTTCAGTAAGCATTGCAATTTAATGCTAATGCCAATGTTGTGGGCGTTTTCACAAATGAACAAATTTGGTATGATTGTTGCTCAATTTTTTGCTAGAAATTTAAAAAGGCATCCTTCTCTACGTCAACTCGCCAAAAATCAAATTGCTCCAATCCAAATGTGAAGATAATACCAAAGTATTAAAAATATTATAAATTATTAGTTGGCCAACTCAATAAATTTTCACAAATATAAACCAAGGCAATTATTGAAGACAATGAATGGACTAACATTTTATTGATTGATGTTCGTGTGAGCGCATGTGTGGCAATCATTCATCATTTTGCAAATGCATCATAATAGTGTAGTAGTGTTCAAACACTCCATGACCAGCATAAGAGCTGCTTGAAGATATTTTACATCTACAAGTAAAAATAACCAACAAGAATTTTAGGTTCATATAGTATAGTAGTTATACTATAAGTGGAGTAGAACGAATTGCTCAAAAATTTAGATCAAAGGATGTTTTGATGAAAACATCGACTAGCCCTGCTATCCCAAAAATTGAAGCGAATCTAAATAATGTAGCAGCAATACTAATGAAGAAGCATACATGATGATGATTAAGCTTCAATGCCTTTAAAGACAGACATTTTTTATGTAAATTGTTTAGTGCCACAAATTGATATAGTTTATCAATAGAAATCCTTTTGCTTGGCATTGTCATATGCTTTTATGATTTTATAAAAATAAGGTTTTATAATATTTTGTTGATTTTACTGATAGTGTTCCTGACCCTTTAATTTAATATGCATAAAGAATTTATAATATACTTTCCTGTTTATATGCCTGGGGCTCTTGTAGTTAAATATTAAATATGCTAGTGAAAAAAATGTTTATGTAAATAATGTATTAGTAAAAAAAACATAGAATAAATAAACAATACTAGTAAATTTATGATTAAAATTAATATAATGTTAATGTTATATTTTATAATTAGATATTGATTATCATTAATATATGCACATGTTATTATATTTATACTAATATGCATGCTTAATATAATAAAAATACATACAGACCTGAAATTTAGCTAACAAGTAATCCATTGCTAGAGCAGTTCGGTGGAGGGAGTAGGCTTGGCTAGTCAGCAATCGAATCGAGGAGGGAGCTTGAAACTCACCAAATTCAGCTTACTGGTGCTCACACACGTACAAGGAACTCACCAGAACAAGGGAAGGAGAATGCCAGAGGGGAGGGAGAGAACAAAAGAGAAAGGAAGAAGAGGGGCAGAAGAAGCAGAGGCATCTCGATCCTTTTTATAAACCATGAAAGGAAGAAGAGAGGTTAGTCAAGCATTAATGGCCAAGGGACGACTAACAATGGTTGTAATGGCCAACTTTTATTAGAGTATAACTACCTAGTCAATGTGATCCAAATGTAACCGCATATCCTAAAAAATAACCGCCTATCCTAAGTAACTATGTGTTATCCATTGTAATCGCATACCTCTATATATATGGGTACCCATTCATGTAATATGATATATGAGAAAAGCTTTCCTCTGATTTCCTCTCATTTCTTGCTAACTTCACATGGTATCAGAGAAAAGTTTTGCCGATGAATATGCAAGGTAGGGTTTTGGGGGAGAGTTTGGATTGTTTGGAAGGGAATAGTAGAGGGTAACAAGTGCAACCAAAAACCCAGAGATGAGTGTAGGCTAGAGGAGTTCGTAGGGGATTTTGTTGTTGATGGTTTTAGATGGAAGACGGTTTATGAGGTAGGTTGCGGTTGATAGAGCATCGGACCAAAATTTTGGTGAGAGGTCGGCGATTTTGGAGAAATGTTCGAGTTGTTTCAATGAGATGATAGCGTGTTCGTTCAACTACACCGTTTTGTTGGGATGTAAAGATGCAAGAGAATTGATGATGAATTCCAATTTGTTTTAGAAAAATTGTGAGTGTGGTATTGCAGAATTCACCCCACCGTCAATGCGTAAAATCTTTATTTTGTGGTTGAATTGTCATTCAAGGAAGTTGGTTAATTGAATGAAAAGGTTGGTGGCTTTAGATTTAAATTTCATTGGGAATACCCATACTAACTGAGAAAAATCATCAATAAAAGATACATAATATTAAAAACCTTCATTAGAAATATTTGGGGCAGGACCCCATACATTGGAATGAATCAAATCTAAAAATTTAGTGGTGATTAATATAAGCAGAGAAAAGTGATTTGTAGTGTTTGCTCATGATACTGTGGGTACATTCTTGGGGCTGCTGCTATCTGAAATTTGTGAGGTTTGAGTTGCAAAATTTTGTTAAAATGCTACTATTGGGTGGCCTCAATGTTAGTGCCATAGAGTGTTGATGTTGTATGGAGTTAACAGAGGACGGTGGTAGAAGAGTAGGAGGAGGAACAAGTAATTGAGGAGAGGTGTTGATTGGTGGGGAGGATTGGGGAGGTAAGAGGAATGGTGGTTGTGTTTAAAAATGATGTTTAAGAAAATGTACATTGCAAGAAATGAAAAATTAGTTTGTTAAAGGGTTGTACGAGTATCCTTTGTGATTGGGAGACTAGCCTATCCTTTGTGGTTCAAAATCTCAGCCATCATCTTACGGGGGAAAATTAGAATATAACTACCTAGTCAATGTAATCCATATGTAACCGCCTATCCTAAGTAACTATATATTATCCATTATAACAGCATATCTCTCTCTCTCTCTCTCTCTCTCTCTCTCTCTATATATATATATATATATATATATATATATGTGTGTGTACCCATCCATGTAATAAGATATATGCTAAAAGCTTTTATCTTATTTCCTTTCACCTCTTGCCAAGTTCACAGCTTTCTGCCTAGGTTATTAGAAACAACACAAAAATCTAAAAATGAAATCAAATTACCACCATGCATAAGCCTATTGCTATAGCCCTTATAATACTTTATTTTATATAATTTTATGAACGCGAATGAATACAAAATTTCAAATTTTATGAAATTTTCAAAAATTAACAGAAAATTGTAAAAATACAAAAAATTTCATCATAGCTAGATATTCTCAAATGAATCAAAGTACACTAAAATTAATAAAATTTTAAATATTTTGAATTTTCATTTAAATTTGCATGTGACAGATGTCATAAGTAAATCTAAATATAATTTTAGTAGTTACTTCATTTCCCATGTAATTGATACTGAGGCTTAGAATGCTTTAAATAAAATGAGGATGTCAAAGGGTTGTAGCATTAAAAATCATCCCAATTGATGTGTCAATATTACATGAGTGGTGACAAAGATTTTTGGTTCACGAAAATATGAAAAACATTTTTCAATACTAAAATGGATTTCAAATAAATGAAGAAATAGTGTTATCAAATATGCATACAAGAACAAAGGTAATGCGTAGAATTATGTGAAATATATCTGAATTAAGTTAATGAGACAAACATGCAAAATTTTAAAGAGAGTGATCAGATACAAACTATTATAAAACACTAAGAACTCACAAAATCAATTGGTTTAATGCCAAGTAGATTACACATAAGTTATACATTGTTAGGTGGATTAATAGAAAGACTATGAGAAAGAAAAGATCTTCATCTGATATTTAATGATTTTAAAAGGCTTTATAATGAATTACCTAAAGAGCTTTATAGCAAAGCATTAGAAAAAAAATAGGATTATATTGCTTATACCAATTATTAAAAACTTAAATAATAAAGTAATTATATTTATTCATATATAAGAAAATTGCTAAAGGATTTTCCTATTTCAATCAAACTACATCAACGATCAACTAAAAGTGCACATCTCTTTGCAATAATTATGAACACTCTTACTTATCAAGCTAATTAGATGAAATTAGAAAATAAAACTTAAAATTAAAGAAAAATTTTTATAGAGCATCTATGCAATAACTTTATTAAATGAAGTCAAATGTTGACCAATAAAGATTAAACTTACAAATAAAATAAGTGTGATGTTGTTGTTGTTGATAAGAGGAGGTGCCTTGGTGCACGCTGTTTTGAAATGAAATATTTTTATTAATTAGCCAATTGATTAAGTTAAAGTAAAACTCAACTTACGGAGAGTTTAAAATCGAAAGAATTTCATCTAAGATTCAAAAAAATATAAAATATAAGATTAATAATAACAGAATTTATGACAACAAGAAAATGACAACAAAAATTATGTTATGGATAAAGGTGAGACACTCAAATATTTTAGTTCAATCATTCACAATAATGAAAATATAGAACACTGAGATTAATAGAATCCATGTAAATTGGACGAATTAGAGAAACACTTTTAGAGTGTTTGTGTAATCATACAGCCCCGCTAAAATGTAAAGAAAAGTTCTATAAAATATCATGAGTGGGTATACAAGAAAGTATAAGAAATAATTCATGTCACATTGGATAGTTCTAATTGATGATAATATCAAATAAATTTACCTTATATAGTTTGGGATATAATTGAAAATCAATAGTTGCCGCCCAATGAGGTTCAAATGTCTTAGTTTAAATATACAAAATAATGTTGAAATAAAAATGTGTAATGTGATTAACAAAATTCAAACAAGTTTTATGAAATAGAGGAGTGCTTATGCATGCAGTACCAACAAAAAAGTTCATTCAAACTTACAAAAAAGTTTATAAAATAGCCATAACACCAGATATGATGTATGGGGTAAAATGTTGGCCAACATAACAGAAGCATGCTGGCAAGAAAGTGTTGCATAATTAAAAATGCTAATGTGGATGTGTGGGTACACAAACAAAAAATAATGAGAATTGAGTTCAATCATAACAATGTTAAGGTAATTTAAATTGAGGATAAGCTTAGAAAAAGTGTTTTTGGTGATGTTGATATAATACGCATAGACCATTGGGCATCCTATTAGAAAAGTTGATTGTATAAATATTGCTCATGTTAAAAAGAGGAAAAGAAAAACCAAAAAAAAAAAGACATCAAAAAAAACCTTTAGAAATGCTCACAAGTACTTGAACTTAAAGATGGGTTGTTACTTGATCATGCATAATGAAGCAAAAGAATCATGTAGCCAGTCCCATTAATAAAACTAAGGTTTGGTGTTGTATGTTAAAATGAAGAAAAAAAAGATTAAAAAGATATATCGCTAGACAAATTAGAAATTTTCACACATATTTGGAGCATATAGAGAAGCTACTATTTGATATAGCACGGTAGATACAAATAATTCATGTATCCCCTCTCTTTGTAGATTAAGCTTTGATTGTAGTTGTTAAGAAATTGCAGTGGAATCTTGTTTTACTAAGGCTTGCCCTTATTCGTAATTAATAATAAACAGCTCACCAGAAAGTCAAAAGGTCATTTCTTTTGAATTACTTAAGAAGTGATAATCTACTCATTTGAATTCAAATATAAATTAACCAAAACCTCATCAAACAAAATGCCTACTTTGATTAGACAGTAACTCGATGTCAGGATTTCCAGAACAACTATTTCAATGTTAACTTTTTAAATGAATTTCCTAGTCAAAATTTTACTCAACATACAAATAGAAAAACTTTACAAAACAAGGCTTAATATTCAAAAAAATTTATTTAAGCTATGCCAAATTGCTTAAGATATCCTATAACCAGCATCAGTAGCATAAAGGTCATTTTGTTCAACTCTTCGTGCTAACTTAAAAACCTTCAAAAAATATTTTGAAGAAAATTAAACACAAATCCCTTTTATACATATCAGTAATATATGGCATATAAACTTAAATAATATAATAAGCATGTAGATGAAGGAAAGAGCAATGAAAATATTACCGCAGGACCAGAGATGACTATAATGCGATCTTCTGTCTCAGAAGGAATCTCGAGAACTTTAATCTCACAACCTGTTTCATGCTGAAGGGCCTTAACAATATTACCTGCTTTTCCAATTACACTTCCTACCTTATCATTGGAACACAATAATCGGAACACAAGAACCTCTGGAGTAACTGGCATCTGTCCAGGCAGAGGACCTTCATGGAACTTGGGAAAAGATGAAAGGTCAGGAGCATCATATGGCTGCTTGTTACTAAAAGGTGGTCCTTGTGCAGTCTTTTGATAATTTGTTGGGTTAAAAGCTTCTTGGCGAGGAAGAGGAGCATGAGAATGTGACGTCCCGGGAGGATTGTCCGAAGAAAAATCACGTTCTCGAGGTGGATTCTCCAGCAGAAGTTGAGAAACTGATTGCAGAGCTTTTCTGATTGAATCTATACCCCCTGCAATCTGTACTCCAATGTCACACGGAGAAACCAATTATTATATTACAAAAATATAAATTAGAGAAAACTCCATCGAAATAAAATTGAATAAAGAGATGTAAGAAAATTGGTTTGGTGTTAAAAATAAACATAATAATAGTATCAAAAATCCAAGCTAATATGCACGTTCAAATAAGTTTACAACTATTATGGCACTTATGAAGAACAAAATCCTTGTCTACATGAAATTTACAAAAATATCACTGTGTATATTAAAACACCTGTTCCAAATAATATATAAATCATTACCTGTACAATGTCATCATGTTGTGACGCACATAAAGGAAGCTTGTCCCTGGGAAGTATGCGAATTTGAGCTCCACTGTCAGTTGACATCTGCTTAATCACACTTCCACCCTTTCCCAGAAGACAACCAACTTGGTTGGAGAAAACAAGTAATCTAAAAGAAGGAAACTTCTTGTTCGCTTCATCTCCATCATCAATAACTGTCTCTCCTTCAATTATTCTCTCAAAAATAAGAATTAGAGCCTTTTGAACTAAAGATGTTGCATTTGCTAACTTTGAATCGTCAGTGATGGAAAAACCCTCCTTATCTTTGTTTTCCCCTGCGTTAGCTTTACCATCTTCGCCAACTTCAGCAATATGTTCACTATCAATGTGCTTCATTGACTCACTCTTTAATTCATAATCTTTAGTGGAACCACTGATGACTACAACCCTCTCATCACAACCAGAAACAGAGTCTTCAAGCTTTATTTTTGCACCAGTCTCATGACGAATTTTTCCTATAATACCACCTCCTTTACCAATCACACTTCCAGACTTGGAAGAAGGGCAAAGTACCCGGAAGACAGCAGACCCAGATGGTGCTTTGAATTGACTTGATTGAGATGTAGAGTGAGAAGTTTTCTGCCACTTTCCTCTTCCATTTGGTTCCATCAAATGGCGTTCAAAAGGCCTCTTTGAAGGTACAAATGGCAAAGCCATGCTTTACTTATGTTACAGATGGTTGCGCTATTTCCTACAGTGAAAATAAATGCTGTGAGCAATAACTATACATCGATGTAGCCCGCCAAATAAAATATAAAGAACATTAACTATACATTAATAATGATCACAATGACTTATAAATATTGTCAAGATAACACAATTATAAATCCTCTTTGTCAAGATAACACAACTAAATTTAATACGAAGTTTGACTACAATTTTAAAATCAAACAAATGAAGACTTAGCCAGACTAATTGAATAAACTAGATTCTTTATAAATTTGTCCCAACAAAATAAAAACAATTTAAATATTTCAGAAGATCACAAAAGCAAATTTTAAATTAACCCCAATAACACTAATTTATATGCATGAATTCAAAATGTAGAACTTTCAAGACCTTTAATGTGATGCCCCCAATGTTGAGGATCACTTAACTCAACATTGATACGTCACCACAATATCTAAATACTATATTAGAAGAAAATTAATCCAAATCATTAGATACTGTGCCAAGGATTCAGATGAGGGTTTTAAGTTAAGATGAAAAGAATTATAATGAAACTTTGTATGAAATGCATATGAGATGAAATAAAATTACTCATACAATACATGTAGAATATGTAAATTAAAACTATTGATGTGAAGTTTTGCAAGTCTAGATAAGAAGATCCTAATTATTTAACATGTAAAACATATGAGGATACATGTGAATGCAATTTAAGAATGATTGACATATATGATTATAAGTACTTACATTTCTAAGTATAAATTTCTTTTATATTTAACATATAGAATGTGAATCTAAAATTTTCATATAAAATTTCTAAGTCCTATAATTCTTATAAATTTCGGCAAATTCTCCTTTGTAAATGGCTAAGGAGACACCTAAACTAACATGTAATCAATCCAATCTAACTCCAGTTCTAATATAGAGTTCAATCTCTCATATAGAATTGCTCATTTCCAATTCTAATATAGAGTTCAATCCATTTTATAGGATTGCTCATTTCCAATTTTAAAAAAATATAAAATAACAACTAATTCTAATTAACATCCTAGGTAGATATGCAACTAAATTCCAATTTAATATGCAAATAAGTATGCAGCTAATGATTTAATTAACGTTCAATTATTTTCATCCATCCATTCATCTCATCCCAAGCATTTAAGTAATTAATTAAACTCCAACACAAGCATAGCAGATATGAAATAAATGACTTTAATTATTACAAATTATTAGTAAATTGAAAGAAAGAAAAAGTTCGCATAAAATTTATAAGCTGAATCTCCATTTTTATTAATAGCGGAAGCAATTTAAGCTCTTGCATTTGGTCCAGCTCCACTAGCCTCCAAATGCACTTGATCTATCACATTTTGGTATTTAATTGTGATAGGGAAAAGCCAAGAAAAAAAAAATTGGTTAGACTAAACTGTCTAAGCACATTTTAAGAGTATGCTAAATATTTTATTAATTCAATTGGATATCACAACTAGTTACAATATAAGTGCAAGTAAGGGTGCAAAAATAAAAGCATACCAGTGTGGAAAGAAGTAAGAAAAGTAAGGAAAAAGTAGAGTAAGAACACTCACATAATCTGACAATCTAGCCTGCAAGTAAAACAAGGGTAAAAGCATTCTAAATAGGCTAGAAAAATACTAAAGTGTGCATATGAAAGTAAATGAAACTGAAATAAAGTATGTATATGTTCAATGAACTTGTGCTGAGTAAGTAAAAGAAACAGTAAAGCATTAATTGAAATTAAGCAATATATACTGTATTCTAAATGAATTTTATAAGTAAGCAAAACGCAATACTGAAGATAAAGAGTGTACAGCTTACATAGTAGGGAAAGTGTCTTAGACTCGCAGTCTAAGACAGACATAGCCTAGGACTATGTAGGAAACACAGCTAAAAAGCTATGATGAGTCTTCACAATCAATAAGATTGTAGAGGATCTCACATTTTATTTTATTGAAGTTATTATTTAGTTAGAGTCTCATTCTGTAGGAACTTACAGAATGAAGTGAGGAGTTAAGCACGTCTGCCTAACCGATAAGAAAAATGGGGTTTCAAATGTAACTTACACTCAAGTATTCTCCCTCTGAGAATATGAGGAGCCTTATTTCTCCAATTAGCCTGCCCTTGGCTACTTCATATAGCAACCCCTATTATATTAAATATGAAAGTTTTATTTATGCACAAAGTCTTATATGAATGATTCAAATAAAAAAGGCTCAAAGCTAAAAAAGCATTCAAGGAAAAATCAATAATTGCAACTAAGTGATATCCAAAATTATCTAATTTTAATTATCTACTTAATAATTGGAGCTAATTGAGCTCCTAATTAACTTTGAGATATTGATCTCAAGTTAATTATAGTTAATAGTAATAATTAGAGTTTTAAAAATAATGGTTTCATTTCATTTATTAAGATATGACAAAAATAATTTATAAGTATAATTGTTGTTATTATAAATTAGATCTTAATCTCATCCTGAACTATAAGATCTAATTACAATAATTAAACCAAGGTTATGGTGTCTTGTAGGAAGAGATCAAGATAGAAAACTATCTAACTTAAAAAATTAGAACTAAGACAAAACCAATATGGTTCACTAGGGTTCACTAGCTAGGTTGCAGTTTGAAGGACCTAATCAAATCAAATATTAATCTAGCTATGTTATAAGTAATTGTAAGGTTTAGGGTAAGTAACTAATAGGACTTAAGAACTACAAGTTCTAAGTATACTATTAGTTGATGTTTAGGAAACTCAACAGAATTCCTAAACTAATCTAAGTATGCTAAGAATTCTTATTACTACATCTTAAAATAATTAAGACAAGGCTTTAAGGATTTATGATGAATAAACTAAGTTCTAATTCAATCACTAAAGCTAGATCTAATTGATTCATAATCTACTAATACTAAGACATTAAGACTATCTATTCTTAATGGGTGTAACTAATAAACTTAGGGATCTACTATAGATCAATTGCAAATCAATCCTAGGGTTTCTACCTTAGGGTTGAAAAATGAATTAAGCACTTGGCAATTAATTCACATATCTAAAAAGATGAGAACTAAGCTCAAATCTAATTACTTAGAATTATAACTAGGAAGGTCATAACCTACACTAAACAAGCATTAAGGCTAAACACACTTAATGGATATAACATCTAGTTCTAAAGGTTCACCTATAATTTAAGGTATAATCAATCCTACAGGCTATATCCTAAGATTAAAAGATAAATCCAGCAATTTGCTAAAGATTCATAGAATGATAACTAAGCTCAAAAACAATAATGTCATGGAAAATTGACATGGGAAGAAAATAGTAAAACAAGTTTACTATCTTAGGGCTTTAAATACCCAAAGCATGAAATTAAGAAATTGTGAAATTAATTAAGTAATACTAATTAAAGAGCCACAACTTAAATTCACCAATTGTTGTCCAAATGAATTAAAATTCATAAATTTGAAATCTTTATTGCATAAGGAGAAGAACGACCCTAAGTAGGTCAAAATTGGACAATATTGGGATTTTAAGGTTTTCGGGACTCCTAATTAGGGTTTAAAAATTATTAATAAAATTAAGATTTAAAACCTAAATTTGACTTCATATTAAAGCCCCTCACATTCTTATGAGTGAAATGGACTATTGAAGTGTCCAATTTGGATATGAAATGATCAAGTCATGCTATAAATGACAATTGATGTAATATTTAATTTAATTACTCATTGTAAATGGTGATTAATGAAATTGATAGATGGATACAATTTCTAACATCTTAACTTTATTGATTACATTTATTTAGATGATTTGACATTAGTAATTGTAAAATTAATTAGAACACTTCTGAAATATGACAATAAGTGAAATTGGTGAAAATATTATTTCATTAAGCATCAATAGAAATTAAATTGAATCTCTTTCACACAAGAATTTATAAATTAAATTCTCCATATTATAATTCTAACACCATTTTATTGAATCATAGAATTCATCAATTATAATAACATAGTAATATAAGATTCAAATCCTATTATTAAATAATTTATCTGAATGATAATAAATGAAATTTCATTAATATTTAATAACATCACTTTATCATGATACCTTAATCTTAGGATATGATAATGAAATCATACTCTTAGAGATCTTAGTAAAGTCTAGTACTTGTCTTTCTTCTCCTTTTAATTTCTTCATGCAGAGATTAGTCGCTTAGTGCTGATGTGATTAGTTGATTTTAGATAAAGGACCCTCAGTTAATTAAGGAATGGTTTTGTTGGAAAAGTTAGTCTCTTCATTTGACCTCATTTAGAGAGATTTAATATTATCTTAAACCTTATCTTATTATTGAAACCCATAATTTCTAAGGATTCGTATGATTTAATTATTATTTAAAATGCTTTATAAGAAGGAATTAATGCTACTATGAATCCTCGAGAGGCTTTGGGATGAAGATATTTCTTCTTAGTTCCAAAGTCAAATCAAACTGACCTTGGATGTTTCCCCTTTTTAACCTTCTGATAAGTTGACAAATAAATTCAACACAAATCTTCAAGAAAGTACATTGATTCCTTCAATTTTCTTATTAACTCTTAGTCTACTGAAATATTAATTAACTTATGAACATTTTGATAATGAGTTTAAACCATTATAAAGATAACATATATTTTTTATGCTGCGATATTATACTCAAAGTATCATTACAAGCAGTACAAGTATTTGCTTAGTAATTGCGAAGATGAAAACTTACAAGAGTTAGACTTGAGAGTTATTATACAGTTAAAAGAAATCATGTAGAATAATTTGAACTACATTTTCATTAAAGAATAGGCAATGGAACTACTGCAGCAAATTGTCATAAAACTCGTATAGCTCTAAGATAAAAATAAAGATCAGCAAACGTGCATATTACTTATGGGATTATAAGCTTATCTTCAAAATAATCGCAAATATGCGCACATAAGAGAAAGGGGTTTCAACCTAAATTGATTTAAGTGACACCAAACACTCATGCCCTAAATTGAAATTTCGAGCATACCACTAAGAGAAGGAGAAATGAAGAGGTGCCTTGCTTCTAGAGGTCGCACCAAACAGAGCTAGGGTTTGCGAATGGAGATGGAGTAGCGTCCAGAGTCTCGGCTAGAAGAGGCGCTCGGCCAGACTCGGCGAGAGAAGGCTCTCAGCTAGAGGAGAGTCGGCGAGAGAAGGCTCTCGGCTAGAGGAGACTCGACGAGAGAAGGCTAGGCGAGTGGAGGGCTCGGCGAGTGGAAGGCTCGGCGAGAGAGGAGGATCGGCGACCTTGATGCGCCGAACAAAGAAGAATCGGGAGGAGGAGGAGTTCGGCTTGCGTGCGAGAGAGATGAGGGATATTTGGGCTGTGAGGAAATTTTAGGTTTTTAGTAAAGAAAATTAGGTTTGATGGGAAGCAAAATTAGGATCTAAACAATTCATTGGATTGAAAATTAACGGCTGAAATTTTTGAGCCAAGATTTGAAGTCATTTGAACTTAAAAAATTATGAACTTGGTACCGAAACGACTATCTCGACGAGACGAACCAAGCATTTAAAAACTATTAAATTTGGACAATTATTTAAGTTTTTATTAATTTTTAAGTGAAAAACTTAAAAAACTAATTACGATAAATTTGAAACTTGAAAATTAACGAAACTTGAAACATAGTATCATCATATGATGCTTAACTTAGATATACAAAAATTTCCAAATTCCAATTTATATTTTTCATATTATTAGTCTTTGAAGTTTAAACTTCACGAATTTACTTAGGACAATTCGGGATCCCAAACGCGCTTAAATTTTCGCAGTAGGATCCCTTTAGTAGGCTTCATAAGAGGATATTTTTATTTAATTTTTATTTAACTTAAATGGGAATTTCTATTTTTGACAAAATTTTATGAGCGATCGAAAAACAACAAAATATTCGGGAAATTCAATGACTTCCAAAAATTCCTAGAACATCACTCCGAGCTAATTTAGAGCTACTGAGTCTGATGGGGGGCTCTATTTTCGATTCTGAAGTCTAAATAATTTAGGCATTCTCAAAAAAACTAGGAAATGCTGGAAATCGACAAACGATCTCCAAATCGCACAAAATTTGAAATGGGAACTTCTAATACTATTATAAGTCTAATAGAAAAATATTAGAGTCAATTAGGTCACTAATTGACGGGTAACAATATTAGGGTTGTTATATTTAATTTTTTAGAAGAAGACATGTGGCAAATGAAAATTTAGTAAAACTAGGTAAAATATCTAAACTGCTTCCAACAATGCTAGTAAGTAGCTTGATAAAATTAATCATTACCAAATATATTAATTAAATGAATTTGTTTTGAGAAAAATGTTTTGGATCTGTAAGCATTTGAGCTTCTACCCTCGCTCTGAGCACTATTCCAATTTACCTATTAAGCATTTAAAACATTCCATTAGCTTGACTTGTTGATGTATGATGCAAAAAATATATGAAATACAAGCAGGGTAACTAAATGTAACCAAAACATGGCCTGTTTCATTTTAATTGGAGCTGAGAAAATAGATTAAGCGATAATTAACACTTAGTAGACAAATAAAGCAGAGGTAACGGATGGAAACGAATTCACAAAAAAAAATTGAAAAACCACAGGGAGTGAACTGGAGAAAAATAAAACCTACATAGACTGGTCTGAGAATGGAGAGACAGCTTCAATAGGGTTTACTGTAAGGAGGGAGAGAACGATACCTGAGTGGAAGGTGATTAAATGATCAACCGAAGGATTTTTTAGACTCGGGCAAGATTTAGGGTTTTCAGAAAGCCCCTCGATGACAACGTCTGTGATGTTTTACAAATGCGATGTGTTCAATAAAAATCATTTTTTAAAAATAGAACTTCAAAATTTTGGCTAATATAAATGTGTGAATATAAAAATAATAATTTTATTTTTTTACTATTTACTTATCTATCACTTATTTTTATTTTATAATGAAAAGATTAATTATATTTTGATTTGTTATATAATTTAGATTTGCACAACTTATACCTTAATAAATAATTATAATTCTATTTGAAGTGTTGCATTAATATGTTTATTAAATATATGGTGGTAATTAGTTGATTTGATGTCTCTTTAAAATATAAATTAAATTATTTAAGATAAATTAAAGTGATAGATTTAAAAATTATGCAAAATTGAGTTAAATATAAAAAGTTGCTTCCATATTGCAATGAAGAATTATATACAAATTCATGATTATTCAATCAAATAATGACACATGTGTTTGAAAGCTTAGCAAAAAATTATCTATCAAATATTTAATCTCTTAGGTTTTTAGTTTCTATAATCTAATGAGGTATCATATGTAATGACAAAACTCAATTAGTGCTAGTGTCACATTCACCCGCACCTTTATGGGTCATGGACTAAAACGATCCCTCTTTATGATCTTCGTTTACGATCTTTCTCATTTATTTTGACTGGTAATCATCTAACTTTAAGATTATCTGTAATAATCATTCCATATTATTATTTAAATTATAAGTAATTTATTTTTCATTCCATAAACATAATTCGGTAACTCGTTAGATATACTAAAAAAGCTTATGCACAGCTTCACCTAAGTAATAGTCTGAATTCTGGAGCGCCAATGTATTATTGTGGTGTCCCGAGTTGCTGCTAAAATTAAAGAGGTATAAGATATCAACTATGGCGGCCACAGTGGCTATCATACTAAAAGAGAGCTATGATACTTATTGTGGCGAACAGTTGCTTCCATAACTAAAGAAAGATTTAATACCAACTATGATGATTTAGCACTGAATTACAAAATTAATCCAACGCCATATAATTAATCTGATCTGCATAACTCTAATAGACATTTAGTAAAATGATACATTCATCACAGAGCTCATTCATCTTAATTAAAAATGCATAAAGTAATTATATAGCTAAATATCTATTTGCAAGTTTGAGTTAAGACATGTTGTTTATATGATTATTGAATAGTTTTATAAGAGTGCCAAAGGGTTTTATTTCAACTCTTTAACAAATTAAAAACCAAAATCAACTTTTTCTAAGTCTCATAAAAATTGAAATTAGATTTTTGCTTTTATAAATTTAAATTCTTAATATTAAAGGAAGAACAAAACGTGCATCAATTAGGCTACCTAAGAAATTACTTGCAAAGTCTAAATCACAACAAAAAAAGTTGGATATAAGAGTGATTATACATTGGCAAAAGAATTTGGAACAACAAAAAAAAGCATAAGCAAGGGAAGTTCATTAATTTTGCCAACCGGTAACATTTCTTTTGTTTAAGAAACCTTAAGCCGAAGAAACAAAAGAGGAGCAAGAAGATAAACCTACAAGGCATGAGAGGTCCTTATCAAGGACTCTGGGTTAGGTTAGCAGGTTGATGCCCTATTATGAGGAAGGAGCATGTATGATCCTCACCAAGAAAAAGGAAGAAAAAATGGAGGGTTTAGCCAAATGGGAGGAAGAGATGTAGAATTGACGAGCAATTTAAACCGATATTTAGGATTTTGGAAAAAAATTAGGAGAGTACTAGGAAATTAGGAAAATTCTAAGATAATATCGATGATTCTATAACAACCTGTGTCATTACGAGGCCAATCAAAGAATGAGATAGGCTATTAAGACCTAATACCAATATTAAACCACTCAAAAATGCATCTGGGATTAATAATATCGAAATAAAATAATTTTGAATATTATTAATAATTTTTATTAATTAAATAAAATGAAATAAATAATTTGATATCAGATTATAAAAATAATAACATTTTTGAACTAGTCACCTAAAATTAGGAGGAGAAGAATGTTTCATAATTTTTTGACATAAAAGAAAGAAAAAATACATAAATTTTGATTAAAATAAATCTAATTGAGTTATTATTTAAATTTTAATCAAACTTAAATATGACGGACGATCCGTTGTGACAATCAAAGGATCGAATTCACTGTTCAATGCCTTCCCGGCCAGTGGATCTACAACATCCTAAATTCTTAAGCACAAATGTATTGTCTGTTTTGACCTTAAAGGCCTCACAATTTTGCCCTCAGAATATAACTTTCCAGTAAGTCACCTATCTTGGGAGTGTTCATACTTGAGCATGCTTAACTTTGGAGTTATTATCAAGAATTCCACCATTATCTAAAAATACATATTTTTTTATGAGTTTTACTTACTACTACTTAAGTGGGTCATTATAATCTTCCAAACTTAAGTAACTAACGTTCTCGTCAGTATCCACACCAAATCCAAGAGCCATCCATTGGGTAGATTGAACTAGAGGTGTAACAACCCTACCCTGCTAAACTATAACCTAAACAATCATTATTTTAGATTCCATTGCTTTAGAACATCAAATGAAGATTATCTTGAAAATTTAAAATTCATTGGACTTCTCTAAGTCCAAAATAATATTTTTGATCAGTCTAATGCCCTACTTTAGATCCAAAATATTTTGATATCAGAATAAAATTCTGATTGCATTTTTGAATTCCTCACCCCCAAATTAGCTAGGGGTGAAATTTTGGTGAAATTTGGAAATCATTTAGACCATAATTTGCATTTAATTAAAATGGTCTAATTGCATAAAAGGGTCCTTAACAATTTCATTTTGCAAATTTACCATTATACCCGATTAAACGGGCGAACCGCTGTGGAGCCCGGGCCACTGACAGTGGTGTCCCGTAAATCTAGTCGTTCTACCTTCCTATCCAATGGCCAGGATTTGATCCCGCGAAACCGCGGATTTACCCAACCGATCCAACGGCCCGGATCGCTCCCGCGATCGGCCGTTAGAATCCAAGCGATCCGAGCCGTTCCGCCATCTGATCGATAGATCAGACGGCATCCAAAGGTCCTACTACTGTGGACCTTCATCTTCCTCTCGCTCGCACACCCGACAGGAGGAATCCCCGTACTGCCAGCTGCCCAGCCTGTCCCCCACTCCCGTGTCCACCTTAGCAAGATCGTTAGGATCTCCCCCGTCTTTGCAAGGACCCCCATTCGGGCCCCGTGACTCGGCCGAGCTCGAATTGGAAATTCGAGAGCTCGGCCATGGCCCAACCTCTCGAACCTTTCCCAGCTTGAGCCAACCCTCCAGAAGCTTCCCTAAGCTCGTCTGAGGCTATAAATAGCCTCAGCAATCCTTCCCCTATCCCTTTGCTGCTCAATTGCCCCCAATTTCCCACTGTCTTCCCTCTCGCCATTTCTGTCTGTCCGAGCTCGAGAAGGCGAATCAGGAGCTTCTAAACCGCTAATAGTAGGCTCTCCTGGTGTTCAGGATCCTTTGCAGTGCCTGGAAGTGCAGCCAAGGCCAGCCGAAGTCCCGAGCGTCCGTCCCGAGCTTCCCCGACAAAACCAGGTACTCCACTTACCAAGTACGAGCCAATGAGGCTCGGACCATCTCCATTTTGATTCGTGTAGCTGCGTATTGTCAAAACGAACTCACTAGTATCGTAATTGAGCCCTAAGCTAGCCCCGATCGATCGAAATGATCGATCAGGCTAAGCCCCTTGGGGATCGTCTCGGTTGAGTAAGGACCCGACGATTCAGACCATCATAGACCCTCAAACCAGAGGACTTCGATCCGCCTCACCTCCCTAATGGTGTAGGGATTGAGCCCGAGGTCTGGCGTGGTCTCTATGGGGAGAATTGCCTCCCCACAGTAGCTCCATTTGAGGAGCCCTCGGGTGAGTAAGGTCCGGCCGATCCGGACCGTCTCACAGAGGGCTTCGGGTCCCGATCAGTATGTCTGACAATGGTAATCGTGTTGCGATCAATTGCTGGTCCTGCCGTGGTCGGGATGCGCCGGAATTGGCCGATTAGGGTTTCCTTAATTGAGCCCTTCCGTCGGGACGAAGGCGAGGGGACGAAGCCCTGTGCGGGTCGGGTCAGCCCGTGACCCGCGCGGTGCGACAGTCCCGGGGCTTCGGGACCCGATCGACCCACACGGTTCACAGCTAATGGGCTAAGCTCATTTATTTAATATCCGATTAATTGAAATAATTCTACTTAAGGAAAATAACCTAATTAATCAAATCATATAAAAATATAATTAGAAAAATACAGAATGTATTAATTGAATAACTTTTAATCCACTTGTCCAAACCCTATGATATTATATATGAAATTGATCAGTAAAATATCAGAGACCTGAATATAAAACAAAATTTAGCATCTAATGGTTAGATCTTTCATTATTGTCTAATTATAGTAGAACTTAATTAGGGTGATTTAGCAATTATACTTGACCAATTGTATATTTAGGATGCCATTAGTTTGCTATTGATGAGTAAAATGCATGTGCTAAGTGAATTATTTTTTCTGAGTTATGTATTTCAAATTATGCCCTAATCTTGTTAAAACATGATTAGTGAAAATTAGGGTTTATACATATTGGATCTTAGCAAACCTAGGCTCTGATTAATTTTATTACTAAGTATGATGTGTATGCCAAACTTCAATTAATATGGATGGTTAGATTTATAATTATGTGATAATCTATTTGAATGGATTTAGGGTTTGATTAGCACTAATTATTTTTTGTTTTCTGAAATTTTCCTATTAATATGACTTATAATAGTAAGCTAGATGAATTAAAATCTTGTAAGTTCAATTATTAAATATAAATGAAACAAATCTAAATTTGAGAACCTTAACCACCTTAATTAACTTAAGAAGTTTTAAGACTTTGATCAAGCTGTTAAGACTTAATCTAAGTCTGAGATTGCCACTAATAATACATGTTTAACTCACTGACATTTATCTATAAATACACATTTGATCTTAATTAAGACATGAGAAGGGGTTAAATCCTAATCTACTTAAGTAAGATCCAAATCCTTAAACCTTAACTTAATTGATTTGATTATAAGACAATAAATATAATATTTTCCAATAATGCATCTGATTTGATATTGATTCTAAATATTTAAATTAGACATATTAAGGTTAACAATAACTATATGTGATTTTTTAATTTGAATCAAAACCTTAAGATCCTTGATTTTCTCCTAAATAAGAATATCAGCATAAGAGATTAATAAAATCATCTTGATTGAATAATTGATCTAAAACCTTAATAACATCTTTTGATTTAGATCCCACAATCCTAGATCAAGTTATGATCAGATGACTTCATATGATCTGATCATTCATTATCCAATTATGAAACAAAAACCTAAGAGGTTAATATTGAAGTTTAGAAAGGGGAGATCTTAAGCATCTCTTCATAAGATCGTCTTGAAACATTTAAAAGACCTAAATTACATATACCTTGAGATAGGAGCACTTGTATGATGCATTGAGGTAGAAGCTTAGAAGATCTCATAACCTTAGAAATTATCTTAATCCATCGTGGTATGAATCACTTAAGATATTAGAATGATACTTCTGCTTGTGGTAGAATCCATGCTAAGTGATCCTTTATTTCATTTTAGTGGAACCTTACATAGGATTACTGTAACAACCCAGGTTATTGCCTAGGTCAATTAAGACTAATCTAAGTCTTAATTATGGTTATAGTATCTTAATTAAGTCAGTTAAAACCTACCTCTAAGATCTAGGTCAAATCAGGGATCAATTAAATCAAATCTGGATTTCTGGAAAATACCAAGACCCTAAAAATTGACTTTTTATTTTGACCTCAGATTCAAAATCTGACTTCGCTATTTCATTAATCACCCCCAAATTAGCTAGGGGTGAAGTTTTGGAGGCATTTGGAAGTCGTTAGATTTTTGTCAAATATTTTAATATTATTTAAATACCCCAGAAAATCAAATAATTAAATAATTGTCGAATTGAAAATCTGATCGCGCCGTTGCATTCCTCACCCCTCAATTAATTATGGGTGATTTATTTGGAAATTTTAAGAATACATTTAAGTAACTAATTTTAATTAATAAAAATCAGTATAATTTAATTATTAAAATAATGTATTTAATTGAATCAGCAGCAAACGGCGCCATTCGCACAGTCTCCTTCGGCCGTCTAATATGATGGCATCTTCCAGAACCATTTGATCCGATCTCCTCGTGAGACCGGACGACTCACAGATTGTCTCTACGGAGGAACGACACGCACTCTACAGGTGTCCTCCTGGCTCGCACGCTGTGCTCTCCGCGACCATACACGAACCAGCCGCTGCTCTAGGAAGGACCGATGGTGCCATTAAGACCTTAGAATTGAGTCTCTGCCTGGGAAAGTTTTAAAAAATAAAATAAAATAAAAATCTAATTCGTGCGAAGTGGAAACTCGATCAAAGCTTAACTTTTCTAAGCCGACAAAATAGAGGTACCTTCAAATCCTTATCTTCTACCTAAGCAATCAAGGATAGCTTAATGCGAAATCTTAATTCATGTTATTGATGAAAGAATAATTGCAATTGATCGAGTCTATCATAATGCACCCGACCGTGACGGGTCGGCTAAGGCTTGACCTTACTCACGATCCACGCCTCCTTAGAAGGCGGTCTAACCTCCTACGGGTAGATCTCAATGTGCCCTAGCCAAAGCTGTGCGGGCTGACTTCCTCTGCTGCTGGGATGACACCTGTTTTTCGTGCCCTGGCAGAGTCGTCGCGGGGCTTGACAAACAGGGAAGGAGGATGATTCGCAGAGGCCGGTCCAGTTTGGACCGGTTTGGTGTTGTGCGAACCCATCCGGTTCGAGTGGGGTCGAGCCTGTAACAACCCAGGTTGTTACTTTGCTCAATTAAGACTAATCTAAGTCTTAATTAAGGTTCTAAATCACTAAATAAGTAATTTAGAACTCGCCTCTGAAACCTAGGTCAAACCTGAAGTCAGCAAAGCAAATCAAGAATTCTGGAAAATTCCAAATCCTGGAAAGTTGACTTTTTATTTAGACCTCAGATTGAAAATCTGACTTCACCATTGCGTTCAGAATACCCAAATTAGTTAGGGGTGAAATTTTGGAGGCATTTGGAAGTCATTGATTTTTCGTCGAATATTTTAATAATATTTAAATACCATAAATAATCAAATAAATAAATACTCGTCGGATCAAAAATCCGAGTGCGCCGTTGCATTCCTCACCCTTCAATTAGCTAGGGGTGATTTATTGGAAATTTTAAGGATGCGTTTAAGTACTTAATTTTAATTAATTAAAATGGATAATAATTATTATTTAAATAATAATATTGATTATTTTAGATTGATGGTTTCCGTCAATTTACTTTATGCGTCGTCTATTTCCCTGTCCACCATCTTCAGCCCACCGTCAATCCAGACGGCGAATTTTGAGCCGTCTGATCATTTGATCAGACGGCTGAGGGGTTGTCTTCCCCGAAACTCCCGCGTGGCAGAAGCGTCGACGCGCGGCACGCAGGTATCTTCCTCGCGCGTCAAATGACCACTGAAGAGCACCGCTCAAGACCTCCTTCTAAGCCTAGGATGCCAGAGTTCTTTTGGGACAATCCATCTAGAGCAGCGTCGCAAGGTTCTCGCCACAACTCGAAATTTCTGGATCCATCTAAGTCTTCCACACCGTTCTAATTGAGGTACCTCACTTCGGCACTTCCTATTTTCTACTAACTAAGTATTCAATTTCTATTATATTGATTTGATTTCGATCGATATTATCTATGAATCTATATATCAATTTATCAAATTCGTCTGCGCATATCGTGAATTCGGCCATAAACCCATGCACGACATCTGATGTTCTAATGGACTTCTTAATTCATTTAAACGATGTGGTTGTGTGATAATAATTAGATTTGGTTATGTAATTTAGCAATTGATTAACTGGATTGAAATCAAGTGATGCTCTCCTTATGTCTGTGTTCGAACCTTGCGTCCATGAACTAGGGCATGGATTTTGATGCTGATATAGGGAGAATATGTTAGAATCTTTATGACCTATAGGTGCGCCTCCCCGTTAGCTTTAAATGGTAGGTGTTTCGAGCTTTGAGGTGTAGTAATCGCACTTCTGGAGGATGCCCTAGCGCCTCCTTGTCCGTCGGGGAAGAAGACCCCGACGCTGGGTTGGGCCGCATCAGGATCGGGCCTGTCCGAGGACGGTCAAAGGATCTCCACGTGTAGCGCTCGCATTCGCCTGGTGGGCCCCACCCTTGCCTGTCATTGCGCTGGGCCACGCGTGTCCAATTCTCTGGCTGCCACGTGTCTCCGTTGTTCAGAATTGGTGGGGCCCGCGATCTTCAACTTAGCCAATAATAGCTCGCCACGTGTACCTGCAGAATTAAATAAATCGTATATGTATATATAATTATATAACCGTTAATTATAATTGAATTAAATATATATATATATATATATATATATATATTATAACAGATTTATTTAAATAAGCAGTATTAATTAAATATTTAAATACTAAACTTTAAACCTTAATAACTCCTAAAATATACATCCAAATTATACAAATAAATATATCAAATTGATCAGAAAAATATGAGGAATTTATAGATGCCAATAATTTTGCTGTAGGATCAATATTTTTGCAAAGTGATTATTTAGGGTTTAATTTAAGTTAAATAATGTTACAAAACTTAATTTAGCCATAACTCCTCAACCCTTAATCCAAACCTATTGATTATAGGTCTTAAAGTGATCAGAAAACTCTAAGAATTAATTTGATAGTATTCATCTTGCTGTTTGGATTAGTATTTGCCTAATCACTTTTAGGACTTAACCCTAATTACCCTAATTTGACCTATAACTTTAATTGACCATAACTTGGTCAATTGAGCTCCAAATTTAATAATCCAAATATCAAATTAGATCAGAAGAACTTAATTAACAATAATATGTAAAAATATTTTAAATCTAACTGTTAGATTTGCTAATCACCCCTAATTACTCTAAATCTTGATTAGTAAATATTAGTAAATCTAGTAATCCAAATTAAGTAATTTAAGTTTAAGTTTCAGAGGACTCCTAGAGTCATTTAGAATCTATCTGTAAAGTTGGATTAGTATTTGAGTGCTTAATTTTGCTAATCACTCACTAATCACCCTAAACCCTAATTAGATCATAACTTAGCCAAATTAAGTCCAAATTGAACCTACCACATGTCATTTTGATCAGTGGACTATTTGTAAACCATAGCCACTAATTTTGCTCAATTTGGATACTAATTGGCAAAGTTAGGATTTTTGACCCATAATTAAGAATTCCTTAATCACCTTTTAACCCTAACTTTTGTATTGGCCATAACTTGGTCAATACTTATCAGAATTTAGCAAATTTAGATTCTATGGAAAGCTTAGGCAGTAAAGAATAATAATCTGAAAGAAAATTTAACTTTCATATAGCCAAATTACTAATTTGCCCTTATGAGTCAAATTCACTAATTTGATCTCATATGGCTTAATAATCACCCAAAATTAATTAGTTGATGTCTAATCTTACATTAGACAATAAGAATCACTTTTCAAAAGAAAATTTCAGAATTTAAGCCCTAGATCAAAAATTCGATCTTTTGAAACCTTAAGTAGGGGCAAAATGGTAATTTTGCTCAAATTTAGGGTTTAGCCTTTAAAAGCCCTAAATTCAGTTTCTAATCACTAAAATTAGTAAATAGAATGATTTAGAACTGAAATTAATCAAATCCAAGTTTAAATTAGACTTTGATTAAAATCTTAATCTTAGCTTCTTAAAGAAAATCCTAAGTCTTTAGTGAGTGATTTCTCATTCTTTAAATCATTCTTAGACCTATCCTTATGTCTTATAACATTAGTTAGGATGCGTGTCTTGAGAGATACTCTTAGTAATTAAGAGCCTTAATTCTTAAGATTAGGAATAGATCTTAAGTTAGAATTCATCTATTTAATAAATTGGGTTACTCAATAGGTGAAATCTTGAGTTTTCTAATTGATTATTTGATCTTTAAACTTTAGAATTAAGAATAGAGATCTATCATAATGAATTGATTTATCATTAGGACTTTCCTTTAACTTAATCTGTGAGATTTGGGTTCTAAACTTAGACCCTTAGATTATACCTTTAGATTAAGTAATTAGACCCCACCATCTGGAGTCTAATTCTTAATCTTTTCATCTTGATTTGGCTAATCAAGATGAGGTTGGGATGAATTAAAATACAAAACTAGGTCGATGATTTATTCACTTAAACCAAATAGTCATCTTTTGATTAAGTTATAATTAGGACTTGGCCAGTCCTAATTATTTTCAACTAGTAGGATTCGTGATTCTAAGTTACAGAATGTGTAAGAATTGATGATTCTGAAACTTATGTAACATAGAGTAGATAGAATGCATAAAGTAGATAACAACGGATATCACCTGTGTTTTAGATAGAGTTTCTCGCACTTTGATTTCGATGCTTCGCATTCCTTGATTTTGAGCCTTATACCTTGAACATATATTATGTACTTAAGATATTTGATAAATATCTTATGTTAATTTGGAACATTTATAAGCAGCATTGTGTTTTCATTTCACAAGTGGTTTGTAAGGTGTAGCTTGATTAGTATACCTCTTCGATCAACTCGTGGTCGGCAACCTTTCGAGGGTTTAATGTCCAACAGTCTATTGGCCATGCCTAGTCCGAGTGATATGATGGATAGACTCTCGCCCTACTGACTATAGAGTCAGGATTTTGATATGGATATACTAATTTAAGTACACTTACATTCAGTTTTGTCTTAGCTCATCAGGCTAAGAGTTTTCAGTAATGTTCAGTTCAGAGTTTCTTAGCTCATCAGGCTAAGATTTGCTGAGTTCGTGTTCAGTTCAGGTGACTTAGATAGTTACTGCAGTTTTAGTTTTCAGTTACTGTTTTACTTGTATATACTGCATTGTAGCACTGTTTTACTTACAGCTTTCATGCACGTGTTATATTTATAGGATGCTAGTTTTACTTACTGTTCTCATATACTCACATAGGATGTTAGTTGCTTTCAATTTTATACTGTTCAAATTATGTATGTCACCTAGCATATTCTGTTTGATCATAAGCATATTTAGGTTGTACTTTTCTTATAGTTTTACTTTTCTTTTACTTACTTGTCTTTGTTGTAGTTGTTTGGAGGATGTATGTATTACTTCCTAGTTGTTTTAGTTATAAACTGTTTGTTTATAACTTTATACTGTTCTTTTGTACGCTTTTTTGCACCTATTTTGCTCAGTTATGTTTTTGTGGTGATATATATTTAACTTAATAAAATTGTTTGCCCTAAAATGTACTTAGACATATTGTCTAACCAGTTTTTCTTTTGTTGGCTGGGGCCCTACCATTATGAAACTGATAATAGTAGGTTCTGAGTTTGTTGGGGTAGTAGATCCAGTGGAGAGCTTGCCATTGGAGGAGGAGCCCGTTCTTGAAGATTTATAGCTTTAGTTTTATTTCTTTCAGTGAGATTAAGAGTCCTTTCAGTTTTTTTAAACTTATTAAATTGTTGTAATAATACAGGTTTATATTTCTCTTTCAGCACTTTACTTATTCTGTATTGTTGTATTTATACTGTATTGGATGGATGTTATACTTTTTATGCTTCCGCACTCTGAGTTCATGTATAGTCATTTAGTGATAAATTCTGGGATAAATGGCAAAGTCCTTATTTAAGTTAGATTAGAATATGTGTCTAATTCAATTATAAGTGGGGACCTTATCATTTGGTGACCCCTCCACCGTAATCATGTTAACTTAAGGGTTAACGGACTATGGCGGGGCAGGGCCGCCACAGAGCCGGTCACCTTCGCGCAACACATCTTCTACAATGAGGCGACGGGGCCGTTGTCGACTGGCGTCACCCGCGGGTCCCACCACCTGTAGAAATATTAGAAATAATATATATATATATATATATATATATATATATATAATGTAAGAAATAAGTTAAATATAACTGATAAATTAAATCAGTTTAATTAAATTTAATTGTATCCAAACTTAGACACCCATAAATTGTAAAATATAAATCCAAATATAGCAATTAAATATACCATTTTGATCAGTAAAATTAAAGAAATATTATGGAACTATCAGAATCCCAATTAGAACTATATTTAAGATAGTGATATTTAGGGTTTATTCAATGTGACACAAATGGTTCAAATATTCAAATAATCATAACTTTGTACCCCATTACCCCAACATATCAATATGGGTTTCAAAATACTCAGAAAACCCTAAAGAACATTTTAATAGTGTTAACTTTACTGTTTGGATTAGTTTTAAACTAATCACATTTAGGACCTAACCCTAATTAGGTCAATTAACCATAGAACTTCAATTAACCATAAGTTAGCCAATTGAGCTCCAAATTAAATAATCCAAATATCCATTTAGATTAAAAAAACTTAATTTACAGTAATCTATAAAAATATTTAGGATCCAACGGTTAGATTTGCTAATCACTCTTAATTATCCTAAAAATTGATTAATGAATATTAGCAAATCTAATGATCCAAATTTTATAATTTAAGTTTCAAAGAACCCCTAGAACCTATTAGAACCTAATTGTAGGGTTGGATTAGTAAATTGGTGATTAATTTCACTAATCACTCACTAATCATTATAAACCTTAGTTAGGCCATAACTTAGCCAAATGGAGTCCAAATTGAGCCTATCACTAGTCATTAGAATCAGTGGTTCAATTGTGACATACAACCACTGTAATTATTCAATTTGGACACCAAATGACAAAGTTAGGATTTTTAATCATTAATTAAGAATCATTAATTATCCTTTAAACCCTAGAGCTTGTATTGACTATAACTTAGCCAATACACATCATAATTCAATAATTTTAGATACTATAGAAACCTTAGGGCATAACTTACAGAAAACTTAGGTATAATTAGGGTAAAATTACCAAAATACCCTTATAGGTTAAATTCTTTAATTTGACCTTATAAGGCTTAATACTTAACCAAATTTAATGAACTTACTGTCTAAACTCATGTTAGACAGTAAGTAATCATTCCACATTATTAAAATCTAAAATTAAGTGCTAATTCACAAAGAAGAGATTTAGACCCTTAAGAAGGGGCAAAATGGTCTTTTTGCCCAAAATTAGGGTTTAATGAATTTAAGACCTGATTTCACTTCAAATCATAATATATAATAATTAAAATGATTTAGGCCTTGATTTAGATAATTCTAAGTCTTAAATTAAAAATTTTGTCGAAAACCCTAAGTTAAGTCGTAAGCAAAACTTAAGTGAATTATGAGAAACCTTTCTTTCTTTTGAACTTCTTAGATCAATCTTTAGGTCTTATAACCTTAGTTAGGATGTGTGTCTGAGTGATACTCTGTAACAACTCGAGTATTTATTTATTTGATTTTTTTTCAGGTATTTAAATATTATTAAATTATTCGACGAAAATTCAACGACTTCCAAATGCCTCCAAAATTTCACCCCTAGCTAATTTGGGTGTTCTGAATGCAATGGCGAAGTCAGATTTTCAATCTGAGGTCTAGATAAAAAAAATCAAATTTCCAAGCTTTGGGATTTTCCAAAATTCTTATTTTGACTTTGTTGATTTCTGATTTGACCTAGGTTTCAGAGATAATTTTCAAATCACTTAATTAGTAACTTAGAACCTTAATTAAGACTTAGATTAGTCTTAATTGAGCAAAGTAACAACCTGGGTTGTTACATGGAGAGAATAATAATCGCACTTGCTAATCAAAATTCACCTCTGTCATTAGTAGCCCCACTTAATAATCCATATAACGGCTGTACAAAGCCCCATCCCGATGGAAGGTGCTACCATGGCACGAGAGGCTATTATACTTGTAGCTGACAGGGTCATAACGTCCAACATTGCATACATAATAAAACCATTGGCGACGCTTGCATTGATCGTTCCAAGCACCCTCAGGCTGCGGCATTGAATAAAAAAAAAAAAAAAAGGAAACTGGCTAACACACCTCAACCCATTTTGGCAAGGCCTCCACAAAGACAGAGATACAGCGATGAGCTTAAAGGAACCTGCACCCATTTAGGTATGGCCAAAAGTAATGCTCTTATTTCAGGTACACCTATTCAATTATCTAAATTATTCTCATTATTTAAGTTTTACAGTCACTTCATTATTAATTCTTATTCTTAGTCATCCTCAAATCTTACTTGTACTATATTAGGGTGTCACATTGGATAATTACTTATTCCTATCTTAGGTAGTCAAACATTTAGATCTATGTCATGATTTTGTGACTCATAGCAATAATTCCTTTATCGAGTAGCAACTTACCCAGCTAGGTAAATGATCTCTCACTCTTTAGATTAAACTGAATGATAGAATCTATTAATTAGGCGAGTCATAATTGTAACTCAAAATGCCAATTTAGCATTTTCTTAGGTCTCTAACCCTTTACTCCATTAAATTAAACAGTCAAAAAGCTCTGGTCTTTAATGGTAAACCTTTGGATTCTAGTAGTATCCCAGTATTTTTCTTAATTCAGGATAGATCTTATAAATGACTTATTCACCCTTGCTTAAACCCTTAAGTGGTGAATATCACTTACGTATAGAACCACAAGGATTCTTGAGCCTTAAATCATCCTATGCTTAGTAGGAGGTACCACATACTAAGTGATAATCCTATCCCATAGTGCAGAGTCTTGTGATATGAATGAGTATTTAATTTGTAATCTTGAAAAGCCACATTTAACCCAGTTCAATGTCAACTTACCTCTCTTTACTTACATCCTCACTCAAGTAATAGCTAACCTTCAAATTAATTAAATTCTCTCTAATATTAATAGTGAGATTGAATTTCAAAGGTCTAACCTTAAATCTTAAGTCCTAGAACTCTAAATGATAAACCCTAGTACTTTCTCATTCCTTGCTTCTGCTTTGTCCTAAACCACTACTGCTTCATTCTTCCTACTTAAGTGATGTCGAGGACAATATCGTTCTTAAGTGGGGGAGTCTGTAATAACCCGAGTTGTTACTTTAGATAATTATGGTTAACCCTAAGTCTTAAACATAATTAAATATGCTAAGTAGGTCAATGAAGTCAACCTCCTAAACCTACCCCTAATTAGGAGTCAATTTGGATTAAATCCTGATTTCTAGAAATCCGGAAAACCCTAGCAATTGACCTATTTAAATTGACCTCTGATCGAAAAATGGACACCACCATTGCGTTTCTTGACCCCAAATTAGCTTGGGGTGAAGTTTTCGTATCAATCGGAAGTCATCAAATTTCGACGAATATTTTAATAATAAAATATCACGGAAATCGAGGTATCAAATAACTCGTCGGATCGAAAATCTGACTGCGCCATTGAATTCCTTGACCCCAAATTAACTAGGAAAAATATGTTCAAAATTTTCTGAAATTTTTTCAAAAAAAAAAAAAAAAATATTATTATTATTTTTTTTACTGTAGCTAACGGCGTGCCGTTAAGTACTTAACGGACCCGTCACTATAGCTGACGGCGCCATCAATCTGGACGGCGCCATCTCAGCCGTTGGATCAGCCCAGATCCAACGACTGCGGAGTCGTCTTCCTCGACGACTCCGCCCGCGTGACACGCGGCGGCCCGTCGCCATTTCTGGCCAATCCGGCCGCATCCAGGCCTCGGCGAGGTCGCCATCCGGTCTATAAGACCTCGGCCTACCCATAGGCTCCGAGTTTTCACCGATCGGAGCTCGGATCGAGCCGGAATCAAGCCCGGAAGTCAGCCTTTTTTTTTCCGCCGAATCCTTCGCCGATCCGAACTTCAGGTACCCCGATCTCCCTCGTTTACCGTTCGATCGTTGCAAAAATTGTATGATAGGTAGATCAACATGTCATCTTCATATCCACCGTTCCGATCGGGCTAAAAACCACCCGATCGGACGCACCAGGTCCCTGAAGTGGACTGGGTTCGGTCCGCCGAACCCCCGGAAGGTGAAGGGTCGCGCCTTCGGGTCGGGCCAGGCCGACCCGAGCTCGACCCGTCCGGGTCGGGTCCGCGTCAGCGCGGGTGGGGCCAACCCGGCCACGTGGCAGCCTACGGGCCCACCATGTGTCAAGTGGGGGGGGCCACCGCCCCGTCACCCGAGCTGAGTCAGCAGCCCGTGGGACCCACAACGCCACGTGGCAGCCTCTGGCAGTGCCACGTGTCAGGTGGGCCCACTGTCCAGTCAAACGAGCTTAGTCAGCAGCCCGTGGGACCCACCGCGCCACGTCGCAGCCTCTGACAGTGCCACGTGTCAGGTGGGACCCACTGTCCAGTCACCCGAGCTGAGTCAGCAGCCCGTGGAACCCACAGTGCCACGTGGCAGCCTCTGGCAGTGCCACGTGTTAGGTGGGCCCACTGTCCAGTCAGCTGTGCTGAGTCAGCAGCCCGTGAGGTCCACTGTGCCACGTGGCAGCCTCTATTAATTAGAAATTAATTAAGTTACTGTTAGTTACTGTTTAGCCTTAATTAATTACTGTTAGTGGTTAATTAAAGTAGGATTAGTACTAATTACTTTTAAACAGTAACTTTAATTAAATAATTATAATTAAAGATTAATTAAGGATTAATTAACTATTAATTAAATCTTAAACAGTAATTAGGATAATTAATTATTTTTGAACAGTAAAACATAATTAATTATATTTAATTTAATATTAATAAATAATTAAGATTAATTAAATAGTAATTAGTACTAATTACTTTGCTATAGTAAAATTAATTAATTAATAATTAAACAATGATTAATTAAATAAAAACTTTAGGGGAATAAACAGTAAATTTAAATAATTAATATAATTAGAGATTAATTAAGATTAATTAAAAAGTGATTAACATTAATACTTTGCTATAGTAAATTTATTAATTAATTAATATTAATTAATAATAGTAAAATAATTCAAATTGTATTTTTGAATAGTAAAACTTAAAAGTTTAATAACTTTTTGTAGGATGATCCAAACATAGCCAATATGGGTCTTAAAATACTCAGAAAAATATTTAGGATCAAATGGCATAATGTAAAATTTCGTTTCGGGGTACGCATAACGAGGTAGCATTTTAGAGTCTCTTTAAGACCCCATAACTTTTTACCCGATTATCAAAACATAGTCAATATGGGTCTTAAAATGCTCAGGAGAGCGGCCCCATCACCGTGGTAGTATTAGTTTTCCTATTTGGACATCAGGACAAAAAGTCAACTCTAGAATTTAGAGTTGACTTTAGTGAAAAATGACCAAAATGCCCTTGAACTTCAAATGGCCATAACTTGGTCAATTTAACTCCAAATCCAAAAATTCAAGAAGCTACCTAGTTTAGAATTTCAATGTCATCATTTTCATAGAAATAATATTTAGGATTTGAACCCTAAACTTTAGTGAAAATGACCAAAATGCCCTTGGACTTCAAATGGCCATAACTTGGTCAATTTAACTCAAAATCCAAAAATTCAAGAAGCTACCTAGTTTAGAATTTTAATGTCATCATTTTCACAGAAATAATATTTAGGATTTGAATTCTAAAATTTAGGAAAATGAACAAAATATCCCTAGCCTTATTTTAGCCATAACTCGGTCGTTTCTCGTCCAAATTGGACGTACTTACTGTCTATCTTCAAGTTAGACAGTAAAAAATAGGTTGGAGAAGAGAAAAAATCAGTTTGGACCCCTAAATCAAAAGTTGATTGACCCGTAAAGTAGGGGCAAAATAGTCATTTTACCTTAAAATTGGAAATGCGCAACTTTAGCCCTTAATTAAAATCTTAGAATACTAGGATTAATAATGTAATCATATTAGTACCATGTAAGTAAATAAAACAAGTCATTAAATTGAATTCTAATAATTTTTCCTAAGTCTTAAGCATCCCACCTTAAGGACCTTTCCTGAGAGTAGGACTAGATCATAGGTTAGTGTTCATTCATTGGATAAATTGGGTTACCCTATGGGTGAAACCTTGGTTTTAGTAGTTTCTAGATATTATTTTGTTTTACAACCCATTCTGATTAGTTTATCTTTTAACTTTAGATTTAAGATAGGAGATTCATCCTATTAAGTTTGATTACTTAATAGAATTTTCCTTAACTAGTAGATCACTTATAGTATAAAACCTATAACTTAGGTCTTATCCAGTTTGGATTATGTGATTAAACCTAAAATCTCGTAGTGTTTAATCCATAATCTATAGGTGTAGAAGATCTTGATCAGATTTTAGTTAGAACGTCTAAATTCACAAAATTAGGACGTATGATTTATTTGTTTAATTCATAGTCGTCTATCTGATTGAACTAGATTGGAACCTGATCAGTTCCAATCCTTTTTAACTTATAAGGACGAATTTCTGAGTTATACTCGATAGTAGGAAAACGGTGATCCTAAACTTGTGTAACTTGGAATAGTTAGCTGGTTAAGTAGAAAACAAATGATATCACCATGTGTAGTCGAGTCTCTTGCTTACTTGTTATTTGTTGCTACGCATACCTTATAATTTTGTGCCTTATATTTTTTTTGAACATATCATATAAGACATTTGATGCATAAATAAAATGTTAGGAAATTATGAAGACTCCTTAGATTCCTTATGAAAATATTAAAGTAAATAAGTGAAATGATAATGAATTGATGTGATTGAGCTGCCTCTCAGTGTTCTTTTGATCATACCGAATGTTGCCCTAGCCGTATCGTGCTAGGAGTTGCCCTAATCGTACTGTGCTAGGATATTTCGGTATGATAGTTGGTGACCTAACCGTATCGAGCTAGGAGTAGCCCTAGTCATATCGTGTTAGGGCCATATATGTGACTGTTGTTGGCTTAGTCGTATCGAGCTAGGAGTATCCCTAGCCGTATCGTGCTAAGATCTTCAGTTTCTTTTGGCGAGCTAGTGTAGCTCTTTTCTATATGGCAGTTGATGTATTATAGTTTTATATGCAGTTGTGGTTGTTTCAGTATATTCTTTTTCAGTTAGCTATTTCCTTGTACTACTTTATATATATATAAGATGTAGAATTTTGCTGCTATATGTATATATCACTGCTGAGTTATTCATTTTTAATTAGCATGTTATTTTTATTAATCACCAGCATATTTAGGATGTAGAATTTTTCTTCCAGCATTTATTCAATTATATTTACACTTATATGCCTTTCCTTGATTACTTGTTATGCGAGGCATGCTTCAGCCTCATTTCTTTGCCTTATTTATACTATAGAGCATAGTCTATAGTTTGCCTTTTTACTTGTGTTTCTTACTGCTCCTATATTTACACATCATGCTTAGAAGTAAATGGTAAAATGGTGATATTATATAACCTTATTAAAAATTCAGCTTAAAATGTACTTAGATAATTGTCTAACCAAATTTTCTTTTTTTGGCTGGGGCCCTACATTGTGAAACCGACAATGTCAGGCTTAGAGCAGTTTGAGGAGCCTGCACCCGAGGAGGAGCCTTACTTAGAGGAGGTGCAGCAGTTGGAGCCAGAAGATATCTAGTCATTTACTACTTGTGAGGATGAGTGGATTTTGAATATTTATTTTGTTAAATTTTAATTAATGTAATAATATAAGTTCCTGTGACTGTGTGTTCAGATTTCACTATGCTACTTTTCTGAGTTATATTTCTCTTCTTATATACATTATGATGCTTGGATGTCATTTATTTATCGCTTCCGCACTCTGTATTTTTACTTATATAGTGACTGCTTGATTGATTTTGAGTTAACCTTTCTCTAATCAGGTGGATTGTGGAGTTTATCCTAATCCAATGCTAAGTGAGGGGTTAACCAGAGTGACACTCCACCCTTAATCTAAACCTATTGAGAGTTAAGGGTGAGGGTCGCCACATACTCTTAGCACTTAAGAGCTTTAATTCCTAAAATTAGGATTAGATTTTAGGTTAGAATTCATCTAATGGGTAAAGTGAGTTACTCATTAAGGTGAAACCTTAATTTTACTAGTTTATTAGATTTTTTGTAGTTTATTAATTGATTATTGGATCTTTTAACATTAGAGTTAGGATTAGAAATCTATCCTATTGAATTTGACTTAATTCAATGGGATTTGCCTTAATACTTAATCAGTGAGATGAAATTAAAACCTAGTCCTTTAGGATAGCCTTATGATTAAGAATTAAACTTCATTCTTTGAGTTTGATTCTTAATCCTTTAAATCTTGATTTGGCTAATTAAGGTTTATTTAAGATTTATAAAATAATAACTTAGGACAATTAATTTAATTACTTTAACCTTTTAGGTGACTTTGATTCAGTTATAATTAGGATGTCGCCAATCCTAATTATGTTTAACTTATATGTTCGTGATTCTAAGTTACAGACAGTGTAGGAATTGAGAATTATGAATCTTATGTAACTTAGAGTAGTTAGAACATTTAAATTAGAAAATAAGTGATATCACAAAATTTGTGTAGTGCTATTTATTTCCTTGATTTGAAATTTGCTATGCTTTCCGTGTTATTTAAGCTTTTTTATACCTTTGGACATACTTAATACTTGATATATACTTTATGATATATTTGGAATTTCATTCACATATCATATGCATAATTTTAAAAGAAACATTAATAAATAATATTATACTTATGGTTTATGTTTTACTTAGCCTGCCACTTAGTATGACTTTACTTTAGGACAGCTTTTGCCTAGGGAATTTCCCCTATGGTATTTTACTTTGGCATTGGGATGTTTCTCTTATATGCTCTTGTGGATTTTACTTTAGGATCTGGGATGTTTCTCCTAGATGCCTCTTTGGTGGATATTACTTTAATTTAGGATGTTTCTCCTAGTTTATCAGATGGACTTTATTTTTTGGTAGACTAAGTAAGAGTATCTCACACGTATAATACTTTAATCTACACTACTTACATTTACTTTTCAGTCTCTTTACAGTTACTTTATATATTTTTATTATACTTCAGACTTACTTTACTTTACCGTTTCAGCATATTTTTCTTTCATATTTTTTATTTTCTGCAGTTCCTTTATATTTCAGAACTTTCTGTATGTCAGTCATTTTACTTACTTGAGAGCATGTTAGAATGCTAGTCTTTATATTTTCAATACAGTACTTTTACTTATACTATAATTGACATGTTAGTTTGATCATATTCCTTAGGATTGTTCTTTGTACTTAGTAGACTACAATTATACTTACTTACCTTGTATTGCAGTCTGAGTTGAGGTATGTTCTTACCTCATAATTTGTTCTTCCTTTCTTGTGGTTGTACCGCTATGCTATGCTTAATTCCAGTTGTAATATCATTAAAATACATTAAAATTCATTATCTTAAAATGTACTTAGACATTTTGTCTAACAAGATTTTTCTTTTGTTGGCTGGAGCCCCACCATTATGAAATCGATAATGGTAAATTTTGAGCTTTTTGAGGAGATTGAGCCTATAGAGGAGCAGATCCAGGAGGAGGTCCAGACTACTGAGGGACCTTAGTCTACTTACTAGATTGCTTTACATTTACTCTGTGAGGATGAGAGCATCTTACATTACAGTTCTTTAAACTTTAAATATTTGTAATAATACAGGACTAAATTGTGCTTTACTTTCCTACATTGTATATATTATGAGCTGGATGCCTTTATTTTATAGTATGGATGATTACTTCAGTTGATATATTTCTTCCGCACTCTGATACTTATTAAGTGATTGTTAATCTTTACATTATTATGAAAAGTACATATTTTCCTTAAGATTGGATTGAATTCTTAAATCCCAACCTAATGTTAAGTATAAGGTGTGTTTAGTGACGACCACTCCTTAAGCCTTATGATTAGAAGGGGAGGCTGCCACACTTACCTATTTAGCATAGGCATTTATAGTCTTGATAATTCCTTGCTTTACTAAGTAGACTTGTTTGAACTTTGATCATTGGGTCGTGTAGTATAGTATACCAATAGTACTAGTTTCTCAGTAGCATTCGCGATTGGTTGATTCACTCTAAATAGGGACTTATGAGCAGGTGTTATCCTGTGGGATTAGACGAATACAGTCCTGTTATAATAAATCATTTAAACCTAAAAGTGTATTAAATGGGTACTCGTTCCATAGTTTGATTGAAATACAAGTTGCCAACGGGCAATGCCTCCTAGTGAAGATCGCTTTAATAAGTGTGGCTCAAACAAACTAAGAAATTGAAGTCACCTTTTTTGAGACACTAAGTGTGATTGCGAGTAGGGCATCTTAATAACTTAGCTTGAGATACAAATCGCTAACGGGTGATGCCTCCTATCGAAGATCGATTCATTAGGGTGGCTTAATCAAACTAAGTGATGAGAACCACCTTCCTTGCAAAGACACTAAGTATGTGTAACGCCCCGCCCCGTCGCCATGTGCAAAAGAGATAGTTATAATCAATTTCGGTAGTAGAGCGGTGCGCCACTCGGCAAGAAATTACCCGTCTCCCCGAATAGCTGAAAACTAAGCCCATCTGAAGGGCTGTTGACTCAACCTCAAGGAGGGTTGAGAGCTAATACTTAAGATAAGAGTAGTATCATTATCCTAAGTATTAGATAAAGACATACATTGAATTTAGGATATAATAGGAATCTAATATATGTATAAGATATCAGTAATTCTAGTATACTGATCACATCACAATACTAAGTATAAGTAGTATATAACAGAGTGTGGAAGCTTAAAGCAAACATCCAAATACATTCATCACAGAACAGTATGAAAATATTCATCTCAGAAAAGAAAAGAAAATACATCCAGAATTATTACAACAGTTTACTGAAATACATAAATAGAGCTAGCACTGAATTGAACTAGGAGAAAGGTACAGCTAAAGAAGAGTCCACTAATGCTCCATTGGCTCCTTTTGAATCTTCTGGGTATCCTCCTGACCTAGCTCAATATACTGCTCAGGATCTAGGCAAATTGCTAATCCCAAAATTACCTCATGTTAGATAATAAGTCTAATACATCGAAACTAATCTAAATAGTTCTAGTTATTCATTTAACATTTACATAATACAAGTAAATCTGCAGAAAAATTGTAAAGGTAACTAAAAGTATAAATTTATCTAAAATTGTACAAAACTGAAGCAATATAAAGTAAAATTGAACTGTAACTGAATACTGAAAATAAATTAAAACAGTACTGAATCTGAAACTGAGTAATCATATGTATAACTATGTTGTATGTCACTGAAACTGTGCACCTGAATATGCCACAATACTATATGCTACTGATATACAACTAAAAATATCACTGAACTGCTATGAGTAGTACGGTTCAATGTGTACATACATCCAGTTGGGAATACTATCTACTGATGATGCCGATGCATCATGAATTTCCCCCAATCAATGTATGCAATATTCTGTAACCTATAAATCATTAATGATACTTATATATTATTCTGATACTCACACGCCATGCTTATGCTCATGATCATGCTTCTAAACTGCATAAATTCGAAAAAAATGATTTGAAATCTAATAATAAATTCAATGTCTCCATTGTGCAAAATCATACTAGAAGGATTCTGACTCCTAAAATTATAACTTCAATAATTAGTTAAAGTTGAGAGTGTACTTGAAAATTATTAGTTGGGATAATTGTATACATATATTTAGCATGTTTGCAAGAAAGGTAGATTTAACCCTTAGCTTGTTTAAATTGCACTTATCGAAGCGCACTACGATAGGAGGCAGAAACCGGTCACAGTTTACATCTCAAGCTAAGCCGTCAAATGACCTAATTATAAGCATACTTAGTGGTCTACGCAAAGTGACTTAAGATACTTAGTTTGCTTAAACTGTACTTATCGAAGCGCACTACGATAGGAGGCAGAACCCAGTCGCAGTTTATATCTCAAACTAAGGATCTTGTTCACTAATTGTAACACTCTTAGTCTTAGAAGATTTACTCTAACGGGACTGTATTCATCTAATCCCTCGGGATAGCACCTGATCATAAGTCCACATTAGAGTGAATCAACCAATCCTGAATATTACTGAAGTAATCCAGTACTATGGGTATACCCTACTATACCTAACCAATAATTTGGGCTAACAAGATTCTATTTAATTAATAAGGATACATCAAAGCTATTAATCCTTACTCTAAGTAGGTGTATCTTACACAAGGCTCTAATGATGTGATCAAAGGATCACTCAACATAGGTTGCTACCATAAGGAATAAGTCACACTCTAAGTACTTTAGGTGATTCCTACCACAAGGTATCAAGTTCAACTTCTAAGGTTATGAAGGATCATCTAAATTTCTACCTCAAAGAGTTACAAAATCTCTTCCTACTTCAATGTATCAATATTTAAGGTATTTAAATATTTTAAGAATGATCTTAAAGTAAGACCCTTAAGATCTCACCTTCCTACTTCTTAAGTTAGCTTTTAAGGTTTACTTATTAGTTTTGGATTAAAGTGATCTGGTTAGATAGCTAATAATTCACCTAACCCTTTCCCTATTCTACAATCATGGGATGAAATCAAAGATGCTATTAATGTTAGATCATTTCATAAATCATTACAATTTTAGCATTAAGCTTATGCTAATAGTCTTATATAAGAGAAAATCAAGGATCTAAAGTTTAGGTTCAGATAGTTCAATCACATATATTTAATATTAATCATAGCACTTCTAATTCAATGATTTAAGATCAATATCAAATCATATGTATTATTGGAATAATGTCAATTAAATTATCTTACAACAAGTTGATTAATTAAGTGATTAAGATTTAAATCTTAATCAAGACAAGTTGGAGTTTAACCCCTAACCTTTCTATCATTAAGACCAATGGTTAATTTAAAGGTCAATGACAAATCAATATATTATTAGTGTATTATTGATGTCAAACTTAGGTTTGGATTAAGTATCATCTACTTAATCAAGTTATCAAGATTCTTGTGTTCAAATTTAGTTTAATGTCAATTAGTGTACTTAAATATCCAAATAATGTTTATAGTTCTCTAACATACATCATAAGATCATAAAAGCATATAAATGGAAATATGACATAGAATAAAAAAGTAATTAATGTTAATCAAATCCTAATTCAAATCAAAGAGATTAGCACTTAATCACAAATCTAAAAGACTTAGGTTCCATGCCATTTGGTTGTTAAACTAACCTAATTAGTATAAGCAATTAAGATTCAAATACTTACTCTTTAGCATAACATATATTTAAGATCTATAGTAGATATGAGGGCTAATTTAAAAATGGCAAGTTTCAAATTTAACTTTCATATAAAATTTTATGCAATGTTCAATTTTAGCTAAATTTGATATAAATTAGCCCCACTAAAGTCATAGGAACCTTAAAATACTAAAACAGTGAAGTTTTAGCCATTTCAGCCAAAACTGGGCAATTTTACAAAATCTGAGCAGTTTTTAATTAATTTTAGCGATTTTGCAAGTTTGGGCGCTGCAGCGCTTTTCACGTGGCAGCGCGCGATAGCGCCTTTCTCGCGGCAGCGTGCTGTAGTACTTTTAGCGCTGGGGGGTGCGCTGCGGCCCACTGCAGCGCGCTATGGCGTATTGTAGCGGTCCAATTTGCGAAAATACTATTTCATTAGTTTATTTTGACATTTCCTAAAGTTTTCCAAAAATTCCGCTATCGCCCGCTGCAGAGCGCTGTAGCGGTTCATTTTGCGAAAAATTGTTCAATTAATTTAATTAATGTTTTTTTTATGTTCCACCGAAATTCCGCTGCAGCCAGCTGCAGTGCGCTGTAGCACGTTGTAGCGGCCTAGATTGCTTAATTATTTTCCTTAATTATTTAAAAATTCTGATTTTTGAAATGTGCTCCGAAAAATCCCAAAAATTCACCCATAGCTAATTTGGGGGTGAGGAATTCAACAACAAAGTCGGATTTTGATTCCGACGATTATTTAATTATTTTATTTTTCAGCATATTTAATTATATTAAAATATTGAAGAAAATTCGACGACCTCTAAATGCGTCCAAAACATCACCCCTAGCTAATTTGGGGGTGACGATCGCAACGGCGAAGTTGGATTTTGATTTCAAGGTCAAAATAAATACCTTAATTTTCTAATTATTCACATATTAAAATAGTCCAAAATTTTGGATTTAGCTTCGAATTGCGGCAAATCTTTAAGAATTGATTTCAATAGCTAAATGAAATAAACAGAATGATAATTAAGATATGATTAGGCTTAACTTAAGCTGGGTAACAACCTTGAGTTATTATAGTATGTGTATACCATCATTTTATCTAATAATCTTTAATTAAATCTGCAACTTTAGTTAATTACTGATCTAGAAGTTAGGAATCAGAATCCTTTTAGCAGAATTCTGCATAGTGGAGACTTAGAATTCATTATCATCATTCCAATCTTTCATGAATATCTAGATTTTTACTCATATAGAATAGAAGCATGGGCATAATCATGAGCATGAACTTGCAGCATTATTTCAGCAGTAACGCATAAGTATTAGTGATAAAGTATGTGTTACGGAATGCTACATACACATACTAGGGAATTTTTGGGTGCATCTGCGTCACCATCTGTATTCCCAACTGGGTGTATGTTTACATTAGACCGTATGTGGTGGCCGCCTCCTTTAATCATAAGGATTAGGGTGTGGTCGTCACTAAGCACATACTTTACTTACCATTAGATTGGAAATTTAATACTCCAATCCAATCTTAAGAGAAAGATATAGTTTTCATAGTAAAACAAATGATAACAATCACTAATGAGTATATTATAAAATCAGAGTGCGGAAGAAAAGTACAAAATTGAAGTAATCATCCATTCATCCATATTATAAAGTAAAATATCCATCTCAGAATATACAATGCAGGAAAAATAAAGTACAATTTAATCCTGTATTATTACAAACATTAAAGTTTAAAGACTGAAATATCAAAATAAAGGCTCTCATCCTCTCAGATATATATAAATAAAGTGAACTAGGAAGCATAATCTAATGATCTTCATCAACCTGCACTTCTTCCTGGACCTGTTCCTCTAAAGGCTCAATCTTCTCGAAAAGCTCAGAATCTACCATTATCGGTTTCATAATGGTAGGGCCCCAGCCAACAAAAGAAAAATCTAGTTAAACAAAATATCTAAGTACATTTTAAGATAATGAATTTTAATGTATTTTAATGATATCACAACTGAAATTTAAGCAAACATAATGGTAAGGCAACAAAGAAAGAAAAGTAAATTATAATAAGAAATTATACCTTAAATAAGTTATGAGGTAGAAACATATCTCAACTCAGGCTACATAAAAAAGTAAGTACAAATGTAAACTTACTAAGTACAAAGAAAAGTCATAAGAAATATGATCAAACTAAATATGCCAGTTTATAATGTAAGTAAAAGTATTGTACTGAAAATAAATCTATCACTCTAATATGCTCTCAAATAAGTAAAATGACTAATATACAGAAAGTTCTGAAATGTAAGGGAACTGCAGAAAATAAAAAATATGACAGAAAATATACTAAACTGTAAGTGAAGCAAGTATGAACTGTAAAATACATATGTAAAGTAACTGTAAGATAACTGAAATGACAACTATAAAGTGACTAAAAATTAAAAGTAATATAACTGTAAAATGTATATAAAAGTAAAGTAAAACATAAGTTATAAGTAAAGTGTGAGATACTTCTTACTTAGTCTGCCAAAAAGTAAAGTCCACCTGCTCATCTAGAAGAAATGTAACAACCCAAGTTGTTACTATTATCAATTAGGACTAATCTAAGTCTTAATTTTGGTCATAAGTACTAATTAAGTCATTATAAGTCAACCACCAAGATCCAGTCCAAACCAGAGGTCAAACGAATCAAATTTTTATTTTGGGAATTTCAGGAACCTCAGAAATTGACATATTTATTTTGACCTCCAATTAAAAAACGGATTTCGCCATTGCGCTCATTACCCCCAAATTAACTAGGGGTGAAGTTTTCGTGTCAATCGGAAGTCGTCAAAATTTGACGAATATCTTAATAATATTTAAATATTTAGAAAATGAAGAAATTAAAAAGTCAGATCAAAAATCCGACCTCGCCATTGCATTCCTCACCCCTCAATTAGCTAGGAAAAATATGTTCAAAATTTTTGGAAAATAAAAAAAATATTATTTTAATACTTAACGGCGTGCCGTTAAGTATTTAACTTGCTGTCAACTGTAGCTGACGGCGCCGTCTATCCAGACGGCGCCATCGCAGCCATTGGATCGGGCCCGAATCCAACGGCTATGGAGCCGTCGTCCTCGACGGCTCCGTCCCGCGCGACACGCGGTGCCCCGCCGCCCCGCCTGGCCAACCGACGCCCTCCCCGGCCTCGGCGAGGTCGCCTGAGGTCTTATAATATAAGACCTCAGGCAGGCTCTGGGCTCCGGGTTTCCGAAAACCCGAGCCCGGAGCGACCGCACCCACCCGAGCCGTCCGAAGCCTCCGATCCCCCCTTTTCCGTTCATCTTTCATTGTCGGGATACTTTAGGATTGTAGAGTAGGTTCTAGATCGACGATCAACCGGACCCGATCGACCTCGATCCGGTCCGGTTGACTCAAATCAGGGCTTGAAGCCTCGGGCCAAAGCCTCATCGCGTCCGCCGAAACCCTAGAACCTAGGGTTGCCTATAGCCGCCGTCTCCGGCCACCTCCGGCGAGGGTCCGCCCGCCGACGTGTAGGCCTCGTCGAGGGCCACCGTCGGCCGTACGGGCCGAGGTGGTTTGGCGCCGGGAAGGCCGGCAAATGCCGTGCCCTAGCCTGGCTCCCTCGAAACGCCCCGTGAAGCGGGTGACTTCCGGGTCGGGCCGGGTCGACCCGAGCCCGACCCAGTTGCGGTCAGGTCCGCGTAGCCTAGGTGGGGCCCACCGAGCCACGTGGCGCCTTCAGGGCCTGCCATGTGTCCAGTGGGACCCACCAGCCGAGCCCCGCATCTCTTCGGCTTTGGCTGTGGGACCCACAACGCCACGTGGCAGCCATCCGGTGCGCCACGTGTCACATGGGGCCCACAGCCCGAGCCCCGCGTCTCTTCGACTTCGGCCGTGGGGCCCACTGCGCCACGTGGCAGCCAGCCGGCACGCCACGTGTTACGTGGGGCCCACAGCCCGAGTCAGCGCGGCTCTTCGGCTCCACCGTGGGGCCCACCATGCCACGTGGCAGCCTCTGGGCCCGCCACGTGTCAAGAGGGACCCACTGCCCGGTCACTCGCTACGTTTTGGCTCCCAGTGGGGCCCACAATGCCACGTGGCAGCCTCTGGGCCCGCCACGTGTCAAGAGGGACCCACTGCCCCGGTCACCCGCTACGTTTTGGCTCCCAGTGGGGCCCACAGTGCCACGTGGTAGCCTCTGGTAGTGCCACGTGTCAGGTGGAGGGGCCCACTGCCCAGTCACCCGAGCCTACTCGGCTCCTCTGTGGGGCTCACAGTGCCACGTGATAGCCTCTGACAGTGCCACGTGTCTGGTGGGGCCCATTGTCTGTTAATTAAAATTATTTAATTTCTGTTAGTGATTAATTAAATTAGGATTAATAGTTAATTAAATTATGATTAGTGTTAATTACTTTTGAATAGTAATTTTATAATTAATTAACTGTAATTAGTAATTAAGAGATTAATTAGGATTAATTTAATATTAATTAAATCTTAACAATAATTAGAATTATTAATTATTACTAAATAATAAAATATAATTAATTATTCTTAATTAAAAATTAATAGTGATTAAGACTAATTAAATAGTAATTAGTGCTAATGACTTTTCAACAGTAAAAATAATAAAAAATATAAATTAATTAATTAATTAATTAATGATTAAGCCTAATTAATCACAGATTAATTAAAGATTAATAAATTCAAAAATCATATATCTAAACTTTAAGAATAAATAGTAAAATAATTTAATTTGAATAAATAAATAGTAAATTAATTCAAATTGTATTTTTGAATAGTAAATCTTAAAAGTTTAATAACTTTTTATAGGATAATCCAAACATAGTCAATATAGGTATCAAAATACTCATAAAAATATAAGAAATCAAATAATGTAATGTAAAAATTAATTTCGGGGTACACATAACGAGGTAGCATTTTAGGACATCTTTAGAGCCTCATAACTTTTTACCCAATTATCAGAACATAGTCAATATGGATCTTAAAATGCTTAAGAGAGCGGCCCCATCACTGTGGTAGTATTAGTTTTCTCATTTGGACATCAGGATAAAAAGTCAACCCTATAATTCTTAGTGAAAAATGACCAAAATGCCCATAGACTTCAAACAGTCACAACTTAGTCAAATCAACTTCAAATTGGAAAATTCAAGATGCTAACTAGCTTAGAATTTCAATGTCATCGATAAACTAAAATAATATTTAGGATTTGAACACTAAAAATTTAGGTAAATGACCAAATTACCCATGACCTCGTTTTGGTCATAACTTGACCGTTTCTCGTCCAAATTAGGCGTACTTACTGTCTATCTTTAAGTTAGATAGTAAGGAATCAGTTGGAACTAAGAGAATTTAATTCTGACCCATAAGTCAAAAGTTGACTTTTTGACCCTTTAGGTAGGGGCAAAATGGTCATTTTGCCCTAAGATCGGATTAAGTACCTCTAAACTTTAGTTAACATTCCGAAATACTAAAACTAATGTTATAATCATCTTAGCGACACTTAAGTGAGTAAAATCAACCATCAAGTCAGATTACAGCAATCTCTCTAAGTCTTAATACTACACCTTAAGGACCTTTCCTGAGACTAGGACTATATCATAGGTTAGAGTTTATTCATTAGGTAAATTGGGTTACCCAATGGGTAAAACCTTAGTTTTGTTAACTTTTAGACTTTTCTTTTATTTTATAACTTATTTTGATTATTTTATCTTTGAACCTAAGATTTAAGATAGGAGATTTATCCTATTAAGCTTGATTACTTAATAGGATTTGTCTTACTAGTAGATCACTTATAGAATAAAACCTAGAACTTATGTCTTATCATCTTTGGATTATGTGATTAAAACTAAATCTCATAATGTTTAATTCATAATCTATAGGTTTAGAAGATCTTGATCAGATCTTAGTTAGAACGTCTAAATTCACAAAACTAGGACGTATAATTTATTGATTTAACTCATAATCGTCTATCTGATTGAACTAGATTAGAACCTGATCAGTTCTAATCCTTTTTAACTTATAAGGGTGAATTTCTAAGTTACACTTGATAGTAGGAAAACGGTGATCCTGAACTTGTGTAACTTGGAATAGTTAAAATGGTTAAGTAGAAAATAAATGATATCACCATGTTTAGTAGAGTCATTTGCTTACTTTGATATTTTGTTGCTACGCATCCATTGTATTTTTGTGCCATATTTTCTTGAGCATGTCATATAAGATTTTGATGCATAAATAAAATGTTAGGAAAATATAGAGACTCCTTAAATTCTTTGTAAAAATATTAAAATGATTAACGAGAAGATTATAATTTGATGTGTTTGAGCTGCCTCTCAATATTGCCTTCTGACTGCCTAGTCAACTTATATTACTAGGGGAATGCCTCTATCTTATTGTGTGCTGTTTGTCTAGTCTCCTTGTTGACATTAGGGGCGCACCGTTGGTGCCCTAGCAGTACTGGTGCTAGGATCCGCCCTAGCCATACTAGTGCTAGAATCCTTCAATTATGCTGTTGATGCCTTAGCCGTACTGGTGCTAGGATCCGCCCTAGCCGTACTGGTGCTAAGAACCTTCAGCCTTTCTGGTGGGCTAGATTAGCTCTTTTCTGTATGGCCAATTGTACACGTATGTTTATATGCAGTTGATGTTTGGTTACCTTTTAGTATTCTTATTCAGTCAGCTATTTCCTTGTACTGCTTTTATATATATTTAGGATGTTAGAATATTATCGCTATTTACACCACTGCAGAGTTGTTTTATTTTAATTGGTATGTTTCTTTTGATCACCAGCATATTTAGGATGTAGTATTTTTCTTACTGCACTTGTTTGATTATATATATTTATATGTCTTACCTTATTTAGCTCGCATGTGAGGCATGTTTTAGCCTCTCCATTGTTTAAGTTATAAATAATTATTTATAGCTTTTTCCTTCCTTATTGTATTGCTTGCTGCTCCCTTATAGTTGTTGCTTAGAGAATATAAATGGTGATATTACAAAATATATATAAAATTATCAGCTTAAAATGTACTTAGACAATTATCTAACCAGATTTTTCTTTTTTGGCTGGGGCCCTACATTGTGAAACTGACAATGGCAGACTCTCTTTAGTTAGATGAGCAGGAGTTAGGAGTGGAACCATACCTAGAGGAGGAGCCCATGGAAGAAGCTGCTGTTTAGCTTTTATTTTATATGTGAGGATGAGTGTATTTACATTTTCTTTTATTTAAACTTTAAAATGATGTAATAATACAGGTACTGGTGGCTGCGTATTTAGATTTTATACTTATGTTCTGAGATACTTTTCTTTAAATTTATGTTGTGATACTTGGATGATTTATATTAAAAATCGCTTTCGCACTCTGTATGTTTACTTAGATAGTGACTGCATGTTGATTCTATGCTTACTCCTTCCCTTATTAGGTGGATTGTGAATTTTATCCTAATCCAATTATAAGTGAAGGGTTAGCTAGAGTGACACACCACCCCTTAACTTAATTCCTATGGATTAAGGGGTGGGGCGCCACAAGAAACATCCTAGATTAAAGTAATATCCACCAAAAAGGCATCTAGGAGAAACATCCTGATCCTAAAGTAAAATTCCATCTAAATAATCTAGGAGAAACATCATAGATTTAAAATAAAAGCTACAAAGTACCTAGTGAGCATATTAGAGAAATATCCCAATGCCAAAGTAACATACCATAGGGAAAATTCCCTAGGCAAAAGCTGTCTTAAAGTAAAGTTATACTAAATAACAGGCTAAGTAAAATATAAACCACAAGTATAATATTATTTGTTTTATTTATATGCAAATGTTATATGAATGTAATTCAAAGTATATTATAAAGTATGTATCAAGTATTTATGTTAAGCATGTCCAAAAGTATAAAGAGGCTCAAAAATAAAGAAAGCATAGTGCATGAAATTCAAGAAAATAATTAGCACTACATAAATTTTGTGATATCAATAATTTTTTGATTTAATCGTTCTAACTACTCTAAGTTACATAAGATTCAGAATCCTCAATTCTTATACTGTTTATAACTTAGAATCACAATTCTATAAGTTGAATATAATTAGGACTGGCCACATCCTAATTATAACTGAATCAAAGTTGTCTACATGATTAAATAAATAAATTAATCGTCTTAATTTGTTATTTTATAAATTCCAAACTAAATCTTGATTAGCCAAATCAAGATTGAAAGGATTAAGAATCAAACTCCAAAGAATGAAGTTCAATTACTTAATCATAAGGTCATCTTAAGGACTAAGGTTTAATCCCATCTCACTGATTTAAGTGTTAAGACAAATCCAATTGAATTAAGTCAAACTCAATAAAATAGATATCTAATCTAAATTCTAAAGTTAAGAGATCAAATAATAATTTAATAAACTATAAAAATCTATAAGCTATTAAACTCAAGGTTTCACCTAGTGAGTAACCCAATTTACTCAATAGATGAACTCTAACTTAAGATCTACTCCTAATCTTAAGAATGAAGGCTCTTAAGTACTAAGGGTAGCACTCAAATATATCATAACTAATGTTAATAGGAAGATTGAGAATGAATTAGAAAGTTTAAGAGGAATATTAGAGGATTTAGAGAAGATATGATATGAGATGAACCTCACATTATGACTCTTAAAACTTAAATATTTTGCATAAAAAGGAAGGATATTATTCTACTTGCAAGTTGTATTAGGATTAACATAGATTAAACATAGTTTTAAAGATCTCAAATATTAAATACATTTCATTTAGAAACAGCGCTGATTTAATATTCCATGAAACAACAGCATTTAATCATAAATTTAATTGAATGATAAAAAGGGTAGCATTATATGACTTAACATGCAAAGAATAACTATATTGAACTCAGCATTTATAAAGTACAATAGTAATCTTAAAGTATCAACACATAGGATAAAAACATTCATTTAGCTTTGTGAAATGTTGAAATCGTTAAATTTAACAAATCATTTTATAAATGCTAATTTCAAAGCTAGCAACTCTTGATGGAAAAGTTAAGCGCAACAATTTTAAGGTTATGTGATTGATTTAGTGATCGAATTTAAAGCATTATTATCTCATAATTAAATGAAAGCCTGTTTAACGCCCATCTCCATGCAAAGAATGGTGGCATCGGTTGCTTGAGGATATCAAGCCATCCTTGATGCCACCACAATAATTAAGAGAATTATACATATATAACTAAAATTTGAGTCTGCTATTTCTAGGATACTGTTGCGCTTCACTATTCATTAGCTGGCCAAAATTTATTACAAAGCTTTCTATTTTCTGAAACTTTTTCCTTGCATCGTTCTAAAGTCCTTATAATTTATCAATGAAAATGGCGTTGAATTACCTATTGTATTGTATGTGAACTGAAGATTCTTCTCTATGATAAGTTCACCATGAGCTTGTTTGGTTATCAGTGCTTGAAAATGTTTCTTATGAAATTATGTAGTTGAACTGAAGTCATCTTTAACACTGATTATATATTTGGTGATATAACAAAACTTTTGGTACTATAATACAAAGCATCGTGAAATGATCATATAAGTTTCAATACATTTATGCACTTTTAAAATACACTTGTATGTATTCACTAATATTATTAATAAAATGTACTTTGATGTGCACAACGTATTGTAATATATATTTTAAAATGAACATTACTTATATATATATATATACACACAATAATATTGCATCTACATAATCCATAACAATTTCATAAATTGTTTTTCAGAAGGTAGGCTTTAGTTTATTTAAAACAACTTGTTACTAATTATATTCCAATTTCAAAAGCTGTTAAAATTTCTCAAATTGTTTGATAATTTAATCAGGTCAAAAGAGAAACAATTATACTGATAGAAGGATATAAACAATTATACTGATAAGTTTAAAATTAAAGTCAAAATGATTGAAAAATATGAAGAAACCATTCTTTTACAAACTCAGCTAAAACTCGATCTAGGGAGGGCAACAAATCAACAATTTTCTTTATTTAAATATGAGATCAAAAGACCACAAGTCATGCCTATACATGGATACTTAGTAAATATAAAAGCTCTAAAATAATTTAAGAACATAACAAATGATTAATCAAAATATAATGGCCAAGCAAAGACAGCACAATATAGTTAGCAGCATAAAGAAACTCAAAAGCAAAAGATAAGTGAAGATTCCAAGTCATTCAATTCTTATCAGCTAAAATTTTATTTATTGTAGCAAGGAATTGTTTAAGTATGACATAAGATTTTTTGAATAGAAACACATGGCAAGTTTAACCAAAAACAAATCATGCACACATGAGAATTGACTTAAATGTATGCATCTCAAGTTTCTGATCATAAATAATATAAACAACCACTCGCATGCATAACCATATATGATCATTTATAAATATTCTGGAATGAAAATTAATTCTATGGTATGAAAAAGAAAATGGAGGGGGGTAAAGAGTAAAACACCAATATTAACCGTCCCTATCTGCATAGAAAAAAAAAATATTGTACTTGACAATCATGCAATTGGCACTTTATGATTATCATGTAATCAATAAATTGATATAATTTTTTTTTAAAGCGCTGAAAGTCTTCAAAATCCAATAAGTGCAAAGACTAAGCTTTAAGGGAAGAAATTCTTGATTTGCTTATCCACAAAATAAAAAATTGCAATTTCATCCTCATGAGAGAAAAAATTCTAGCATAGTCATCCTCATGAGAGAATTTAATCAAGATATGTCTAAAATCCATTAAACCCATAGTGAAGCTTCCACGAAGCTCTAAATCGTTAAAATTTTTTCTAACATCAGCCATTAAAGGTTTTCCCAAAGGGAACTTACCAATTAGAGCATAATCAAATGGTTTAGAGAGTACCGTGATTTCTTCCTTAGATAACCAAAGCGTCGGTCTACCTCTGTGAGAAGTAAACGGCTTTAGAATAGTATTAGAGTCAGAAGCATTTCCACTCAAGGCCTTCACAAAGGATCGCGACCGGCTAGGTTGAACATTTGCATTTCTGTTATGTAGGTTTGGGAGATTGGAAATCGTGGGTGGGGGAATAGGTGTACCCTCAGAGAGCTTTGAGAGATTCACATTACTTGCCATAGTACCAGAGCATTAGACAAAAGAAAGAAAAAAGATGAAAAATGCAAACAGGCAAAACCCTAAATTTTACCAACTTCATAAGAAAAGAAGAAGACAACCAGAGGAGTGCAGGCAGAGCAGGAAGATTGAAAATAGGGAGAAAGAGGGAAGGAGCCCAAAAGGAACTAGAAAAAAGAAGAAAAAATTTTTCTCGGATTCACACTTTTTTTTTCTTTTTTTTTTCAAGAACACCAAAATTTTTTTCTCGGGTTTAGGGTTTAAGGTTGTACAGGGTTTAGGGTTTAGGGTTTAGGGTTTAGGGTGGAGGGTCTAGGATTTAGGGTTTAGGGTTTAGGATTTAGGGTAAAATAGGGTTTATGGTTTTTTTTTTTTTTTAGAGAAATAGGAATTTTATTAATATAATCAAAAAGATACAAAAATTGAATGACTGATTTACAAAAATACCAAAAAGTCATTCAAAAAGAGAATCCCAGGGTATAACCTAAAAGGATTATTCATCCAAAAAGCAAAAAGATTCCCAGGGTATAACCTAAAAGGAATCATACAGAAAAGAAAAAGGAAACAAAACCATCCAAAACCTGAGAGAGCCTCGAACACCTGCAAAAACAGAAGTGCGCAAGGACAAAAAGCAAAGTAAAACTAGTCAAGAGGTTCAGGAATCTCCAGTAGAGGACCGGGCACCCCATGAACCAACATATTATACTCCCTGCGCATCAGCTGAGCTCAATGAGTATACATATCCCTAAGTTAATCAACCTGCGAGCCCTGCGAAGCCGCCTAAAGAACCTCCTCCTAGCATACATCATGAAATTTCCACGCCTTAGCAGCCTTTGAAACCTTCTTCTAATCTTAAAAGCTTTATATCTTTCCATCACAATCAATCTAAAACCAAATCTCATAGCTGTAAAATAAATGATCAGCATAACGACAAATAATTTGGAATCCATAAGGGCAACCAAAATAAATATACGCAAGCAGTACGAAGAACGACAAGGGATTAAATTCAGCCAGACATAAGCAGAAAGAATAGTCCAGAAATAAGAAGTAAGAAACCAGCAGCGACCACAGAAAAAAAACCAAGAAAGAAGCTAGGCAACAGGTACCAGGCAGAACAGAGAAGCAGCAGACAGAAATAAACAGGCCCTGAAAACCTGATAGCAGCAAACCCCCGAAACCTGAACTTATCCAGGTAACGAAAAATTAAAGAAATAAGAATCCACCGAGAGCAGCTAAATGAAATCAACAAATACATAAAGGGTTTAGGATTTAGGATTTAGAGGAAGCAACCAACAAGGACCAAATTATCTAAAATAAGGAAGATTAAGCTTAT